>OY728121.1:2062689563-2063889563 GCA_963277665.1 Viscum album
AATCATCAAAACTATGTTATTTTTTCTAAATTAAGAGAGGTGTATCGTTATGATTCAATCCCAGATGGATTAAATAATAATACATGAATACTAATCAATTACAAATATATAAATGTGGTCAATAAGAGTCTTAAATAATACTCAAAATCCAGGACGTCATAGTGAATGAAAATAAACTAAACTCATTCAAATCATGTTGTCAAAATATAATAAAAAGTATTATATTTAATATTTTCTCTAATGGAGAATAAATTGATATGCTTGATTATATGTTATACACAAATATAGAGGATAATAATTAATGATTATAATTCGTGAGTATGTAATGAGTTTGGCATGGAATTTTTAAACAGAATATCGTTAGTTTATAGAAATTTCTTGTGAGAACAAAAAGGCTAAAATCCATAACAAAAACATCATTCCAATTTCTTGGTGAATCAAATAATTTGGTGGATATTTCTAAATATTAATTTTCTAATAAGTCAATTAAAATTTATTTTAATAAAATAATAATAATCAAACATGGCTAATTAATATAATACTTGTATAAGATAAACTTATCAGAACATAATGTTGTTTTATTGAAAAATTATAATGATGATGTGGTAATTTTAAATGTGATAGTTTTCGAGGGATATTCACATACTCAAGAAAATGAGGTGGATGAAACATTTACATAATAAATATCACTAGAATAAAATAATTTATGATTGAATATAGAAGTGGTAAGTAGATTCAATGTGTTCCAAATAGATATCATATCATAATATCAATATGTATTTATTGACAAATAATTTAATATTCAAAACTGAAATGAATTTTTCATAGATCAAGATGAGAACAGGGTATGAAAGGTAATAAAATCAATGAATTTGATAAATAATAATCTATGATATTGGTATTGAAGAATTGTAAAATTCCCTTGAATTATCTGGTCACACCATACAGGGTTAACAATTAAACCTACACAAAAAATAAAAACAATCAATTTATTATGGTTCTAATTTATGTTGATGATATAATTTTTTGAGTAAAATATTATTTATAATATGATATGTTTTACGAATTCACCAAGTGAGATTTTCAAATGACAATAACTATTGTAATGGTGTTTTTTTTCAATATTTTATAGGTGGCACTCTAAGATAATTAAACATTTATTAACCTATATAAATATTCCAATGAGGTTTTCTAAATTTTAAATATAGAATAAACTAATGAAATTTATTTTATTTTACAACTCAAATGATGTTGAAAATGGAATGGAATATTAAATATGTTCTTATGTTGTAGTGAATGAAAATAATTTATAATCAACTATAGACAAGGGTGAAGAAACCCAACAGTTTTTCATTTCTCATTATTATGAAAGAATTAACAAAATAATTATAAATAAATCAATATAGAATAATGGAGGAAAATAAGACATCATATAAGTGTAATTTAAGGGACCCATGAAAAAAATTCATAAATATTACATTATTATATGTCAATATTCAATACATATCATAATTATACAAACATATGGTAAATCAAATTATTATCATTTTATAAATGATATAAAATGAACATATTTATTAAATTTTAGTCAATATAACCTAAAAACATCATTTTTGTTCCATTCATAAAGTTTTATACTTTCAACAATCAATAAAAACATAGGGAAGGAAACATAATAATATTTGAGATAAAATTATTAGTATGGATAATCATTGAATATAGTAATAGAAAAATAATAAGATGGTTATAAGTATATTATAACATAATAATTATTTTCACAATATAAAAATTCATTATCAAAAAATCATATATCATAATCCCCAAAATATTGTTATACATAAATGAGTTAATAATAAGGGTTTGAAAGAATTAATAATCATTCCAGTTTCAAAACATAGGCATGATGAATAATAATATTAGGAAATATATTACTTTTCATCATAGGTATTGTCATTCATGTCCACAGATAATCATCTTTGTAAATAAATAATATATCATACCCAGACATCATTTTGTAAACACATCTATTTACAATTATGTATAAACAAAATCTCATACATAATGTTAAATATAATAATACTCATGAATCAAAATATGGACATTGAATTTTTCATATTTTCTAACATTATATTCATCATATAATGTGATTATATATCACATTAACCTACTGAAAGAAGGATATAATATTCAAAACTATCTCATATTCCTAAATCGCTTATTTTAATTACAAAAAGTTGAAAAAAATACATAACAAATTTCATATGATATCCCATGAAAAATGAAATGGATTTCAACAAGATATAATAAAAGTAATTATTAACCATCCATATAAAGATTATGGTAGGGATAATTATATTAGGTATATAAAAAATATCGTGTTACATGATATGTTATTTTCATTGATGAAGATATCATTAAAAAATCACATGCACTTTTCATGATGAAAAATCATAATTTTTATTTTAGTAATTTTAAATAATAAATTAAAAAATATATTTTTGTTTTTTAATAGAATGATTGAACTTATAAAGAATAATTCAATAGATATAGTATTCATGAATGTGGGAAAAACGTTCATGCATTATACTGAAAAGTAACAACTTTTTCACAAATATGGTAAAATGTGATTTCATCATAAAAGTACAAAAATATTTATTTTAAAACCACATACAAAAATTTCATTATTGGGATATATTTTCAATAATAATATTTATATAATATTAAAATAAATTAATGATACATTTCAAAGAAAATATAGACATGGAATTATACACTACCCCACAATGAATAAATAGTGAATATTTTATAAATAACATATTATCAATCATTTTACATAAAAATGACAGGGAAAGAATTATATTTATTTAAAAATAAATAATTCCATAGGGGATAATGTCATGAACCATCCCCCAGGGCCCATGCCTTGACTACCCCAAGCCCTCTTTCTATAGGCAAGGGGCTGGCGACTAGCACCGAAAGGTGTATTCCCCAAAACTGGGAAGGAATTGCCTTTATTACCTTCAAGCACACGCAACCAAGAACACATCAACATATGAAAAAAATTCAATTGTATAAAAAATAGTGTTGAATATAAAAAAGAGGGCGCTATACACCATGGGTCTGCTATGTCACACAGAGGCGCTCCCCCACGAAGCCAGCTGATGTACTCCTCATGTCGAGTACCATGGGTTTGCCACGTCACACATTGGAGCTCCCCACCGTGGGTCTGCCGCATCGCCCAAAGGTGCTCCCCACTGGGCATGTCAAGTCACTCCAATTAAAAAAAGGTAGTAGTCATCAAGTCTCACCCAGCTACTAGGTCTCTGCACTATGCTTGCTCATCTCTGGGTGGTTCCGCCCCACAATATACAGGTCGATACTCTAACTATTTGGATGTCGCATGAAGAATTTTCTCAACGGTCTGCCACATCAAAGGGTTCTCAACGTAGTAGAAGACATGTCAATCAGAAGCCTGGTCAGTGAGTTATTAGCTTTTTAGTTTCGGGGGCCCGGTGGGATTCATTCTCAATCCAACCTGATTGTTCCCCATTATAATCCAAAACTCTAGTTAGGTATATTCAAAGGGACCATCTTGCACTAAGATTTCTAGCGCCAGTGACGGTTCATCAAACGGATGTCTGGTGCCAATGTTATGGCCGAAATAATTTATTTGGGTCATAGTTGGCCCTGGTCAGGTATGACCCAGTCGGACCAACGCGGCCTGACATGACCTCGTATGACCTGGTTCGGGTCGACCTGGCCCGCCGTACAGCCCGACCCACTGGGTTAGGGCAAGCCCATTAGGTCCACCATGACAGGCCACGATGGTGTCGCGAGGGCAGCTCGACCGAAGGGTTCCATGATGGCGTGATAAGGCTCGGGTCATCCCGGGGTGGCTCGGACAAGGGTGGCGTGAGACCTTGGGGCAGATTAGCCCCGGAGGAGAGGTCTAGCAATGGGGCTGTGGTCCTGTTGCGGGGAGGTGGTCCTACGGCGGGGCGACTATCCGAGCCCGTGGCAGAGGTCCGACCGTGGGGCAGCGTTCATGCCACGGGGTGGCGGTCTGGCAGCAGTGCGGCACCTCGGTCGTTAGGTGGAACCTCGGACGCGGGGTGGTTCAAAGAAGTGGACGGATGTAAAGGCCACGGTTGGCATAGAGGTCGCGGGGTGGCGGCAATGGCCGCAGGGCGGCGTAATTGCGTCATTTCCTTCATTGTGGCCAGCTGTGGCGTCGACCGCCATTTTCATGCTCCAACCATGGATGGTTGTCGTCCTCCTCCTTCACAAAGAACACCACATGATTTTCAGAAAGGTCAGGCCATATTGGGTTGGCATGTACCCTCTGCATTAGGGTGGTAGCATATGCCTCAACAAGAACATAAATGAATAACGTCAATCGTTACAACCTCCTGCAACGTTTCATTCCAAAACCTCAAAATAAACCCAGGAATGAAATAGGGAAAATATTCACATGCTAATAAACCCATACCTCATTCTCTTGATGACGAAGAGAGAGGTCAAAGTTGTCAATGTTCATTGCGCATGTCACACGCCTCCGATCTAGAGCTTGTTCGTCAGATTATCATTTTTTGATGGAGGTGATTATTTATTGTTGAAGATTTCCAAAGATAGAGAATTTCTCGAGGAATAATATTGATGTTGAGGTCGGTGTTCTTCTTTCGGAGAAGAAGTTCTTCTTTCGAAGAAGAAGTTCTTCATTGGCGTTTATTCTCTAAGAGCATCTGATATCCCCAATACCACAAAATGAAATAATATCCCCCAAAATAATATATTATGAGATCTACTCTATTTTTTGGCATAAAATTGAAATTTGGTTAATTTAATACATATCATAATTAAGTTGGGGAGGGTTGGCATAATTAATTAAGGAGGGTTGGCATAGTTAATTTGGTGGAAGCTCAAGAGGCTCCTCCACATCAATAAGGGAGTTGAAAATGATTAGAACTAGATTGGTCCCCACAACCATAACCACTCAGGGGAGATTATGGTCTAGTGGTCCCCACTTCTCAACTTCTAAATGGAGGTTTTAACAAATAAAATAAAATGTGTGATTATTTTATTTTATTACTTCCATGAAAAACCCAAAAAAACTAACTTCCTCCCTCGAACAACAACCATCGAGGTGAATGCATTATCATTGGTACAAGGACCAATGATAAAACAATTTAAGATGCATGAAAATAATTAACTGAATATTATTATAAGTGAAACCATAAGATAAGAAGGCCAAAAAGATGGTAATATTAGGTCATAATAAAAACATATATGGTATTAGATATAATGATATTGCTTTATAAAATATGTATAATATATAATATATTTTTTATCTTGGTTTTTGTAGTGTGTGTAATGAGAGTCATGAACAAAGGTAAGGGAAATATCATCTAACTTAAATTTCATGGAGATACATTCATTATTCACCCCTTAAATGTAATGTTTTATTTATATAATTCCAATGAATGCATCTATTTCCAATATAATTAAAAAATTTATTATTAACATATCCTATTTTTTTACATTCTTTCATGTGGATTATGTTTCTTATGTTACAAAAAATATAACAAAGTTATGTTTAAATATTCATTCTTTGAGGCTCATGTTTTCATAAGAACAAAAATTATTTTTCAAGTTCAATATTATTCTATTTTAAATGTTATATCACGAACCTATTTTTTTAATGATATTTTATTCATAATGTAATTTTATTTTCTATCATGTAGTGTATGATCCAAGGTTACCATGTGATAACTATTTATTGAAACAATCTCATCACTTTTTAATATTTTTTATGTTATTTCTTTCATTGATTAAATCTTACAACCCATCACCAAATACATTTATGAATTTTATTATCCCATGGTTATTCATGATATTTTCTTATATTGGACCCATTTTATCCTGTTCGATACTTAATATAATTAATAATGTGTTTTTATGAATGTATGACATCTCCTTGTTTTTTGTCCAAAATACATGTTTTTTTAAAATGATTCCTTGAATATTTTACCAATCTCATTTAATTAACAAAAGGTAATTAAAATGATATTTTTATTTTCTCATTCTGATTAAATTAATATTCTTCTGTCATCCCAGATAATAAAATTTTCTATTTCTTTTACAATGAATAATTTGTGTTATTTTTACATCCTACGCCATGTATGCATTTAGCTGATATAATTTCGTTGAATATTTCATTGAATTTTTTAATAGTTTATTTTCATGAAATTTTTTTCAAATGTAATTTTTAGGTAATTTTGTTTTCAATGATTCAACATGATTATATTATATTTTTTCATGATAAATGGTTTTCTATTATTTTTCATTCCTTATATGTTGATTTTAATTTAATTTCAAACAAATGGTTAAAAAAATTTCCAGCATTCTTTAGATGACATAAAAGTGTTTTCAAATATTTTATTTTAAACTTTTTTAAATATTATTTCATCATTATTAAAAAAATTATTTAAAAATGATTTCATTACTTCTTTATATGTTTTTGATTTATTTGTGAGAAAATTATTTTCAGATAGTTTTATATATTAAAATTCATTTTTATAGTTGAAATGCTATATTCCTCATGAAATTTTTTTAATTACATTTCACAATTATTATCCATATGAGATTACATTGATTAATGTTACTTTTTCCATTCTAGGAAATTATTTAATTGTTCCATTCATTTTTTTTCAAATGGGTTATGGAATCTGTCATGGTATTTATGAAATACATTTTCTTTTCATGGATTATTTCATTATAAATCCCAATTAACATTCATGTTTTAAATTTTTATGTAATACGGTTAAATTTTAGAGGTTTTACTTTTTATTAAATATTTATAAAACCTATACCATGATAATATGATTATTATATGATTACATATTAATGGTAACAATTTCATTACAGGGGTTATTATTTGATTTTTTTTTGATTTTTTTGTACATGTATGTAGGATTTCGTTATTAGATGGGTTGGACATATGCCACCCTATAAATCATTATTTAATGACTTATATCACATGAGATAGAATAATATGGTCTTGGAAATGAACCATGACTACTAATATGGACATCGGAATAAATCCTGACTACCATGACGGCATGAGAAATAAAATATTTCTACAAAGGAGTCAATGGAAGTGAACCCTGATTACCAAGATTGTATGGAAGTGAACCTGTACTACCAAGATGGTCTTGAAAATGATGCTTTGATTACTATGGAAATCATATTTTATATGATTATGTGTGACCCACAATAACAGTTTTTATTCATATGTTATTATTTCTTGGCTTATATTCTTTATTTCCACATGATTAATGTTTTATGAAATTCCATATTTTATTCCATGATTCATTTATATGAAATTTTATCTAAGGGGTTTGATCTTCTATTTTCATGATCATGTTTTTATACCCCTATGGTCATGATTATGCTTACATATCTCCCATTATTACTATTACATGTCATTTGAGATCACCCATTTTTATATATCCTTTCCTTAGTTTATGTAGATATGTATTATTTATAATTTGTCTTAGAAGGGTTCTAGTGAAGAAGAACAATGTGAGAGATAATGTAGCTCTCATATGTAGTAGTGTTCATGGTTACATGTTTCGAAATACAATAGAAAAATTATGGTCCTTGGGAATATGTTTGTATGATTATTAAATTTTATGTAAATTTTATGTAATGAAAATGTTGTAAAATAAAAATATTATATAATTTATACATGAAAATTTGGAATTTATTAGGGTTCTATTTACTATTGTATGATTGGTTAATGATTTGGAAAACATTACTTTTCTTCTGATGATATAATGCACTATTATTTGGTGTTTCGGAGGTATTTTTGCAGTCAAGAACACAGTTTTCACATGATGTGATCAATTTAATTCAATAAATGAAATATTCACCATATTCATTTCTCATTGTTAGTGCATTGTTTGTGAATACATGTGTTATCACATTGCAGATTCTCTGGTTTCCTTGAATGGGGTGCACGTTTGGCACAACAATTGACATAATATGTTTCCAAACAATGTGACACCTATAAATTTTAATGAATATATAGTCAATGAACTAAAAAGCATTTATTTTTCCTAATTCTAATTCCAGTTCAATAGGATAATGTCTATGGAGTGTCCATATGTATATTATGGATAATAATTTATACATTGTGATAATTTTTGAAGGATCACATATTCTAGGATCAAGTTTTGTAATTGTTTTCCCAGCACAAGTACATTCATAATTATTTTAAAAGAAACACTATTATATACATTAATGAAACCTTGTAACATAACTATTGATTATTTGTTAAAGGTTTTGGAATATATATAATTGGGTTTATTTCATATCTATAATGAAATTTGGGATTAATACATACTATCTCAAGTTGTTAATAATTTCATAGGAATCATTGTGGAATTTGATTCCAGTATTGTTAGTTTTTATAAAAATGATTAAACAGAGAATAATAATTAGGAAATATTAATGTTGGATCAATCCTCAATTTTAAATAACCACATTTCACAATTTTATTTTCTTTACCTGATGGATTCAATATACCTACAGTTCCATGGAAGGTTGTTTCTTGATTTAGATTGATTCTACAAACCACTATATCATTGATGATGCATTAGAATTTCAATTTTTTAGAATACATAAATTATAATCGATTGTGGAAATGATTAGGAATTTTTTTATAAGGGAATGAGAAATGTATTTCTAAAATGATGTGGTTTTGTTTATTGTTTTGGAAATTTATTTTCCATTCAATATTTATATGGAAAAGTAGTTAAATTTTGTTTGTTTAATTATATAACACTCTATGAATAAATCTAATTTGGTAATAATAATTTTTATTGACATGGAGTTTGGGATCCATTATTTTCGGATAGACACATTTTCTCTAAAAAAATTCTAATGTTATTTCTGCTACATGTTTAATATGTTGGGGGAAATGATCCACTATTAGGAGTAGATACTAACCCTATGACCAATTCATATTTTGAAATAATTTTACTACATTTTTTGTAGACAAAATTATTGTTACAAGTACCCTTATTTAATTTGTTTTATAAAATGGGATTGATATCTTTAGTTATTTTCATTAAAATGTAAAATTTTTATGTTAAATGAAATTCAATAGAAAGATATATATTATTCTACATTATTACATTCTAAAAGTTTTATATATCAATGAATTTTATAAATTTATTTCTAATTTATTATTTATAATTATTTTTCAAAATTATGTAATTTTTTGTTTTTTGTACAGGAAAAAGATGGTTATATTATTTTGGGATCTTTATATCACTCCAAGATTACACCATCGAGTGTGTTTATTTGTAGTTTTATATAATATATTTACTGTTACTGTACCATACAGTGGAGGAGGGATTATTATCTATTGGAGTATTAGAGAATTTTGGTGATATCATGTCTGATAATGTTGGGACATATTAGTTATTGAGTAAATTGAATACATTATATACCTTCTAAATTTTTTCCTAATATATGTAAATATTTTAAATACGAAAACATTTTTAGTGTCGCAAAATAATTTTGTAACCTTATATAAAATTATTAGGGTTTATTGTAGAAAAAATTATTCTTAATGGTTTCTTGGAATCCCATGTTTATGTCAATATCCTGTTGGGATTTGAAATTCCTTTTTTACCATGTCATGACACGTTTTGGGTACATAATGATGTGTAATATGAGTTTATCAATTAATATTGATTTAAAAACACACAAATGTTGTGTTTTTTAGTCTTTTATCATGATAGCTCAATATGAATAATCTCAATGATTCACAATCAATCTCTTTTATCAGTGGGTTCTTCAAAATTTTTATCCTTCTTTAGAAGTAAATTTTGTTGTTCACATGATTCATCCTAGTCATATCCATGCTACAAAACCCAAAAAATAAATATTTTTAGTTTCAAAAATTGATGAATATTGTAAACTATCATACGATCCTGAAAATAATTCTTATGATATCCTATATTATAAATCATTTTTTTCACCCCATCATACATTAATTTCATCTAATACCATTATAATTTATTATCAAATATCAAATTATCTACCAATTATTTCAATATAAATATTTAATATTGAGGATATGTAATAACTTGAGAATATCACATAGGATTGATTGGAAATGTGTTCTTTATTTGGCCATCTTATCATACACTACTATCAATAAATATAATAATGCTTATACTACAATAAAATATGTTACAAAAAGGTGTGTACATTACATAGTATAATCCAAATTCGGGAATCCTTATAGAGATTTATTTTATAGGAATACCACACTCAAACGATTAATATATCACATAATATTCTACTAAAATTTATCTTATCTGGTTGGTTCTATGTATATTTTTCGAAAACAGATAAAAAAGAAGACCATTATTTGAAGAAAAATTAAAATACCATATTATAAATTTTATAAATATTTCATAAATTAACATGAATATTCAAAATGTTTCAAAATTACACATGATCGTGGATAGTAATGTAGTACCCACCGTTTACAGTATATAACCCATACTTCATGATTTTCATGGAAATAATGTTATATGTGATGAATGCGAGAGTCAGTATAACATTGAATTATGTTATGAGGCAATGGGGAATTCTCATGCACCACGCAGAATTTATCTAACCATGTGGACAAACAATTCATAGTATTTCATTTGTTTTAGTGAATCCCTTATTCTTAGAGCACGTTTAGAGAGGTCTTTTGAGGAATATATGTGAGGGTCTTCCTAGGAAGTGGCTAAGGTATGGTTAGCACATGGATTTTCTAACCATGCAAACTAGTTGTGCGGGCACTGATGTGAGATCCTAAAAAAGTGGATCTCACACATTTTCCCTCTATGTGGCTCATTTTTTCTCCTATGCAGCCATAAATCAGTCTTTTTATTCTCATATGTCCAAATTATGTTCTCCCATTGTTCAAGAGGTGATCCGATGAATTCTCTTGGTGAATCGAAGCATGATTCATGAAGTGTGTGATCGTTCTTCTTCAATCTAGTTTGGTTTCGCAGAACTACATAGATCTATATTTTCTCATCTCATGGATTCATAGATCTACACCCATTATTTGTATATCAAGGTGTATTTATTACATGTATGAGGTGATTTCTTATTGACCATTCTAGGAGAATAGAACAAAGGAAGATTCATGGAGAATCGACCCACTTTTCTTGTTCATTCTTTGTTTGTCACGGTTTTTGTCAAAACCTCTAAGGTAGTAGGATTATTTATCAACCCCAATTATTATAAATGAATATAATGATTTAAAATTTAATGTGTAGTTTTTAATTTATTGTGGTTTTGTTGTTGAATGATTTTTGGAATCCTTTTTGAGTGATGGTTACAAAATTTTGAAAATTGGGTGTTTGAGTAATGTGATATTAAACTTGGTTTTTAAATATGGATATTAAACAATGTGAATTTTGAGATTGTTGTCACATTAATTGGTTAGGTTTTTTTAATAAGTGGGAATGTTTTATTGAAATGTGATGTTTCATTCATATTGGTTGTTCATTTGTTTTTAATAAAATATTATTTTTATTAAAATGGTTTATTGTGGAAATGGATACATTTGGCATAAATGAAGTTGGTGTGAGTTCATGTTTAATGGGTAATTAATAATAGAAAAGCATCATTGATGTACAAGGGATGTGACCCATGATTGGTGGAATGTGTCATTGGGAAACAATGTTATTAGATGAGAGACCGCTCATGGTTATGGAACTGTCAAACGAAGCTGGCATGTGAGGGTGCATTGTGAACTATGGAATGGGTATGAAAAATGAAAAGAAGAATTGGATTTAAATCATTTGATGAGTTATTTTTGTATAATATAACTTAATATAATTGGATTCATTTTTTTTCTTCACTTGCTGGAAAACGAATTTTTGGAATTTTTTATATTTGATTATAAATTGTGTAAGTAAATTGTGTTTCATAAATAGTATTATATAATTGTGGCTACGTATTCTATCATAATGGTGTGATTTGGGAAGCCATTGGAGAGAAACCTACTGAGTTTTATACTCACCATTTCTTTTTAACAATGGTTCTATTGCAGATGCTATTTTCTGGGATAGGGGAAAAGGTAACATTTCCCACATTTTGATCTCTACCTCATGATGTTTGGTCTGTTTGGATATTGTGGACAATAGAGCTTATGAAGCATGGAGTCATGTGGAATTTAGAGAGATTTGTGTCATTTATCCACTTTATACTTTGATACTTGTTTATTCATCTGATGTTGCATACATTGATGTGGTTTTGAGATACATGATGTTGTTGAGTAGTCATTAATTTGATCATTCATCATATAGTGAATTTTTTTTATGGTTGGTTGGTTTATTGGAATCTTTATTAAATGGTAAACCATCCCCCACTTGTATTTGAAACCCTTCTGTAGTTATTTCCATCCTTTGGTATCATAGGGATATCTCTTGAGGCCATGTAATGTATCATTGTGCTCTCAAGCCAATGAAAATTGGTGGGTCATTACAAATGATATTATTATAGTCATTCCTTTGTTGTACATGTGTTTTCAGCGTGATCAGTCGTTACATAACAAGTGGTTATCAATGTTCTTAGTCCTCGAGTTGGAATTAATTCTTTTATATTCCTTAGGATGAAATCATAGATAGGATTAGTATTGTCAGAACATGAAAAGTATAACATAAAACAATGTAGCTAACCCTTTTATGGTGAACACCTTGTTACCAGGGAGATGGGTACATAAATGATTGTAGACACTTCTAAGAGTTTTGCAACTCATTTTTATTGGTTTAACCAATGATATGACCATGTAATTCATTATTAAGTAATGAATTCCATCTAGGAGTGCATAAATCATGTCCAGTAATGATTCATGAGGTAAAAAAGTGTCCATTTTTGAGTTATTTTTCAAATGATTGATTTTGAAAAAGGGAATGCTTATGGTATCTAGAAAATGGTTTATTTTCAAAAAGAATGCTGAATGTTTGAAAAATGGCCGAACATTGAAAGGGTTGTTTTTTGGAATTTTTTTTGTGGAAATTGATATGATATAATCTGAAATGATAATCCATCAGTTTCTGGATAGTGAGAATGATAGTGTTTGTTGTTGGTATAAAAAATGGAACTCAATAGGCATTGTCGATACCAAACTGAAGAAGCTTTAGAGAATGTGGTTGCACCAGAACCATAGATGAAACAAAAGTTGGTTCATAGTATTATCTAGTTGTTTCATACTATGGATATTTGGGAACCAGAGGAATGTACCATGACATGTGGATCGTAAAATTCAGTTCATAATGAAAAATCCACCGAGCATCCATGGTTTTTATGAACCCATGAAGGTAGTGGTGTGGATGAATAAGATGAATTGTATCATGTATTTCATCAGCACACCATCAGATCTAAAAGTCGAGTTGACGACTTATATGGTCAAGGATATTGCATGACAGTGGTGGGCTTTAGTAGTTCAGAATATTTTGGATGAATTCCATATATCGGAATATTTTTAGAAACTATAAAACAAAAAATTATATCCTCTCACATTAAATATCTATAAAATGACGAATTTCTTCATCCTAGAACAATTGAGAATCTTAGACACAGAGTATGCAGCTATGTTCATCCGTTTTTTCACCAGATGTAGCAGCTTGTGCATCCTTGAAGGCACAAATCATTGCATCAGGACTACGGAAGCTTATTCGATCGAAGATTGTAGTTCTCTGTATTACGTATTATATGTAGATGTTGAACATAGAGATTGTGGATGAATGTGATATCTCTGGTTATATGGGAGGTTGTATGATGCCACCTACATTGAATGGTGTGAACTCAAGCACTAGGATCAAGAGAAAAAGGGACACTAATATCCAAGGTGGAAGTGGAAATCATAATCAGATGGCAGGATCATTGAACCTTCCTCCATGACCCAAGAATAATGAAGGTTTCTTTTCATGTAGTTCGCATGGCCACATAAAGGGAGAGTGTATCAAAAAAACATATATCACGACATAATTGCAATAGAATGTGACAAATTTAGCTCTATTGTCATAATACTCCATGGTTTGATGCTCGAGACACTTCCCAGGTGTCGCAAGTATCATATTCATCAATAATAAAGGAGAGCATAATTTGTCTTGTTAGCAGAACAATGTAATCCATGGTGAATCTAAAAATTCCAGGAATCCTCAACCAAGTACATCTTAGTAATGAAACAATGAAAAAATTATAGGGAAACTAATATTTTATGGATCATAGAAGATGATTTGGTTGATCGGGATGGATCATCTATAGTGAGATGTACAATTCTTTTGAATTACTCCCTTGTGTGTGTGCGCTTCAATTTTGGTGCATTTCATTCTTTCATTGGTTCTCGTGCTTTTGACTTGATATTTTTAAATTTGGTAATTATGCCTTATGTTTTAAAACTGAAAACTCCCCTCTATAAAAGAGATTGTCAAGCCTTTTTGTGTCGAGCATGTGATATAACTGCAGATGATGTTGAGTGGAAATTAAACTTCATGATGTTGGTCATGGATATCTATGATGTAATCTTGGGTATGGGCTTCTTGACAATATATAAGGATGAAATCAACTATTATAGGAGAAAAAATAGTTTCATGACTGATGATGGCCTCGAGGATCTTATTAGAGGAGAGATGATGGTAAAAAAAGGGGAAAAGAGTTTGTTGGCATCGACGGTGGGAATGATCTCTTACCCGTTGATGTCATTGACATTGAAATCATCGGAAGGGAATAAGGATGAGTCCAATTTCTCATCCATCTTATTGTATGGAACCAAAAAAGTTACAATAATTGAATGTACAATTAGAGGAGATGGAAAGAAATATTTTCATTCGACTAAGTAAATCTCCATGGGAAGCACCAAATTTTTTTTGTGAAGAAAAAAGATGGAACTCTTCAATTATGTGTTGATTATCGTATGTTTAACAAAGTTATGATAATGAATAGATATCTACATCAACACATTGATGATCTGTTCGATCAATTAAGGTGAGCTCAATATTTCTGAAGATATGAATTTGAATATAGATATAAAAAACTACAAGTTCTAATGGAGGGTATTCAAAAGACAACCTTCATTAGAAGATATGGCCACTATGAATATGTTTTCATGCATTTTAGTATAATGAATGTACCAAAATTATTCTTGGATTTGATGAACTAGATATTTTATCAATATATATATTATTTTTTTGTGGTGTTTTTGGATGACATCATAGTGTATTAAACGAAATTGGATGACCACGAAGAGCACCTGGAGACTATTTTACAAATCTTGAGTGATCACCATTTATAATCCAAATTATCAAACTGTGATTTTTGGATATAGGAAGTATGTTTTCATGGAAATTTAATTTCTAAACAGTAATTTTTGTAAATATTGATATGATATAATCAATTATATAATGTCAACCATGAACAAATGACTTCGAGATATGAATTTTTCTTGGTCTAGCTGGTTACTACCAACACATTGGGGGTTATTTCTCACAACTAGATTGGACAATGAAAATTCTGACAAAGAAGAATTCTCAGTTCTAATGGATTGAGGAATGTTGGAAATCCATCTAGGAACTAATAGTTCATCTTACATTGGCATCTATCTTTATCCTTACAGAATCAGGATAAGGTTATTTGGTGTACAATGATGCTTCATGATAGGGGATTGATTGTGTTTTCATGCATGGAGAACATGTGGTTTCAATTGGTTCAAAGAAGTATAGGGTGAATGAGAAGAATAACCGAAAACCTGATTTGATGCTACTTGCAGTCATCCATGACATAAAAACATGGAGAGACTATCTCTTTGAAGAGAAATTCACTGTGTTCATGGACAACAAAATCATGAAACAACTTTTCTCCTGATGATATTTGAATATGATGCAAAGGAGATGGATGGAGTAACTCAAAATTTTTGACATTGACTTGTTTTACACACTAGTTATAGGGAATTCAGGGGTAAATGCATTGAGTATAAATTCATATTCTCAGTTGTAAAAATATGCTTCAGATGAATGTCAATTTTTGTCAGCCCTAGATGACATGCATGTAGAATGTGAAAATCGTGGTGATTTTCAATTTTCTTCTCGGCTATGATACATCCTGATTTGATTAATATGGTTAAATAGGAACAAAAATCTGATGCAGAATGATTGGTTATGAGTTTAAAACTCAATGGAAGAAGATCATTGAAGGCTAAAATCATTATTAGAGTTTATTTTTGTTCTCTAGAAATCTAATAGTGGTAACTATGTATTTTCAAGAAAAACCCCTTCATGCAAACCACTATTCGAGAAGGGATGTACATCCATGTACACAAAATATGTATAAGGTGTTGATGGTGAAATTTTGGTGGAGTAGTATGAAAAATAGGGTGGTTGAGTGCAACCCGAAGTGCTGAACTTGTCAATATGTTAAAGCATAACATTAAATACTTGTAAAAATTTTGCAATCTTTAACTTTCCTAGTGTGGAAATGGGAGCAGATATTGATGGATTTTTTATAGTTTTTCCACTAACGGTCTGGAAACATGATACCAATTGGGTGATAGAAGATCAACTTACTTAGACGACCCATTTCATCCCTATCTGTGAACTCATATGGTGGATGATTTATAAAAAATCTACATCAATTATGTTATAACAAGAAATGGCATACCAGTTTCAATAGTCTCCAACAGATATTCAAGGATGATGTCTCATTTCTATAAATCCCTAAAAAAATCTCTTGGGATTCATTTGACAATGAGCACGGCGTATCATCCTCAGATGTATGGTCAATCTGAGCAGACAATACACACATTGGAAGACATGTTTCGGGCATGTGTAATGGATTTTGATGTCTAATGTGAGGATCATATACCCTTGGTGGAGTTTTGATATAATGAAAACTATCAGGCCTCTATATATATGGCTCTATTTGATGCATTGTATGGGTTTAATTGTCTTTCTCCACTATACTGGGTGGAAACTGGCGAAACATTACAAGTTGGGCCAATCCTGGTCTAGGAAAAAAATGATAAGATCTATTTGATTAGAAAAAGGATGGAGACAGCTATGTGTCTTCTGAATTCTTATGCAGATCACAGTCAAAGTCTGTTGTCATTCACTGTGGGAGATCTTGTCTTTTTGAGGGTGTCTCTAAGACATGGGAATCATCATTTTAAGAAGAAAATAAAGTTATAGTTTAGATAAACTGGTCCTTTCGAGAAAAATTAATGGAATGGAGAGGTGGAATATCGATTGGCCATTCCACCATAGTTTTGATCGGTGAACAATGTGTACCATGAATCTCCGCAAAAAAAGTATCAGCCTGATTGGCCATGTGATCTTATGGGATCACATTGACCTAGATATGGATACATCAATGATATATATCATGATATGGAATGTGGATAGTTAAGAGAAAGACATGCATGGAAAGAGAATCAATCTAGTGTGGGGTTTATGGTAGTATGATCAGATTCGGGTAGAGACTTGAGAATGTGAAAAGGATTTGAAGGAGCGGTGGCCCAAACACTTTTATTTGGGTGAGGATTTTCTACATTATAAGGGAAGAAAGAAAAATATTTGGGATAATTTTGTACACCCAATTTCTATTATTTAACCCATAAATGATGTTTTTCATGTATATAACATTATGGGTGATGAATAGAAGAGTTAGGAGAGATTTGAATGATGTTTTGGGGTAATGGGGTTTTTTGAATGGGTGGTGCATGGTTTGTCTAACCATGCAACCAACCCGTTCATAGTTGGTCTTTTGAGGGAGTGTATCCAGCATGGTTGGATCACAGTTAGAGAGATCATGAGAGGATGTTGTGTAAGGGTCATTCTAGGTAGTGGATATTGAACAATTAGCAGACGTTTTGTCTTGTCTAGCAAACTAACTGTGAGGGAACTTATGTGAGATTCTAAAACAGTGAATCTCAAGCTTTTTTGCATATTTGTCGCTCCTTTTTTCTCCTATGTTGGAATAAGTTATGATTTTTCTTCTCCTAATTCCAAATAAGGATCTCCCATCATTCCAGTGGTTATCTGAAGGCTTACCTTGGTGAATCTAAGCTTGATTCTTGTGGTATGTGATTATTATTCATTGTTAGTTCCAGTTTTTTTGGATAAATATATATTTACTTCTTCTATTTTACTAAATTCATAGTTCTAAAACTGATATGAGTAGATCTAGGTGTGTGTATTTCAATTATAATGGAATTATTTCATTCTCATGCATGAAAAATAGATCTATGGTGGAATTTTGGCGAATCGATCAGGTTTTCTTAATCGTTCTTTGTTCATTGTGGTTTTCGTCAAAACCATGGAGGTATGAGGCTTCCTTGTTTACTCTAAATAGTAGAACTAATTGGAATACATTCAAATTTAATATTTGGGTTCAATTGATTTTGATTTTGTTATTGAACACGTTTTGGAATCTTTTTTGAGTAATGGTTATGAAATTTGGAAAATTGGGAGACATAGTAATTTTCTTTTTCTCTTGGTTTTAAAATATGGATTTTAAAAAAGGATATTTTTACTGATTTATGGCAGAAGATTTTTATGGTATTTTTTCAATAATAGGGATTATTTTTATTGAAATTACAATTTTCTTTGAAATTGGTTACACTTTGGTTTTCAATAAATAGTTATTTTTATTGAAATTGTTTATTTTGGAAATGGAAACATATGGAATAAATAGTGTTGGTTTGAGTCCTTGATTAATAGTCCCTTAAAATGGGATGACGATCATTGGTGTACAAGGGGTGTGACGTTGGATCAGGGGCGTGTGTCATTGGGACACATGGTGATTGGACGAGAGACTACTCATGAGTATAGAACTGTAAAACAAATCATTCATTAGTGGGTGAATTGTGAACTATGAAATTGGAATGCCAAAAGATATGAAGAATTGGTTTTTAATAATTTGATTTTTTATTTTCCAGGAAAAATAAATAATTTAAAATTGGTATCATTTTGTTTTTTCTTCTCTATATTGAAAATGATTTTTTGATCTTTTTTATATTTGGATATAAACAGTTTTGGTAAATTGTTTTATATAAACTGTTTGATATTAATTGTGCTATATTTTATATCCAAGTGAAATTAGTAGGGAAGACATCGGGGAAAATATACCGAGTATTATACACACCTATGCTTTGGCACATTAGTTATTTTTCATTTTTTATTTTCCAGGATAGGGGAAAAGTTATCGCTTCCCACGTTTTTAGCACTACCTCGTGTTGTTTGTGTTGTTTGAAGATTGTGGATCTTGGGGGTTGATGAGCTTGTTGACTTGTCTTTTTTTAGAGACTTGTGTCATTTAACCTATGTGAACACTGATTGTTTTTTTATTCTTATGTAGTTTCATACATTGATGAGGTTTTGGGATACATGAAGTTGTTGAGTGGCCTTTCATTTTTCCATGCATCATATAGTAAATATTTGATTAGGTTTGGTTGGTTTATTGGTTTCATTCAAGAAGTATAAATCATCCCCCAATTGCATTTGAAACCCTTCAACATTTATATCCATCATTTGGAATCTTTTGGATGTTTCTTAAGGCTATGTAATGACTTGTAGTGCTCTCAATCCAATTAGAATTGGTGGGTCATTATAGTACAGTATAAATTTCTATGGTGACAAACATATATACTCAGAATTTTTGATAAAATATCATCAGAAAGTCCAAATATAAAAATTTAAAATCATTTTCATTCAAGTTATATAATTCGACGATACATCAATCAAAAGATAACGATTAAAATAAATAGAAATAGTTAGAGGTAAAATTCCCTCATACGGGTAAACATTGTTGATAAAAAAATTATTAGAATTTTATATTTTTAATGGAATGATTAAATTATAAATTTCGTTTTAGATAAAAAAATTTATCAAATTTAAGATAAAATAAATTCTATTATCCAAACTAATATCACTTCTAGATGCCTGATAAATTTTGTTTTCAAAGTGGTAATCATCAATAA
This sequence comes from Viscum album, assembly GCA_963277665.1. NCBI lineage: Eukaryota > Viridiplantae > Streptophyta > Magnoliopsida > Santalales > Viscaceae > Viscum > Viscum album. The sequence continues at coordinate 2,062,709,617 of OY728121.1, forward strand.
TGGGTCATTAAAAATTCATGTGCCTTAATAATCATAGAGAATCCAAATATTAATAACATATATATTTATAATTTTATATACATATAATATTTTCAGTTTAACTACAATAAATCATACTCATGGATCAAAATCAGATGAATGATCTTCTAAATAATGTCCCACCATAACATTGTGATCATATAATGATTATATCAAACCCAAACATCAAAATATGAACATACATATTCATAATAATGTTCTTGGTTATCTTAATTATACCATGAGATAAATACATCATATTACCCAAGGAATTTTAGGGATATAATAGAAAAAAATTATTATGAACATATTAAATTAATATGGTTACCACATTGATGTGAAAATAGTTACCACTTCATCACAATATCCCATGTGAATATGAAGATTGGTTGGACTATAATTTTATAATCATTGTCTATAAACATCTATTAATTAGATAATTATGTTTTTAATGGTTCATGTATTCAACGAATAATATATATCATTAATAGAAGTAATCATAAATGAAAATAACATTAAATGAAAACTAATGCATTATAGGAGGAAAATATTGATTAAATATTGAAGTTATTTATATAAATTAAAAATTAAACTAATTATATTAGAATAAATTTATTTTTTGAATTCCACAATATTATATTTTGAAATATGAATGAATAAAATTATTATTCATTATGGCAAGAAAATTTATTCATGAGCTATTTTAGAAAACAAATTTTTTCAAAATAATGGATAAATGTTCCTTATTCAGAAATTGACATTAATAATATGTTATTTTTTAATATAAATTATAATATCATTGAATAAAATTTAATTCAATGTCTTTTGGAAAAAATAAAAAAATGTTTTTTATTAAATACATATACCATGAAGAGAAATATTCTCGACCAAAGAGGAAATAATGTTGTTTTTTATTTTAAATAAATTATATATAATATGAACAAAAAATTAAAGGATCAATGTTCTATTATATAAATATTACAAAAACAAAATAATGAATAATGTAATATACTATATTTATAGGATAATATCAATATCAATTACCTAACAAGATATTTAGCATAATGAATCATGAAACTAATTTTAATTGAATTATAATTCTATTTCATATTATTTTTCTTGCATAGTTCATGTTAAAAACACTATATAATAATTTATTGATTATTATAAATATATTCTAAAAAATAATCGCATGTAACATAATATTAACAATTAATTATAATTTTTGATTACTTTTTTTTAACAATAGTTCCCTAAAATTGTTATTCAGGGGGAAAACTGATCATTTTCAATGAATTTTTCATTTCAATTATTCCTATAAATGAATCTTAATCATGGATTATTCATCTGATAAATAATAATAACAAAGTAGTTATCATATTTAATCCTATTAGACAATATTATTAATATTCAAAAAAATTTCTAAAGAAAAATTAATTGCACCACATTATAGAGATGAAGACCTATACATACACATGAGTGTTGCATCCAAATTTTCCAAGATGGAATAAAATAATGATAAATTATCAATAAATTTTCAATAATAATTATTATATAACAAATATCATATATACTCATTAAATATATCTTTATAAAAATCTATGAATGTAATTAATGAAAAATTAATCATTTCACTTCCTCGAGGAAGTAGTTTTCACATACCAATGAGAACATTTTCATTTTCCAATAGATGTGAAGGAAATGGGTTAGATTAAAAATTGAAATTCATTAAGAAAAATTATTTTTTATATATCATATATTTATATTAAATCTATCATAATTACCCTCTATTATATATTGTGTTAGAAAATCTATAATGATTCTATGTAAATCTTATATTCAACTTGTATGCATGAGCAAAAAATTAATGCCCATAAAATTGAAATAATGTTAAAATTTGTTTCCTCATAATCGAAATAAAATCTTTTAATATTAATTGTACTATATTCATTTTGTTTGAATGGATACATTATATATAGTGTATTTGAAAGAGAATAAATCTTGGAAATGATTGATATGAATATAAACCACTTCATTGAGAATACACCATTGAATATCTTTTTATGAAAATATAAGATTGACCTCTTATAAATGAAAAAATATAGGACACCATTAATTAATTTGAGAATATTTTTTGTATGTTTTGGTTATGATAAAAGGATAAATGGTTATTTATAAGATATTATACGGTGGGGGTTCCATTTTTTAAAACTATGTTTACCTTAATTCCATACCACGTCAAAACTCTTATATAATGTCAAAATATGTTATTTATTATATAACCTAAATATTTAACTAAAATTATTCATATATATGGATTAATTTAATTTACAATGATATAAATCCATTATATACGTAAACCCAATCGTCAAAAAAACATTTATTTTTTTACTTATTGTTGAATTTATTTAAATTTATATCCAATTAATAAATAATCAATTTTATTTATAAATCTATAAAATTTAATTAATTATAATACATTTATTATAATAAATACCAACGAATATAATATTAATCAGAAAACAGATATACTAAATTACAATATATCAATAAGTATCGGGGTATGTGTAAGAAATGTATTTCTTTTAGAGAAAGAAATTGATAATATTAAATTTATTTAATGATAAATAAGTCAAAAAATATATGTTCATTACATGAAAAATTTATAATGGAATATTACATAAATTTATATACTACGATGGGTTGATCGTATATATATATATAACTATTGGGATTTTTAGATGACAAATTAAACATCATATATGGAGGAACACATTATCAATGATTATTTAATATTTGTCAGGAAATAATGAAAATTCATTAAATTTACATCATTTTTAAAAATATGAAAACAATATAGATATTATATTTTGTAACCATTTCAATTTAATGAAATAATAACAATGTAATGTTAGGTTTGTTTTCAAGTATCCAATTTATGTTAATGGTGATAACTGAATTGCTACAAACATTACCAAAATTCTTTTCCATATTTTCATAAACAAAATTCACATTGACATAAAATACCACATGGAAAAATCGTTGAATTATAATGGTCATTGTTGGATTTACTATATATATATAATGTCATGATATAAATAGTAAGAAAAATTAATTACCTTTGTAATTTTTAGAAATATACATTCTATAGCTATGTAATATTTATTATTTATTACACGAATGATGGGAATGCATAATTTTGAATACATCAAATGTTTTTTAATAGGATAATTTTTTGACTTATGATATTATTTGAGGAAATATATCAAAAATGATATTGATACAGATTACATGTTATAATGAGGAACAATATTATATTCTCTTTTTTTATATTTTGATCAAGACTTTGTTATAATAGGGTTATAAATTTATGGGTAAATGGATTCCCTAAAATTTGGTTGAGGACTGAACTTATAATATTTTTATAAATAAATATTATAAATTCAGATGTTTAAACAACAACAAAAATCAATATATATATGAAATACTTCAATAAAGCATTCATGTGTTGTCATTATTGAAATATTTTGGGGATAATCATCATAATTCATTCATTATTTCATGTATATAATATCCAAGAAACCCCCCCATAGAACATCAATACTAAAATTAAATAACAAATCAATAACACCTCCCCATACAATAGAAATATATGAACATGATGTGAGAATCTATAACAAACAAAGGGATACTGCTACCGTAGTATGATCAGATATATTAACATATCATTATCTAAATCAATACAATAAATTTGGAAATTAATGTATTCACAATAGATAATTATTGACAAAAAGTTATAAAATAAAAATATTGAATGATATAATTACATCCATGCTCATCATATATATAAAAACTAACTATTTCCAACCTATTTTACCAACTAAAATGAAAAACTCTATTATAATAAATGTTTTTGTCAACTATAATTATACCCTTCAATACTGAGATTAGTCTATGAAATAATTATTTACATATGTAACATTGAACTCCCATATATGATATAAATAACAAAGTAAACATGATTTTATATATTTAAAATATAGTTCCTATTAAAGGTTGTGGAAATAATTATCATTAGGATTCAGCTGCAATGTTTCCATATATATATTTCAGTATGCAGTGTGTGTATTCCTAGAAATTCATATAATGTCAAACACAATAATATATGTAATTTTTCAGTGTGATATGTAGGAATCACATAAATTAAACCTCACCTACAATAACAAAATCAAACAAAATTTCTGATCTTATAGAATACCATTCCTCCTTCCATATTAATTAATAATTAAATTTATGTTTCCTATTATCCCCAACCATTTTTTAAATTTCATGGTTTCATAAAATATCCTTTGCTCGTACCCTATTTAATTTCATACCCTGTCACTCTAGGAGAAAAATCATACCACATCAAATTACATTATCCTCTAATTAATTGTTAGTTAACATATACCATCATATTATATATGTCATACTATAATTTTTACAAAGTGTTTAGTCTTAAAAATAATAATTTTCCATCACATTCAATGTAAGGTTGACTTGTGCCAATAATTTCTCAATCAAGCATATTCCCACTAAAATCATCGTAAACCATAATCATCCATTCATGGGTTATCTCTTCTAAAAAAATCTCTATCAGAGAGATACCATAAATAATTAATGAATTTCTTCTACATGAACAAATAGATGTAACATGCAAATAAAATCAAAATTGGAATAAAACCCAAAGGAATACTACAAAATTTAAAATGAACATAACCAGCATAAAAATATGATATACCACATTGTATAAAAAATAACCATGTACCATAAAATTTTTCACCATATGCATAATAATCACAAAAATGTCATATAATAAAATATCATATGGTTTTGGGGGATTTCTTAAGAAATTAATGAAAAAATTTAGGGAAAATTACAGTACACTACACCTATGGAAAATAAAACTCAAATCTATTTCCCATTCTTGAAGGTATAAAGGATCATATATAATCCTCATGTTGTATGTAACTACATCATTAATTATTATCATAATGTATACTAAAAACCTATCTCCCTTCCCATATATTACTTTATTACACCTGTGGGGCCTTATGAGATCACCACAATAATACCGAAAATGATTTTTTTCTATTCAAATGTTACATGAAGCTAAGAAATAAATGTTCTAAATATGTATTTAAAAATAATGTGACATAATTATATCCAAAACATTAATATACTCAATAGTCCAAAATTAGAACACCCATGAAATGAACACCTTCTGAAAAAGAGAAACTCCAAACCACAATTGACTATATAGTGAAATAAGATAATCTCTTAAAGAATTAATAAATCACCCAATTTATTCCACAACAATATAAATAAATTATATTAATAATATAAATGTATAATCAATACCTACTATTAACCTTCATTTATTATTTAAATTTTTTCAACCCACTGACTCCTCTACTTGGGGCTCTCATCTTCCAATATACCGAAATTCAACAATGTGACTTGTAACTAGGAAAAAAATTAATAATGAGAAACATCACATTACTAAGGGTTGTAATGGGAATTTTTTTTTGCGTATTTTAAATATCCATGTAGTGTTCAATTTCCCTATTTTTATTAGGATGAAAATTTAGTTAACTATGAATTTTATTATATATTTCTAGATTTATTTAAATAAAAAAAATTAATTTGGAGTATGAGTATTATTTGGTAGGTGAAACGCTAAAAATATGATTAGTGTCGTTGTTATATTGATGCATTTGTATGTCGCTAAATATCATCGAAATATTATGGAATGTGATATTATTTTTGTTGGATAAATGATAACATGAGAGTAATGAATTGATTTATTACTATTTTTAAAATACAATTAATGATATTGCATGAATATTATAATGGGAGAAATAGTTGAAATAATAATGGTGGAAATGAATTGAGGAAATTAGTAATAATACATATTTGTTATTGTAATTATTATTTAAGTGGGAAAAATGGTATATAGATATTTTCGTTATATATATAGATATATAGATATATATATCTCTTTGTGTACGGTTTTTATATATATATGAGTTACATTAAATACATATTAAGTGTTATATTTTAATTAATGAGTTATTAAATTTCAAAAAGAATGTGGTTGATTGAACATATAATAAATGGAACTATCATTGAATATAGATAATGATGAATTAATCAAGGCTTGGAATATGCGGGAGAGGGATGATGTATGGGAGTTATTCTCATCAGTTGATTCTTTAAATAATGAATATAAATTTGGGAAATCATGGAATGAAGGGTGTAAGGACCTGACCTTAAACATTACATAATCTTTAATTACATGAAAAATTCACATTGAGTATCATTTCAGGTTATGAGTTTTGGAGAATTATGTCATAAATATGACATTCCCTTCCAAAAATTACAATTTAGAAACATCGACTAAATTTCTGTTTTTTTCAAAAAAAACAAAAACTCATAAAAAAAGTCATTTCTAGTTCCTTATTTAAGATATCATGACTTTTCCTTGATCCTATCCTTGACCATATTCTTCTTTATGTCATGTAAAGAACTGTTCAAAACAAGGGATGATCATTAAAAGCTCAGTAAGGAATACAAAAAGAATGAAAACTATTATTTTAAAAAAAATGTAAACCATAAATACTGTATCATAAGTAATTCTTTTTACCTTTAAGATGTAGTAAATACTCTTCATTGAATAAAAGATCAATACATAACATTTTTAACCAAAAGATTTCCATAAACCCCAGGTAAAGAACACATAACATATTAAGGTAACATGGGACATAAACATACTTAAATGGAATAACCATACAGTCTACTTCCACACATATCACTAAATGGAATATCCATATGTCTGACTTCCATACCCAATGCATTGGATGTTATAACGTAACCACCAGTCCTAGATTTCACGGCACCACCCGTTATATGGTTTATCACATATCCACCAATCAAATGTCCATGTACCATTATAACACATAAAATAATGCAAACATAAACATTTTACTAATAACATTTCATTTCAAATCAAAAGAATTAATTTCAAGCTATTGAAACAATGAATGAATTTTCATAAACCATTTAAAAAGTGATTTTTGAATCAATGTGTCCATAAATACTTTGATGATTTTAATGAATTTATAATTTTAAAACATTAATTTCCATATAAATAAATACTCAAAACCATTTTTAAAACATGGAAATTAAAGATAACGATTTAGAATAATAAATCTTTAATACATTAAAAATGATATTTTGGTTAAAGAGTTTTGAACAAAATGAGGGACTCTTGAATACAAATAATTGAGTAATAACATTTAATAAGAACATTATAATATCATGACAATAATGTTATTCATGATATTATATAAAAAAAGATAGTGTATACACCATATTAGTGTGAATTGGTGCATAAAAACAATGAAGTCTCAACAGAAATATAGATATAGATGAATTCCCTTATAAAGACAGTATCATTAAATTAAGGATAAATATATGACATAATTATGTGTGAAAAATATAAATACACCCAATATAATTGGATATTAAGTGTAAAAAAATTAGAGTACATTCACCCATATTCATTGGATGACATATACAGGATGTAAAAGATTAACCAAAAAAAAGTAAAAATGGGTTAAGAAGTTCCCTTGCAAAAATTATTAATCCTAATGGCGTCACATTAGAATTCGAAAAACGAGTTGATGAGATAAAAATGGTATCTCATCACGTGAACATTAAATTACTCTACTGAAACAATAACCTATACCCACGGTTCAAAACTGTGGGTACAGCCCCCAAAACAATGGGTATAGGGTATACCCACGTTTTTGTGAACCATGGGCTGGAACGACGTCGGGATATGGGTCTTGACATATACCCAAGGTTTAGTGGAACCGTGGGTATAGGTGTGTCACACACCAACCCGCTGTTGTACAGCGTGGCATGGCACTTTCCCCATGGTTTGAAAATCGTGGGAAATTTAATTTTAGAAAAACACGGGCACAGGGTTTTGAACCCACACCACACACAAGGGCGCAGCACCGAAACCAACTGAGCTGGGTATTCATTCTATAATATATACATCTATCAGCGTATATATATTAATATTACGTATTTAAATTCAAAAAAAGGTCTCACTGGGTTTCGAACACATGACCAACCACAAGCTCTGCGACCGCGCAACCAACCGATCTGTGATTTTATTTATTATATATTCATCTATCTGCGTATATATATATTAATATTGAGTTTTAAATTCAAAAAAAAAATCTCCAATGGGGTTTCGAACATGGGTCTCGCGCAAGAATTGAGACCATGCTACCAACTGAACTGCAAATTTTATCTATTATATTCTAATATATGTGTGTATATATATATTCATATGGCGTATTTAAATTCAAAAAAAGCACCCGCAGGGTTTCAAACACATGACTCGCACTGAGAATCGTAGACATTCCACCAACTGACTAACCAACCTATAATTTTTATCAGTTATAAAAACATATATCTCCATATATATATTAATATTTTTAAAAATGTCTACCCGCCAAATTTTTTTGTGTCCCACATAATCTTATTTCCCCGCTATAATGCGGGAAAGCTATACCCACGGTTCTGTAGAACAGTGGGTATAGGTTTTCAAAAAAAAAAACCACAATACCTACGGTTTTGTAGACCAGTCGATATAGGTCTTCGGAAAATACCATATACCCACAGTTTTCTCTAAAACCGTGCGTATAGGTCTTAAAAGGGAATTATACCCACGGTTTTTGGCACAACTGTGGGTATAGGTGTCCTATACCCATGGTTTTTGAAAACCGTGGGTATAGGGGTACCCTATACCCACTGTTTTTTGCAAAACCCTGGGTATAGAACTATTTTCCTGTATTCCTACATCCAAAATGATATACAATAAATTTTCCCAACATAATAATCTGTAAATTAGAATACATAACAAAATTAAGTCAATATAAAAGAGGATGATGAAAGGTTCCCTTACCAAATTGGTAACTTACAAAACATAGCCACAAGAAATAAGGATTATAAAATGATGATTTAAATAATCATAAATGAAATTAAATTACACAAATATTAGAATCAATGGTAGTAAATACACCACACAAAAAGAAATAGTGGCAAATATATCCTGAATCTCAAGGGAATAAAAACTGAGATGAACCCCTATATCACGTTGTAATCAACTAGGTTGTTTGACCAAAATTTAATAACCACCAAATAAATCACAGAATACAATGAATATAATGAGAATAATGATAATATATTTAAAATGTCAGTAAAAAAATACACCACATGCAATGAATAAGTGGCGAATAATGGAAATCTCACGGAATTAAAATGAGATAAAAAATTTCATTACCTCATTTTCCAACATGAACCGTTTGTTATTTAATCTGCTGAATAATACACTAATGTTAATTTATAAAAGCATAATATCCTTTTTCAAGTTTATTATTACTTTTTTATCACTAATTACAATTTTATAAACATTATGTAATTATTTAAGTTAATAACGTTCATTTTGTCGATATTTGGCACTTCAGTCAAAAATGAACACCTTATATTTACAAGTTGTCCATGTTGTCAATAGTCCATTATATCCAGAATGATATTCATTATTTAGATATCATATATATCATATATATCCAGTACATATATATTTATAATAGTACATATCACTTGGAGGTAAGAAATGAAATGCATCGTTCATGGAGACAGTAAGCCGTACGTACGCATGAACACTACTTTCATTTATGTTGCTTATATAAAAGGAATTAAAGCATAATGATACATAGGTATATAATAATTCTAGTATAATATCATATATAATATAATTAACTTTATCCTTTAAGAAACCCACATTAGGCATTAACGGGTCATATCACTTTGAGGGAGCGGTAGTCCGCACTTCTCAAATTAATTTATCGCATTTACCCATAATGGAAAGCATAAAGGTATGATATAAATGGAAAATACAGAAGCTTAAATAAAACAAAAAGATAATATATATCATATATAAATACAGTTCCATCATAACGAGCACCATGAGAGGTGATATGAGGTTATTGAACAATTATCAATTCATGAGGCGTTAGTTTTCCATCCACAGAAACATTATTTTCATCACCCATTATATGGAGGTGTGTGTAAATTTATTTAGAATAATTCTCATAAAAATATCGCAGTATATTTATGATATCATTTTTTTTATAAAATAAGGTAATAAAAATATTTTATGGGTTGGAGAAGTAAAATAAATGAAAAGAAGTTAAGAGAAACCATTACATTTATTTTGGGTAACTCTTTTTGGTTTGAACCAAATTTGTTTTTTGAAGTGCCTTCTACCTATGGTAAGGCTTCTAGGTGTAAGAGAGGGATGTAGGGAGCCTAATTGGGCATATGTTGGACGAGACAAAAGGCTTTAGAGCTGTGAGGAAATGGGTAGAAATTTACTTCTTTTATAAGGAGGAGGAGGGCTCTTTAGGAATGTGTGAAAATATTATATTATTATATAATGATACTTGGTTTCTAAAGGTCCAAAAATCATTAACATCAAAAATAAGATGACTCGTATTCTAAATAATATCATACAATAAGAATTGTATTGGTTTTGGATAATATTTTAATCATTATAATCTTTTTTATTTAAATCATTTATTAATGAGGTAAATACTGCATAATTATTGTGTCATAAATAATTTAATTTATTAAATGACTAAATATTATAAAAAAATCCTATGATGTAGGAATTTTTTTTTGATTTCCATCTAATATTTATAGTAAAAAATTATTACTTATATAACACAATATAAAAATTAATTTACTAAAAGATTTCTCTTTATGTCGTTTTTTCCTTTACATAAAACTAATTAATCAAAAGTTTCATTATCATTCATAGGTGGATCTATGTGGTTTTAAAATAGACCCAAGTATGATCATGGTCGGAAATTACTCATCCAATAAGTTTAGGACAAGTGATAAGGTAATTTTGAATAATTACAATATTTGTTTACCATGAATTAACCTATTTACCTTTACCTGCGGTAAAAAAAACTCAAAAGTTACTATTCACCAAAAATTATTCACATATTAGTGAACCAGATTTTACATAATAATAACTACCATTTATAACATATATTAAAAATTCAATTCATAGAAATTGTAAAATTTAATTTGAATGAAAAAGTCAGTTTTTTAACTACTACTAAGTGGTTTCACTATTCATCCAAAAATGAATGTTTTTCAGAAAAATACCAAAAAATAACCCTAAGATAATTTTGGTATTCTGAATTCAAAAATGATGTCTAGTTTAACAAATTCAAAACATATATGTTTTATTAATTAATTTTATCATTAATTCCCGATGATAAAACAAATAGCGTGTTTTTAAGAAACAATAACTATCAAAAGATTGATAATTTTTTATGTCAAAATTAAAAGTGAAATTAATACCAATTAGCATAATTGGATGAAATGGTAAAAATATTATCTAATTAAACTATAAAACAAACTAAAAAGATTATCTAACCATAAAAATAAATTTGATCAGAACACAGTTCTGAATTAATATACAATAGTTTTCACTATTCATTAAAAAAATGACCTTTATCGGAAAAATTCCAAAAAATTACACAATTTAAATATTAATATTCCCATTATAATGAAACATTTTTTTGGGTCAAATATAATGTATTAATGTGACCAAATGTAGATTTAACTAGGGATCCCCATTAAAAGGCAGTAAATCAACCTTTTAATGTATATTATGGTTAACATTAATTTCATTCACATTTTCATCCTCTAACTTCTATTTGATAAAATTAAATACATTTAACAAAAATGTATAATAATATTTTAGATTGTTTTGTTCATTCCCAACAATACAATGGCTTGGAGTTAATTTCCATTTAATATAATAATATTATACTATTAGTGTGCAACGTAAGATTTAAAAAAACCCATTATTGTGTATCAGGTATGCCATTGAATATAGCATCCCCTTTAAAGTAGAATTAATATCTAATTCAAAAATATTAATAAATATGAAAAATGCCATATTATTTATTTACCTGGGATGTTACATCCTTCCCCCCTATTGGTAATTTCTTCCTCCCAATTTTAAAAAAGAGCTTGGAAACATGATTAAATGTCCCACATCGGAAAAGAGTCAGTAAGAATATCACTTTTAAAGAAAGAAAGAAAAGTAGAAAAGTCACCTGAGATAACACATAATAGGATTCCATGTAGGAAAACATGTATATTGAAGAAAGAACAAATGGTCAAGTTCAGATGGTGGGTGATAGAAGACATGATTCAGATAAAGTTATCCACCAGAAAATCACAAACATGTGATGGGTTAAACAATCTTTAATTCCCCAATAGGAAAATATAACATAGAATGTTTTTTTAAGTTACATTCCATAAAGTTGAGTAATTTGTTTATGAGCTTAACTAAAAACATAAGGAAGCATACTTACTTATCATGTAGACATTCATCCTTTACTGAATTTCTACCACAAATATATCTTTTCACCCAACATTGAGTATTCAAACTAACATGGTCACATAAAAAGCACAAGAATCAACTTCTTGAGAATCACATTATAAAAAAAAGCTATATATTTACACTATCATTAGATATTAACCAAAACCAAAAATAGTTAGTACGAGAACATATAATCCAAAAAAATATAATCCATTATAAAAAGAAATACTACTCTTAATCTCAAAAATTCAAAAACCCAAAGTTCAATAAAGAAAATTCAATATACCATTGTCCTTAAAATTCATCAAAATAAACCAAACTTATATTTTAACCCAAAAAATAAGAAGGATTTAGCCACATAGTCTTCCATTTCAAATCCTAACATTTATCTCCAAATAAAAATCAAGTACTCTTAAAGTTACATACTGATGTGTAATTAACCAAATCACATATTCTCTATGATAGGTTAATCATTTCCATAAAACACTACATCAATATATGTAAATAATAAAAGCATATATTCTCCCAAAATAAAATTCCACCATTACTCATCAAAAGAAAATATAATTATTCCCTTGAATAAAATTTTCATATACCAAAATTCAGGGTTACACATATTATAAAAAGTCATCAAATATAATCCCATAATCAAAAAAGCCTTAATACTTTTAATTATTTCATCATCATAAAATCTACCATAACACTTTAATCCCTTATATGTTTACTTAATACACATTGAACATTCTTTATGATACATTAACCATTCATATACAACTTATTATGAAATACTTCTTTCCTACAAACAAAATCATGAAATATATCTTATGAATCAATAATTTGAATACATATGTTAAGAAATAATCCATATCTTTCATTGGTCATTATTGGTTTCTTCATCATCAATTGTAATGGAATTAGTTATTGGTAAACATATATTTGTATGATCTTGGTGATCCCATTCTCAGAACATCATTGTAGGATATCTGTTTGTATAATGACCATGCAAAGCACATTTAAAACATTAAAATGATCCCTCAAAAAGAAATCCATTCTCATTCCTAGAGTCAACTGGATGCTTCCTTTTTCCATGGAAGGTTCGAACATTATGACCTTCATTCCCACATCTATATCATCTCCCTGACCCTTTGAATCATTTTACAAGGTGTTTCCTTCCACATCCTTGACACATTGGTTTTTGAACATACATACCATTATGATTGTTACCTGAACATCCATAGGGATTTGTTTCTTGTATATTCATTTCCTTATAAAAATCACCAATGTCCAGGTAGTCAATCATGACTCTAGATAGTTGGTTTAGTAGAACCACAAGATTCCTCATTGTAGGTCCCATTTCATTCAGTTTCTCGTTCAGAAAACAGTCAATGTTTTCTTCGCATCCATTGTTACTTTGGTGCCTTCTCGATCCAGCAACTTATTAAGACCAAAAAACATCAGTGTGAGTATATCAGCAAAATCATCTTATAATATCTTAAGAGGAGGGTAAAAACTAAGTTATTCTTATTCACGTTATCTTAAACTCATTAAATTTATCTAAAATAACATTGTCTCTTTCTAAAATCCTAACTATTATTGATATATCAGTTATGCTTAAAGAAAACCCTATCCTCTAAATTTATCTAAACCGACCTCTGATACCAACTGTACAGAACTGACCTTAAACATTGCATAATTTTTAATTAAATGAATAATTCACATTTGGGTTCTTTTAAAGTTTAGTGTTTAGAGAATTAGGTCATAAATATTACATTTCTTTTCAAAAATTACAAAATAGAAACTTCTACTCAGTTTCCATTATTTTTAAAAAAACATAAACTCTTAGAAAAGAGTCATGTCTAGTTCCATGTTTAAGATAACACAACTTTTTATTGGTCCAATCCTTAACCCTATTATTTTTTACGTATTGTGAAAAATATTTCAAAACTTGGGGTGAGCATAAAAATCTCAGTAAGGGATACACAAAGATGGAAAACTGTTAGTTTTTCAAAACAACAATTAAACCATGAATACTTTGGCATAAGTAATACTTTTCAACATTAAGAATTTGTAAATACTCTTCATTGAATAAAAGATCAATACATACCATTTTGTAACCAAAAGATTAACATAAAACCCATATAAAGAACACATAACATATAATGTTAACTTGTGACATAAACATACATAAATGGAATAACCATACGGTCAACTTCCACACATATCACTAAATTGAATAGCCATACGACCGACTTCCATACCCAATAAATTGGAGGTTATAACATAACCACTCAGCATGGTTTTCATGGCACCACCCGCCATATAGTTTATCACGTAACCAGTCGTCAAATGTCCAAGTACCATCATTGAACATAAAATATTTATAATATAAATATTTCACTAATAACATTTCATTTCAAATCAAAAGATGTAATTTCCAGATATTGAAATAATCCATCCATTTTCATAAATCATTTAAAAAGAGATTTTTGAATGAAAGTGCCTCGTACCACATTGATGCTTTTAATGGATTTATAATTTTAAAACATTAATGGCCATATAAATAAATACTCAAATACATTTTTAAAAAATGGACATTATAGATAAAGAAGTAGAATAGTAAATCTTTAACACATTTAAAATAATATTTAAGTTAAAGTGTTTTTAACAAAATGAGAGACTCCATAATACAAATAATTAAGGAATAACATTTAATCAAAGCATTATAATATCATGAGAATAAATGAATTCATGATATTATATGACAAAGTATAGTATATATACCATATAAGACTGAATTGAAACATAACAACAATGATGTCTTAATGGAAATGGAGATTGAGATGAAATCCCTTATAAAGATGATATCCTTAAATTAAGGATAAATCAATCACATAATTATGTGTGAAAAATAATAATACAACCAATATAAGGGGATATTAAGTGTAAAACAATCATAGGTCATTCACACATATTCATAGGATGACATATTCAAGAGGTACAAGTTTAACCCAATGAAGTGAAATTTTGTTAAGAAGTTCCCTTATGAAAATTCTTATTCCTAATGACATCACTTTAGAATTCAAAAAATGAGTTGATGAGATAAAAATGGTATCTCATAACTTGGACTACAAATTTAATTCAATAATGATATTTAATAACATATCAAACATAATAATATGTATATTAAAAGACATAACAAAAAAAGACTTTTAAAAAGAAGAGGGAGAAAGGTTCCCTTACCGATTTCCTAACTTACAAAAAATATACACCTGAAATAAGGAACATAAAATGAATATTTAAATACTCATAAATGAATATATATTATAAAAATAGTACAATCATGGTTATTACCTACACCAAAGAAAATGAAATACTAGAAAATATATCATGAATCTCACGGGAATAAAAGTTATATGAAACCCTTTACCACGTTGTAATAAACTGAGTCGTTTGACAAAAAGATAATAACCACAAAATGAATCATAGATTACCATGAATATAATGAGAATTATAATAATATTTATCAAATGGTAGTACACAATAAACTGCATGCAATTAATAAGTGGTGAAAAATGGAAATCTCATCGAATTAAAAGTGAGATAAGAAATTCCCTTACCTCGTTGTCTGACATGACCCGTTCATTCTTAAATATCATGAATAATAAACTAAAGTTAATTTATAATTTCATAAGAAAATTTTTCCAGTTTATTATTCTTTTTATATCACTTATTACCATGTTATAAACTTTATGTAATCATTTAAGTCAATAATGATCGTTTTGACGATATTTGATACTTGAGTAATAATTGAACACCTTATATTTACAAGTTGTCCATGTTGTCAATAGTCCATTATATCTAGAATGATATTAATTATTTAGATCTAATATTTATCATATATATCCTATATATATATATTTATTTATTTATTTACTACAGTACATATCATTTGTAGGAAATAAATGAAATGCATCGTTCATGGAGGCGGCAAGCCATACGTACGCATTAACGCTACTTTCATTTATATTTCTTATTTTAACGGAATTTAAACTTAATGATACATAAATATATTTAAATTCCAGTATAATATCAATTAAAATATCATTAACTCCATCCTTTATACATCGTAAATAAGGCATTAACGAGTTATATCACTTTGAGGGGGCGGTAGTCTACAATTCCTCATATTAAATTATCGCATTTACACATAATGGAAATAAATAGAAAATACAGAATCATTAAATAATGAATCATAATATATATCATATATAAATACATTTACATAATAATGGAATCCATGAGAGGCAGTTGAAGGTAATTGAACAATCAATGTTTCATGAGACGTTAGTTTTCCATCCACAGAAACATTATATTTTTCACTCATTAGATTAAGGTGTGTGTAAGTTTAGTTCAAATAATTCGCATAAAAACATCATAGTATATTAGGTATACTAGTTTTGTTTTAAAATAATTGAATAATAATATTTTAGGGTTTGGATAATTAAAATAAATTAAAATAAGTTATGAGAAACCATTACCTTTAATTTGGGTAACTCCCTTTGGTTTGAACCAAGATGGTTTGTTGATGTATTTTCTGCCTAAGGTAAGGCTTCTAGATGGAATAGAGGGATGTAGGGAGCTTAATTGGGTAGAGTTTGGATTATACAAAAGTCTTGAGAGCTGTGAGGAATTGTTTAGAAATGGGCTCCTTTTATAAGGGGGAGGAGGGGCACTTTAGGAGTGTGTGAAAATATTATTTTCTTATATAATGATATTTAGTTTCTAAAGGTACAAAAATCATTATATTCTCAGATAATATGACTCATAGTATAGGTAATGTCATCCAATAAGAGTTGGATATGTTTTGATTAACATTTTAATCATTATAATCTAATTTATTTAAATCATTTTTTAATGAGGTAAATACTGCATCATTATTCTGTCATAAATAATTTAATTTATTCGATGTCTAAAATTTATAAATAAAAACTACTATGATGTAGTAAAAATTTTTATATTTCAAACCAATATTTATAGTCAAAAAAATTACTTATATAACACCATATAAAAATTAATTTACTAAAAGATTTCTTTTTTTGTCGTTTTTGACTTTACAGTAAATTAATTAATCTAAAGGGTCATTATCATTCATAAGTGGCTCCATGGGGTCCGAATATATACCCATGGATGCCCATGGTTGGTAATTAATATTCCAATAAGGTTAGGACAAGTGTTAAAGTAATTTGGAATTATTACAATATTCCTTTTACCTTGAATTACCCTATTTACCTTTAACCGCGGTAAATAAAAGTCAAAAGTTAATATTCACCAAAAAAAAATTCCATTTTATTGAACCACATTTTACATAATAATAATAACCATTTCTGTCAGATTTTTTAAATTCAATTCCCAAAAGATGTACAATTTCATTTAAATGAAACAGTCAGTTTTCTAACTACTACTAACTAATTTCACAATTCATCAAAAATTGAAGTTTTTCAGAAAAATATAAACAATTCACCCTAAAATAAATTTTATATTCCGAATTCAAAAATTATGCCCATTTTTTCAAATTCAAAACATAGTTGTATTAATTAATTTTATCATTAATTCTAATTGTTAAAACAAATAACATGTTTTAAGAAATAATAACT
Source organism: Viscum album (assembly GCA_963277665.1). Classification (NCBI taxonomy): domain Eukaryota; kingdom Viridiplantae; phylum Streptophyta; class Magnoliopsida; order Santalales; family Viscaceae; genus Viscum; species Viscum album. The sequence goes on from OY728121.1 coordinate 2,062,727,815, forward strand.
ATAAAAATATTGGCATTTGTTTATGTCCAAATTCAAAGAGAAATTAATACCACTGACCAACATTGGATTAAATGGTAAAAATATATTCTAATTAATCATTAAAACAAAATAAAAATATAATCTAGCCATATTAATAAATGAGATTAAAATGTTGGTTTTAATTAAAATACAATATTTTTCACTATTCATTAAAAAATTAACTTTATCGAAATGAATCCTTCCAAATTTAAAAAATGTAAATATTGATGTACCCATTCCGAAGATCGATTGTGTTTCATCAAATATAATATATTAAATTGATAAAAACTAGATTTAAATAGGGTTCTCTATTAAAATGCGATAAATCGACCTTTTAATGTAAATTATGCTTAAAATTAGATTCATTCCTCTTTTAAGCCTCTAACATCTATTGGATAAAATTAAAAACATTTACAAACATGTATAATCATATTTTAGTTTTTCTATTCATACCCACCAATAAAATCTCTAGGAGTTAATTTCCATTTAAAATAATAATATTATATTATTAGTGTGAAATGTATGATTTCAAAAGAAACCCATTGTTGTGTATCGGGAAGGCCATTGAACTTATTGTTGAGTCAATAAGGTTTTCCTTATGACTTTTCCATTCCTTCTTACTTGGGGGGGATATTTTTATGTCAATAAGGTTTCCTTATGACTTTACCATTCCTTCATGTTTTGAAAATCACAAACAGTATAACTCAAGGAAAATCACTTTTTACCATGTGATTTATTTCTATAAGGAAAAATTTTCCCCACAAAGGAAATTTATCCTTACAATGTTTTAATTTTTCTTATCATATTATTTCTACGTGTAAAATTAATTTTTTAACCAAAACCTCATAATCTTATAATTACCTGGATATGAAGCATTCTGTTTTAGTATCCGTATTCTCAATATTCTGGTTCTGATCTCTTCTGAGTTTTGACTCTGAGTTCTCTTAATTCAGACTCTGAACTCTACTGAGTTATCACACTATATTCTAAATACGAATTCTGGTTATGAAGTCTTCTAATTTATGACTCCTAGTTCTCTGAATTTAGACTCCGAAATCATCTGAGTTCTGACTTCGAATTCTGAATATGAATTCTGGTTACAAACTCTTCCGAGTTCTGACTCCGAGTTCTCTGAATTCAGACTCTAAACTCTTCTGAGTTCTGACTCCGAGTTCTCTAAATTTATAATCTGGACTATTTTGAGTTCTGACTCCGAATTCTGAATATTAATTCTGGTTACAATCCCTTTCGTGTTCTATCCCTGATTTCCCTGAATTCAGACTCGAAACTCTCATGAGTTCTGACTCAGAATGCTCATGAACTCAGATTCTGAACATTATAAGTTCAGGTTCCGAATTCTTGTGAATACAAGTTCCCAATTTCCTTGAAATTCAGACTATGAAATTCTATATAGATCAGGTTCCGAATTCCTAGAAAATCGAATCTGAATATCCTTGTATTATAGACTCCGAAATCATTTTTGGTTAGTCTTTGAACTTTTATATTCTTACATTCCAAATATTGGATTTTAGTTATGTAACAATATTTGTTTCTTACACTTTTTTTATTTATAAAATCATTTTGTGCATTCAGTTACTATCTAACTGTTGGTTGAGTGACACATGTACAGGTCCCTCTAAAATTGAAGGAAAAATTTGACTATTGGAGGAGGGAGCCGACTATAGGTGTTGTGCCTATAAATATGAGCTCATTTGAATGAGCTCAGAACATTGATGAACAATTATATGACTCTAAATATGACATGTTTTTTAAGTGATTTCTAGAGAGAGATACTCTCAGGCTTAGTGCGTACTGAACGTTTTGTTCAAATTTTCCATGTGTTAATCTGAATGATGCTGATTACATTCGAGGGCTTTTGGGGATAGGAAGATAGAGGTGCCAACTACCTTGAAGTTGAGGGCTTCTTTGCTGTGGAAGATGGTGGTGCCGACTACCTTGAAGTTGAGGTCTTGTAGGGACAACACGATAGACTTCGATCTTCATATCGAGGTCTTAACCTATTGTGGGTAAGACAGACATTCATAAAAGTATAAATCAAGTGACATTTACCCATGGTTGTTAGATAGCCTTCTCTTTGGGTTAAAAGACTTACTAATTGTTACTTGTTTGTTTCAAGTGTTCAGCTACATTTTTATTGCTGAGGAAGTTATAACTATCTTATTCTTCCTTATACTATAACTCTATTTTAGTTAGATTCTATACGCATTAAGGTAGATTTTTCATCTTTGTAAACTTTAATTAAGTTTCATATTCCGGAACCATCATTCCGGATTCACATTCTCAGAATCATATTTCTGGAATCAAGCAAGTGTGTAGAACTAAAGGTTTTCTGAATTACATTATTTAACCTTGTTAAACAGAACGGTCATTAAAAGTTCCAAAGGAATTATTAAAAGTATATAATTCACCCCCTCTTGTATTTTTGAGAATCTTCGGATACCTGATTCAGTATCTCTATTATTTCGATCCTACATTTGCTATTATTGATTATATCATACTCACATACCATCTCAACAATTGGTATCAAAGGATTGGTTCAATCTGAATTAATCTCATGATTAGATTCAGAATAGATATTTTTCTTATTCTCATACTATGTTTCTCGGACTCAAAATGTTCGGGTTTATATCTTGTTTTGAGATACTCTTGTTCTATCTTTTTCCTTGATGATGAATATTTTACTTTTTTCAAAAAAAAATTCAATTAAATACATTATGTTGTCATTTTTAACTATAATATGGCAGGAATCAATGTTGGTTCCATAAACAACCTCAATCATACTAGACAAAATATTTTTGATGTAAATGTCTATGAATATTAGAGAGACTGTATGATGACTTTTATTATTAATACTAAAGTTGATACATTTGTTACGCTTACTAGAGGATATAATATTCATGAAAATGCAGTTAATTCCTTCAAAAATAAAGAAAAGCTTGAATATCAAATTAATTATAAGGTACACAATACATTACTTTGTTATATGACTAGAAATATATATATCCATGTTTCCTCTTGTGAAGCAGCAAATTGTATATGGATGAAACTTGAAATTACACACTATAGAACTTCCAATGTAATCGAAACAAGAATACCCATGCATAGAGTTGAATATCATGGTTTATGCTTTCTTTATTGATAAACCATATGTACGGTGAAACAACGATTCGTTTCTATTGTGAATAGATTATAATCTATGGGTGAGAAAAGATTAGATGATGAACCACTTGTTGATAAGGTCATAGACATCATTCCCAATGAGTGGGAATCCAAGAGAACATCTATTGATGAAAACAAAAAAGTTACTCAAATTTCCCAAGATGACCAATTTGGAACCCTTCTTCAACATGAGACTAGAATGAAGAGAGATGCTAACAACATAAAGAAGATGAGTGTGAATAAAAGTGTTGTTTTTACTATAACATCAAATAATATGAGAGGTATGACTCCTGAGAGAGTTACTAGATCAAAATATAAGAAGGTTTTTATCCAATCTGAATCTAGTGGAACTGAATCCTCAGAGCATGGGTTAGAAAATCTTGCTCGAGGGATGTTCAAGATAGATGGATAGAGTAACATTCAATCCAGATACAAGAGGAAAGAAAGGAAAGATATGAGAGATCAGAAGTAACTTGTTATGAATTAATGAGCGACGGATATATAAGACCTGATTGTCCTATGATTAAGAGTAAGGAAATAATGGAAAAGCATTCTGAAAAAAATAGAATGAAGTATTACATGTCTAATGATAAGAATGTATTGAAAGCTAATGACACCTAGAGTGCCAGTGGTGGTCACTATTCAAATAAATCTTTAGATTACAAAACCTCCGGACAGAAGAATCAGGGTCTAATATCCAAACTACCTATTGAATATCATTCCATGATGGCTACAATACACAATTCTGAATCAACGACCAATGTTTCTTCAAATGAAAATTTTTGTAATGATAAATAATATAACTCTTCTGATGAATAATATTCCTCTAATGAAGATAATAATTTACCTACCTATGATGAATTTTCTAGGTTTGATAGGCACCTTGATATTTAGAATTCAAAACTCATGAAAAATCTTGATAAGGAAAATTCTAGGAATACTATTCTTACTAAGGAAATATCAGATCTTTCTAAAGATCATCATAAGAAAAATATTTCTTTTGAAAGTTTTTTAAAAAATCATGAGGAAGTAAATTCTGAGAAGAATAATTGTTCTAAAGATCGAAAAAACATAATTTCTATGAAAAAAATTTTCGGCCCTAAATTTACCTTAAAATCAAATGTTTTAGAAGATACTAATTTAGGTATCCAATTAAAATCTGAAATCTTTTCCTTGAGGATATGTTTTTCAAAGATTACCGTAGTAAATGAAAATTTTGATAAAATTTATTCTTATATCCGACATCTAAGGAATCGTTCTAGTATTGGATATACTAGATCTAAACCAATTATTAAGAACACTTATTTTGTTCCTCAAAGAGATCCATTCTGTGTTAAGTGTCAGTGCAGTGGGCATTGGGCAAAAAAAAATTTCCCTAAACCAAACTATGCCTTTAGAATTTCATAAATCGTAATTTTATAAGAAAATGTGGGTGCCTAAGATTTTTCATTCTGAAATTTCCAGATCCAAGAATGTTTTGATTCCAAAAACCTAATTTTTTTTTATTTTTAGGAAAATATAGAGAGTACCAATAGAAATACATGGTACATGGATAGTGGATGTTCCCGACATATGAATGGTAACAAAACATATTTTGTAAATATTATCAAGATGAAAGGAGGAATGTAACTTTCGGAGATAATGCTCAGGGAGAAATTATTGGAATATGTAACATTGTTCTTCATGGAAAAACATTGATTTTAAATGTTTTATTTTTTAAGTGTGTTAAGAACAACCTCATTAGCTAAAGCCAATTATGTGATGAAGGTTACCTTGTGAATTTTCAGATTGATAAATGCTTAGTACACAATTCCAATGAAGAGTTTATTCTTTCTAACCTTAGGCAAGATAATATTTACACATTAAACATAGAAGTCCTTAGGATCAATGATCTACCTAGCCTTAGTGCATTGGAATATCATTAATGGTTATGGAATTGAAGGTTAGGTCACTATAACCATACGAACATATGAAAAATTTCTAAGAGAAGATTAGTTAAGGATCTACCAGAGCGTATATTTGATTATTCAAATGTTTGTGACCCTTGTAAATGTGGAAGGAAACATAAATCATGTTCTAAATCAGTCATTGAAGTCTCAAATACTGATGCATTATAGTTAGTGCATATGGATCTCTTTGGTCCCACACAAACAGAATGAATTGGAGGCAAGTATTATGTATTTTTTTTAATTGATGATTACACTAGATTTACCTGGGTCTGTTTTCTAGAAAAGAAGTCTAATGCTTTTTCATATTTTAAAAGTTTTAGAGCCCATGTTAATGATGAGAAAAACCATCCATTGAAAACTATTCATAGTGATCATGGTGGAGAATTTCAAAATTCTGATTTTGAGACTTTTTTAGTATAAATGGAATTACTCATAACTTCTCCGCACCCAGAACACCTCAACAGAATGGTGTTGTTGAAAGAAGAAATAGAATTCTTCAAGAGATAACCAGAACCATGTTGAGTGAGTATTCTATAGAGAAACATTTTTGGGTTGAAGCTTTATGTACTATTTTTTATACTCTAAATCGAGTTTTGATTAGACCTTTTCATAATAGAACTGCATATGAGTTATGGAATGGTAGAAAAAAAGAATTTCCAACTTCAAGGTTTTTGGTTACAAGGTATTAAATGTGAATACTAAAGATAATCTATAGAAATTTACCCCAAAATTTGTTGAAGGAATTTTCTTAGGCTACACCACAACTTCTAAGGCTTATAGAGTTTTCAATAAAAACACTTGTACTATTGAAGACAGAGTACATGTCAAATTTCATGAAACTGATCCTTTTATTTTTAAACAACCCCAACCTATGTCTTCGGATTTTTTTTCAAAAACTGATTATCAACCATTGTTATAAGATCCTTCTGATATGGAAAATTACCAAGAAAATGATTCTAAAGCATTTACCCCAGATGATTTTCTACCCTATGTTGAAGAACATGTTTTACAACACCAAAATCAGTTGATTCTAAAGAACCATCTTAGTGATAGTATCATTGGTGATGTGAATCAACCTGTAAGGACGAGAAGTTCGTTATGAAGTGAAGTAGAACATCATGCATTTCTTTCCCAATTTGAACCAAATAGCCCTAATTTTACTTTAGGTGATGATTATTGGATAAATTATATGAAAGATGAGATAAACGAATTCAAATGGAATTATGTTTGGACCTTGGTTGAATGATCTAAAGAAAATTCTTTTGTTGGGGTAAAATGGATCTTTAGAAATAAGTGTGATGAAAGTGAAATCATAGTAAGAAATAAAGCCAGATTAGTTGCTAAAGGCTATAATCAAAAAGTGGGAATAGACTATGATGAAACCTAAGCTCTAGTATCTAGACTAGAATCTATTCAAATTTTACTTGCCTTTGAATAATTCTTATATTTCAAACTTTTTCAAAGGGATGTGAAATGTGCTTTCCATAATGGTTGTGTTCAAGAGAATTTTCATGTTCAACAACCTCCTGGTTTTGAAGACACAAAACATCCTGATCGCCTTTTTTTGACTTACTAATTCATTATATTGACTTAAGAAGTCCCCTCGATCATGGTATGATATACTTACAAGATTTTTACTTCTAAAGAATTATGTAAAGATAAATGCAGATCCAACTGTTTTTATAATGAAAGATAAGGAAAATGTTTTGATTGTTCAAATTTCTGTTGATAACAATATTTTCGGTTCAACTCAGCAATATTTAACTGATTCCATTGGGGATCTTATGAAATCTAAGTTTGAAATCAGTGTGATGTGAGAGTTAACATTTTCCATTAGTTTTCAAATTTCTCAAAAAACCAGAAGGAATCTATATATCCCATCATATGTATATCAAATATATTCTCAAAAAGTATGGATATGACAACACTAAGAGTATAAGTACTCCCATTGGTACCTCAAAGACACTTGATCATGATGAAGCTGGTAAACTAGTAGATCAAACATCTTTTAGACGTATGATAGGAATTTTACATTACTTGACATATTGTCATCCAAAAATAATGATTTCATTATGATTATGTAAAATATATCAATCCTATCCTATGGAATCTCATTTAATGTCAGTGTAAATAATGTTTCTCCACTTAAAGGAAACCATGAATTTAGGAATATTTTATACTTATGAAAATTATTTTGAATAAAAACATTTGTATGCTGACTATGGTGGATGTAGAATGGATAGAATATGTACATCCAGAACTTTTCATTTCTTGGGAGATTCATTAGTTTCTTGGTCATGATAGAAGAAACACTCAGTAACACTTTCCACTGTTGAAGCTGAATATGTATCAGCTGGAAGTTGTTGTGCTCAAGTGCTGTGGATGCAACACACACTCACAAACTTTAGTATGAGTATTTCAAAAACACCAATTTTGTTTGATAATAAAAGTGACATTGCCCTTAGTAAAAAACCCTAAACATCACTATCTTGAATAAAACATAGATATTAGGAATCACTTTCTAATGGATGACACACAAAAAGGAGATATCATTCTTCTATTTATTAGATCACCAAATCAACTTGCTGATGTTTTCACAAAATATTTACCCTCCGATAGATTTGAATACATTAAACAGAAGTTAAGAATGAAAACTGTAAGGTAATCCTCCTTGTTAAATTTCTGTTGAAATCAATCTCGTTACAGTAATAGACTCCTTTTCATAAGGGGAGTACATTTTATTATTAATTAAAAAAGGGTTTTTAAATTTTTATCATAATGATGATTTAAAAAAAATTTGTAATGATGTTTTAAATTTTTTTCGTAATGATGTTTTCAAAATATTTCTTAATGAAGTTTTCAAAAAATTTCGTAGTGAAGTTTTCAAAACTTTTTGTAATGAAGTTTTCCAAATTTTTCATAATGATGTTTTCAAAACGTTTCATAATAATGTTTTCAAATGTTTTCGTATTGAAAATTTTCTTAGTCAACATATTTATTTCGTAATAGTTTTTTTTCATAGTAATGATTTTTTTCAGGGTCTAAAGTTCATCAAGAATAATTTTCCTCAATATGAATAATTCTCTTAGCAATCTGAATGCTATGTTTTCTTTCTTAAGTTTTCATAGTCATCATTTTCATTCTGGTATTTTCGTTTAAATTTTCTCGGATTTTCATTTTCTTAAATCAAAATGTATTCTTTTTAAAACCTCAAAATATCGGATCCTACCATATTTTTCTTTTCGGCTATCATTTCAACCATCAGATCTGATTAGAATAATACTCAACCATTGGATCGAGATTGGAAGATGAGCTGTCACATCAAACACCTATATAAATACCCCTTAAGGTTTGTACCACATCGATTTCAAGCCTTTGTGTATTGATGTTATTCCATACAACAAACCCCCATTTTGAACAACTCAATGTTTTCTGAAGTCTGAATGTCTACAGATGAATCATATCAGAATGATATGTCTACTATCAAGCCAATTTTAGAGTGTCAAGTATATAAAGAAATGTTGGTTCATCTAAACTTCTTCTATTAAATATAATTCTATAATATCCAAGAACATCAAGCTTAATGGATGGGAAATTGATTGCATATCGAAGCCAGGGGATTAAGACATGGTGTATCCAGATCTTCTTATAGAGTTTTATGAGTCAGTTAGGTTCATTATGGAAGAAAGCTGAGAATGTTTTTCACTCAAAGTGATGGAAAAACCTATTTTTTATCTTACACTAAGGCAGCCATCATCTTTGGTGTTTCATATGAAGGGGAAGCTGAATTTTGTACTCACAAGATACCAGATGTTCAAGGAAGTTTTGTAATGGTAAAAGCTATGGAGTGACTTGGACTTTCAGATGTCATGACTGCAAAGAATGAAAACCTGATCACAAATAATCAGATCCTTGAATTGTGGGTTCAGGGATTTATCCTACCAAGAAATATTGATAAGGACAACTTGATTAAGAGTGGCATGTTCATCTTAGATTTTCTGGTAAATCTGATGAAGGTAAACTTGATGAAGCCTATTCTCATTATGATAGAGAATATTACGAATGTGAACCTGAAAGATTATATTATTATGTACTCGGCTATTCTTTCTAAGATTATTGTTCGGTGCTTGGATTCCTTCAAATTTCCTTGTAGTTCAACATCAAGGAATAGAAATGTAATGATGATCAGTGATGATACTCTCAAGTGGATGAAAGTTGGTTTCTCTAAAAAGACATTAGAATTCTATGACTTACCGAAGGAAGAAGATGAAGATATTCTGAAGGAACAATATGTTCATGAACCATCGAAAAAAGGAGGGATGAAGATGAATTTGAAAGTAGTGGTTGAAGAATGAAAAATATCAGAAGCTAAGGAAACTCAATCTGCACCCCCAAATCCCAAGAAGAAGAATTCCTATCCAGATGAGGTTGTTACCATGTAGAGGGAAGAAAAAAAGAACTAGAAGGAATGAGAGCAATTGTTTGGATTCGATCCTACAGAGGCCAATGCATTGAAAGAGAATTCAACCATTGAGCTTGAGAAGCAAGACAAAGAAAAGAAGCAAAAGAATAAGTTTTCTGAGGCTGAAATTGCACCATCCCTTCTGAGGGACACTGAAATAGCATCTGAGAACATCCCAGTACCAAAATAGTTCTTGGTTGAACCCCTACCTGAGACTCTAGTGAATAAATTTTTCATTCTGAAAAAATACCATGAGATGGTTGTTAAAGAAAATGTATGAGATGAAAAAGGAGAAGAAGAGGTTGAAAGTAGTGATGGTACTGAAGACCTTATAAATCACGTTGATGATTATTTTGAAAAGGAAATCCCATATGAGAAACTATCAATCTCAACTTTTGAAATAGAGTCTTCAAAGCTCCCAACTCCTAGGTAGGATGAGGAAGGTGAATATGAGAAGGGTGAAGAAGAAGTTAACAAGCTCTCAGAGGATGAAAGTTATAATCAACATTTCATAATATCTGAGGATGCTGAGGATAGAGCTGAGAAGGAGAAAGTAGATGAAGATAATTATGATTAGCTATCTGACAGTGAACATATGTCTCCAGAGGAGGAAGTTGTTCTGAGAACCAATAAAGGGAAACATGTGGTTATTGAGGTTACACCTACGAATTTTATTTCAAAGAAGAATGAAGTTGGTGGATCTTCATAGAGAAATCTTTTTGAGCCAGCAAAAGATCCTTCACCAAGAAAAGTCTCGAATCCAGAATCATCATCATTGGGACATGATTTCATAGTTCAATCCATGAAAAATCTTGTTGGGACCTTTCCGATTTTCCCAAACATTGATTCATGATAATAGATGCTTCAACATACATTGATCCAAAAATCGGATTCAGTGTCCATGGTGATGGACAAGTGTGTCATGTTGAAACCAGACATCAAATCTTTCCTTATCAACTATAAAGCCTACAAAAGATCTTGTAAGAAAATGGTTAGCTATTCAAAGAATATAGTTGAGCATTTTAGAGAGCATGATGAGTTTTAAGATGATTTAAAGGAATCCTACGATACTTAAGATAGAAAAAACAAGGATCTATAAAATAGATTTGAAGAAAAACAAAATATTGAGAAGAATACTTGGATTCAGGAGGTCAAGGATCTGAATGGGAGGATTTACTCTGTTGCTCAAAGCTGGAAGAGAGAAAGGGATATCTGGATCAAGATTGTAGAAAAGCTAGTGGTGAAAAATGACAGGTTGAACTCTTAGGAAGTGGCTCTAACGAATTAGGATAATAGGATCAATGACATAGAGAAGCAAGTAGAGGAAGACCACATGGAGCTAAAGAAGTTGAAAAACATAGTGAATAAGTTGATACCCATGTAGAAGGAAGTAAAATAAATCTGATCTTTTGTTGAATTTTTTTTAACATTTTAAAATTCTTCCAATCATAATGAAATTTTGGTTGCTCATTTCTGTTTGCATGCATTGTACTAATATTATATGTACAAAAATTTCTTTTTCATTCCATCAAATTCTTTTTGAAAATCACAAAAGGTAGAGAAATGAAAAATAATTTTATGAAATTAAGAAATATCCCTAAGTAAGAGGGAGTTTATCTAAGGGGGAATTTTCATTATAGATATTTATATACTCATGTTAATGAAAAATCTCATTCCAAAAATCTAGAATACAATCCTATGTGTTCCAATACCTAAGGGGTAGTTAGTAATATTCATCATTGATAATGAGAAAAGGGAGATATGTTTTATTTCAATGTCTAGACAAATATTTTCTAAGTCCTTTTATTCTTTTTTGTAAGGATGATTGTGCTTTTAAAAAATGGGGAGATTGTTTGAGTCAATAAGGTTTTCCTTATGACTTTTCCATTCCTTCGCACTTGAGGGGGGTTATTAAATAAATAAGGTTTCCTTATGACTTAACCATTCCATCTTGTTTTGAAAATCACAAACACCTTTTCTCATGGAAAATCTCTTTTTACCCTGTGTTTTACTTATATAAGAAAAAATTTCCTTCCCCAAGGAAATTTATCCTTACCATGTTTTCATTTTCCATATAATAATTTTTTCTATGTGTAAAATTCTGTTTATAACCTAAACTGCTGAATCCTATAATTACCGTGATTTGAAGCATTCTGTTTTAGGATCTTAATTATAAAAATTCTAGTTCTGAACTCTTCTGAGTTCTGACTCAGAGTTCTCTAAATTCAGACTCTGAACACTTCAATGTTTTGTCTCTGAATTCTAAATATGAATTCCGTTTACGAACTCTTCTGATTCTGACTCCGAGTTCTCTGAAATCAAACTCCAAACCATTCTGAGTTCTGACTCTGAATTCTGAATACAAATCCGGGTAACGAAATCTTCCGATTTCTGAATCCGTGTTCTCTGAATTCAGACTTTGAACTCTTCTGAGTTCTAACACTGAGTTCCTTGAATTAAGACTCTGAACTCTTCTAAGTTATGACACCAAATTCTGAATACGAATTCTAGTTATAAACACTTCTGAGTTCTGACTCCAAATTCTCTGAATTCAGTCTCCGAACATTTTTTGTTCAGGTTCAAAATTATTGTGAATCCAAAATCTGAATTTCCATGAAATTCAAACACTGATATTCCATAGAGTTCTGTTTCAAAATTCCGAGAAAACAGAATTCGAATATCCTTGTCTTATAGACTCAGAAATCATTTTTGGTTAGACTTGAATCTTTTATTTGATTACATTCTGAATATTGTATTTTAGTTATGTAACTATATTTTTTCTTACACTTTTTTAATTATTAAATGATATCATGTATTCAGTTAAAAACTATCCATTGTTTGAGTGACACGTGTACAGGTCCCTTTGAAATTCAAGGAAAAATATGACTGTTGTTGGAGGAAGATTACTATTGGTGTTGTGCCTATAAATAGGATCTCATTTGAATGAGCTCAGAACATTGATGAACTGTTATATGACTCTAGAGATTAAATGTTGTTTAAGTGATATATTGAGAGAGATACTCTCATACTTAGTGCATACTGAATATCCTGTTCAGATTTTCATTGGGCGACTCCGAATGATGCTGATTACATTCGGGGGCTTCAAGGGATTGGAAGAATGAGGTGTCGACTACCTTGCAGTTGAGGGCTTCCTTGCTTAGAAAGAAAAAGGTGTCGACTACCTTGAAGTTGAGGTCTTGCAGGAATAGCAAGATAGACTCCGATCTTCATATCAAGGGCTTACCCTAGTGTGGGTAAGACATAATTTCATGAATGTATAAACCAAGGGACATTTATCCAATGTTTATGGACACCCTTCTCTTTGGGTAAAAATACATACTACTAGTTACTTGTTTTTTTTTCAAGTTTCCCACTACATTTGTATTGATGAGGATTGTATAACTGTCTTATACTTCCTTATACATGTACTCTGATTTAGTGAGATTCTATACACATAAATGTAGAATCTGCATCCTTGTAAACATTCATTGAGATTCATTTTCTGGAACCATCTTCTTATATTCACATTCTCGGAATCATATTTCCATAATAAAGAATTTTATTATAACTAGATGTTTTGTTAATTACCTTGTTTAACCTTGTTAAACATAACCATCTTTAAAAGTTCCAAAGGATTTTTTATAAGTATACAATTAACCACCTCCCTCTTGTAATTTTTAGCATCTTTAGATACTTGATTCAGTATCTCTATTATTTTGATCCTACATTTGGTATTATAGAGTATATCATACTCACATACTATTTCAACACATAGAATCCCCTTTAAAGTAGAATTAATATTAATTCACACATATTAATAAACATGAAGAATGTCATATTCTTTATTTACCTAGGATGTTACAAAGGGGTACTAAATTAATCAATGCAAAGAAGAGAATCTCACATGCCCCTCTCTCCCCTCCCTACAACTATTTTTAAACATCAATCATCATTTTCATTTTCTATACTTATCAGATTAATGATTCTTCAGTGGTATTGGATTTTTCTTGATAAAAGGGTGGTGCGTATAAAATATTTTCCTTATAAGAAGATGTATTTATAGAAAATATTTATTACACCAGATATGATTATTTTTTTAATTACTCATTTGATAAATTTCAGAATAATTCCATGTTATCAATGATGAATTCATATCATGTGTTCAACATATTTGAGTTATCTGGAATAAAATAAAATCCCATAATTTTGAATTTTGATTATAATTATATTATTTTTGAAATTCTCTTTTTTTTAGAAATTTAGTTCTTCATTGAATTAATTAAGTTGAAAAATTATTTAGTTAAAGTAATTGGGAAATTGGGAATACTAAGATTGTGGATGTTGATTATTTAATTGTTTAATTAATTAATTAGGTTGATTAGGAATATGAAATTTTGATTTCTGAATAATAATTTGTAATATTAATAATGGCGAGATAGAGATTTTTTAAATTGAATAATTAATTGTAGAATTATTTATTATGATAATGAAGTTGATGAATTAGGATAATTAATGGAGTATTTAATTATAGTAGACAAATATGATTGTTTATTTGGTTGAAATAAAAAATTTAGTTTTGTATCTAATTAGGGATATTGAATAGTTTTAGGTCGAACATTTAATTGATTAATTAATTAGGGTTATTAAATTACTTAATCCAGAATAATTGATTAATTTATATGAATAATATTATTATATAATAATTGAATTAATTTTTTTTATTAATTAATTAAATTTTTAGTTTATGTGATTAATGAGATTATTAAATTATTTAATTAAATAATGGTATGTATAAAAATTAATTATTTCGAGTAATGTGATAATTAAATTATTTAACAAAATAATTTAATTAAATAATTTGATGAAATAATTAATATAAGCAATGTGATTATTTAATTGATGAATTAAATAATTTGATTACTTAGTTTTTAAATTAATCATTTTGAGTTGTTTGATTATTTAATTGTTGAATTAAATATTGTGATTAATTAATTTACCATTTAATTAATTTGAGTAATGTGATTATTTAATTAGAATATTAAATATTTTTGTCAATTAATTTATGAAATAATTAATTTTAGAAATATTATTATTTAATTTTTTAATTAAATAAATTGACTAATTAATTAATGAATTAATTTATTCAAGTAATGTGATTATATAAATATTTAATTAAATAATGGTAATAGTTAAATGATGATTTAATTATTTTGAGCATTGTGATTTTAAAATTGTTGAATTAAATAACGAGATTAATTGATTTTTCAATTGATTAACATATGTAGTGTTATAATTTAATTATTAAATTAAATAATTTTACTAGTTAAATAATGTGGGTCATGAGAATATTTAATTGTTGAATTAAATAATGAGATTATTTATTTGATGATTTTTTATTTTGAGTAATGTGATTATTTAATTTTTTATTAGAAAAATGTGATTAATTAATTAAAAAATTATTTAATTGTTTTTATATTATTATTTAATTTTTCAATAAAATAATGGGATTTATGGGATTAATAAATTGACTGATTTATTAATGGATGTAATGTTAAGATTGGTGAGTTTTGATTAAATTATTTTTAAATTAATTAATATAAAATGTTGTGTTTAAACAATCGTTAATTGTGTAATCATTTGTTCACATAATTAGGGTATATAGATATTTCAAATTGGATATTTAGTTTTTGATTTAATTATGTGAGTTTGGGATTATGAATCAGAATAATTAATTGTTGTATTAATTATGTGAAACTGATTTATTATTGGACTAAATTATTAAACTGGATTACAAATTAATTTTTGTGATTCAATAAAGTAGTATAGCCTTGGCTAAAGTTGTAAATGAAAATATTAACTTTTTTATGGTAGAAAAATTATTTAAATATGTTTGTTTTAATTATTTGGATAATTATTAATGTCAATTAATCAAATTATTTTCTTATACATCTTTTAATTATTATAAATAGATCATTTTGTCTTTTAATGATAAATATTGTATGTTTGATAGATGAATTATAACAGTGCTTACATAGTATATGAGTATATGTATTGTCAATGTGGTTGATACATAAGGGTTGGATACTATTTTACTTTTTGAGTTGTATTGTTATGAAGATTTTTTTATATTGAAACCCGAGTGATTGGGGCATGTTTTAGTATTTTATGAGGTCTATTAAAACATGTAATGGACTCGTGATGGAAGATTATATGAGTATGTAACTTGTCTGAGGTCCATATGCATAATTAGATGATGAATATTAGATACATTTTAAATAATCCTTTAAAATAGATTTTTGTTACCCTGAGTTAAAATTACATTTTAACTATATTTTCTAAGTGTTTCAACCTCGACAGGAGTGTCCACCACAATTTTATGTGATCCATCAAAAATCAAGAAGATCTACGCTTAGAGATGAATCTAAACTATGCTCTGATGTAGTTTGTATGCCCTCGTGATTTAACCCATAACCTATGTGTCATATGTTTTGTTTCATATTCTTTATTAATTTTTTAAATTAAAACATTTTGAATCTGTATATTGCATGAATTATATCTCTCATATTGGATTTCATTAGAAAATGTTTTGTCGACCTACTAAGTCTTAACCATACCCTATATGGGTATTAATTTTTTAAAAGAGAAAATTACATTAATTTAAATTCAGTCAAGGTAAATGGATCATGTAGTTTGTTTGTAGGATTGTAGATATGTTAGAGCTCGGAGGTGGTGCCGAATTGGTATTCAACCAATGATTTAGGAATTTTTATTTGAGTCTAATTAATTTTTTAATGAATTTTAACATGTCATTGTTACATATTCAAATTTTCATTACATTATAATTTTATTATTTGGATTTATTTAGTTTTTACCTTTCATAGTTTTGGATGTATAATTATTTATAGATATTTTTCTATGCATTCCTCTAATTTTCAATTATTTATAGGTTCATTTAAACTTTTTCTGAAGGTTATATTCTATCCATTATATTTTAAAGTCACTAACTCTTATTCGATAGCCTATGGTATCTGAGGAGTGATGCTTTTGGTTACATAGCCAATCATCTCGTTCACTGAGGGAGCACCGAGTTGGGGACGTTACAATGTGGTTTTAGAGGTGGTTTATTTTCTTTTCATTTTTTGCTATTTGGGAATGGTATATAAGAGACTAGGATGAGTTGGGGAATGCTAAAGAGTTCATGAGTTGTATAAGATACCCCATATATAGGGATAAACCCATGTGATCAGCCTCTAATTGCTTTTATTGATGGTTGTTGTTACAAAAGATGTTATTTCGCCTCATGTGATGTACTAGTTCTGTAATGTGATTATAGTTGATTCAATTTTCATAGGTTTTACCCTTGTTCTGGTAAGTTAATATTTTTAAATAATAATACATTGATATAGGCACTCATGTCGAATATTTACATGTATAATTTTATAAATTCATGGAAAAATAGGTTATTAGTAAGTTCTTGAGCATAAACTATTTTCATTGCTTTTGAAATCATAACTGAAAATATTTCATACAATAAAATTTGGAAATTTGTAAAATGATTCAAAATGTTGAAATCATGTGTCTAAGGAGAAACATGAATTTGAGAATGAGAATACCCATTGATAATTAGTTCCTAGTAGTGGGATAGTTAAGGGTAGTTATAGAGCCTCAGTTTGGATAGTTCGCCGAGGTAGGGAAAATAGTGTTCATAACGTATGTTGATGATAAAAAATGGAATTCTTCATTTAATATTAGATTATAATTGGGAGTAAATTTTATTTTAACCTTGATTTTAATTAGTTTACGTTTATATAGATCAAAGTTATATTTGAATATGGAATTAAATATGGTGGGGGAGTTGTGGTTCCTTGTTCATAAACACTACTCAGGGTTTATATCTTTTATGGTATGGAAATTGTAAAAAACACATGAGATTTTTTTTATGAAAATAAATTTGATCCTGAAAAAATTAATAAATTATTTATGTATTTTTTAAATTAAAAAAAATATTATTTTTTCGTTTGACGTTTTTGGGTTGGTGAAACATTATTTACATTAATATTGTTTTTTTCTATAAATTCATGTGTACATAACCAGATATTTTCTAATTATGATTGGAAATGATATAAATAGTTTTGAATAAATGGGAACATATTAGTATTAAATAGATTAGTTTCTTATGTTTTAATTTAATGAAATATATTACATGAATGTTTTAATGGATGTTATAATTTAAAAAATAATGTGGGAAATGATATGAGATATTTAATAACAAAGTTTTTTTAATTATAATTATTACTGTAATAGGAATTAAAATGGATAAATTTATATATTAATGATATATATATATATCTCTCTCTTAGTGACTGTGTGCGTATGATTCATTATATATATATATATGATACATCATATATGTATTTAAAGATGGATTTTAGTGACTTATTTTTTAAATATGAAATAAATGTGGTCGATTGAAGATATAACAAATGGTTGAAAAATAATGTTTTTTAAAATAGGGAATGATGATAGTGTCGAGGGTTGGGTATGCATATGGGGGTTTAGGTAATGAAAAAATTCTCATCAATTGATTATTTTATGAAAATAAATATATATTGGAAATCATGGAATGATGGGGTGCTAAAATATTTTTTTTCATATAGGATGATTTCATAGAACACTTTCTCCCCTCTGGATCAATCTTTTCAAACATCAATTATCAATGCCATTTTTGATACTGATCAGATCGACATGTCATTAGTGGAATTGGATTTTTCTGGCTAAAAGGGTGGCCAATATCCAAATATTTATTATAAAATGAGGTATTTTGATCATACTTTCATTTTACAAGATATGCTTATATATTTACTTTCCCTTTTGACAGTCATCTAAATAATGCACAATGAATGATGTTGGATTCATATCACATGTTCATCATATTTGAGGATGTTGGTCTAACACTAAATAAATAGTCTTAAATGTTGATAAATTGTATATTATTTTAGAATATATATTTGATGTTTATAAATTGTTTTCTTGATTAAATTACTTTATTTTGTGAATTATTTAATTGATGTAATTATGAAATTGGAATTATTGAGAATGCTGAATAGGATTATTTAATTTTTGAAATAATTAAGGGGAATTGTTGATACTATGAAATTTTTATTTTTGATTAATTATAATTAAAATATGTTATTATGAGATTCATATTTTTCGGATTGAATAATTAATTAAAAAATTAATTATTGATATATTGATTTTCATTAATTAGGATAATTAATTTAATATTTAATTATTTTAGTTTGATATGATTATTTAATTGATTGATATATAACTATTAGTTAGGTAATTAATTGGTGATATAGAATTGATTTATGTGGAAAAATTAATTGAAAAAATAATTGGGGTTGTTGAAATTTTTTTGCTGGAATATTTAATTAATGAGAGTAATGTGATTATTTAGTATTTGAACTAAATAATGGTGTTAATTAATTGACTAATTAATTAATATAGGTAAGGAGATTAATAAATAATTGAATTAAATGAAGACATTGTGATGATTTAATTATAATGAGTAATGTTATTATTTAATTGTTGAATGAAATAATGAGATTAATTAATTGAAGATATAATTAATTTGATAAATTTGATTCTTTAAGTGTTGAATTAAATAATAAGATTTAATAATTGAGTGATTAATTAATTTCAATTATTTTATTGTTTAGTTACTGAACTAAATTAAATGAATAATTAATGAATAAATGAATTAATCTCAGTAATGTGATTATTTTATTGATGAATTAGATAATGGTGTTGATTAATCGATTTTATAAATGTTATTAATTATTTTTTGATTTAAATTATTCTATTAATTAATTCCTGAAATAGATAATGCGAATAAAATGATTTTTTAATTATTAAATAAAATAATTGTATTAATTAACGACTGAATTAATTAATGTCACCAATGAAATTATTAAACTATTAAATTAAATAATGAGAAAAATTCATTTATGAATTAATTGAAGTGGGTAATGTTATAATTTAGACATTGAATTAAATAATCATATTAATTATTTTATGAAATAATTAATTTGAGAAATTTGATTATTTATTTTTGGAACAAAATAATGATATTAATTATTTGTTGAATTAATTAATGTGAGTAATGTGATTATATAATTAATAAATTAAATAATGAGATAAAATAATTTACTAATTAACTAATGTAAATTTTTTATTATTTAATTGTTTAATTAAATAACATGATTGATGGGATTAATGAATTGAAAAATTAATTAATGGATGTGATGTATTGATTTGTGAGTTTTCGTTACTTGTTTGTCAAATTAATTATTATAGATTGTTGTGTTTTTGAAAATATTGATTGAGTATTTAATTTGTTAATTTATTATGTGTTCTTAATATTGGCTAATATCATAATTTAATTTTAAAATAAATATCTGAGTTTGGGAAAGAGAAAATAGAATAATTAATCATTGAATTAATTATGTGAAATCAATTAATTGAAGCCTTTGACAATTCAATTGGAAAAATAATAAAAGTATTAGAGTTTTTATGGTATAATAAAATGGGTTAAAGTCGTTTATTAATATATTATAGTCTATATGGTCGTTCAAATAATTAATCTCGTTTGGAGTAATTATTATGATAATTATGAACCATGATTAAGGAAATGAAATGGTTAGAATTTAATAAATTTTTATAAATTGATAATTGTATCCTTTGATTATAAATATTGAATATTTGATACTTGCCTTGTGAATTCCCTTTCATAGCTTCTGAGATTACGTGTTATTGTTGTGGTTGATACCAGAAGGTTTAATGTTATTTAGTATGATGAGGTGTCTGATGAATCTTGTTCGATGATGACATCTGAGTTCTTAGTTCTAGTTTTTTACCACATGAGGGCTATTCTCACTGTTATTGGATGCCTTAGAGATGAGTATATGATTATTTATAACCCCTGAGTTCCAGATGCATAGTCACAAGATGTCTGAGGGTGAGAATCTACTAATACATGAATGTGAGATTTTGGGTAGCCTAAGGGAAGAGGCAATTTATTTATTGTGTTTTTTAATGATTCATTATAAATAGGAGAATAAATCCCCTTTTTGAGAGGTCCATCCTAATACAAGATGATCTACCCTTAGACATGAATACTTGGTCGGGTGCCGATGTAGGTTAGGATGGCCTCATGCCTAAACCCATAAATTGAGTTTGATCAGGTTTCTTTATTAGAAATTATTAATTTTGATAATGTAAACCATTATTATCTTTATATCATGTGCACTATATCTCTTATATTTGATTTATTTATTCATGGTGGATTCGACCAACTAATTTTAACTCAAACACTATTCAGGTTGCATTTTGGTACACAAGAAGATTAAAAGGATGCATGTTTAGACAATGGAAAGGGATTTTGTAGTTCAATTGTAAAAGTTTGGATGGGTTGGATCTTGGAGACGGGGCCAAAATGCTCTTCAGAATATGGTTTTGGAGTTTTTATTCAAGCCTACATATTTACTTTATTTGTATGACTTTGAATACTTCATTTATAAAAAATTCATCTTGTCATTGCCTTTTTCTTTTATTACATGGATTTATTCTGTTTATAATAATCAAAATTCTGTATAACAAATTTTTTATTCATATTGAATGTATCATTTTTTCTAATATGATATTATTTATACATTCATTTCAACTCTTACTATTGGTTATAGTCTCTCTACAACATTCATTAGACCCTTTATTCTATGGCATCCTCTGGAATTTGGGAAGGTGTTCTTGAGGTCACATAGTCAACTGGCTCTGTCACTAGAGGGAGAACTGGGTTGTGGATTTTACAAGGATACAAATTCTGAAACAACTTTTTTAAACTCTAATATCAATAACTAAATTTTGATATAATTAATTGACTACAATGGGTATCTATGAATTTTACGGTGAGAAAATGTAAAACATATCGTCTCATAGAACTCAAATATAAATACAAAAATAAAAGTAACATTGATAAATTTATGAAAGGAAAAATAATATTGGGGGAGATTTTAATGGTACAACATAAGTAAATCATTTAGGAGTGAAAATATATTATTTATTTTATGGATTAATTATTTACATTGTATATTTGAAAAAAAATCAACTATTGAAAAACATTACATATGGAAATAAGTTACATATGTTGGAAATACTGTATAAGTGGTTATTTCAAAACCTAATAATATAAATGGGATTCATCACCATTAGACTACACTCTAATATCATGAAATATGGTGTATATGTGGGTTCTTTAAGGGAGAATGTGAGGAAAAAAATTGAATAATATGAGAAATGGTGGTAAATCTCAATAAAAATCTGTAGAGGGAGGGGATACCATATACAATAACATAATATTTTAATATAAATATAAAACCCCCATTATAAAAAATAACAATGTTGGAGGCCATCATGTTTCTTATGGCCCATAATAGAATCGATGAATATTGGCTCTCAAAAAGAACCCAATGTTCCATGACTATCTTGAAGGTCGATCCCCATGTTAAAAATATAATATCACATCTCCCACAACCCATTTCATAAGCCCTATCAATGCAGTCAATCACATGTAATGACACCTCAAATAGTATTAATAACTCTTAGATGTCATTTATGAATATTAATTCATTAAATACCTAAAGCTACATAGTTAAAAGTTATATTCCCAAATGAATTATCCATATCACAATGAATTCATTCATTAAATTATTCATACCATGTGTCTTCTATTTCCAAAATATTGCCGGAGTTGATCATGTAATATTTTTTGATTCCATTAAGAATGGAAGACATGAAATTTTCATGATTATTTATTATGTTCCACAAAACCAACAAAATTTTGATCAATATGATTTTTCATTCCCCCAGAAACACATATTATAGACTATATACACCTTTAGAGTCTTCTAAATAACAACCCCCTATGAAACAGATATCTTTATTCTCATAGTCCAAAAAAGACCCAATAATCCATTTGATGGACCGATATGATTTGAAACCAAACAAAACAATAATGATATAGAAACTGACACTAAAAAAAGAATTTATATTATCAATAAAATGTAATACAATGTGATTTTTTAAGACCATTGATCACAACATCACATATTAAAATAAATAACTAGTTCATAGAAAAAACATCCAGAAATACTCCCATCTCAGAATGTATTTACTAATATGTCTCATGTTTTTTTCACTGATCAAAACTATAATAAATATGGTGAAAGTTATTGTTCCAATATTTGCCCACATGTTGAATAGACAAAAAGTGATATTTTTATCGACTTGTCCCAAATATCATTTACTTTTCAATATTTAGAAGAATGAAATAATTATTGAATAATAAAAAATATGTTGTATGTATGGAATGAGATTTGAATCATTATACCCAAACCATCAGATGAGTGCCAACCAATACATTTCCCATTCTATGGTTCAAACCCCCAAAAATACAATTTTAACCACTACTACCCTAGTTTATAATTCACAAGCCACATAACATATATACTTCTTCCCAATATGCTTTTGAATTAAAAATATCTCTAATAATTTCATCCCACCATTATACCAATGATTTATCTAAAAATCTAGTATTATGTTTCTATAATATCAATTAATATGAATATACCATTCATAATCTTGAAAATCCATTTTTATTTATTCTAACTAGTTTCATGATCAATAATATATATATATTAATCAATTATATTATCTGATAAATAATACACTCATATATTTGTATTCCACACGATTTTCCCTCAATAATATTTCATGCCACATTTAATTGGACTTTATATCCATATAAATAACAACTTGCCAAATGAAAGATTGAACCAATCCAGAAGGGAAAATATTTTATACTATTATATAGGTTATTTCAAAAAAATTATTCCACCATATATCTAGATTTTGATTCAAATATATAAATTATATAATGAACCATTGAACATAGAACCACAAATAATATTTGGACCAAAATCCATCCATATACTCACAATATTGTTACATAATCTTAGATAAAAACTCACCATCTACAATAATCCTAGACTTTTAAAAATATTATTTATCATTTTTATGCATAATTAGACATCAAATTACAAGCCAAGGATTGTAAATTATATTTTTAGGGAGATTAAAAACATAATTGAAAACATGAAATGAAACAAAAAATTATTTAATTTAATATACATAATGATTTCCTAACATCCAATGATCTCATACATCTTCAATGAAGAACCTATGTAATACATGATCAAATGGTAAGTGCAAAAAAGAATACTAAGGGAATATGGAAAGGAATAAACATTGCACATGGGTTAGAAGACCTAAACTGACAGTGTAAAATGAATGGAACATGAAACAAATAGTGAATAATACAAGTTATAACATGGTAAAGTATAATAATGTAATAACTGTAATATATAAACAACATAAAATATGATATAAACATGAGCCAGTGCTAGCTTCCTAGACATCGTGGATAAACTCCCATAGAAGAATCATGTTCGCTCCTTATCCCAACATTACGTCTCATGATACTAAACACTACCCAATTTATTTTTTAACTATCTAGGTGATCCCATCATAAAATATTTATGAATATTTGTTCCACATGAAGACTCATACCTTAGATGTAAAACGTAACAATAAGAGTTACCCATGGATTGAATTGGGTATCATAATCACCTAAAATAGAATAATAAAATTATATATCTTAATAGTGTCCATAATATAATGTATTTATGTCCTAAATGGACATTCATGATATACAATAGGAATACATAATGATATTTGAGGTCAGAATGTTGTGAAAACACGTAAAATAAGTTTTAGTGTCATTAGAAATGCAATATTGTAGTGTTGTTTAAGGAAAATATTAAAGACCACTAAAAGAGGAAAAAGGAATATTTTATCAATAATTCTAGAAATGAATGAATAAATTTATTTTGTGATAAAAATATTGATTTTTGAAAGTTATTGTATGATCAAAATTTATTATTGATGGTACTTGAAAATAGGTATGAAATCAAGATGTTCCCCTGAATCAATTTTTCTTATATAGAAGAATTGAGAAGGGAACCATTTTAAAACGTAGTTTCCCCCATAAAATAAGGATGATATAATCTATATATATGATTTTGGAATATATACATAGAACATGTTAGAATTTAATAAAATTATATTATTATTAAATTATTCTAAAGATGGAGAATGAATAGCTTGAATAAAAAATAGATGACTTGGTAGCCTCCATTACCTTATGTTCAAATCGATTATACACATGATCAAAATGTCCATGATAATATAATTTAGTCAATTAATTATTTATTAAAAAACACTTATACATTTATATGATGATATTTAATTTTATTGTGTTCATTAATGATAATTTTGATGAGATAAAAATACTATTTTATCATTCTTGAGAATTCCTTTTCTTGGCATCCATGATTGATTCACTTGAATACATCTCTGAACGATTGTGTATAATGGGGAAAATCATCCAAAATTTGAATAAAATGTCATTAATGAAATTATAGTGGCTGAATTATTATTATATATAAATTTTTATTTGTTAAAGGATGAATAATTTGATATAAGATTAAGATATTCATTTAGGTTAATTTACTGTTATTATCACAATGAATTAGTTTATTTCATCTATTATTATATATATGTGATTATTCTATAATATTAAATGAGATGCAATAAATATATTATAATCTTCTTAAACAATATTAAATGGTTTCATGAGAATATTTAGTGGCTCTTAAATAAAATGAAAATTCATTGTCTGTGAATGTAATAAATTATAACTTTGCAGATGATGTTTTCATATATAAATAAAAAATAGGGGAAATAAATGATGATATGTTATTACATTTTCATATTAACATTCCATTATATTTATGGTAATTTATTTTTTACACTGTTTACACAATGGGAGTTGAGGATATAATATGAAAAGGAAATGAGCATGAAATGAAATTAATCGAAAAGAAATTAAATGAAAAAAAGTTGGTTTTACATTATGAATTACTCCTCCTTGAGAACACCCTTATGGAAATTTTTTTGTTATTTTGATGAAACCATGATATCCTAATCTTGGTGGAGGGGCCTTATAAGTAATTTTAGCCATATTTTGAAATTTCATAATGCTTTAGTGGTGTGAGGATAAGAGGTAGAGAGATGTGGTATTTATAATAGATGAGAGGGACGTCTTCACATTATTTACATAATTAGATTTTTATTTTTATGAAAACAAGAAATTATTTTAACTCATTAGAAAAAATAAGTTAATTTTATGACATGAGTTCAAACTAATGGTTCTTACACAATCCATCTCACATAATATAGTTTAATAAATTTATAATGTATATATACCATAAATTACTGTATTTTACTATTCAATAAAAATTTATGTGTTTTTATAAGAATTCAAAAAATTCAACTTAACCATTTTTATACATGTTGAATTAAAAATGGACACCAATTAATGAAATAATTTTCTACATATGATAAATTTTATTTTTAATTAAAATCTTCATTTACTATGAAAATAATGATTTTAAAATGATAACTGATTTTATAACACATTGATAAATTATTTAATATCTAATAAAATTATCTAATATCAAAAGAAAACAAATTAATAATTTATGAATTCATTTTATGAAAAAAATAAATTATTAAATTATATATAAATTTGAATTTAAATATTAATGAATTTAAAAAATACATACACTTAATTGATAATTTTGAAAACATTTAATTAATTATACAATGGTATAATTATGATATATTTTTATTTATAAGATACAGATAATTTATGTATACATTCATGGGTGAGGATACTATTATATTGTATCATTTACTATTCATGTGGGTCATTTTACAATTCATAGATCAAGTTACTCTTTCATCTATATAGGTTATTTATCTTCTAGAAATACCTCTTATATCATTCATTAATTATTTATAGTTTTTTTATTGTGTTATATATGTGTATTTATGTGGTCTATTGTTTCTGATATATATATATATATATATATATATATATAATTGAAATTTTACAATGATAAATCTTTGGGTTATTACATTTCTGCCCACTTATGAAAATATTCCCTCAAAATGTAGTCTTACAAAATTGGTGTTGGTACTTCTACTTAATTACTTCCATTGTTTCCCATGTTGAATTTTCACACGTATGGTTCCTCTATAGTACCTTAGCCAATTGAGTGGAATTGTTGTGTAGGACTTTATCTCGGCAGTCCAGGATCTTCAATAGATTATGCACATAATAGAGGTCATTCTCCCGTTGTACCAACAATGAATTCAGTACATGTGAGGGATCTGTTACGTACTTCCTCAAGACAGATACATGGAATAAATGTTATAAAATTTTTTTTGATAGAATTTTAAATTGATATTCCAAAATATCAACATAATAGAGGACCTGAAAAGATACAATGTACCTAGGAAATTGTAACACCCCAAGCTTCTACGGTACGTTTCTCTTTGAATAATGTGATAACGTGTGTTGTACGCAACACCGAGTTATAACACACCATAACCAATCAAACTAGCCGTTATGAATAGTAATACCTACCTTTTGAAATTATATATATTTTATATTTCAAAATGGACTTCATTTTTGGATTCAGAATATCGAATTTATCCAAAGGTGAAATTTTGGTACTTTTTGGATAACTTTAATATTTTGATGAATAGTGAAAATTACTAAATTTTAATTAAAAACAACTTTTTTAATCAAAATAATTAATAGTGATAAATTATGAATTTGAGTGGTTTTAAAGTATATTTAGAATATATTTTTACCATTTAATAAAATTATGGTCATTGGACATAATTTAACAATTAAACCGAACATAAACATGTGTCAATCTTTTGATAGTTATTATCTCTTAAAAACACGCTTTTTGTTTTGACAGCGGGAATTAATTTTAAATTAACTTCTGCCACTTATGTGTTTTGAATTTAGATAAATGGATTCCATATTTGGAATCAGGATTTCCAAATTGTGTAAATAGGTAACTTTTATTTTTAGACATTTTGAATAATTACTGTGGTAAATATTTTATTTACCATGGTTAAGGGTAAATCTGGTAAATAAGGGTTAAAAAATAATATTATAATAATACAAAATTACCCTAAAACGTGTCCTAGACTTATTGGTTGATACATGTTCTACCATAGGCATCTTTGGGTCGATTTTGGGACCCCATGGTGCCACTTGTAGGTGATAGGGACACTTTTGTTTAATTATGTTAAAATGAATTCAAAAATGACCGAATCATATATCTTTTAGAAAAACAATTTTCACATAGGGTTATATATGTTGGATTTTAGATTATAAATATTAATTAGAAATATAAAAGGATTTCCTACATAATTATATTTTATTTATAATTTTTAGACATTATATAATTTAATTTATTTATGACACAATGATGATGTAGTAATTAATATAATAGTGAAAAATTAAAATAATTGATATTATAAATACCCAAATAAATATAATATGAAACTTTTAATGAATTAAACTAATTTTATAGGATAATATGATATAATAGGATTGATTTAATTGTCTTTTTTAGAAGTAATCAATCTGTTATGAGTTTCAAAAAAATCAACTATTGAATAGTGTCAAAATTGACATGAAAGAGTTCTTAAAACAAATATTATATTATAAATTGATATTAAATTCCTAAAAATATAAGTTTTGGACAAGAGACATATATCATGATATTTTCATCATTAATGGACCACTTTGGGGTCTCTTGGATGTATATAGTAAGTTTATTAACCATATTATTTAAAAATACAGAGAGACATTGTAAAAGTGAAACTAATTAATTTAGAGTTAATACTTAAAGATAAGGTTAATATAAGTACCCAAACCTATCTAAATTCTATTGGTTGAGTTGTTTTCGACCTAAACCCACCTTAAAATTTAAATAATCATCTTTGGAGCCATTGGAAACCGAATATGAATTTATTATAAACTAATATCTCCAGCTTTTCCAAAGGTGCCCCTCACCCCTCTTATAAAAGGGCACACCTCCTTCTCATTTATTCACACCTTAAAAGCCTTTTGGTTCGGCCAAACACTGTCCAAATACTCTCCCAACTTCCCTCACTACAACCTAGGGGAATTATTTTGATCAGAAAGCCAACCTAATGAGCCCTTTTGATCAAATCAAAAGGAAGAAACCGAAGAAGAGGTAATGATTCCACCAAACTTTTTAAAGTTCCTTTCTTCTTCCACTTCGTCTTCCTTTGTTTTTACCATTATAAAATAATAACTCCCGTATCATATATATACTGTGATGTTATTATAAATATGGTACAACAATATTCAGTTTTCTATCCACCCTTTGAATAACATGTCACCATACGTGTGTACGTACGACTTACCGTCTCCACGTCGTGGTGTAATTGTTATTCAATAATATATAATTTGGATGGGTATAATAATGATGAGTAACTCATTTAAATAATAAATATAACATGTTAATGATTCTTTATATATGATATACCATCCATTTATATATTATTTTAATATCAAAAGAATTATATTGTCGCTCGTGCGTACGTACGGACTACCGTCTCCACGAACGCGATGAGATTCATTCTCCATCGTAACCATTAAAGTATAATTATCATTTGATGATTTAAAAATGATGTTTAAGTATTCGATATCATTCTGGATATTAATAATATACAACCTATCCTTTACAAACATGTCTTACGTAACAAAACATATAAAAGAAAACAAGTAAGTTAACACCCGAAACAACGATAATACTAAGATATTATTATCAAATCAATATTAAAAGATCATATATGCTATCATATTAATGTATATGATTCTTGTATAATTTAATAACAATTATTTCACCATTATACAGGAGGTTATCCTACCCCAAACAAGGAAAAGTACAAGGTAAGGGTTATTTCACAATCTCTTCATTATCCGAGGTTGTTTATACGTAATAATCTACTGGGATATCTTTATCATCCACATCCATGTTTCTTCAAAATGTATTTCAAAACATTTTTATTATTTACAAGAATATGGGTTAAATTCATTTATAACATTTTTTGACTTTTTATAAGAGGAATCTTTCCGTCGTTTTCAAAACAAGGTCCTTTTTATCCTTTTCGATAGAATTAAGGTAAGAATGTTTTTTCTTAACTTATACGGCGGGTGCGGTTATTTTCTGCCGTTATAAAATCTACAAAGCTTTCCTTAAAAGATTATAAGAATATTTTCAAGAAAATGTTTTATTTTATATGGCTCTTAAATGATTTCAAAAATAGAAAGATATATTTCTCTAAAAAGTGTTTTGATTTCATCTATGTCAACATCCTTTGATAGATTTTACGCTTATTGGAAGTTGATTTATTATGATACAAAACTTCTATATTGTATTGAAGGTTTTGTGATATGTTTGACTGTGGATGTGCTATTTTTATACCATTCATAGTTTATGGTGAAATTATTGACATTTCATATTCTAGTTTTAATACGAATGTTTATGTTATGTTTAAACCTTTTCATATGGGAATGCATTGGACTTAATATGTGACGGGTGGAGCCCGCTATAGCTCCTAGATGCATCGGTAGGTCTCATGAGACAAACTAGTGTATTGGCACAAGGCCTTGACAAAATCTTATTTGTATTCTTGGTACGAGGCCTTGGCTATGTGGTTATGATAGTCTGGCATTATGCATTCCAACATTATGAAAGTGGTTATTGATTTTTGCATGTGATTATTCTATTTGTAGAATATCCATGTTAATAAGTAAATGGCATTATTTCATTTTATTTATGCCATACCATGTTAAAAGTTAATGTTTGAAAGGCTTTTGATTTAGTTATACATTGCCTTAAATGTTTATTCTTATTTATGAAAGTTTCTGCTATATTGTTATCCTTACTGGGCATTTGAGGTCACCCCTTTTCTATGTTTTATTTTTCCCAGGAAGTGAAGAAGTAAATTATGAATGACCTGCAGGGATATTATGAGGGGATATGAGTGTGGATTATGGAGACATTATGTTGTTGTAGTAGTTTTTCATTTTATGATGTAATGTAAGACTTATGAATATATCTAGTGTTTCCTAGGCTACTAAACCAATCAGTCTTTCGAGATTTGATCTTTCTTGTGATCATGCCAATGTTATGTAATAATGCACCGACTCTGGGTAACTAGGGTCGGGGCATTACAGTTGGTATCAGAGGAAGTTTAGTACAAACCTTGGAAGCTAGATTTAGATAAACTCTGATTAGAGTACGTAGACCTAAGAAGAACTTTGAGGATTAGTATAGAAGAACTTCCTAGAATTTTGGTATTGTAGAGATTTTGTGAGTTTTCCGAGAAATACATCCCTGTCTGGATACGAGCAGGTAGAGGCGGCTCTGGCACAGATTTACCTAGGGTTAAAACCCAAAAACACCACTTTGAGCTAGACTCGAACGGAAACTGGTGCACGACAACGGGCCTTGCTGCACTCTTGGTTACGACACTCCCGGGGGATATGCTTAGGATAACTCTCATTTTCATTAAAAATCCTTATGAAGGGTTTATGAGTATATACTTCCTCAAAGAAAACATTTTTATGATTATGGATTATATCCATAAATAGTTCAATTTATGTTAAGTGTTTTATAAGTATGGGATTATGTATTTTGATTCATAAATTGATCTACTTTATGCCATTGTTTAGAAATGGCACCTAGTGGAAGAAATGGAAACTGTATCAATGCACGCAATCCATGTAGGGATTTCCCTCCTGCTGAAGATAATTATAGTGGGGCTGGTGATGCAACTGGTGTCGATCAGCTAATCACCATACTGGGAAAACTTACTCAGGTTATGAATAATAACCTTACCCGTATGGAGCACCCTGATCCACAGCATGGAGGCTCAATGTTAGATTGATTCATGAGGCAACAAACACCAATGTTCAATGGGAGTACAAATCCCTTAGTAGCTGAGCAATGGATAAATTCCCTAGAGAAAATATTTCATGCTTTGGGGAGCAGTGAATGGGAAAAAGTTATCATGGCATTTGACCGCCTCACTGGAGATGTTGATCAATGGTGGTCATTGATTCAAAACATGAAATAAGATGATGAAGTATCAAATATGGAATGGAGGGAGTTTAAAGATCTGTTTTTAAAAAAATACATTCCTCATGACCATCGAGCAGATATGGAAAGGAAATTTCTGAGTCTGAGACAAAATGAGGATGAGAATGTCACAAAGTATGAGGCTAACTATACATGGTTAACAAGGTATGCTGGAGATTATATATGTAACCCAAGAAGTAAGATTGATCTTTTCTTTGATGGGTTAAAACCATTTCTTCGTCGAGCATTAGTCTCACAATCCTTTTCGCCGTACGAAGACATTGTCTCATGTGCTATCAAGACCGAAAAGGAATTCTCTAAGTCTTATGACTTTAAAGCAAAGCAAGAGAAGAAGAGACCTGCTGATCAATCTGGGAATGGAAATAAGGGGAATAAGGGAATGGTTGAATATCCATCTTGAGGTAAATGCGGGAAGAAACATCCTAGTACTTGCTTGAAGGGAATGGGAGTCTGTTACAAGTGTGATTAAAAAGGCCACCAAGCTCGTGATTGCAAGGGGAAGAAGGAAGCTACCAACGTTCAATGCTACAATTGCAGGGAGATGGGGAATTATGCAAATGAATGTCCTAAGCATCAGGAGAACTTATCTCAGAAAAGGCCAAGGGATCAAGGCAAGGCTTATGCTATCACTACTGCTGAGGTAGAAGCTCCGAAAGACGTGGTGGCAGGTAATTTAATGGTTTCCTCAAGTTTAGCAAATGCATTATTTGATTCTGGATCATCGCATTGTTTCATATCTTCCCATTTTGCCAAGAAAATTAGATATTTCCAATTTGATTTAACAAGGGAGTTGTCAGTTAAAACTCCTAAGGGAAGTATCATTGCAACAATGTTTTGCGAATCCGTCCCCATTAGAGCACATAAATGTTCTTTATCTGCTGATCTCATCGTCATACATATGATTGTGTTTGATATAATCCTCTGTATGGACTGGATTTCAGACTATGATGCGAAGATTTATTGTAAGAAGAAAGAGGTTACGATTCTTGATGATAATGATAAGGAACACCTTATCTTTAGAGCAGAATCATCACCACCTAATTCTTATTTAGATCCACCCACAGTAGCTCAAATTAATTCAATTATTGGGGAGGAAGAGAATAAAATGATTGTGGGTGAGGAAAGGAATGTTCAAATAGAGGATGTACCTATTGTGAAAGAATTTGTAGATGTATTTCCGGAAGATTTACCTAGACATCCTCCAGAACGAGAAGTTGAGTTTTCCATTGATTTAATTCCTGGATCAAGGCCTATATCGAAAACCCCTTATAGAATGGAAACTGTAGAATTAGTCGAACTAAAGAAACAACTAGAGGAATTGAGTAATAAGGGATTTATTTTCCCTAGTGTTTCTACATGGGGAGCCCCTATTCTTTTTGTTAAAAAGAAATATGGATCTATGAGGTTATGTATCGACTACAGGAGATCATTGCTATAACGATAAAGAACAAGTATCCCCTACCACGCATTGATGATTTATTTGACCGACTGCAAGGAGCTCAATACTTTTCAAAGATTGACCTTCGATATGGATACCATCAGTTGTGTGTGAAGAAGGAAGACATTCCGAAGACCTCATTTTGAACCAGGTATGGGCATTACGAGTTTACTGTAATGCCGTTTGGATTGACTAATGCACCCTCTGTATTCATGGATCTGATGAATAGAGTTTTCAAGGAGTATCTCGATGAATATTTGGTGGTATTTATTGATGATATCTTAGTATAATCTAAAATCTATGAAGATCATGAAAATCACTTGCGAATTATCTTGAAGACTCTGAGGAGGCATGAATTATATGGGAAGTTTAGCAAGTGTGAATTCTGGCATCAGGAGATTTCTTTTCTTGGCCATATTGTCTCTAAAGATGGAATCTCTATTGATCCTTCTAAGACCAAGGCAATCCAAGAATGGCCAGCACCTACGAGTATAACTAAGGTACGTAGTTTTATTGGTTTGGCAGGTTATTATCGATGTTTCGTCCATAATTTTGCCCGATTGGCTAACCCATTAACGAAGCACACAGGTAAAGGGGTTAAATTTGTTTAGACAAAAGAGTGTGAAGAATGTTTCGAAGAATTGAAGAGAATATTAGTCAATGATCCTATATTGAATCTACCATCGGGGAATGATGGGTTCATTATTTATAGTGATGCATCAAAGAAAGGACTTGGTAGTTTCCTTATGCAGAATGATAGAGTTATTGCCTATGCATCACGACAGTTGAAAATTCATGAACAAAGCAGTCCTACTCATGATCGAGAGTTATCAGTTGTGATCTTTGCTTTGAAGATATGGAGGCAATAACTCTATGGTGAAAAATGTGAGATTTATACTGATCACTAGAGTTTGAAGTATATTTTTTTCACAAAAAGAACTCAACATGAGGCAAAGGAGATGGCTTGAATTACTCAAGGATTATGATTGCACGATACACGACCACCCGGGGAAAGCAAAAAAGGCAGAAGATGCTTTGAGTAGAAAAGACCATGGAGTTTTGAACAATATGAGAATTGAAAGGGATCCAATTTTCATGGATCTAGTGAAGATGGACATGGGAATAACCAGGGAAGGTGAAACATCAATGATTTTTCAAATGGTTGCCAAACTATCTTTACTAGAAAGGATTAAGAGTTCTCAGACCGATGATGAAGAATTTCAAAAGAAGATTAAAGTTGTGGATGGTTGGAGATTGAGAGACTTTGTTTATGAAGATGGAATTTTGAAATTCGGGAAGAGACTTTGTGTTCCCGATATACCTGATCTAAAAAGGGAATTGTTGGATGATGCTCATAGTTTCAATTTCTCTATACACCCTGGGAGCACCAAAATGTATAGAGATTTGAAGGAACATTTTTTGTGGGACAACATGAAGAGGGAGATTGCTGATTTTATGTCAAGATGTATGGTTTTTCAACAAGTGAAAGATGGAAGCCAATAGCCTGGAGGAGTCATGCAACCTCTTCCCATACCAGAGTGGAAATGAGACAATATTATGATGGACTTTGTCATGGGGATACCAAAGACTCCAAGAAGGAACGATGCAACATGGGTTATTATTGATCGTATTACCAAGTCAGCACATTTTCTTGCTATAAGAGAAGATCTACCCCTGGAACGTCTCGCATCATTATATATTAATGATCTTGTGAGACTTCATGGAGTACCCCCTATCGATTGTTTCTGATCGTGATCCCCGTTTTACTTCAAGATTTTGGAAAAGTCTTCAGAAATCCCTGGATACTGAACTTCGTTTGAGCACTGCTTACCACCCTTGGATAGAAGGACAATCAGAACGGACTATTCAGACCTTAGAAGACATGTTGAGATCTTGAACACATGCCTTTCAGGGTATGTGGGATCAATATTTACCACTGGTAGAATTTTCCTATAACAATAGCTTCCATTCGAGTATTCAGATGGCACCATATGAAGCGTTATACGGTAAGAGATGTCGTACACCAACCTGTTGGGATGACGTTGGTGAAAGAAAACTTGTAGGCCCAGAATTGGTGGAGGAAATGGTGCAAAAGGTGAAGGTAATCCAAAATCACATCAAAGCAGCTCAAAGTAGGGAGAAGAGCTATGCCAATAATCGAAGGAAGGATTTGGAATTTCAAGTTGGTGATCATGTTTTCCTGAAGGTATCACCATGGGAGGGAGTCCTACGTTTTGGTAAGAAAGGTAAATTGAGTCCCAGGTACATCGGACCTTTCGAAATTCTAGAATGAATTGGGGATCTGGCTTACCAATTGGCAATGCCGCCAAGTCTCTCCAAAGTTCACGATGAGTTACACGTATCTCTGTTGAGGAAATACATGCCTGACCCAATGCATGTACTCAACCATGAGGAATTACAACTGGAACCCAATATTTCATGTTGTGAAGAGCCCGTCAGGATTCTTGATACGAGAGAACAAGTACTGAGAAATCAGACGACGCGTCTGGTAAAAGTTTTGTGGAGAAACCATAAGATGGAAGAGGCAACGTGGGAACCCGAGGAACTTGTGATGAAGAACCACCTGAGTCATTTCATGTGATAAGTATTCTAGAAATTTCGAGGACGAAATTATATAAAGGAGGGGAGAATGTAACACCCCAAGCTTCTACGGTACGCTTCTCTTTGAATAATGTGATAGCGTGTGTTGTACGCAACACCGAGTTCTAACACACCATAACCAATCAAACTAGCCGTTATGAATAGTAATACCTACCTTTTGAAATTATATATATTTTATATTTCAAAATGGACTTCATTTTTGGATTCGGAATATCGAATTTAGCCTAAGGTGAAATTTTGGTACTTTTCGGATAACTTTAATATTTTGATGAATAGTGAAAATTACTAAATTTAAATTAAAAACAACTTTTTTAATCAAAATAATTAATTGTGATAAATTATGAATTTGAGGGGTTTTAAAGTATATTTAGAATATATTTTTACCATTTAATATAATGTTGGTCATTGGACATAATTTTACAATTAAACCGAACATAAACAAGTGTCAATCTTTTGATAGTTATTATCTCTTAAAAACACGCTCTTTGTTTTGACAACGGGAATTAATTTTAAATTTATTTCTGCCACTACTGTGTTTTGAATTTAGAAAAATGGATTCCATATTTTGAATCAGGATGTCCAAATTGTGTAAATAGGTAACTTTTATTTTTAGACATTTTGAACAATGATATTTTATAATTTTTAGACATTAAATAATTTAATTTATTTATGACACAATGATGATGTAGTAATTACTATAATAGTGAAAAATTAAAATAATTGATATTATAAATACCCAAATAAATATAATATGAAACTTTTATTGAATTAAACTAATTTTTTAGGATAATATGATATAATAGGATTGATTTAATGGACTTTTTTAGAAGTAATCAATCTGTTATGAGTTTCAAAAAAATCAACTATTGAATAGTGTCAAAATTGACATGAAAGAGTTCTTAAAACAAATATTATATTATAAATTGATATTAAATTCCTAAAAATCTAAGGTTTGGCCAAGAGACTTATATCATGATAGGTTCATCATTAATGGACCACTTGGGGGTCTCTTGGATGTATATAGTTAGTTTATTAAAAATATTATATAAAAATAAAAAGAGACATTGTAAAAGTGAAACTAATTAATTTAGAGTTAATACTTAATGATAAGGTTAATATAAGTACCCAAACCTATCTAAATTATATTGGTTGAGTTGTTTTCTTCCTATCCCCACCTTAAAAATAATATAATCATCTTTGGAGCCATTGGAAAGAGAATATTAAGTTATTATAAACTAATATCTCTAGCTTTTCCAAAGGTCGCCCTCACCCCTCTTATAAAAGGGCACACCTCCTTCTCATTTTTTTCAAACCATCAAAGCCTTTTGGTTCGGCCAAACTCTTCCCAAATACTCTCCCAACTTCCCTCACTACAACCTAGGGGCCTTAGTTTGATCAGAAATCCAACCTATGGAGCCCTTTTGATCAAATCAAAAGGAAGAAACCGAAGAAGAGGTAATGATTTCACCACCCTTTTACAAATTCCTTTCTTCTTCCACTTCTTATTCTATTGTTGTTACCATTATAAAATAATAACTCCAATATCATATATATACTATGATGTTATTATAAATATGGTACAACCATATTCAGTATTCTATCCACCCTTTGAATAACATGTCACCATACGTGCGTACGTACGGCTTACCGTCTCCACGTCGTGGTGTAATTGTCATTCAATAATATATTATTTGGATGGGTATAATAATGATGTGTAACTCATGTAAATAATAAATATAACATTTTAATGATTCTGTATATATGATATACCATTTATTTATATATTATTTTAATATCAAAAGAATGATATTGTCGCTCGTGCGTACGTACGGACTACCGTCTCCACGAACGCGATGAGATTCATTCTCCATCATAACCATTAAAGTATAATTATCATTTGATTATTTAAAAATGATGTTTAAGGACTTGATATCATTCTGGATATGAATAATATAAACCCTATCCTTTACAAACATGTCTTATGTAACAAAACATATA
This sequence comes from Viscum album, assembly GCA_963277665.1. NCBI lineage: Eukaryota > Viridiplantae > Streptophyta > Magnoliopsida > Santalales > Viscaceae > Viscum > Viscum album. The sequence continues at coordinate 2,062,765,723 of OY728121.1, forward strand.
AAACAAAACAAGTAAGTTATCACCCGAAACAATGATAATACTAAGATATTATTATCAAATCAATATTAAAAGATCATATATGATATCATATTAATGTATATGATTATTTTATAATTTAATAACAATTATTTCACCATTATACACGAGGTTAACCTACCCTAAAAATGGAAAAGTACAAGGTAAGGGTTATTTCACAATCTCTTCATTATCCGAGGTTGTTTATACGTAATAATCTACTGGGATCTTTTATCATCCACATCCATGTTTCTGGGAAATGTATTTCAAAACATTTTTATTATTTACAAGAATATGGGTTAAAGTCATTTATACCCTTTTTTGACTTTTTATAAGAGGAATATTTCCGTCATTTTCAAAACAAGGTCCTTTTTAACCATTTCGACAGAATTAAGGTAAGAATGTTTTTTCTTAACTTATACGGCGGGTGCGGTTATTTTCCGCCGTTATAAAGTCTTCAAAGCATTCCTTACAAGCTTATAAGAATATTTTCAAGAAAATGTTTTATTTTATATGGCACTTAAATGATTTCAAAAATAGAAAGAGATATTTCTCTAAAAAGTGTTTTGATTTCATCTATGTCAACATCCATTGATGGATTTTACTCTTTTTTGAAGTTGATTTATTATGATACAAAACTTCTATATTGTATTGAAGGATTTGTGATATGTTTGACTGTGGATGTGCTATTTTTATACCATTCATAGTTTATGGTGAAATTATTGACATTTCGTATGCTAGTTTTAATATGAATGTTTATGTTATGTTTAAACCTTTTCATATGGGAATGCATTGGACTTAATATGTGACGGGTGGAGCCCGCTATAGCTCCTCGATGCATCAGTAGGTCTCATGAGACAAAATAGTGTCTTGGCACAAGGCCTTGAAAAAATCATATTTGTAGTCTTGGCACGAGGCCTTGTCTATGTGGTTATGATAGTCTGGCATTATGCATTCCAACATTATGAAAGTGGTTATTGATTTTTGCATGTGATTATTCGATTAGTAGAATATCCATGTGAATAAGTAAATGGAATTATTTCATTTTATTTATGCCTTACCATGTTGAAAGTTCAAGTTTGAAAGGCTTTTGTTTTAGTTATACATTGCCTTAAATGATTATTCTTATTTATGAATGTTTCCGCTATATTGTTATCCTTACCGGGCATTTGAAATCACCCCTTTTCTATGTTTTATTTTTTCCAGGAAGTGAAGAAGTAAATTATGAATTACCTGCAGGGATATTATGAGGGGATATGAGTGTGGATTATGAAGACATTATGTTTTTGTAGTAGTTTTTCATTTTATGATGTATTATAAGACTTATGAATATATCTAGTGTTTCCAAGGCTACTAAACCAATCAGACATTCGAGATTTGATCTTTCTTGTGATCATGCCAATGTTATGTAATAATGCACCGACTCTGGGTAACTAGGGTCGGGGAGTTACAGAAATTACATCCATTTCTTCAAAATATCACGATTCTATTGCATATGGGAATGCATACGTACACCATGGATCCAACTATAAACTAAATGTCACATCGATGATTGTTTTCTTAACTCATCTATAATCTTTTGGCTAGCAGGATGTGCTGCTAAATGGTTTTCACCATTTCCACCATTTCATCAACCATTTCAAGTCCATGTGGCATAAATTTAGAAAACTAATCCCAACATGTCAGTGTATGAATATTTTCCCATAAAGGTATACATATGGAAACATTGGGATGCTTGAGTTGAAACCATTATCAGCGGAAAATTCGACTAGTGGAAGATGTTGGTCATATCTTCCATTTCTATCCATATAACATGCTCTCATAAAGTCTTCTAGTGTATGAATAGTTCAGTCATATTATTCATAAGTATTTGGATGATAGACCACAATGAACTTCATTTTAGTTCTCATAGCATATTGGATACTTTTCTTAAATATAGAGCTAAACCTCAGATCTTGATCAAATACAATCGACATTGTTAATCCATACATCCATACTACCTATCTAATTTATACCTATTCATGTTGATCCAATGGAATACATCCTGAATATTGAATATTTGACCTGTCTTAGTCAAAATATCTATAATAACCCATATATAATTGATCACTAAAGATGTATTATAAATTACAGTGAAAATATCCTTGGTGATGTTATCCCATTTTCATGTTGATATGGGTTCTGATTTCATCATCTCATTAGAAATTTCTCTTTTAGAGTTCTCTTTTTTTATAAACTATGCACTTTGATCAATATTCAGAAATTCCCTTTTTCATAATTTCCCATCAATAGTTCTCCAGGATATCTCAATACATATTTGTGCTCCCTAGGTAAATAGAGATGGTTGAGCTATGTGCATTCTTCAAAAGATCAATATTTATCTATAGGATGGATGGTACACATTTTCATGAACCCAATCTCAAGTCTCTTTCCTCATCCACTTTTAATGCTTAGTATTTCCCATTTATCGTGGCCTCATCGTTCTTATAAATAATCAAAAAACATCTTTGAGAATAATTTATTTTCTCAATAATGGATGGTTGAGAAATAAATTGATAAATGATTGATGGTGTTACTTACATAATTATTCTCATTTCCATTCTATGAAGATCATTTAAAATTGGATCATTCTCAATTATCGTTATAAATAATGACACATGATCCTTTCTATAGAGATCATCTTCCTATATTATTCATTACTATGATGATAGTTGATTGAGTACTCATAATCCTTAATGAGCCCTAAATATATTCCCTTGATAATACTATTATCTATATATGTGAATATATAATTTAGGTTCTTATTATGAATATATATCTCAAACTCCTCTTTGGAGAGATAATTCTTCAAAATATTCAATGTTTTGATCATGGCTTCAACCTTCATATCATGCATAATATTGTTTTTCTCAATATTTTTAAACTTATTATAGGCATATACTATTAATTTATAATTTATAATTGGTACATATCATAATACATTCATTGAATCATCATTTTACAGTGAAAATAGATCTCCAATTGTCCGAACTTTGAGTACATGTGTGATGATAAGAATCTTTTTCAACTCATTAATCCATTCTCTACATTACCTAGTACAGAAAAACATCACACCCTTACGAATCATCTAGTAATGTTGGCATAAAAAATGGGATATATTAATCAAAAATTATTGGAAGTACCTAGATTGACTAAGAATGTTGTATTTCTCTATTACAAATGCCTGCACGTGATACTATTCTATTCCCTTTGTCTATGATGGTTCCACAAAGATAACATTAATATAGATAATATTCCGCAATATTGATACATCCTTCATCAGGAATACACATTTAATTTAATTTTCATAAATTTTTACACTTTTCAATTTCATTTTTGGAGTATTCTAATACTCCTCCTATTTCTCCATGATCTGTAGTATTTCAGAATATCATTGATAAAGACTACCAAATATTTTTCAATATAATATATATAGAATCTATTCATTAATCCATGAAAAATTTGGGTTTATTTGTGAGTCCAAAAGGAATAAATATGAACTCTTAGTGTTCATACCTCATTTGAAAGGGAGTGTTGGGAATATCATCCTTACTCATTGTTAATTGGTGATATCCCAACTAATGTACCACCTAAGATAAATAACTGAACCCATATAGTCGATAAGAAAATTCACCAATCCGTGTAAGTGGATACTTGTTCATTATAGTGATTTTGTGAGCTCACAATACTCATTACATAGATGTTTTGATCCTTCTATCTCCAGGATAAAGAAGACTGACCCACCCCATAGTGAAGCACATAGGAATATAAATCCGTTTTGTAGGTTCTCATTTAACTACTAATTTAGATTATCATTATAAATATTGGCCATTCAATATGGTGTCTTTCATATAAGTAATGATTATGGAATAATATCGATTAGGAACTCAAACACTCAATCAGGAGGAAGACCAACATATTCTTCAGTGAATACATCAGTGAAAACCATAATGATGTGAATGACATCATGAATTATTACCTCCATTTATTAAATAATATGATCAGGATTTTCAATATCATAAGGAAAAAATATCCTGCTTGAGACGATGATTATAAATGAGATTCATCATCCTCATTAAAATTGTGTTTAATTGGATGATGATTTGGGATTTGATGAGTTATCTCCCATTAAAAATGTCTATGGTGTCTTTCATATAATGATAGTAAATGTCTGCACAATGTGTAATCATACTCTACCAATGAGATTATGACATGATTAGGAGGGATTTTCACTCCATAATCATTAATATGGGATGATTTATAAACATGTAATAGAATAATTTCCCAATATTCTATTTTTCAAATATAACATAAATACTAAATTTTGGGGTGGTGATTAAATAGGTTAAATAAATTAAATGATATTAATGAATTCATTGAAAAAAAGTCAAACTGTACATTTGATACAATTGAATGAATTACCAGTGTACCTATCACAACATCCTTGTTTGGTTCCACTATAGAATTAGTGATCACATATTATTTTCATATTGACATAGAGGTTATTGTTGATTAATTCTATAAAACATTGGTTTAGATAATTGGTTTCTAAACATTAAATGTTTCTTCTAGTTGAAACAATTCACTACTAGTGGAGTGTTGATATGAACCTTTCTTTCTTTATCCATATTAGAGGTATTTTTCATATCTATTTATCAGTTATTTTCTATATTCCCATAACATCCACATTTAAAGACTATAAATGTTCCCTTTAATATTTTTCTATTTTTATTATTCCAAACTATTTTTTCATGTGAGATATTGAGTCATCATTCACCCACATGATTTTTGTGTCGATCCAACCATATAAAACACCATTTTCCTGGTTTTTTCACCAGGCCCATAAGAACATGGATATTTTTTTATATTAATTATATATTCATGGAAACAAATGAAATATACTCATACATTTCTAATAATATAATATCCAACCCCTTCCATAGATTCATAGGTAGACTTCTAAAGAAGTGATAAACCATTCCATCAGTTAACATAATAAATCTAGAGTCGTATTTTGTATGCCATGTGAGGTTTTTCTCATACCCCGTGATAGACTCATATTTTGTATTCATTAGTTTGACGAACCCCCTATCAATTATAATATGGGGGGTTTGGAGAATATATTTGTAGAAAAATATTTTCTTCAAATATTCCAATTATAATGGATAATTTTTCTTCTTTAACATTGTGTTCTTGATCAGTGTCAACCACACATAAGTTTCCCCATCAAAACGATATACCCCAAAACCAACCATATATTCTTCCAACCAATAGAGTATATATATTTTATTCTCAATGGATATATTATATTCTTATGTGGGGAGTTATGATATGATCCACAAAACATGCGTGTCCTTTTCAACAGGAAGGAGTCGATGGAAACTTGAACCCTCATGGGAGATGGAGGGTGTTCCACATGAATAATGTTATTATTCATAACATGATCTATATGATAATGTATTACAATTATGTTTTGAGAACCAATTCCCATCATATTTTAAATATCATTTAGGTAATCATCACATTACATACCACATTAATTTTTGGAAATTGTTATTCAATTAATCAACTTTATGATTAAGGGACAATGATTAAAAATAAGGATGTATAAAATGTATAAAATGAGAAAATATAATCTCAACATAATAAAACATTATAAAAAACATAAAACATGACATAACTATGAGTCATGCCTAAAATATGAGACTTGGTGGGAAAAGTGCATTAATAGAATTAGGTTCACAACATATCCCAAGATGTCATCTCATGATAATAATCATTAACCGACGCATTGAAGCGATATCTAGGTGATCCCATCATAATATATTCATGAATATGTGTTCCACATGATGAATCATACATAATAATTCAACCATATACATAAGGGTTACCCATGGAAAGAATTTGTTATCATAATCATATCAAAAGGATTAAGAAAAGGAATCATAATAATAATATCAATGAAAGAATGAATTTAATTCTTAAATGGACATTAATATGGGAATCCATGAATATCTAATGATATGTTTTGTCAAAATAAATTGAAAAATTGTGAAAATTGTGTTTACTAATCAATAGAAATGAATCATTCCTGTGTGGTATAAGTAAAATATTAAAGATAATATAACGAAGAAGAGGTATATTTGATTCCATAAAACTATAATTGAAAAAAGTTATATTTTCATTAAAATAATGTTATTTATGAAAATTTATATTGGATTATAAAATATTATGGATAAAAATTGAAAATTTGTATGAAATGATGACGTTCCCTTGAACAAGGTTTCTTTATTAGGATGAATTGATAAAGGAACCTTTTTCAAACAAGTATTACCCCATAGAAAAGATAAATATGATATAGATACATATTTTGGATCATATACAGAAAATATAAAATAAGTAACTAAAAATAAAGGAGAACAAAATTTTCATAAAGAGAGATAATGGGAATCGTGAAGGGAAAAAATGTTGTTACTGTTGAATCCCTTATCCAATGTCTGAATCATTTCATTACAATATAATAATGTCGAGGATAATAATATTATGTCCATAAATTAAAAATAAAAAAACATTTGGTACAAGTATTTAATTTATTATAATTTTGTTATGTTCATTCATTTAACTTTTTATGTGATATATGATACAATTTTATCATTCAAGAGTGTCCTTTTAATTGTTTTCCATGATCGATTCACTAAAATAAATGTAATGAAGATTATGTAAAATGGGGATAATAATTAAAAATTAGAATAATATGTTATTAATGATCTTTCATATATTAAATTGGTATGTTATATCATATTTTTATATTGGGTGATGATGAATCATTGGATAAATGTTAATTATAATATTTGAGGACAATGTGTCGGTTTTCGATCACCTATAACTCATTTTGTTTTATAATTTAGTATTATTAATATAAAATGTATTCAGAACAATAAATGAGATATAATAAATATATTAAAATCTAGTTCAACTACAAATATGGTATCCTGACTATATTTGATTGTCTTAAGGGTATTTGAAAACTCATCATCATTTTTTGAAAAAATTATCACTTCTCAAACGACATTTGAATATTTATAAAAAATAAGAGGCAAAAGAAATGATTATTTATTATTAAATTTTAGTAAAATATTCTAGTATATATATGTTATAGGAGTTATCAAACCATTTAAAAAAAGTGTAGGTGATTATATAATAGGAAAATAAAATGATGATTGAAAAAAAATTAATAGAAATGAAAGAAGGGTTTACCTCTTGAATTCTTTCCTGTTGAAACCCTTCTTAGTAAAAATGCTTTGTTATTTTGATGATCAAATGATGTAATGGATGTGGTTTAGGGGATTAGGATGTTATTTTAGAAGAATTTGGTCTATGGTCAATGATTGAGTTGTATGATTGTAGTAGGTGGTGAGGGGGATTATGAGTAATGGAGGAAGGGGTGATTTATCATTTTTTGATTCACTTGATTACTATTATTCTGATGATAGTATGTATTGTTGATTCATAAGATGATATACGGTAATTAGATCATTTTATTTATATCCCATGGTTCTTATGACATCAATGGCTCATGTAATAGTGTATTTTTGTTAAAATATAATTAGACTATAAATTATGGTATTTTATTATTCACAGAAAATCATGTATTTTAGAAAAATTAAAAAAAGATAACCTATCCATTATTAACATGAAGAATAAAAAAAATTTATATTTTATGAAATTTTTTTTATAAATACGATAAATTTAATTTTTAATTAAAATTATATTGTACATTGAAATTACAATTTTGAAAATTATAATAGATTTATAACACATTGAAAAATTCCTTAAGGTCCTATAAAATAATATTATAATCATAAGACACCATGTTATTAATTTATGAATTTTATTTATGTAAATAAATTTTCATTCCAAATTTTAAATTAATCACAATAATTAATTAATAATTTATAAAATAAAAAAATAATAACACTTAATTGATAATTTTTTAAAAGATTTATTAACTAATAATAAGATCTAATTATACAATATTTCAATTTATTAGATACCTATATTTTATAAATACTTTCAAGGGTGTTGTTACAATTCTATTGGCCATTTTACTATTCAGAAGGGTTATATTACTATTGCAAAGGACATGATACAATTTCCTCTGTATAAGATCCTCAACATCTACAAATACCTATTATATCATTCAATTTTCATTTATAATGTTTTTAATATTTTCCCTATGAAATGTTATGTGTTGTATAGTTTGTGAAATATATATATATATAAGAACATATTTTTTTGTCGATAAATGTTTCGTTTGTTACATCATCCACCCCTCAAAGAGATATTTACAATGATATATAGATAATTAATTACAAAATCATTACAAGGGTAGATTGATGAGGTAAATACACTTTAGATACATTCTATGTGAGTCTACAAAATAAAATTATAAACATACACCAAACTAATAAAAATATTATTGAACCCTGACAAGTATTCCCAGTCCTCAAAGATCATGTTCCTTCATAATAATGATCCAAATTTCATTTTCTTGAACTCATATACGTGTATGTCATTCTATCCCAGTAAATAAGGAAAAATATGAGAAATGGCATCTACCACTCTAGGAAAAACACAAGTCTGAATATACTATAAGGATTTACATCCATATCCAACAAAAAACTAAAATACATAAATAATCTCCTTCTTATTCTATAATACCAGTACAAAAACCAAAATGAACTAATTATTTGTAAATTTCCAACATCACCTTTGACATAGTAAAAGAAACCAAATACTAGACTATATAACACCAAAGGATTTCACAAACAAATTAGAAATAAACCTATGTGTTCCTCAACCAAACTCGCATCCTTCCCTAAAAGTACCAAACAAACTCACATAGCATACCATATAATATATTAAGCTGATAAATACCATGTGCAGTCAAATGCATATCTAGAACCCAACAAGGGTGACCATGTATATAACCCTATTTTAATCCCAAATCCAACTCAATGAGTCATATTTCATAAACCAATAGAAACATCCCTAAAATCTATCCCATTCATGGGTTATTACAAAATTGACACAGATTTATTCCCAACTACATAGGGGTTGACATAGATTAATCATATCAAACCCAATAATCACCATCATGAAAAAACATTCTAAGAAACAAATATGAGACAAAAAATGAGCAACACCTATCAAATCCAAGTATCCATCAACTCACTCTAGAGAGATACCCACATTACCATTAAAAGGTAACATGAAAATATACCATAAAATAGTAAAGTTTATTTCATAAAAAAAATCCATAATAAAAGGTGAAACATCCATTAAAACGCATACTATAAATTCTAGTATGTGTTCCCATTTTGTAAATTCTATTTTTATTTATGTTTATTCATGTTTAATGACATTTTTTATATCAATTTATGTAATCTAAATGATGTTTTATGTTTATTATTATTCTTATTCTTTAATTGGATTTTTAGTTAATTTCAAATATTCATGTATTCCTAAAGATGAAAATTACATATGTATGATATTAATGGATTTTAGGAGCACAATATGGAAACTAAATTAAAAATGTTTTTGTTTTTTCAGGTTTTCAATTATGTATCAAATATACAAAACTATATAATTTATTATCCATTCTTTGTAATTTGATCTTTACTTATTCATATAATCATGATAAAACATCCCTATATTATAAGATGAAGTTGTATTGATTTTTGATATTAGTATACGAAAACTATAGAGAAAACATTAGAGAAAAATGTAATTATAAGAAAAAAACCATATATTTTGGTATGTATAATTTAAGTAGTGTACCAAAAAAATAGATTCCTATCTGGACACTACTATTAGACATGGTTCTCCAAATAGTTTTACATAGGGGTAAAATGTTAGGAAAGGAATACATGGCCTCAATCCAGGTAACCTAGTTCACTTTAACTGGTCATTCTGTGCACATGGTTTGACACTCCTAGACGATAAGATTCGGTAAATTCAAAATGACATTACAAAAAATTATTATAGATGAAACAATTACCATTATAGTATATGATACATCATAAATATTGGATAACATTGATTGAAACTAATTAGTTTCCCGTCAGTATATACTTTTCATTTATAAAATTATAATTATTTATTTAAAGATTCCATTTATATATGTATTATTTTTGTTTTCAGTCCTCCTTATTGAATTTATTTTTCATAGTTTATAGTGATAAATCGAATATCATGTGATAATAATCAATGTGGTAATAAATGTGTTGATTTCTATAATGATATAGAATATACGATGGGAATGGTTGCTCAAAACATCACGAATGTACTTCCTCAGCTGGTTCATGTTTTGAATAATAACATGAATAATGTGGAACATCCACTATAAACTATGAAAGGTAATATTTCAATATAATCCCTCATCTAGAGAAATCCTCCCATATTTAGTGGATCTTATGATCCCCTCTTAACATGAAATTTGTTTAACTCAATTGAGAAGATATTCTATAACCTCTATTGCTCAGAAGAATAGAATGTTGTTCTGGAAGTATGTTGTCTTGACGAGGATGATGATCAGTGGTGGAGACTAATCAGGAATACAATCTCCAAGGAGGAATTGATTCCATGGAATGAAATTATTTCACAAAAAAATTCAAATGAGTATTTCAACTGAACCCTTATTCATAAGATGGAAACGATGTTCCAAGGATTAAAAATAAATGAAGATAATTTTATCAAGTGGAATGAGGAAAACATCACAAGGATTTCACGATACACCTCCAAACATGTTATGAAAATTTAAGTCAAGGTAATTTTATTCTTCAATAGACTAATTCCAAGACTATGAAAAGCATTAGATATTTGAGTCTTTGATTGCTACAAGGAGATTTGTTTTTGTGCCCTTAATATTTAAATTGAGATAGGAGAATCTATGTGGTATCATTTGTGAAATGAAAAAAGGGGGAAATATAGTTTAATATGGGTGGAACAATGTATAAATCCCCTTATGAAAAGAATACTCATCATCCCACATTTTAATATATTTGGAATGAGAAACCTCGAAGCTTCTTAAAGGGAACTAGGAGATGCATCATAAGTGAATTTTTTTTGGAATACAAATAAAAACATATGAAGAGATATGTGGAATTAAAGTAATGGAGAATAATAATTTATGGTTAAGATAAAAACTCATCTGGCATTGTAGTTATTCAACTGTAAGGAACATTGGCAATTTTCAAATCAATTCCATAAACCTAGGGTTATCGATAACAATAATCAATGACTTCCAATATAGAAAGGATGATCATATGTTATTACTAATTCTGTAATGCTCCAACCCTAGTTACGTAGAGTCGGTACATTATTACTTATCATTGGCATGATCACAAGAAAGTTCAAGTCTCTAAAGACAGATTAGTTTAGTAACATTGGAATAACGAGATACATTCATAATGTTTACATTACATCATAATGTAAAAACTACTAAAAAAACATATTGTCTTCATATCCCCTCATATTATCCCTGCAGGTCATTCATAAATTACTTTTTCACATCGTGGGAAAAATAAATCATTGAAATGTGTGAGCTCAGATTCTCAGTATGGATAAAAATATATTGGAAACATTCATAAATAATAATGAACAATTAAGGAAATGTATAACTAAAACAAAAGCCTTTTAAACATTATCTTCATCATAGTATGGAAAAAATAAAAATAAATAATTCCATTTACTTATTCACATGAATATTCTTCTAATCAAATAATCACATGCATTATCAATAACCACATTCATAATGATGGAATGCATAATTCCATAATTTCATAACCACATAGCCAAGGCCTCATTCCAAGACTACAAATAAGATTTTTTCGAGAACATGTGCTAAGACACTAGTTTGTCTCATTAGATCTACCGATGCACTAAGGAGCTATAGCGGGCTCCATCCATCACATAGTAAGTCCAATGCATTCCTCATATGAACTGGTTTAAACCTAACATAAACATTTTTATTAAAAATAGCATATGAAATGTCAATAGTTTCTTTATAAACCATGAATGGTATAAAAATAACACATCCACAGTCAATAATATAAAAAAACAATCAATACAATATATAAGTTTTGTGTCATAATAATTCAACTCCAAATAAACATAAAATCCATCAAAGGATGTTGACATAGAAGAAATCAAAACACTTTTTAGAGAAATATCTATTTCTATTTTGAAATCATTTAAGAGTAATATATTTATAAAATAAAACATTTTAATTTAAAATATTCTTATAGGATTGTAAGTAAATCTTAGATGATTTTAAAATGGCGGAAAATAGCCGCACCCGCCGTATAAGTTAAAAAATAGTATTCATACCTTAATTTTATCGAAACGGTTAAAAAGCACCTTGTTTGGAAAACGACAGAATGATTCCATTATAAACCTCTTATAAAAAGTCAAACAAGGGTATAAATGAATCTAAGAAATATTATTGTAAATAGTAAAAATTTTTTGAAATTCATTTTTAAGAAACACGTATATGGATGATGAAGAAATCCATGTAGATTATTACGTTTGAACAACCTCGGATAATGAAGAGATTGTGAAATAAACCTTTACCTTGTACTTTTTCTTAGTCGATGGTATGTTAAAATCTTTTATAATAGTTATAACATTGTTATTAAATTATACAATAATCATATACATAATTATGATATCATATTTGACCTTTTAACATTGATTTGTTAACAATATCTTAGTATTATCATTGTTTCAGGTGTTAACTTACTCGTTTTGTTTTATATATTTTGTTACATAAGTCATGTTTGTTATGGATAGGTTGTACCTTATTCTTATCCAGAATGATATAAAGTTCTTAAACATTAATTTTAATCATCAAATTGGAATTATTCTTGAATGGATACGATGGGGAATGAATCTCATCGCGTTTGTGGAGACGGTAGTCTGTACGTACGCACGAGCGACAATATAGTTCATTTGATATTAAAATAATTTATAATTGGATGGAATATCATATATACAGAATCATTTTCATGTTATATTTATTATTTACATGAAATGATCTTTATTATTCTACCAATCCAAATTATAATATATTGAATAACAATTACACCACGAAATGGAGACGGTAAGCCGTACGTACACACGTATGGTGACATGTCTTTCAAATGATGGATAGAATACTGAATATAGTTGTACCATATTTATAATAATATAAAAATATATAAAAGATATTGGAGTTATTATTTTATAATTTTAAAAATAAATAAAGAAGAAGTTGAAGAAGAAATGATTTTGAAAATGGGTGGTGAAAACATTACCCCTTCTTCGGGTTCATCCTTTTGATTTGATCAAAAGAGATCCTTAGGTTGTATTTATGATCAAAACAAGGACTCTATATTGAATTGAGGGAAGTTTATAGAGTATTTGGGAAGGGTTTTTCTGATCCAAAATCCTTTTAATGTGTGAATTAGTTAGAAGTGGGAGTGCCCTTTTATAAGAGGTGTGAGGGGAACCTTTGGAAAAGCTAGAAATATTATTTTATAATAAATTAATATACGGTTTCTAATGGCTCCAAATTTAATTATTTAATGGATAAGGCGGGGATGGGTCAAAAACTACTCAACCAATAGAATTTTTACAGGTTTGGGTCATTATATTAAGATCATCATTTAGTTTTAACTCTTAGTTAATTAGTTTTACATTTACCGTGTCACTTTGTATTTTTATATTATATAGTTAATAAACATACTATATACCTCCAAGCGACCCCCAAGTGGTCCATTAATGATACATCTACCATGATATAAGTCTATTGGATGAAATTTAGATTTTAGGAGTTTAATATAAATTAATAATATAATATTTGTTTTAAAAACACTTTTTTGTCAATTTTGACACTATTTGGAAAATTGATTTTTGTGAAAATCATAACAGAATGATTACTTTAAAAAACGTCAATTAAATAAATCATAATATTTTATATGAACCTAATAAATTAGTGTAATTCATCAAAATAATCAAATTACATTTATTTTGATATTTATAATATCAATTATTTTAATTTTTCAATAATATGGTAATTACTACATCATCATTCTGTCATAAATAAATTAAATTATATAATGTCTTAAAATTATAAATAAAATATATTTATGTATGAAATAGTTTTATCTTTCTAATTAATAATTACAATTTATTTTATCTTATGTTTATCCATATATTAAAAAAGTTTTAGTAAATAATCTTCGATTTTAACTCTTTTAACTCTTCTTTGAATTAAATAACAATAAATGTCCTAATCTAATCCAAGTGGACCTAAATGATAATATTTTATTCCTAAGTTTGTTTCTAGTTGATATACCATTGTCCAATAGAAATAGGACATGTGTTAGGGTAATATTAATATCATTTTTACCCTTAATTATCTTATTTACTTTTAACTATAGTAAATAAAAGTAAAAAGTTACTATTGACCAAAAATTATTTTCATCTCATTGAACCACATTTTACTCCTTGATATTAACAGTGTCTATTGTATTTTTAAAATTCCACTCACAGAAGCGGTAAAATTAAGTTTTATGAAAAATTCAGTTTTTTAACTACCACTTAATGGTTTCACTATTCATCAAAAATTTATGTTTTTCAGAAAAATACCAAAAATTCAGCCTAGTCTAATTTCAATATTACAAATAAAAAAATGAATTCCATTTTTAAAAATAAAATTTATAAATTTCAAAAAGTGTGTATTAATATTCATATCGGCTAGTTTGATTGGTTGTGGTGTGTTAGAACTCAATGTCGTGTACAACACACGCTATTGCATTATTCAAAGTGAAGCATATCGTAGAAGCATGGGGTGTTACATTCTCCCCTCCTTCAAATAATTTCATCCTCTAAATTTCTAGATTACTACCACAAGAAAGGACTTGGGTGGTTATTCATCAAAAGTTCCTCAGGTTCCCACGTTGCCCCTTCCATCTTATGGTTTCTCCACAAAACATTTACCAGATGAGTCCTCCGGTTTCTCAGTACTTGTTCTCTCATATCAAGAATATTGATGGGTTATTCTCAATAAGATAGATCGGGTTCTAGTTCTAATTCTTCATAGGTGAGTACATGCGTTGGGTTAGGCATGTATTTCCTAAACTGAGATACGTGGAACACATCGTGAACTTTAGAGAGACTTGGCGGCAATGTCAATCGGTAAGCTACAGCCCCAATTCGTTCTAGAATTTCGAATGGTCCAATGTACCTGGGACTAAATTTACCTTTCTTACCTAAATGTATGACTCCCTTCCATGGAGATACCTTCAGGAAAACATGATCACCAACTTGAAATTCCGAATCCTTCCATCTATTATCAGCATAGCTCTTTTTCCAACATTGAGCTTTTTTGATATGGTTTTGGATTAACATTACCCTTTCCATTGTTTCCTCCTCCATTTCTGGGCCTACAAGTTTCCTTTCACCAACTTCATCCCAATAGGTTTGTGTGCGACATCTCATTCCATATAACACTTCATATGGTGCCATCTGAATACTCGAATGGAAGTTATTTTTATAAGAAAATTCTACCAGAGGTAAATATTTATCCCACATACCCTGAAAGTCAAGTGATCAGGATCTCAACATGTCTTCTATGGTTTGAATAGTTCATTCTGATTGTCCATTTGTTTGAGGGTGGTAGGAAGTGCTCAAATAAATTTCAATATCCACGGCCTTCTGAAGACGCTTCCAGATTCTTGAAGTAAAATGGGGATCATGATCAGAAACAATCGACAGGGGTACTCCGTGATGTCTCACAACTTCATTAATATATAGTCTTGCTAACCGTTCAAGTGGTAAATATTCCCTTATAGCATGAAAATGTGCTGAATTGGTAAGACGATCGACAATGACCCATATTGAATCGTTCCTTCTAGGAGTCTTTGGTAGTCCCATGACAAAGTTTGTTGTGATATTTTCCCATTTCCACTCAGGTAAGGGAAGAGGTTTCAATACTCCACCATTTTGTTGCCTTCTAGCTTTCGCATGTTGATAAATAATACATCTTGACAAAAAATCAGCAATTTGCCTCTTCATGTTGTCCCACCAAAAATGTTCCTTCAAATATTTATACATTTTGGTGCTCCTAGGGTGTATAGAGAAATTGGAACTATCAGTATCATCCAGCAATTCCCGTTTTAGATCAGGTATATCGGGAACACAAAGTCTCTTCCCAAATTTCAAAATTCCTTCTTCATACACAATGTCTCTCAGTCTCCCATCATTCACAGCATTAATCGTCATTTTAAATTCTACATCATCAGTCTGAGAACTATTAAACCATTCGAGTAAAGATGGTTTGCCAACCATTTGAAAAATAATTGATGTTTCACCTTTCCTAGTTATTCCCACGTCCATCTTCACTAGATGCATGAAAATTGGATCCCTTTCAATTCTCATATTGTTCAAAGCACCATGATCTTTTTTGATCAAAGCATCTCCCACCTTGTTTGCAGTCCCCTGGTGGTAGTGTATCATACAATCAAAATCCTTGAGTAATTCAAGTCATCTCCTTTGCCTCATGTTGAGTTCTTTTTGTGAGAAAATATACTTCAAGCTCTTGTGATCTGTATAAATCTCACATTTTTTCACCATAGAGGTAGTTCCTGCATATCTTCAAAGAAAATATCACAGCTGTTAACTCAAGATCATGAGTAGGATAGTTGTGCTCATGAATTTTCAACTGTCGTGATTCATAAGCAATAACCCTAACATTTTTCATAAGGACACAACGAAGTCCTTTCATCGATGCATCAATATAAATAATGAACCCATCATTCTTCGATGGTAGAGTCAATATTGAATCATTGACTAATCTTCTATAAAATTATTAGAAACATTATTCACACTCTTTTGTCCAAACAAATTTAACCCCATTATGTGTGAGCTTTGTTAATGGGTTAGACAATTGAGCAATATTTTGGAAGAAACGTTGATAATAAACTGCTAAACCAATAAAAATGCGTACCTCGGTTATACTCGTTGGTGCTGAACATTCTTGGATTTCTCTTGTCTTTGAAGGATCAATAGAGATTCCATCCTTGGAGACAATATGGACAAGAAAAGAGATATCATGAATCCAAAATTCACACATGCTAAACATCCAATATAATTCATGTCATCTAAAAGTATTTAGGATAATGCTCAAGTGATTTTGATGATCTTAGTAGATTTTGGAGTATACCAATATATCATCAATAAATACCACCCAAAATTCATTGATATATTCCTTGAAAACTCTATTCATTAGATCCATGAATACAGAGGGTGAATATTCTGTCCAAAAGGCATTAATGTAAACTCGTAATGCCTGTACCTGGTTCGAAATGTTGTCTTCAGAATGTCTTCCTTCTTCACACACAACTAATGGTATCCATATCGAAGGTCAATCTTTGAAAATTATTGATCTCCATGCAGTTGTTCAAATAAAACATCAATGAGAGGTAGGGGATACTTGTTATTTATTGTTATAGAATTGATCTCCCTGTAGTAAATACATATCCTCTTTGATCAATCTTTCTTTTTAACAAAATGAACAGGGGCTGACATGGAGAAACACTAGGGAGAATAAATCCCTTATTACTCAATTCGTCTAGTTGTTTATTTAGTTCAACTAATTCTATAGGGTCCATTCTATAAGGGTTCTTCGATATAGGCCTTGATCCCGGAATTAAATCAATGGAAAACTCAACTTCTCGTTCTAAATGATGTCTAGGTAAATCATCCATAAACACATATACATATTCATTCATAATAGGTACATACTCTATTTGAACATTCCTTTCCTCACCCACCATCATTTCATTCTCTTCCTCCCAAATAATTGAATTTAGTTGACCTACTGGGGGTGGATCTAGATAATAATTAGGTGGTGACGATTCTGCTCTAAAGATAAGGTGTTCTTTATCATCATCATAAAAAATCAAAACCTCCTTCTTATTATAATAAATATTCACATCATCTTCCGAATTCCAATCCATACTGAAGATTATATCAAACTCAATCATAGGTATGACGATGAGATCAGCAGATAAAGACCATTTATGTGCTCTAATGGGGACTGATTCACAAAAAATTGTTGCAATGATACTTCCCTTAGGAGTTTTAACTGATAAATCCATTGTTAAATCAAATTGAAAATATCTAATTTTCATAGAAAACTTGGAAGATATGAAATAATGCGATTATCTAGAATCAAATAATGCATTTTCTAAACTTGAGAAAACCATTAAATTACCTGCCACCACATCTTCGGAGATTCTAACTCAGCAGTAGTGATAGAAATAGCTTGGCCTTGATCACTTGGCCTTTTCTAAGGTAGGTTCTTCTTATGCTTAGGACATTCAATTGCATAATGTCCCATCTCCTTGTAATTGTAGCATTGGACATCAGTAGCTTCCTTCTTCCCCTTGAAATCACAATCTTGGTGGCCTTTTTCACCGCACTTGTAACCGACTTCCAATCCTTTTAAGAACTTACCAGGGTGTTTTATCTCACATTTACTATAGGTTGGATATTCAACTTATCCATTCTTCCACTTACTTCCATTCCCATGTTGATCAGCAGATCTCTTCTTCTCTTGCTTTGCTTAAAATTTATATGACATAGAGAATTCATTTTCTGTCTTGATAGCACATAAGACAATGTCTTCGTATGATGAGAAGGATTGTGATACTAATGCCCGATGGAGAAATGGTTTTAACCCATCATAGAAACGATCAATCTTACTCCTTGGGTTACGTATATAATCTTCATCATACCTTTCTATCCTTGTAAAGTTACCCACATACTTTGTGACATTCTCATCCTCCTTTTCTCTCACACTCAGAAATTGCCTTTCCATATCTGCTCGATGGTCATGAGGAAAGTATTTTTCTAATAACAGATCTTGGAACTCCCTCCATTTAATATTTGATACGTCATCATATTCCTTCATGTTTTGAATCAATAACCACCATTGATCAGCATCTCCAGTGAGTCAGTAAACTGATATGATAACTTTTTTCTTTTCACTAATCCCCAAAGCCTCAAATATTTTCTCTAGGGAACTTATCTATTGATCAGCTACCAATGGATTTGTACTCCCATTGAATGTTGTTGGTTGTTTCCTCATGAAGTGATCTAACATTGATCCTCCACGATGTGGATCATGGTGCTCCATATGGGTAAGGTTATTATTCATAACCTAAGTGAGTTGTCTGAGTATGGTGATTAGTTTGTCAGCACCAGTTGCATCACCAGCTCCACTATAATTATCTTGAGTAAGGGGCAATCCATACATGGAGTGGGTGCACTGATAAGGATTCCATTTCTTCCACTTGGTGCCATTTCTAAATAATGGCATAAACTAGATCAGTTTATGAATAAAAATACATAATTACATACTTATAAAAAACATAACATAAATTGAACTATTTATGGATATAATCCATAATCATAAAAATGTTTTCTTTGAGGATGTATATACTCATAAACCCTTCATAATGATTTGTAACGAAAATGAGAGTTATCCTAAGCCTATCCCCCATGAGTGTCGTAACCAAGAGTGCAGCAAGACCTGTTTTCATGCACCAGTTCCTGTTCGAGTGTAGCTCAAAGTGTTGCTTTTGGGGTTTTCCCCTAGGTACATCTGTGCCAGAGCAACCTCTACTTGATCGTATCCAGACAGGGAGGTATTTCTTGGAAGACTAAAAAAATCTCTACAATACGAAAATTCTAGGAAGTTCTTCTATACCAATCCTCAAAATCCATCTTAAATCTATGTGCTCTAATCAGATTTTATCTAAATCTAGATTCCATGGATTGTACTAAACTTCCTCTAATACCAACTGTAACGCCCCGACCCCAGTTTCCTATAGTCGGTGCATTATTACATATCATTGGCATGATCACAAGAAATATCAAGTCTCGAAATACCGATTAGTTTATTAGCCTTGGAATAACTAGATACATTCATAAAGTTTACATTACATCATAATGTGAAAACTACTACAAAAACATATTGTCTTTATATCCCCTCATATTATCCCTTCAGGTCATTCATAAATTACTTCTTCACATCCTAGGAAAAATAAAACATTAAAAGGGGTGAGCTGAGATGCTCAGTAAGCATAACAATATATCGGAAACATTCATAAATAAGAATAAACATTTAAAGCATTGTATAACTAAAACAAAATCTTTTTAAACGTGAACATCAACATAGTATAGAAAAAATAAAATGAAATAATTCCATTTAATTATTCACATGGATATTCAAATAATCATATAATCACATGCAATATCAATAACCACTTTCAAAATGATGGAACGCATAATGCCAGACTATCATGAACACACATCCAAGGCCTCGTGCCAAGACTAGAAATATGATTTTGTCAAGGCCTGGTGTCAAGACACTAGTGTGTCTCATGAGACCTACCGATGCATCGAGGAGCTATAGCGGGCTCCACCCATCACTTATTAAGTCCAATGCATTCCTCATATGAACAGTATTAAACATTACATAAACATTCATATTAAAACTAACTTACGAAATGTCAATACATTCTTCATAAACCATGAATGGTATAAAAATAACACATCCACAGTCAAAGACATCACATAACCATAAATATAATATGGAATTTTTTTATCATAATAAATCAACTCCAAATAATCTTAAAATCCATCATAGGATGTAGACATAGATGAAATCAAAACACTTTTTAGAGAAATATCTCTTTCTATTTGGAAATCATTTAAGATTCATATATTTATAAAAAAACATTTTCATTGAAAATATATTCTTATAAGCTTGTAATAAATGCTTATAAGACTTTATAATGGTGGAAAATAGTCGCACCCGCCGTATAAGTTAAAAAAACATTCATTACCTTAATTTTGTCGAAAATGTTAAAAAGCACCTTGTTTGGAAAACGACAGAAATATTCCTTTATAAAACTCTTATAAAAAGTCAAACAAGGGTATAAATGACTTTAACACATATTATTGTAAATAGTAAAAATGTTTTGAAATACATTTTTAAGAAACATGGATGTGGATGATAAAGAAATCCCAGATGATTATTATGTTTAAATAACCTTGGATAATGAAGATATTGCGAAATAGAACCTTACCTTGTACTTTTACATAGTCAATGGTATGTTAACCTCCTTTATAATAGTTAAAACATTGTTATTAATTTATACATGAACCATATAAATAATTATGATATCATATATGATCTTTTAACATTGACTTGTTAATAATATCTTAGTATTATCATTGTTTCGGGTGTTAACTTACTAGTTTTCTTTTATATATTTTTTTACATTAGTCGTTTTTGTTATGGATAGTTTGTGCCTAATTAATATCCAGAATGATATAAAGTTCATAAACATTACATTTAGTCATCAAATTATAATTAGTCTTGAATGGATATGATGGAGAATGAATATCATCTCGTTCGTGGAGACGGTAGTCCATACCTACGCACGAGCGACAATATCATTCTTACGATATTAAAATAATATATAATGGGATGGTATATCATATATACAGAATAATTATCATGTTATATTTATTATTTACATTAATTACACATTATTATTATACCCATCCTAATAATAATATATTGAATAATAATTACACCACGACGTGGAGATGGTAAGCCGTACGTACGAACGAATGATGACATGTCATTCAAAAGATGGATAGAATACTGAATATGGTTGTACCATATTTATAATAATATTAAACTATATATATGATACTGGAGTTATTATTTTATAATGGGAATAACAAATAATGAGAAGTTGAAGAAGAAATGAATTTGAAAAATGGTGGTGAAAACATTACCTCTTCTTCGGGTTCTTCCTTTTGATTTGATCAAAAGGGCTCCATAGGATGGATTTTAGATCAAACTAAGGCCTATAGGTTTATGTGAGGGAAGTTGAGAGAGTATTTGGGAAGTGGTTGTCAGAGCCATGAGGCTCTGAATGTGATAATTAGTGAGTAGGGGGAGTGCACTTTTATAAGAGGGGTGACGGGCATCATTCGAAAAGCTAGAAATATTATTTTATAATAAATTCATATTCGGTTTATAATGGCTCCAAACTAAATTATTTAAAGGTTAAGGTGGGGATGGGTCGAAAACCACTCAACCAATATAATTTAGACTGGTTTGGGTCATTATATTAACCTTATATTTTAGTTTTAACTCTTAGTTAATTAGTTTGACACTTACCATGTCACATTGTATTTTTATATTATATAGTTAATAAACATACTATATACCTCGAAGAGACCCCCAATTGTTCCATTAATGATACAAATATCATGATATAAGTACTTTGGCAGATTAATATATTTTTAGGAATTTAATATCAATTACTAATATAATATTTTTTTTAAAATTTCTTTTATGTCAATTTTGACACTATTTGGAAAATTGATTTTTGTGAAAATCATCAAAGAATGGTTACTTTTAAAAAAGTTGATCAAATCAATAAAAAAATTTATATTAACCTCGAAAATTATTTTAATTCACAAAAAGTCTCAAATTACATTTATTTTGATGTTTACAATATCAATTATTTTAATTTTTCACTATTATGATTATTACTGTTTCATCATTGTGTCATAAATAAATTAAATTATTTAATGTCTAAAAATTATAAATAAAATATCATTATGTAGGAAATCTTCTTAGCATTCTAATTAATATTTTAAATCTAATTTATCTTATGGGAATCCTATATTAAAAATATCTCAGAAAATAAACATTGATTTTAACTATTTTAACTCTTCTTTGAATTAAATAACAATAATTGTCCGAATCTAATCCTAGTGGTCCTAAATGATAATATTTTATTCCTAAGGTTGTTTTTGGTTGAGATACCCTTGTCCAATAGAATTAGGAAATGTGTTAGGTTAATATTAATATCATTTTTACCCTTAATTATCCTATTTACTTTTAGTCGTGGTAAATAAAAGTAACAGTTACTATTCACCAAAAATTATTTTCATTACATTGAACAACATTTTACTCCTTGATATTAATTGTTTCTCTCGGATTTTTGATATTCCACTCACAAAATCGGTAAAATTACGTTTTATGAAGAATTTATTTTTTTAACTACCACTTTGTGGTTTCACTATTCATCAAAAAATGACGTTTTTCCGAAAAATATGAAAAATTCAACCTGTACTAATTTTGATATTCCGAATTTAAAAATGAAGTCCATTTTGAAAAATAAAATTTATAAATTTAAAAAAGTGTGTATTACTATACATAAAGGCTAGTTTGATTGGTTGTGGTGTGTTAGAACTCAATGTTGCGTACACCACATGCTATTGCATTATTCAAAGAGAAGCGTACCATAGAAGCGTGGGGTGTTACAACTACTGATTTGAAACCTAATAATGATTATGGGACATGTACACTAGTTATTCTCTAAATAGTAGTGAATGTACTATTTTATTCTAGTTCTACACATTAGTTCATATTATCCATGTGTATTATAACTATACAATCACTACAAAAAAATTAGAGGATGTGTTATATGTGATAGCAGTATATGGGGAAATTATTACATCCATTGTTTATAAATAATTTTTTGTAAATATTTAGGGAATTTTCATACCATAGAATATTTTAATACTCTCATTGGTAGAATTGTATGCTATATTGGGCATGGATTGACTATATTTATACCAATCCATCATTCAAATTTAGTAAAAGTATAACACCCTTCAAATCATGATGCGTCCTCCAACTCAGAAAAACTATGCGGAGGAGGATGAATTTCTTTTTGAATAATATTCTCATTATTTTTATATTTTTACATAATGTGAATGCATATTTTGGTCAATTAATGATAAAATGGAGAGGGAAATGCTCGAAGACATGACTATCATGAGGGACAACACTAATGTATTCCTCGCTGAATTTACTTTTATTCTTCATGATTTAGAGATTTAGAGCTCAATGTATATTTATCCTGGATATCTTCGGATATCATAAACAACTTATAAAATGGCCATTATTGTGCTAAATGACCTTACAATGCAGTTATAGGATAATCAGGACAACGGTTTTATACACCCAAGTACTTCACCATCGGGTGCACTGGTCCTCTCCATCATAAATAAGGAAAGATAATTCTGTGTATGTGTCGATTATCGTGATCTCAAAAAAATCACAATAAATAAAAATTATCCCATAAAATGGATATATGACTAGTTTGATCAACTACATGGTGGCAATTACTTATCTATGGGTGACTTTTCGCCAAAATATCACCAATTCAACATGAGGAAGTAAGATATTCCCAAGACTTCCATTCGAATGAGGTACGAACAATATGACTTCATAATTATTTTCAATGGACCCCCTCATGATCGTGAAAATTTCATGTATTTAATGGCTATAGTATTTAGAGAATACCTTGATAAATTTTTTTTAGCCTTTATCGATTATATTCTGATATACCAAATGATAATGTAAAAACATGAGGATCATTTGAATACTAACCCCATAACTTTGAATATGGAGAAAGTATATGAATGTTATATTAAATGTGATTACTATATGAACAATGTTTCATTCATTGGGAATGTTATCACTAAAAAATCTATATAATCAGACCCATCCAAGTCATATTCAATCGACATGCAGCCAAAAATGACATCTATAACATAGATTCATAGCATCCATGGATTATCTGATTACTAAGAATGAATTTTGAGGAAATTATAGTCTTTTTTAAATCCACATAACAATCTAAAATAGAAGGGGATTATGTTTTTCTAGACCATTTAATTTGAATCATGCATTAAAGAGTTGAAAATGGGCTTATCCCCACTTCAGAAATTAAAATTATGAATAGTGGAGAACATTGAGTCATGAATTGTGACTCTTCAAAAAGGGGTTATCTTGTGTACTAATAATGAATAATAAACTGATAGATTATGCCAAATGTATGTCGAAAATTCATGAGAAAAACAATCCTACACATGATTCGGAGAAGGAAACATGTATCTTTTCATTGAAAATCTGGCAGCATTTTCTAAATAGTGTGAAGTTTGAGACATATACTAATTAGAAGAGCTTCAAATATATATTCACATAAAAAGAGAATAATAAGTTCCAATATAGATGGTACCATGTCATCAATTATTATGACTTCTCAATCTAATATCATTCAATAAGGGAAAATAAGGTGGATGATTATATAAGAATAAATGATCATGCACCTTTCTATATAATGAGAAATTAGAAGGATCCAATAATCAAAGAAATACTAAGGGTGGATATGGAATTTTAAGTAATGAAAATCATCATTCCTTTCTAAAATGATTTTTCCACCAGTAATTATTGAGAGAAAAAATTATTCTTATTAATGTTATTTGGAAATTCAGAAGAAGTTGTAAGCAATGAAAAAAGGAAATTCCTCATAGTTCAAAATAGATAAGGAATGGGTCATGAGATATTTGTCATGAATATGTGTACCATCCAATATAATGGTAAAGAATGATATTCTGAAGGACGAACTTATCACATCATATTATATTAACCCAGTTAGCACAATGATATATCTAGATCTCCTTGAGATGTATTGGTTGGAAAATATTAAAAAATATGTCACTGAATAGACATCCAATTTCTTGTTGTTTAAACAAGTGATATATAAATTGAAAATTTCTAAGGGTGTGATTAAACCATTACCCATACCAACATAGAAATGGGAGTACATCACTATGGACATTTTCATTCAACAAACAATGATTTCTAGAGTGAACAATGCTATATCGGTTGTTGTGGATCATCTTATAAAGATTATCACATTATCACTGATCGATATGAATTCTCATTAAATCATATTGTATTGATATATATTAGATAAGTGTTAAGGATTTATGGATTTTGACTATTTATTGAATTTAATCAACATCTGCGAATAACCAAAATGTTTTGGAAAAGTATGCAACATACTCTGAACACTGAGTTGATCATTTGTATGGCCCATCAAATTCCAACTAATGCTTAATATGATCAATGTACTCAAAAACTAGGATACATGTCTGGGTAATTTTATATGGTATTTAAATGAGTATGGTATATAATATTCCGATTGATGATATCACATACTATAATAGTTTCCACTCCAACATACAGAAGGCTCCAAACAATTCCCTTTATAGAGAAATATGCATAACAATGAAATTTTATGATGAAGTTCATCAATGTAAAATATTATGACCTAAAATAGTTGAAGAAATGATGGAAATGATGAAAACCATTCATCAAAATGACAAGGAAACTGAAATTAGACATAATAACTATGGAAGCAGACATCAAGGATACTATGAGTTTAAGGCTATAGACATGGTATCCCTAAGAATATATCCATGGAAAAGAATTACGAGATTTGGTAATAATGGATTTCTATGTCCTAGGTACATCAGAACCGTTGTGGTCCTTGATCATGTAGGTGTTGTGTCCTATTGACTAAAACTTTTACATATAATTTTCCATGTACCGAATGTCTTCCATGTATCCCTCTTGTGGAAGTCGATACTAAATACCTCACATGTACTAAATTTGTAGGTGGTGCTGTTGGAGAATGATCTCTCTTATGAGGAGAATATTTTGAATATATCTGATGATAGAGATAATGTCATATACTACATTACCACTAATGGGGATAATTTATTATGGTTGAACCATATGTAAGATGAAGAAATATTGGAACCAGAGGAAATGTTTAAGGATAAGTAGCCACACCTATTTTTGTAAAATTAAATTTTGAGCACAAAATTTCATATGTGGGAAGAACATAACAACACCAACAATTATAAATGGAATATTCCATTGTTATTTATCTACATATATGTCACAATCTCTAAACCACATAATAGCACACATATAAATCAATAAAAACATTATAAATGATTAATTAATTAAGTAAGACATATTTATTGATGTTATGAAACCTATAGCGATGAAATAGTTACATGAGAATTGGAATTGTAAGATGACCATAATGACTTGTAAACCTACCAACAAAACATTAACCCATCCTATTACTATATAAATAAAATTTTGTTATTTTCATAATAATAATATTTTATCATTATATCATATTATATGTTAAAATTTTTTGTAAACATTATTAATTAAGATTAATAATATTTTAAAGGCATAAATATTTAATTACAATTTTTTGAAAAATTTATAATTTCATGAAAATTTAGTTTTTTAAAAATAGTTCAAAAATTAATATTATCGTTTCTTATGATTTTATTATTATATTACAACAACTTATATAATCTTTTAACATGGTCTCAAATCAGTTATAATTTTAACATATTTATTTTCCATTTTAATGATATTTTTAAATTTATTTTTTTTCAAATTTATAAAATTATTTTCAGAAATTGGTTTTAATTTATTAATTCTACATGTAAATAAATAGTTATACATAATATTGGGATTTTTTAAAATACATTATCGTTTTTTGAATAGTTAAATATGATAATTTATGATATATATACAATATAAGTTAAACACGCTATTACCTGAGTCATGAATGATATAAGGTCCATTGGTTGAAAATCAACCAATATATTTACTATATTTTTCCTTAATAATCAACACAATTTCATATGTTGAGATTCATAATAATATAATGAATTAAGAATGATAAAACGCCCCTCTCCTCTACTATTAATACCACCCATCAACCACTCATATCCTCCCAAATCTAATCTTATGATCCATTTCAAAAGTTTTCTCAAATCACATTAAAATCCCTTCTACATGATGTAGGTGATATTGTTCTATTGCAAATATAGAATCATTTCTTCTATGGAGGTTCTCAAGGAGGAGGAATTAATGTTATAAAACCCTCTTTAATTATTTTCATGTTCTTTTCCTTTTATAATCATATCATCTCCAACCCTCAATCAAATGTTTATCTAACACCAATAACATACATATAATGGAATTTTAGTAAGATAATTTAATAATCTATCATCTTTTCATTCCCCACAATTTTTGATTAAAAATGAAATCATCATTTGGGAAGTGATAATTAATCGCAATCAAGGATGACATGTTTTAAATTTCCTTGACAAAATTTAAATATGGTCATGTAACCAATTTTATTTTTAAACCATAATTTATTAAATTTATTTTATCTCGTTTAATATACCATAACAATTTTATATACGTATTAATAATTTATAAAACAAATTGTGTTTGTTGTCCTTGAAAAATAGCCAAATTAACCTAATCAATTATCATTAACTTTTATAAAATGATTCATCTCAAACGAAAACAACCAAATAATATAAATGAAAAATTGATCTCATTTATGATTATTAGTAATAGATTATTTTAATATTGGTTGATAATCTCCATTTTACTCAATATTCCATACATGTATACGAGTAAATCGATCTTGAAAACCATGAAATCAAAAATAACTTAATGAATAAAATTATATCATATAACTCATAAAAAGTTCAATGAATTATCTTAATAAAATTAAAATATAAAAATAAATTCACAAAATTTTATGGATTAACTAATTAATTGTATTTATTTTATTATCCAAATCATTATGATCCACTTGAGAATTTATTTGGACACATGTTAAGGGATTTTACACGAACCTCCATTTTTATATTTGGGACTCACATTATCTCTATTTACCCAAATGAAATTATTATTTATTAATTTAAAATTATCTATAATTTATTTATATTTAAAAACTAATGTATCCAGATCATATAATCTTTATTTTATATGTTTATACATGTCATAAAAATGTTCATTTCTCAAATCATCTTGATAAGTAAACATGTTTCAATATAACTTGTTGATTTATAACCTATATTCATGTTCTATCAATAATAATATTTAGACATTATTATGATTCTAAAAACCTTGATTTTTTCGTAACATTTTTTTTCATTTATTTATGGAGGCAATTATTCCTTTTCTTATTTAATGCTCTTTAACATTTTTCGTAATCCACGCTAAAAATATACGTTACGAATGTATTTTAAAAATACTTTTTACATGATTCTAATTAATTATAACATAACTTATAATGATATTTTGTTATTTTACATTATAAAATTCTATTTATAAATAAAATAATTTATTTCAAGGACACCATTATGATAGTCTATTTTGAAAATCCTTTTGACATGATTATGATATGTAATTCATTCCCAAAGTAACCCTTATGTTTAGTTTAACTTCATAAGTATGATTAATCATGTTCCACATATATTAATTAAAAAAATTTGTTGGTTTTTCTTAGATATATCTCTACTGTATTTTTAAATGATTAGACTCATGAGACATTAGGTTGGGATGTGTAGTCAACTTGATTGCGTTATGGGACTATGTCCACCATATCTTAGTATCTTGCATGGACTCATATTTGTGTCATGTATTATATTGTTTCCATAATATAGTGATTCCATTATTATATGTTACCATGTTTTACAAGTTATATTTATTTCTGTTTGTTTAGTCTCATTTCCATTTATGATATCATAATATGTATTCTATCACAAGTTCTAGGTTTATTCCTATACTTATTCTCATAGTAGGATTTTTATCTCATCCTTTCTGTTCATGTTTTCCCAAAGTTATCCATTGTAGATATTTTAACTCAATAGATTTTTTGAGTTAAATATGGTGATTAGATTAATGAATTATTATTTTGGGTTCATGTTTTCAATTATATAACTCAACTCTAAGAAAATAGTCTTTACAATCCATGGATTGTAATTTGTTGTTCAATTATACATTAAATCGTGAAATAATATGTGCAAAAGTCAAGGGTCTCTTCACATGACTTGTAATAAATATAAACTCAAAATTTGATACTCATATTATCTCATGTATTTTTCCTTCTTCTCAAAAATGACACCCATACATCCTAATGTTGTTATCAATGATGCAAGCATGGGGAAATCCTGAACAAACGGGATATAGTAACTAAGAGAACCCAATAACCTTAAAATATAAAAATCATTTCATATCTCATTAAAAAATAATACAACATGTATTTTCATATGATAATCTTATATAACCTTCTCAAATATGATAGGGACCATAATTATCAATTCATAAATCCAATGTTCATACTTATAATGCATACCATATCGATGATCATCCTTCGGGGTTAATTTAATTATATAGAAATTCTCCAAATATTAAACAAATTACAAGGATTAATAAAATATATCATCCATGAAGAAAATAAAAAGAGTCCTATAAATTATGAATCATTCCGTTCACCAAATCTACAAAAACCAAAGGAGAATAGTGTGATTGAATTGCAGAACCCAAACCACGAAATTCATATATTGGAACCTAAATTTTATATCTTTTATCCTTTTTAAGAATCCCATATGGTGGTAGTCTTACTAAAGATGAATATTTTAAAACCATTATATACCTCTTTGTTATTAAAAAATATCATAAATCCTATTAAAATGACATTTTTTTCTTAATTGTCACCGGATTTTACAATTTTGATTCCATAGTAATTCATAGAACAAAATATTCATTCATACAAAAGTGTAATGGTGAAGCACATAGTAACTCAATGGGAT
Source organism: Viscum album (assembly GCA_963277665.1). Lineage (NCBI taxonomy): Eukaryota > Viridiplantae > Streptophyta > Magnoliopsida > Santalales > Viscaceae > Viscum > Viscum album. Next base: position 2,062,796,482 of record OY728121.1, read on the forward strand.
TAATAAATCCATTATCCTCTAGGTCCCCAAGATGAACAATGACATCCAGCAACTGATAATGTTCAATAAAAAAACATGCAACTACAATGGGAATACTACCACGGAGTTTGTAAATAGTAAACACAACATCCATATATTGTGGTAAACCAAAAAATTCATTCAAAAAAGCATCATTGTATTATAACACCACTATATGAAGCATAATATTCAATTAGGGGTCAATGTCATCATGAAACATCGCAAAAATTGGCATATATTACCCCAACATAGGGAAAATTTGGCCCAACCATTCCAAATATAGATACCTACTCAAAATGAAAAACACACGAGGCCTCATTGGGATATAATAAAAAAATATTCGAAGAAAGAAATTACACCATATCATAATAACGATTATCAACTATTATCCATGAATGACATTGAATATTTCAATATCCATTGTATGGAGTCCCTCACCACCAAAATGTGGGATATACTCACCGAAATCATGGGAAACATTAAAAAAAATTTGGGCCTCATTTCTAATGGAATTTAATGATTCAATAATTATGTAGTAAGTATAAATTTTAATCCTTACATGATAACAAATTTAAATAATTGAATTTAATGAGTTTAACATAAATCATGAAAATTCAGAAACATAGAATTGATATAACCATTTTACATCTAATATTATATGGACATACTCCAAATTCTTTTGGATTATACTATAAGAAATTTAGATGTCTATAATTAGCCCTTTAAATATCTCCATGGACTATAGAATTATTACCACCACCATTGCAATCATTTCTATGAACCATTAAAACCATAGTGAGATTGTATTATTCATTAAAATCATGCTATATTTTATAACAAAAAAATTAAGTTCCCATGATCTCTAATATGTTAAAAAGTTTTAAGAGCCTATGGACAATTAGGATTGGAAGGAAACGAAATCAATAATGGTAGATTATGATTATATCCTACTATATTGATACCTCTAAATATGGTCTTAATGAAGACTTGAAATGTAACACCAAAGACATTTATGAGAAATATTTTGTTTTTATTGTATATAAATCATCAAAGGAATCATTCACTAAACACAACACTATCTTGTCTTGTGTTACACGCAACCACATCCTTCCTCGATAGCTTGATTTGTACGCAATACTGAGTTTCACTAAACAGCAATATGCTATTAAAATAGTATTAAAACTATCCATTATGAATAGTAATACCCAATTTTTGAAATTTTATTAATTTTATCTTTCAAAATGGACTTCATTTTTTGATTCGGAATATAGAAATTATCCTAGGGTGGAATTTTGGTATTTTTCTGAAAACATTCAATTATTGATGAATAGTGAAAACAGTAGGTTAGTATTTAAAAACCAACTATTTATTTAAATAATTATTTATTTTATTTAAATTTATTTTAGGTCCAAATTTATACATAATAGATTTATAAGTTCAAAGTAATTCCTTGGAGTCATATTATCATAATTTTAGACATATAAAAATTTAATTGAACTTTTCACCGTCTTTTACCCACCTCCTAAGAGAATTTGCAAATTCACATAAAACATAATTTTACCACTTTTGTGAGGGGAATTTCGAAAATACGAGAGACACTGTTAATATCAGGGACTAAAATGTGGTTCAATGAGATTAAAATAATTTTTTGGTGAATAGTATATTTTAACTTTTTTTACCATTGTTAAAAGTAAATATGGTAATAATGGGTAAAAATGATATTATTATTACCATAACACATTTCCTAATTCTATTGTATTGGTGTAATTTGACCAAAAACAACCTTAGGAATAAAATATGGCCATTTAGGCCCACTTGGATTAGATTAGGACATTTAATATTATTTTATTTAAAGAATAGTTAAAGTAGTTAAAGTTAATGTATAATAACTAAAACATTTTTAATATAGGGTTATACATAAGATTTATTCAAATATAAATATTCATTAGAAAGATAAAAATATTTCCTAAATAATTGCATTTAATTTATAATTTTTATGCATTATTCAATTTAATTTATTTATGACATAATAATGATACAGTAATTATATTATTAATGAAATATTAACATAATAAAAGTTAGAAATACCCAAATAAATGTAATTTGAGACTTTTTATGAATTAAAATAATTTTCTAGGTTAACATGACATGTTAGTATTGATTTAATTAACTTTTTTAGAACTAATAATTCTATTATATTTTTCACAAAAATCAATTACCAAATAGTGTCAAAATTATGATTAAAATAGTTTTTAAAACAAATATTATATTATTAATTTTTAGTTTATTCATACAAATCTATGGTTCGGCCAACTGACTTATATAAGGTTATATATATTATTAATAAACAACTCGGGGATCGTTTGGCTTGTTATAGAATGTTTAATAAACATATAGTTTATGAAAATAAGAAGACACGGTAAAAGTAATATTATTTAACATAAAGATAAATCTGTATTATAATGTTAAAATAGAATCCTAAACTTTTCTAAATTCTATTTGATGAGATTATTTCGACACATCCCCTCATTAGAATTGAAATAAATCAATTTGGAGCTATTAAAAACCGAATATAACTTTATAATAAAATAATATTTTTTGTTTTTCCAAAGGTTCCCCTCTCCTTCCTCATAAAAGGGCACCTCTTACCTCTCTTCCTCACACCACATTGAGCCTTCACACTCGGAAAAAACTGGAAAATTTCTCTTCTACACTTCCCTAGATACATCCTTGAGGTCCTGGTTTTCTTCAATGACCATCTTTAGTGCCCTATGAGGAGGTTACGTAGGGGCGCTTCAAATAAGATGTAATATTCTTTACCGATTCATCCAAATTTATTTCTTCTTCTACTTCTTCTTATTTAGTTTTTTCACTATGTAGTACTAACATAAGTATCACTCATATACTGATATGTTATTATAAGTACGAAACAACCCTATTTCCCCATCTATCCAACCTACAGAAAACGAAATCACTGCGCCTGCGTACGTACGGAATACGGTCTCCACATCGTGGAGTAATCTAATTTCCACCACCACCTTACTTGGATGGGTATAATGGTGTAAAAAATAACTACATAGGATTATTTTAAATTTATATTGATTCTTAAATATTATACATACACTCCAATACAATTCCACGATCATGGGAATGATATCATTGCTCGTGCGTACGTACGGAATACCGTCTCCATGATGTGATGAGACTCGTTCTACATGTTCTTCATTGAATAATGATTATATAAATGAATTGAATCAAAAAATATGATATATATTACAGTAATATCATTATGGAAATGAGTTATCTATAACCTAAAAATAAGAATATGAATTTATTCGGCAAAACACGTATAAGAACAAAAAGTAATAAACACCCAAATAACAAGTAGAAATGAAATATTACTAATAAGAAGCTAAGAATATGACCATATATGATATCATAACAATATGTATGATTCTGGAATAAGTCAATTACATTATTTAAATCATTATACAGGAGGTTCGTACACTTACGAAGCAAATTGGACCTTAGGTAATTGAAAATCTTGCAATCTCAATTTTTATCTGAGATTTATTATACATCAGAATTTACTGGGGAATATTTATCATACACATCCACATTTCATCAATATGTAATACTATTTATATCCTCCTACAATTTTTTTAAATCCAATTTTACCCTTTGGTGAGTTTTTAGTAAAAGATATTAAACGAATCTCTTGTCGTTTTTCGTACGAGGTACTTTTTGACTTTTCCATCCAAAGTACGAGAAGAATGTTTTTTTTAACTTATATGGATAGAATGGATTTTTAGAACATTATTTCCACTAATATTCCTTTTCAAGTTTTCTAGTTTATTTTTAATCAATATCTTCTAGTTTAAAATTATATGACATGTTAAGAAAGGAAAATGTTTTTGAAGTAGAAAGGATATTTGCCTCAAGAATGGAGTTCAAGTGTTTTATTAAAATTATTTTCCATCAAAGATAATATTAGGTTCTGTTTCTATCCCAATTTTCACATTGTTTTGATTATTTTATGATGTAATTATTTTTATGATGTCCTTTTATCCTATATTGATTATGTTTTGATGACATGATGATTAAGAATCCCATTTTTTTGATTACATGGGTTATGCTATGATGTATGATTTGTGATTTTTTGGCACACATAAGAATGGTTTTATTATGAGATGGGTGGGACCTATATCTCCCTCCAATTCATTGGGTAATTATATATATCTCATGAGATAGACATGGCTAGAATGCCAGGTTAATTTGTTTTAGTGAAACAGGACTGAAACGAAGAGTGAACTCGGTTCAGAAATGGAATTTGTCTGCTAAGATAGTCTTGAAAATGAGTCTTGACTACAAAGAGATGAATCTTTGTGATTATGTGTGTATGCCACAATGTTTCATGTTTTAAGCTATGATTATTGGGATTATATTTCACTACAATGATTTATCCCTTGTTATGAAATTATGATTTCTATTGCACATTATGATTTCCAAAATGTTATGTTCTATTGAATATGATATGATTGATATTTATTTTTTTACCCTTACTGAGCTTTGAGCTCACCATTTTGTATGTTTTCATTCCCTAGGTCATGAAGAATGTTATTAAGTAGGAAATTCCAAAAGGCACTCTAGATATGATGAAATAAGTGGGAGACAATGTAGATTCATTATGAACCAGTTGTTTATGTTTCCCAGTTTCTTAAGACACTATACCTATATGGTCCATTCATGGTTTTTTATATGTTGTAATAAGATTGCTTCAATTTTGACGTATTAAAAATGTATGTAAAGTATGTTTGATTATAGATAGTATCAGAGGAAAGGTATAGTCAACCATTGGATACTAGGATGTGAAAGCCTTAGTAAGAACCCTAAAAATAAGTCTAAGCATAGAACACAATCTTAGAGTTTTAGAAATGGCCATGAATAACCTATGATAATACATTAACTGTAAAATTTTATTCTTGATTATGTGGTTTTCCTATAATAATTAGTGTTGCTGACACTATTCTTCTTGGTTTTAGTCAATGGCTGGAACCCGAAGGAACCGTGTTAATGCAGAATGCGATGAGCAATGCAATTATTGTCCCCCTGAGCAACCAAACATTATGGGAGCTGGAATGAAAAATCTTCTATCCATGCTCACACAACTTTCTCAAGCTATGAATCATGCAGAACATCCAAAAAAGCAAAGGAAGAAGCAACATTCTGTTGAATCCTTCATGATTCAACGTCCACCCTCATTCAGTGGGTCTACTGATCCATTAGTGGCTGAACAATGGATCAGTACAACTGAAAATATATTTTCTGTTCTTCAATGTTTTGAACATGATAAAGTCATCTTAGTATTATATCGTTTGGAAAGTTAAGATGATCAATGGTGGAATCTTATCAAGAATATGAGGCAAAGGGATGATATTGAGTCTATGGAATGGGATGAGTTCAAGAACAAATTTTTAAATAAGTAATTACTTCATATTCTTTGAACAAAGATGGAGAAGGAGTTTCTTGAACTGAAGCAAAAGGATATTGAATCTGTTGGTACCTAACAAGAAAATTTTATAAGACTTTCAAGGTACGCTTCTTATATTATTATCCAACCTGAGAGTAAGATCCATCAATTATTTAGTGTCTTAAAACCAACTCTTCAAAGGGCGTCAGCCATAAGGGACTTAAAAAGCTATGAGGAAATCGTTCGATGTGCTCTAAAGGTTGAGATGGAGATTAGAGTAACCCATCAGTCATATGGGTTTGATAAGAAGAGGAAAATGGAATTCAAAGGAAAATATAAAGATAACACTGAAAAGAAGATGACTTTTCCCTTATGCTCAATGTGTGGAATGAAACATAGAGGGAGTTGTCTTTAAGGTAAAAGTAAATGTTTCAAATGTGAAAAGGAAGGTCATCAAGAATTTGAATGCTGCAATGATGTAAGAAGATGTCTAGTGATGCGAACCAAGAAAAAGCCACACAGAGTGCACCTCATACACTTCAATGTTACATGTGCTAGTAAATGGGGCATTATTCCAATCAATCCCATAATCCAAGGGTTGTTGATGATGATCGACCTCAACAAACTCTTAAGGCTAAAGAAAAAGGAATGTCACATGTAATTTCTATCAGCGATGTGGAGTATGAGAATGAAGTGGTGAAAGGTACAATTACCATACACTCTAAAGTAGAAAATGTTTTATTTGATTTTGGATCCACCCAATCTTTTATTTTTAAAGAATTTTCTAAGGGTATCACCTTATTCCCTCAACAATTAGATGTTGAGTTAGCTATGAAAACCCTTAATGGAACAACAATCACATGAAAAGTTTATAATTCTTCTCCGATAGAAGTTTGTGGGAATGTGCTTCCTCCAAATCTTGTGATCCTTTCTCTAGTGGAATTTGATGTGATTTTGGCATGGATTGGCTTTGTTTATATGGATCTCGTATCAATTTCCAAAGAAGGGAAGTCACATTTCATATTCCAGATCATTCTATGATCGTCTATTGATGCAAGGATGAACATAACCATCTAGTGGAAATTTCATCCATCTTATGGGTCTTGATTCCACTAAATGAAGGTTATTTATCTCAAATGGTTGGTGAGAAACTCTCGATTAAGAATATGCCCATTGTACGGGAGTTTGATGATGTCTTTCCAGCGAATTGTCTGGTCTTCCACCAAATCGTGATGTTGAGTTATCAGTACAACTCGTACCGGGTGCTTTTCCTTTTTTAGAGAAACCTTATAGAATGGCCCCAATTGAGCTGCAGGAATTGAAGAAGAAACTCCAAGAAAATCATGATAAGGGATTCATACGCCCTACTGCGTCACCTTGGGGAGCACCTGTTCTATTTGTTAAGAAAAAATATGGATCAATGAGACTCTGTTATGATTATCGAGAACAAAACAAGATCACTATCAATATAAAATATCCTTTCCCACGCATTGATGACTCATTTGACCAACTACGCGGAGCCCAATACATTTCCAGGATTGATCTTCGTTCAGGGTATCATCAATTAAGCGTCAAAAGGGAGGATATACCAAAGACAGATTTTCGTAAAAGGTATGGACACTATGAATTTACTTTGATGCCATTTTTTCATAATAATGTCCCTTCTATCTTCATAGATATGATGAATAGTGTTTTTAGAGTCTATCTTGATCAGTTTGTGGTAGTCTTTATAGACGATATTATTGTCTATTCAAAGAGAAAGGAATAACATGAAGATCACATGAGAATTGTATTGAAGATCCTGAGAAAGGAGAAGCATTATTATAAATTTACCAAGTGTGAATTTTGGCTTCAAATAGTTTCATTTTTGGGTCACATAATCTCAAAAGAGGGGATATCTATGGATCCAGCAAAAACAGAGATTATTGAAAGATGGGCGAGACCAACAACAGTAACTGACATTTGATGTTTTCTTGGTTTGGATAGATATTATCGACGTTTTTTGAAATATTTTTCATGATTATCTAATCTACTCACCAGGATGACTCAAAAAAGAGTTACGTTCATTTGGACAGAGGACTGTGAAGAGAATTTCAAGGATTTAAAAAGTAGGATATCCAGTGCACCTGTGCTCACACTTCATTATAGTGGAGAATGGTTTGTGATCTATAGTGATGCATCCAAGAAGGGGCGGGGGTGTGTTCTTATGAAAAATGATATAGTGATAGATTCTGCCTCATGACAGTTGTAAATCTATGAGAAAAATTACCCAACCCATGATTTGGATTTAGCTGTGGTAATCTTTGCATTAATGATTTAAAAGAATTATCTTTATGGTGAAAGGAGTGATATTTATACGGATCATAAATGTTTAACGTATATTTTCACACAGAAGGAGATGAATATGCGCCAAAGAAGATGGTTGGAGATAATTAAGGATTGTGACTGCTCAATTCTTTACCACCCTGGGAAAGAAAACAAGTTGGCAGATGCATTATGTCAACACGACAATGCTAGCTTATCCATGATGAGGATCACAAAAGTTCCAATATTTATGGATTTAGAAAGGATGGATCTTGGAATTAAAATAGAAGGTGTGAAATATTATCTTTCTCAAATGAATGCTCAACCATCTATACATGTGAAGATTAAAGAGGCACAGAAGGAAGATGTAGAGTTACAAAAGAAGGTGAGAAATGTTCCTGAATTCAACCTTGATTTTGATGGGATAATAAACTTCAGGAATCGGGTATGTGTTACTCTTATCCCATGATTAAAGAAGGAGCAGCTGGATGACGCTCATATTTCTTCATTCTCAATTCATCCTAGAAGCACGAAGATGTATAGGGACCTGAATGAATACTTCTGGTTGGATGGCATGAAAAGAGATTTTGTTGAATATGTCTCTCAATGCTTGGTTTGTAAGAAAGTTAAAGCTGAGAGACAGAAGACTAAGGGGATGTTACAACCATTACCCATACTAGAATAGAAATGGGAAAACACCACTATGGACTTTTTCAATGGACTTCCTAAAACATCCAAAGGCAATAAAGCTATTTGGGTCATAGTTGATCATCTTACAATGTATGCACACATCATTGCTATTAGAGAAGATTTCCCTCAGGGTAAGCTTTCCAGGATATATGTAAAGGAAGTGGTAAGATTACATGGAGTAACACTTTCTATTATATCTGATCGGGATCCGAGGTTTACCTCAATGTTATGGTGTAGTCTTTGGCATACACTGGATACAGAGTTGTGTTTCATCACTGCTTATAATCCTCAAACAGACGGTCAGTCTGAGAGGAAAATTCAAAATCTAGAAGATATGATGAGAGAATGCTCTATGGATTCCAAAGGTGGTTGGGATCATCACCTACCTTTGTTGGATTTTTCTTATAATAGTAGCTTTCACTGCATTATTCAGATTGCTCCTTATGAAGCTCTCTATGGAAATAAATGCAGGACTCCAACTTGTTGGGATGATGTTGCGGAAAGAAATCTATTTGGACCAGATCTTGTTGATGAGATGGCAGAAGAGGTCAGATCTATTCAACAAGACATAAGAGCCGCTCATATTCAACTAAAAAGCTATGCCGACGACTGAATAAAAGACCTAGAGTTTGAAGTGGGTTATAAAGTGTTCTTAAGAATATATCCTTGGAAGAGAGTAATGAGATTTGAAAAGAAGAGAAAGCTGATCCCTAGGTATATCGGTCCATTCAAAATTCTAGATCGTGTTGGGAAGGTAGCTTACCGATTGGATCTTCCACAAAATCTCTCTCAAGTTCATGATGTGTTCCATGTATCACTCTTGAGAAAGTATATACCCGATCCTTCACATGTACTCAGCTCAGAAGATGTACCGCTGGAGCAAGATCTTTTTTTTTTTGAAGAATAGACGATAGAGATTCATGATCGTAGCGAAAAAGTACTACAGAACAAGACCACTCTCTTGGTGAATGATTTATAGAGGAACCACCAATTAGAAGAAGCTAATGGGAGCTTGAGGATATGTTGAGGTCGAGGTATCCTCATCTTTTTGTAACAAATTGACGAATCTTGAGAGCAAAATTCATTTTTAGGGGGGTAGAATGTAACACCCGAGACTTTTATGAGAAATATTTTGTTTTTATGTTATATAAATCATCAAAGGAATCATTCACTACACACAACACTAGCTTGGCTTGCTTTAAACGCAACCACGACCTTCCTCGATAGCTTGCATTGTACGCAATACCGAGTTTCACTAAACAACGATATGTTATTAAAATATTATTATAACTAGATTTTATGAGTAGTAATACCCACTTTTTGAGATTTTATAAATTTTATCTTTCAAAATGGACATCATTTTTGGATTCGTAATATCTAAATTAGCCTAAGGTGAAATTTAGGTATTTTTCTGAAAACTTTCAATTTTTGATGAATAGTGAAAACACTAGTTACTATTTAAAATCCGAATTTTTATTCAAATATTTATTTATTTTATTTAAATTTATTTTAGGTCAAAATTTATATATAATACCTATATAATATCAAATTAATTCATTTGATTCATTTTATAATAATTTTAGATATATAAAAATTTTATTGAACATTTCACCGTCTTTAACCCACCTCATAAGAAAATTTGCAAATTGACATAAAACATAATTTTACGTCTTCTGTGAGTAGAATTTCGAAAATCCAAGAGACAAAGTTAATATCAAGGACTAAAATTTGGTTCAATGAGTTGAAAATAATTTTTGGTGAATAGTAACTTTTTACTTTTTTTAACGTCGTTAAAAGTAAATAGGGTAATTAAGGGTAAAAATGATATTATTATTACCCTAAAACATGTTATAATTCTATTTTATAAGTTTAATTCGACCAAAAACAACCTTAGGAATAAAATATGGCCATTTAGGCCCACATGGATTACATTAGGATATTTAATATTATTTTATTTAAAAATAGTTAAAATAGTTAAAATCTATGTTTAATAAATAAACCATTTATAATATAGGGTTATAAAAAAGATCAAATAGACTATAAATATTAATTAGAAATATAATAATATTTCCTAAATAATGGTATTTTATTTATAATTTTTAGACATTAAATAATTTAATTTATTTATGACACAATGATGATGCAGTAATTATGTTATTAATGAAATATTAACATAATTGCTGTTATAAATACCCAAATAAATTTAATTTGAGACTTTTAATGAATTAAAATAATTAATATCTTTATATGACATTTTATTATATATTTAATTAACTTTCTTCGAACTAATCATTCTATTATGATTTTTAAAAAAATCAATTACCAAATAGTGTCAAATTTAACATAAAATAGATTATAGAAAAAATATTATATTATTAATTGTTAGTTTATTCATAAAAATATAATATTAGACCAAATGACTTATATAAGGTTATATATAATATTAATAAACAACATGTGGTTCTTTTTTCTTGTCATAGAAATTTTATTAACCTTATAGTGTAAGAAAACAAGAAGACACGGTAGAAGTATAATTATTTAACATAAAGTTAAATCTAAATGATAATGTTAAAATAGAAACCTAAACTTGTATAAATTCTATTATATGCGATTATTTCGACCCACCCCCACCTTATTATCGAAATAAATCAATCTGGAACTATTAAAAACTGAATATGACTTTATAATAAAATAATATTTCTAGTTGTTCCAAAGGTGGCCCTCTCCTCCCTTATAAAAGGGCACCTCCTCCCTCTCTTCCTCACACCACTTTGAGACTTCAAGCTTGGAAAAAACCTGAACATTTCTCTTCTACATTTCCCTATAAACATCCTAGAGGTCCTGGTCTTCTTCAAAGATGATCTTTTGTGCCCTAAGAGGAGGTTAAGTAGAGGCTCTTAAAAGAAGATGTAATGTCTGTTACCGAATCATCCAACATAATTTCTTCTTCTACTTCTTCATCTTTAGTTGTTTCCTTATGAAGTAGTAGCATAAATATCACTCATATACTGATATGTTATTATAAGAATGAAACAACCCTATTTCACCATCTATTCATCCTATGGAAAATGAAATCACCGCGCGTGCGTACGTACAGAATACCGTCTCCACGCCGTGGTGTAATCTATTTTCCACCACCACCAAACTTGGATGGGTATAATGGTGTAAATAATAACTATATATTATTATTTTAACATGATATTGATTCTGAAATATTATATATACACTCCAATTCAATTACACCATCATGGGAACGATATCATCGCTCGTGCGTACGTACGGAATACCATCTCCACGATGTGATGTGACTCATCCTTCCTGATTTCATTAAATAATGATTATATAAATGAATTTAATGAATAAATATGATATATATTACAATAATACCATTCTGAAAATGAGGTATCTATAACCTAAAAATAAGAATAAGAATTTATTCAACAAAACACGCATAAGAACAAGAAGTAATAAACACCCGAATAACAAGTAGTAATGAAATATTATTAATAAGAAGCTAAGAATATGACCATATATGATATCATAACAATATGTATGATTCTGGAATAATTCAATTAAATTATTTAAATCATTATATAGGAGGTTCGGACACTTACGAAGCAAATTATACCTATGGTAAGGGAAAATCTCGAAATCTAATTTTTTATCCAAGATTGTTTATACTTCAGAATTTACAGGTGAATATTTATCATCCAAATCCATGTTTCCTCAATATTTAATATTATATATATCCTCATATAATTTTTTAAATCCAATTATACCCTTCAGTGAGTTTTTCGTAAAACATATGACAGGAATCTTTTGTCATTTTTCATACGAGGTACTTTTTGACTTTTCCGGCCAAAGTATGAGAAGAATGTTTTTTAAATTATACAAAATGAATGGATTTTTAGAACATTATTTTCATGAAGCTTTCATAACAAGTTTTCATGTTTATTTTTAATCAACTTCTTCTAGTTTAAAATTATATGACATGTTAAGAATGGAAAATCTTTTTGAAGTAGAAAAGATATTTTTCTCAAGAATGGAGTTCAAGTGTTTTATCAAAATTATTTTCCATATAAGATAATATAGGGTTTTGTTTTTATCCCTATTTTTCACATTGTTTTGATTATGTTATGATATTTATTTTTATGGTATCTTTTTATCTTATATGTATTATGTTATGATGGCATGATGATTAAAATCCCATTTTTTATTACATGGGTTATACTATGATATATGATTTATGATTTTTTTGGAACACATAAGAATGGTTTCATTATGAGATGGGTGGGCCCTATATCTCCCTCCAATGAATTGGGTAATTATTTATATCTCATGAGATAGACATGGTTGGAATGGAAGGTTAATCCGGTTTAGTGAAACAAGACTGAAACGAGGAGGGAACTCGATTCAGAAATGGACTTTATCTGCAATGATAGTCTTGGAAATGAGACTTGACTACTAAGAAATGATTATCTATGAATATGTGCATATTCCAAAAAGTTTCAGGATTTTTTTTTATGATTATTGGGATTATATTTCACTACTATGATTTATCCCATGTTATGAAATTGTGATTTCTTTTGCAGGTTAAGATTTCCAAAATGTTATGTTCTTATGAATATGATGTGATTGATATTTATTATGTTTACCCTTACTGAATATTTGAGCTCACCCTTTTGTATGTTTTCTTTCCCCAGTTCAGGAAGACGGCTATTAATTATGATATTCCAAAAGGGACTCTAGATATGATGAAATAAATGGGAGACAATGTAGATGCTTTATGAACTAGTTGTTTATGTTTCCCAGTTTCTAAAGACACTATATCTATACGGTCCTTTCATGGTTTTGTTATATGTTGTAATAAGTGTGCTTCAATTTTGAAGTATTAACAATGTGTGTGAAGTATGCGTTGTTATAGGAAACCCTTTATATTTATTTTAAGTCTAGAAATTACACTAGTGATTTCTATACTCACCCACCAAATCTCCACCCAAACCAATCACTCTATATATGGATGCCTCATCCAATGATATTTTTCGAAATCCTCTTATATCATAAGATTTCACATGAGATTCAATTTTTTTGAATATCTAGCCTAAACCCTATCAAAAATCGTTGAGCATATAGGAACTCATTTATGATATGTTCTATTTTAACATGAACCATCTCCACAAAATGGGTCGAATACTCAAGAAAATTATGATCCCAAAAATCTACGGTAACATATACATTGGGATCTACCACTTGCAACGTATCAGGGTAAAACATTTGATTAGTGATTTTAGTGAATGAATATTAGGAATGATCCTCAGGAAACATACCATACACAATAAAGTTCCACCCTAACTTTCCCAGTCTATCAAGATTTTATGTGGGAAAAGGCCCTATGGAGTCATCAAGATCCATCAAGAAGATAAAGAACCTCTCAATATTAAAATGATGATCCTTAGATTATTACATTGCATTATCAATAATTAATATGTGTTGATTTTGTATAGTAAATTTGGATCCTTGATCCACTCCTTATCATATGTTCCTAACACCAACTTGACCTGGAGTATGAATTGTATGGATTACAAAATTAACCAATATGGGGACCATTGGATGATTTAAATAAAAATTATATATCATCTCTTCCAGTATCAATACATGGTGACATCTCATTGGATACATTTTCATTAAATTATAATAAATAACAGATGATCATTATAGCATATCGTAAATACATATGCCCAACATTAGGAAATAAATATTTTTTAATGCATATTGAATTTAATGTATTATAAATTCCATTAATTAAACACCATGATTAAAAATTAACTAATTCAACTAAATTAAAATACCATACTATTGATTCAAATGTCCTAAATCATAAAGTCTCAAACACGGTAAAAAAAACTGACCACCAATGGTAACTAATTTTATGGCTTAGAAGTGAGCTTTATTGAAACCCTATTGTATTTACAATATGAATTTAAATGTTTCTAACTCATTTATATCCTAGACACTGAACTAATATTTGGATGATTAATCACTACCAAGGCAGATCATCCATGTGATAAAATTACATAATCATATAACCTCAGTAAAAAATACATTACACATAATTCAGGATTTCATGGTGGTGAGGTGGAACAAGATAACAAAAACATGTTTTCCATAGTAAAAAATAATACAGAGAACTAGATTATAAACACAAATTTTTGTATACTTAAAATACCAATAAAAACGATACTAAAACAAGTAAACTAGAACGGTATGACAAAACATTTCTAAAAAGTATCCTTGTGACTGACAATTTCCTCAAAACCATCCTATTGTGAAGGCAATGATGAAATGAAATGTCATAATGCAACAATAATACCATCCCATTATAGGGTTATAAAAACATTTATAACATCCAAATTGAAAAATTTGGTTGTGAGAGAGAATCTGGTCGGGTACCACACCATATACTATATGAATTCTAGCAGCAATAATATATCATTTCTTGATTAAAAATATAAATATTAAAATTCATTTCATTAATAAAAAATATTTTCTGATCATGTCCAATTATTTCCATAAAATCCATTCATTTTCAGAAATCAACGGATATAAAATGTACCAGATAAAAAACAATAATTCATATCCATACACCATAACATAAAAATAATGAAATATACGTGATGTTATTCATCATGTGAATCCATTTAATAACTCATCATGTGAAAAAATGAGAGCAAAAATCTATGAAAAAAAGACAACATTTGTTAAATAAACCATAAATGAAAAATAAAACTGTATGGAGACATACATGATAACAAAAATATCATGAACCATCCATGTGGGTGTCATGCCATGACTCCCCATGCTTACCTCAAATAGGCTAGGGGATGGAAAGAAGAACTAATTAGGCATAAAAATAAATGGTATGTATTTTCAATGTACATGTACACATGAACACATAATAGATCCCACAAAATGATGAAATGAAAAACCACCAAGTAAATAATCTTTGTATACCACTATACAACAAAACAAGATTTGGAATGAAATTAATCTAATTTTAATTGGTCAGAATAATACCCACCACAATGAATTTATAACCATAGGTCCATCCAATAAGAATAATGCATTGGGACTATTTTCTGTAGCTGTAGGAACACACCTTAGACTATTTGGTCTCACAATGCACCAACATGTCCTAGTCCACCTAGGACATAATCAAAAGGATTATTTTCTTCACAATACAAAACACAAGTAGGAAAATCTCATAAATAGGCGAGTATACAAATAATCAGTAGGAAACCACAAAACCACAATAAAATAAAACAATGGAATTATATAGTCATCTATACCTAGGTATATGTATAAAACACATTAATTTAGAATATCCATATAAAATATACCAGGAGACATAGTTTACAGGTATTTAAATACCACTATATAACAACAGTTGTATTTCGACTCGAATTTTCCATGAAGGACGCATCAGGTCTGACACACATATTAGTCTGATAGCACTGATGATGATTGTCCATGAGGAACATCTGTTGGTTCTATCCATTAGAATTTTACACTAATAAGGCTTAAGAGAGATATGATACAATAGTTGAGGATTATAACTAGGGAAATGGGATGATACAAAAAATGCTATATAGGTCAACCCACTGTGTTTTGGATTAGCTCCCACATAGTGTTGTCATAGCAATATGAAAAATACTACTAAGGGAATGATGAAATGAATTGAGGGTCCCACTTTTCACCTCTTAGGGGGAATAAAAAATATTTATCCTAGAAGTCATACATAAGGGATCATTGTCCTAGGAGAAGTAAATGGTTCTTAATAAACATTACCAAATCAATAAAGGGAATTAACCCTAAAAAACATTCCCATTATGTGGAGGATAAAGAAATCATGCCATACTGAAAGGGGTACACAAGTTGTAGTAGTGTCACACACCGTGTCGCTTAACCCCAATTACATCCCATGTAAAAACAGTCAATTTCGTTCAACTATATCAGGTAAAATATTGATAAACAACATGTAAAAGTTATTAAATGGCGTTTCCTTGCACAAAACATCCACCATTGTACTCTGGTAGTGTGTCGGTACATACCTTCTACTCCTACAGCTCTACCCCTATAATTGTGCATTGCGTAGTCAATGTCCATTGTCTAGGACATTTTCTGTGGGGGAGTACATGGATTGTAGGAGAAATGTGTACTCCACCAGTGTCTATGTACATAACATGTACATGATCAGTCATCCAAATTTGGGACACACACCACATATTAGGGACTACACACCGTGTCTATCTGGTTTTCCAAGAACCCATCTTCTTCCTCTTAGTCACACCATCAATCACTCATATTCTATTTTTGTGGCATGTTCACTTTCGAAACACCAAATTCATGATCTATTATCCAATATAACACTAAATCAATGCAATTTAGGACTTCAATTGACTCAGAAAGACACAATCATACGTATTAATCATTATTTCTGAAGAACGGATATTTGGCACCCACTATTGTTTGATCGGCCACCACAATCTCCATATAACCTTCTTCTATTCATCTCAATGTTAGATATATTGTTTCAGATCATTTCACAAACTATTTAAGACACAAAAATCATTTTTTTTCACAAAGGTGTTCAATGTTAGTAAAGAACAATGAACACTCGATGTATGGTGAACTAGGGGAGAAAATAAAAATAATATTGACTGGGATGAATGTACATTAATGTTCATTATGATATTGGTTCATCGCCATTAGAATTGTAAATGAATGAGTCAACTATTCACAACATAATGTATTAATAATTCTAATAACCCATGAAAACAATCCCATCCCACAAATAGAATCGATCCAAAATATAATAAATTATTATATTAGTCTTCATTCATTAAAGAAATCAACAAAATAAATCATACCTAGACTAAGTGTGATTTTTGACAAAGAAGGGTCATCGAATCATCATCGTTTGTGAGATCCCTCATTATCGACATTCGTCAATCACTGATTCAATGTCATTTCATTTCCTACTAAAGTTAATTTTACAGATCACATTATCAAGAGTCGCTATAGGATTCTAGGGTTATGATACAAACCATGGATCTCTGAAAAAGTGTGTATTTATTGAAAAACTTTTATGTTTCCCGATATTGATGAAAAAAACATAATTTATTTTATTCATGTTTGTTTCCAGGACAAATTTTAAAAATTTACCCTTGTCAACCAATTTTAGGTTGCTCTTATGTTTATTTCACTATTTTGAACTCACCAGTTCCTTAATATTTTTTATCTGGGAAACCATTTAAATGTTATTAAAAAAATTTCAGAAATCCATGTCTGCATAGATATTATTATTTTAATATTTTTCAATCAATTATTTCGGGAACACCTGCTCTCGAAATAATAAGGTCTCATAGGAAATGATCTCAAAATCAATTCATATAGCATCTAAAAATAATACACGGAAAATAAGAGTCATTACATTCTCCCCACCATTGGGCTTTGAGTCCCTGAAAACCCAAAACAATAGATACTAAAAAAGTCGAGGGTACATATCACAAAACTGATCCTCCAAATCCCAAGTGCTCTCCTGGAGATTCCCACACTGCAACCAGACACTCCCCAAGGGAATCAATTGCCCATGACTGGTCCTCTCCTACTGATCCTTGATCTCCCCTGGGTACTCAACAAAACTTACTCCATCCTCCATGTCCAATCTTCCCTAGTAGATAATGTTTGATTGGTCCGCACATACCTCATCAACAAGGGCATGGGGATGGTGTTGTGTACCTAGTCTAACATTAGTGGTAGATATAAGTAGTATTCTACCACAACTATGCTACGAGACATTTGGAATGGTCTGATGATCATCAGAGAAAAATTTCTTTTATAGAAAAATCAATATATTTGTCATCGAGGTGAAACCCATGGGAAAACAGAGATCATTCCTCAAAATCCAATGGTGACCAGCGTCTACCATCATAAGATTTTTCTGGATCAATTCAATCCTTATCTACTACTGGATTATCTGAACATTTCGAATGTTGCTCATACTAACTTTGAACCTATAAGTGATTACTCTCTTTTCTCAGTATAGCAATGTGGTGACCTACATGGTCGCCTATACAAATCATCAAATGGTGCCACACTAATTCATGAATTGTAGCTTTTTTTGTAATCAATCTCACCTCGTGGTAGATGATCCTCACAACTATGACCAATACCCAGCATGTATGGTCACAAAATTTCATCAAGAACCTAAATGGTTTGCTATATCTCGTCATCCATTTATAGGTCAAATGTTGTGATCATGTGTAACTAGGTCACAAAAACATGTTTTAATCCATTCCAAAACCATCATCTAATGTGAGAATCATTCTATAAAGAAATTATCAAAGTAACACCATGGATTCAAACTATCTCTAATACATAGATGTGTCCCAAGATCTACACTGATCATTTCTCATAGATAGTTAACAAGTGGGCTGAATTAGGGAGTTATTCCAAGATCACCAAGATGGATTTTGGTCCCTTAGATGTACCTTGTTATCATTTCATGAATTCCATTGATATCACATCCCAAAACCATTCAATAATCTAAAATGAATGAGTTATACCTGA
This sequence comes from Viscum album, assembly GCA_963277665.1. Classification (NCBI taxonomy): domain Eukaryota; kingdom Viridiplantae; phylum Streptophyta; class Magnoliopsida; order Santalales; family Viscaceae; genus Viscum; species Viscum album. The sequence continues at coordinate 2,062,815,593 of OY728121.1, forward strand.
TAGAGAATGATGCTCATCCTTTACTAACTGGCATATAAGTCAACGAGAAACAAAATCTACATCTCTGTTTTCATCAATAGTGATAAAAACTGACATTGGAAGTCCCGAAACATATTTTTCACACTTGATTTTACCAAAAAAGGAGATATATGTGTCTCCATAACAATAGTTTCCATATACTAGAGAGGTATTATTGTGCGTCCTCAAAAAAAAACATGATTCCCACCTTTTTAATATTCATTAGAAGCCATCCTTGGGGACATCAGAGGACTTTTGGTCTGATAGTTGGTATCCACATGTAGTACCTCCTAGACTCACTATAATATTGGAGTGGTGTCTACCATTAATTGGAGTTAATCTACTACATCTCAATCGTATAAAGATAATTGTAACTAGGCTAATTACCTCAATGACTCATTCAGTAACTGTGAACTAGACAACTGGCTAATGACATATTATACCATGTTTCCCTTCTTAAGAGTATATACTACCTCAAAATTATAATCCTAGAGGAACTATAGCCATAACCTATATTTAATGATGATATTAATATATGAGAAGATACCCTTGAGACTAAAATAATCACATTATATGATAAACTGCCCACCCATTAGGTAATGTCACCACATCTTCAACATGACCACTACCACTACTAACTCATGAAATTTGGTCTTTTAGTTCTTCTCATGTGGTCTCAAAAAGCATGAATCATAGACAATAAGTATTTTCATATAAATCATGACACAACCAATCCAATTCCCATATTCTTCATAGAACACTACATAGTTTACACCCTCCTCTAGAATTATCTATTTCATAGAGTGCACCAAACACCACCCAACGATAAAAAAATATTGTTTGATTTTCACAGTAAACTTGAAAATATTACCATTTTGTTTCAAAGCTATCAAAGGTTCTAATATCCAAGAGTAATCAGTTATGAATATTTAGTTTTATCCTTCCATACAAATGAAGCTCTACCCCACCATCACACTGTTATATGGATGACATGGTAATAATTTCCCATCCGTTGCTTGGTCCACTACCACACCATCCTATGAGATTATGTTTCAAAAAAAGGAGACAAACTGAATCCATCATTAGAAAAATGATATCTTCTTATAATGAACGTTCTATCACATTATGGTCAAAGCTATCCTAATGTGACCAGTTTAATCCTCATCAGAATTCGAGTACCCAAAGAAATCATCGAGGAGGACTACCAAAAACAGATCAATGCATGGAAGAAAGATCAACTACATGAGTCCCATAATTAGTGATGGGGATTCCATCCAAGAAAATGGAGTCCCCGTGTACTTTTTTATGAATGAAACAAAATCTAAATGTCATATTTTTTATATCCACATATCATACTCATCAATAGTGAAATGCTGATCGAAAGACATCTTTCATTAATCCTTTATCCCCACTCAAACTATCAAATAGTTCATGGATTATCAGTAGTGGATACATCATCTTCAATGACCCATTTTTCATTAATCAGAATCCCACACACAACCCCAATAACCGATTAGCATTTTTTGAAAACAAAATTGGGGCATCCCAAGATGAAACACTATGTCTAATGAAGTCCTTCCTCTGAAAATCCACTTAAAACCTCTTCTCATGAAAATCTGTGGGATCATATGATATGTTGGATAATATATTTGTTTCATCTGGGGATGTAGATCAATGATGTGTTTCGTCTCTTTGCGTGGAGGAAGACATAGAATATATTTCGGAATGTCGCCTTTTTACTCATCCACTACTATTAGAATTGTGAGACATATAATATCCACTAAACCGATGGTTGGGATATCCAATTTATAATTGAATGGATGAACCATCTAATGCATGAGTCCATTATAGGATGCATGTGTTTCCATTTAACCAATAATTTTAAAAAAATGTTACATCATAATGGACACCCTACACCCTTCACATAAAATAGTCAATCTGGGCATGGATTACAGATAATATATAAATTCCATGAATGACATCATAAGGCCCTGATGATACTAACCATAGGTTATAACCAAAAATCATACCTCCAAGGTTTTGGTCACACTATCAGCATATGTGTTTGATCATTTAATCTTAACTAGTAGGTGTTTCCAAGTGTATGTATTCACTCAACATTTCAACTTGAATCTCTTGGTCTACTACATGATATGTGGAGAGAAAGGAATGACTAGAACCTATGTCTATAAGTATGATAACATATGTAGAAATGACACAGATCATACCTAAATCATATTATGAGAACCTGCTTCATATGCCTTGATTACACGTAAATTTTCCTACCCATTTCCTATAGTTCCCTAATCCTGACTGGGATAAGCCTCCTCCTGTTGTTTTCTCTACATTGGTGGTCCATATATAGTCTCTCGATCAGCAACAAGATGGATTGGGAAATCTCAAAATACATTTACCCATCCATATTATGAATAATACCACAACTATCTAGGATGAATGGAAACACCTTGTGAGCCTTGTTTTGTACATCATATGTCCTACAACCTCATCTTGAAATGTCTCTGATGTGAAAATCACTATGACTAACAACAGATTCTTGTTGATAATGTATCTCCTCCGTCCAGCACAGATTTTACTCTCATAGGTTGTATCTTCTCAGTTATGAAGCATTCAACCAACAATGACTTCTCAAGAACCACATTATATGTAAAAATTCACATATGGATAATGATGGCTCGCATGTTTCTATACCAACATCTCTTTATCCCTTTATCCATTATGTACTAATCCTAGTAAATATATATCTAGTAACTGGAATGGTTTCTAATCATAGATGAATAATCATCTATAATCCTGATTCCATGCTGGTGTTGAAAAACCTCTTTGATATTCACAACTCTCAGTATAGCTGGTTTAACCAACTCTATAAAGAGGCTCTGCAACTCTATCCTTGAAAGAGTATCCTCATTGTATGTATGGAAAGAAAAAATCTACCATAGACATAAAGATCCATAAATAAGATTCTCCTATGGGTCCAAAAAATATGATGTTGTTATCCTGATTAGACTGATATTATAGGTCGCCATCTCAATCCAGATATCAGACGCATGTGATTTGACCTTTCAAAAAAACCAATTCTGTCTATACCACATAAACTCATGAAGGGTGATCATCTTGAAATGTTTATATACTAGTATAGTAGGTACCACAAGATACCCTAAAGGTGGAAATATGGATGGTGCACCACATGGAGGTTACAACATATGAACTCATCCCTATATCAAATCCTCATCACCGATTTGCTCATCCTCTTGATCGAGAGGTTGAATCCAAGTCTCTGTACATTATAGTGGCATGCTACAAGTTAAAAAGATGTACCACGTTCTATTTGTATATATAGGTATATTTCTCATGAAGGATATGGAAACAAAACACATTTTTATGTGATACATATAACATTTTATTCCCAGCTTGAAGTGTTGTCATGTACAATGAAAAAAATTAGGTTATCAAAGTCGTATGGTATGGAAAAATATCCTTCCACGCCTACACTAGATTACATGACCTGAAGTCCATTCTCAAAAAAATTAATACTATTTCTCCACACCAATCTAAAATACCAAATGTCCTAAAATAGAACTGACCACCTATTCTAACGACCCCCCGATTCACAGGTGCCTTATAAGACATGATGTACTAAAATTTTGTTACAGACATTTACAATGATACATCATGTCCCATTACTATAGTGGATCATGAGGCTCAGGATTCTAGGAAACCAGTAGCTTCTGAAAATATTCATTAGTACATACCCATACCTTAAATTATTTTAAAACGAAAATGTACGATGAGAAAAATATACCCAGTACGGGGTTTTAAAACGTTTAAAGTAATTTCTTTTTCAAGACAGTCATTTTGAAAATGATAAAACACTTCATTGAAAACAAGGCTTTATCTTGTTATTAAAACATGAAAATCCTACATTCCAAAAAACCACATACACAGAAAAGAAGTACATTCATTGAATACACCTCAATGAAGACATAAATCAATGAGCCCAAGCATATAGAGATAAGTTGATGCATATTTCACAACTCAATTACTTCAGCTCCCAAAGACTGTTTGTAAAAAGAGAAAACATTCATATCATGTCTAATCGGCACATAATGTTCTTATAACAACATACCACATGTATTGGAGTTCATACATCATAATCTCATTCTAATAGTCAAAGGAAAATTCCAACAACAGGATATCCTGTTAGTTGAACTGTACCCTGGTTGAACATTTATCATCACATGTGGAGGGAATGTATGCCAAACATTGTCAAGACCTTCTGTCATGACCTTAAAACATAACTTAATATGGGTCATGGCTAACAACCTACCACGTTTCTATAGCACCACAAGCCAAGGCTAACCGCAAAGACCTTCGCACATAACGTCTCATGAGACTCATCCTTTACCCAATACATTGAAGCACTATATTATTTGGGGCACACTTGCCCATAATCATTTATGTCCAATACATCCTTCACATATTTGACGAGGTCTTACATTCGTAGGGTCTCATTCTTACATTCATTACTAATAATCACTTTTCAAATGCATTTTCATAGACAAGGAAGAGCAGTATCATCATTTATAAAACTAATACATAAGTAATAAAAATCCGTACATATTAAATATTAACTTAACAATTGAAACCATGTGATTAATGGAAACCTTAAGATGAACATAAACACATTAACACCACAAAAATCACAATACAGAGTTAGAAATGAGGTTATCCATACTTAAATTACATGCTGATTAATGGGAATTGTGGATGTTTACTTAAAACTGTGTGAATATACATATATTAATACATATAAGAATAAATGGTGTGAAAAAATTTTTATCATCAGAGGTAATGTATATATGTATAAAAACTGTATAAATATATATATAGTTATGGAAAAACTCTTTTTCACTCTAAATAATAAGATACATCCTTTGAGAAGCTTGAAATCATCTAAATACATTTTAAAGAACTTGAATTCGAAAAAAATATATATTGATACAAGTTTATATACACCTATATATAAATTTAGGTTTATATACACAAATGTATGAGATAACGAAATTAAACTATACTCACTAATATTTATCAATTTATACTTACTTTAAAAATAATTAAATTTTTGTAAGACCGAGTGGATTTCATACACATGAAATATGAATATAAACATGGTTTCTGTAATACCAATATTGGCATAAAATCACCATTGCTTGCAAAAAAATAAATTCATAAGCAAGAGTATATATGTTTATACACATATAAATGATTAATGGATTCACGTGACAATTTTTTAAAAAAAAACAAATTGAAAAAATACTGATAAACAAGAATTTTCTGTTTGGGAAACTATTTTGTTATCAGAAACAAATTTTAAACCTTACCCATTATATGCACTTACATAATTTTGATATCGTACATGAAATAGTAATTTTTAAGGGTAAAATATAACTTGGTTAAATCATCATGTAATATCAGGATGAATTTTAAAACATATAATAAGACTCATCCATTAAGTAAGAACATAGATGTACATATACATTTATGTATTCACATTCACATATATATATATAGGATACACATATTTGTATAGTTTTATATGTTCATAAATTACCTGAAACCACTATTTTTCTTCAATCTGAGGTATGAAAGTGTTAGACACATACATATATATATATATATATATATAAATGTATAAAAACATATATCGACTAGATCTAAAAGAAAAACAATGAAGCAAAGAGGGGATCCCTCAATTTGGTTCGATTCGCCATGAAGGAAGAGGAAATCAGTTCTTATAGCCTTATATATATATGTATATATATATATAAAGTGTATATGAATATGTATATTCACTGAAACAGAAGAAATACAAGACAAGAATATTTCCCTTACCTTCACTTGCAGAGGAGGAGAAGGGGTGCAAGTGGCGACATCGAGTTGGTTTTCGAAGATCCAAGAAAACCCAAAGAAATCCCTCATCTCTTCCATGCAATCTAGGACTTAAAAGTAGGGTATCTCCTTGCGTGGAGATGTCGATAGGGTAACTGAGGCTGAGGCAGTGCTTAATCAGTGGAAAGAAGTGGCGATGTTGGGTCCACCACCGGCCTACATGAAGAAAAACACTGCCTATACTACCAGTTAGGCGTGTTCGAGGAATAAGAAAATGAAACGCAGGGGAAAACAGAGATTCAAAAAAAGGACGTCCAAGATTGAATCGGGGTTGATCAGACGGCCCGACATGATGCAGCATCAAAAGACCATGGAAGGCCACGATGAAGTGCACTGGATCGGACTGCCGGGACTATAGCTGTTTAAAAAAAAGGAAAACACGGCCCACGGTTTTACAAAATTTAAACTGTTTGTTTTATTATTTTATTACAGCTATTATAATATCGTTATTATTATTAACATTTAATAATTATTAGTCAAATATTATTATTTTAAGATAACCCAATAGTCATAAATACACTATTAAACCACTATATATCATAAATTATTTTATCATTTCTCATTATTCATTTATTTGTATAAAACATTTATCTTGATCTATAATGATTTATTTTATTTTAATTATTTATTTTTTTTTATTATAATTGTTTATTTAAACCTTAATTAACATAATTTCAAAAATATTAATTATTACAAAACAGTTGAATTAATATTATTGTGCCATCATTACATATATTTAATTTAAAGGTATATATAATATATTTAACTTAATGATTGATGTAACATATATATATATAATCCAAGAGTTTATACACATATTTTCATAAACTAAAAAGCAAAACCCAAGAAAATTCAATATAGTCATTCATGTGTTAGATTAAGCAAATATTTATTTTCTCAATTTAAAGCGTGTATATTTAATAGTGGAAAAAATTATATTCATTCTCATTGTTTTGCATTGTAATTTTAGAAAATCATTTTCTTATAATTCAAAACCGATACACACATATATAATTCTGATATAGGAAAAAATAATTAATTAGTTATATTATCAGGATTATTGTTGTCATCATTTAAAAATTAATGAAAATAAAATAATAAACCATCTTGAACCTTTTGGGGTATTCCACTCTTAGCATCAACATTTTTATTTGAAACTAAAACATTATAAAATATAAAATCATCGAGGAGCCACCGACTTTAATTATAGTCATTGGTGTCTAATAGTTGAATGAGTGGTCTATAAAACCTGGTATCAAGGTGTCCTAAACTCAAGGTAATTGAAAAATAAAGAGGAAAAGATGGTTCAGGTCATTCCTTTGGTGCTCAGTATAGCTACAGTGTCTTCGACCATTTTTATGTTTGTTTTAATGGATGCCAAGGAGCCTTATCATTTACTTGGGGGTCTTGTGGATTTGAGTGGTCTTCCTGTAATCTAAATAGGGTTCTTAATTGGTATTTTTGGTTATCTAAGATTCCCATTTGATCATAGTGCATTTCAGTTACTACGATGTTATTTATTCGAATAAAGATCCTTAGGTTCATTTTGATGTGTTTACTCTATTTCATTGTTATACTTTTTTTATACGAAGATAGTTTTTTTGATTAATTAATGACATAGTAGTATAAAAATCACAGTTACATAAAACACAAACTCTTGGGATGTTACATTATTCCCCCCTTCAAATAATTGTGTCCTCACAATTCTATTCATAAAAATAAAAACCCCCAGTCGTACAACAATACCAAAACTATAGATTTCTCTCTGTTAATGGAATACCCAAGTTGGTACATTGTTCCTCAGTTTCTCTAGGCTAGATGCACCTCGAGAAGTATGTTTTGAATCCCTACTCATGTGTACTACACACAAGCTTCTATAGAGAGGCTCATGTGGTAAAAAGCTCAGAAATGTCCGAACGGAAAAATTCCCTGATGACCCTCTGAACTACATCACGCTCGACGTATTCTAGGGGGAATATGTGATTGAGGAGACTATGATTTAAGACCTGAAACATAAAGGATGCACTGAGGTGGCCATCCTGTGTAGATATAAGGAAGCATGCTCTGGTAGAAAAGTTTAGCGCCAGAGTTAAATAGTGAAAAAGGCCTTCATAGTATCTCTCCCATTGCCTATAGCAGGGGAGTTGGGTAGTGGCCAAGAGTTGAAAAACATGGTCATTCCCCTGACAGGAACAATGATTTTGAGGACTATTCGACAAGTCATGCAGGCATTGACAAGACCTTCATAGGTGGAGAAAAGATGGATAATCCACCATGCATGTTCTGATCAAAATAACCTCTACTAACTCATCAGGTAGAGATGAGATGTTCGTTTGATCATCCATAAGAAAAGAAACATTTACGAGAATTCACTTAACCATACTGATAAGGTAGAAACCGGAAAGGAAATAAAAAAATTTCAATTACACAAAAGTTTACATAATAGTGCCTGATTTTCCTTAATGATTTATTAAACGAACACCACATAGAGAAGAAAATATCTCTAATACCACAAACCAAACACAGACTGAGCAGATGGGGCTAAACTCATGGGAGCACCTATGACGTCTCCTGAGTTTAGCATGAGGGGTATGATATTGGAAAACGTCATTATAAACATGTTTCCAATAATACAATCGAGTGAACTCATCTTCTAACATCCCAAAGTCCATCAACTGGCCCTAGAAGCCGTAGTGAAAAATATGGCAATGGTAGGCTGCTCAGAGGTCTCTAATAGTAGTAGCTTATTGAAAAGGGTTATCAAGCATAGTGAAATATTCTTCACCAGTCATGAATACATAGAAGAGTCCCTCATAGTTCCTTCCCCGACATGCATATGAGGGGAATTGGGTCATCATCCTTAGGAGGTAGTCCATTCCCAGTCCCTGGTGTAGACTAAGAACACTAGGCGAATTTGACACATCATACAAGTTCTTGCATGACATGCGAATATGGGTGTAATTAAGAAAGTTCTCTTGTATAGCTAGAGACACAATGGTCTCTAGGGCCTCAGTGGGAAGTGATATTAAATTGGTAGATAAGTTTCCATCATCCATCTGAATGTTTCAACAAAATTACATATTCCATCTTAGTTGTATATTCATACTACCTGGTTTTCCAGAGTTTCATGAACCCATCCTCTGATACCAACTGTAACGACCCCCCAATTCCTGGGTTCCTTATGTGACACGATGTACTATTACTTTATTACACAAATTTACAATGATACATCATGTCACATTACAATAGAGGATCGTGAGGATCATGATTCTGGGAAACCAGTTGCATATGAAAATATTCATTAGCACAAACCCATGCCTGAAAATTTTTAAAACAAAAAAGTAGGGTGAGAAAAATATTCCCAGTAAGGGGATTTAAAACATTTAAACTAATTTCATTCTCAAGACAGTCATTTTGAAAATGATAAAACACCTCATTGAAAACAAGGCATTATCTTGTTCTTAAAACATGAAAATCGTACATTCTTGAAAACCATATACATAGAAAAGAAGTAATTTCCTAGAATAAACATCAAAGAAGACATAAATCATAGAGCGCAAGCATATAGAGACAAGTTGATGCGTATTTTACAACTAAATTACTTCATCTCCATAAGACTATTTGTAAATAGCGAAAATATTCATATCATGTTTTATAGGCACATAATGTTCTTATAACAGCATACCAAAGGTATTGGAGTTTATACCTCATAATCACATTCTCATACTCAATGGAAAATTCCAACTAGGGGATATCCTATTAGTTGAAATATCCCTTGGTTGACCATTTATCATCACATGCGGAGGGAATGTATAATGCATGACTTTGTCAAGACCTTGTGTCGTGACCATAAAACATTACTTAGTACGGGTCATGGCTAACTACCTACCTCATTTCCATAGTAGCACAAGCCAAGGCTAACCGCCATGACCGTCACGAATAACGTCTCATGAGACTCATCCTTTACCAAATGCATTGGAGCGCTATATAATTTCGGGCGCACCCATCCATAATCATTTAAGTCCAATACATCCCTCACATATCTGGCGTCGTCTTACATTCATAGGGTCTCATTCTTATATTCATTACTCATAATCCCTTTTCACATGCATTTTCATAGCCAACGAAGAGTAGTATAATCATTAATAAAACTATGACATAAGTAATAAAAATCCGTACACATTATATATTTACATCAAAAATTGAAACCATGGGATTAATGGAAACCTTAAGATGAAAATAAACACTTTAACACCTCAAAAATCTCAATCCAGAGTTAGAAATGAGGCCATTCATTCTTAAATTACATGCTGATAAATGGGCATTGTGGATGTTTACTTAACACTGTGCGAATATACATATATTTATACAGATTAGAATACATGGTGTGTAAAAAGGATTATCTTGGGAGGTCATGTGTATATGTATAAAAATGGTATAAATATATTTATGGTCATGTAAAAAATCTTTTTCACTCTAAATAATAAGATCTTTCCTTTGAAAATCTTGAAATCATCTTAAGACATTTTAAAGAACTTGAATGTGAAAAATGATATATTGATACAAGGTTATATACACCTATATATAAATTTGGGTGTATATACACATATGTATGGGTTTACCAAATTAAACTATACTCCCTAAAATTTCTCAAGTTATACTTACTTTAAAAATATTTAATGTTTTGTAAGATCGAGTGGAGTTCTTACACATGAAATAGGAATGTAAAAATTGTTTCTACAATACCCATATTGGAATAAAATAACATTTTCATACAAAAAATAAATTCATAAGCATGAATATATATGTTTATACACATATAAATTTTTATAGGATTCACGTTACAAGATTTAAAAAAACAAACGAATTGACAAAATGCTGAAAATTGAAAATTTTCTATTGGGGAAACTATTTTGTTATCCGAAACAAATTTTAAACCTCACCCATTATATGTACTTACATAATTTTGATATGGTACCTGAAATAATAATTTTTAAGGGTAAAATATAACTTGGTTAAATCATCATGTTATATCTTGACGAGTTTTAAAACATATAATGAGACTCATCTATTATGTTTGCACCTAGATGTACATATACATTTATGTATTCACCTGTACATATATATATATATGATACACATATTTGTATAGTTTTATATCTTCTTAAATAACCTGAAACACCAATTTTTCTTCAGTCAGAGGTATACTAGGGTTTTACACATACATATATATATATAAAAAATGTATACTTACATATATCCACCGGAACTAAAGGAAAACCCAACGAAGCAAAGCAGGGTTCCCACACTATTGTTTGATTCTCCATGCAGGAAGAAGAAATCAGTTCATATGGCCTTATATACATATATATGTATAAATATATATAGTTTATATGAATATGTATATTCATCGAAACTGAATAAAAGCAATAAAAGAAAATTTCCCTTACCTTAGCTTGGAGAGGAGGAGAAGGGGTTGCAAGTGGCGACATCGAGTTGGTGCTCGAGGATCCATGAAAACTTGAAGCAATCCCTCTAATCATCAATGCAATGAAGGACTTAACAGTAGGGTATGTCCTTTCACAGAGATGTCTACAGGGTAACCGAGGATGAGGCTTTGCCAAACCTGTGGAAAGAAGGGGTGATGTTGGGTCCACCGCCATCCAAGGTGAAGAAAAACACTATCTAAGCTACTGGGTCAGCGTGCACGAGGAAGAGGAAAACGAAACATGGAGGAAAAAGAGATTCAAAAAAAGGGACAACCAAGATTGAATCGGGGTTGATCGGATGACGTGACACGATGCGGTGTCAAAAGACCTTGGATGGTCGCGATGATGCGCGTTGGATCGGACAACCAGTAGTATAGCTGTGGGGAAAAAAAGGAAAACTCATCCATCGGTTTTATAAAATTAAAACTATTTGTTTTATTATTTTATTACACCTATTATAATATCGTTATTATTATTAACATTCAATTAATATTAATCAACTATTATTATTTTAAGATATGTTAATAGTCATAAATACACTATTAAACCCCTATGTATCATAAATAATGTTATCATTTCTCTTGATTCATTTATTTATATAAAACATTTATCTTAATCTATAATGATTTATATTCTTTTCTTTTTTTAATGTTTTTTATTATAATTGATTATCTAACCCATAATTGACATAATTTAAAAACTATTAATTATTACAAAATATTTGAATTAATATTATTTTTCTATCATTACATATATTTAATTTAAAGGTATATATAATATATTTAACATAAAGATTGACGTAACATATGTATATAAAAATTATCGAAGAGTTTATGCACATATTTTCGTAAACTAAAAAGTAAAACCCTTCCAAATTCAATATAGTCATTCATGTGTTAGATTAAATAAAAATTTATTTGTTCAAATTAAAGCATGTATATTTAATAGTGGAAAACAAATATTAACTCTTATTATTATGCTATGTAATTTTACAAAAGTATTTATTATAATTCAAAACCGATACACACATATATAATTCACATTTTGGAAAAAAACCACTAAATTAGTTATATTATCTTTATTATTATTGTCATCATTTAAACATTAACTCAAATAATATAATAAACCATCTTGAACCTTTTGGGGTATTCCACTCTTTGCTTCAACGTTTTTATTTGAAACTAAAACATTATAAAATATAGGATCATCGATGAGCTAACTGCTATAATTATAGCAATTGGTGTCTAATGGTCGAATAGGTGCTCTATAAAAATGGGTTGCGTGGTGTCCTAAACTCAAGGTAATTGATGAAGAAAGAGGATAATATGGTTCAAGTCATTCATTTGGTACTCATTACGGTTGCAGTGGCTTCAGCCATTATTATGTTTTTTTATGGATGCCGAGAACCCATATCATTTACCTAGGGTTATTGTGGCTTTGAGAGGTCTTCCTGTAATATTAATAGAGTTTTTAATTGGTATCTTTGGTTAGATATGCTTCCCATCTGATCACAGTTCATTGTAGTAACTCTGGTGTTCTTTAATTTAATAAGTAGACTTTCGTTCATTTTCGTGCCTTTACTCTATTTCATTTTTATACGTTTTTTATAAGAAGACAATTTTTTTGATTAATGGATGACATAATAATATAAAACTCACCGTTACATAAAACATAGACTCAGGGGATGTTACACCTATGATACCACTCTGTCTCGACTTGTGCTACTGGGCCCTATGACATGACTCCCTATGACTTCTTTCAATAAGCAAGGCATGGTGAATAACATTGAGTATGAATATCAATAAATTCAGAGTCATTGAATGTGTACTATTAAACACACACCTGTCTTCAAGAAAATTTAATGATGAAATATAAAAAATCCCTATGTAAATAATGGATGTATACAAATATATTCCACAACCAGAGTATAACTTAATGTAAGGTAATGTTAAAATGGCTGGAATAAAATCCAATCAAACAAAATCTTTAACCAGAATTCCATCCTAAAAGAAAAATATTCTTGGAATTATTTTTATATCCATAAGAACACGCCTCATTATATCCAGTTACAGAAAGCACAACATGGTCATAGTCATTCGAGGACTACATCAAAAAGGTCGATATTATACACATGAAATGACACATGCATGCAATACCAATGAAGGATTCAATATAAAAATACTCATTAGGACACCCTAAAATACAAAATAAATACAAAAAACCAGAGATACAGTAATCTCAACACATGTATATGTCTATAAAAATATAACAAAAATATCGAGATATACTCATCAAAAGAGAATCATTCTATAGGTATGTCCCAACCATTGTATATTTTCACTAGTAATTTCTTCTCAAAGGTTCATCAAATTACTCATTTATGAGAACCCACTCCTATGTCCAATAGCACTAATGAAATTCATTTTAGAGTTACTTCTCGTCAGGTGTCACCTTGAAAATGTTACTTTTATAGATCTGAAGAGAGAGGAAATACAATAGATGAGGATCATAGGAAGGGCCATGGGGTGATACCAAATACTAATATATATAATAACCCACTATTTAGATGATCTAATCCATTAGAATATTTTTCATGTTGATAAAAATAACCCCACCTATGGACTGATTAAATGAATAGAGAATCTTACTCTAGGCCTCTCAGGGGGGTTCTAATTACTTTATCCAGGATGTCTAGATGAATGGATCATAGTCATAAGAGATAGAAAAAATTCACACCAACCTTTAGTGAAACAATAAATGGAACATACCTAATAAATCATTTCCCTGATATAGAGGAAATGGAAATCAAGCCATAATGATATGGTTGCATAACACGTTTTCTGGTCAAACAACCTTTCCCTTGACCGAGTGTGCATACCATTTATAAATAAAAATGTCTTCCAACTATGTCATGTAATGAAGGATACATGGAATGTAGAAAGGATTACATGCTATTTTATTGAATTATATGTTTTCTCCTGTACTCTGGCCACATTCTAGTACATGACATCAGCCTATGTGTCTCTTATCATGTACTAGTACACATGGTATCCCACATAATAATTTATGACCATGATTGTGTGAGGGTAAACATCATGTAGGGAACCCGTGTACTAATCCTTATGATCATTTAATTATCTTGAACAAGTCAACTATTCCGATCGGGTTGAATACATCATGTTTTTGGGAGTACATGTTGAGTGTATCTGGATTTCTAGAAACATATCTTCTTCCTATCACTCCAACCTTCGATCACACTAATTTTATTCTTATGTTCTGATCCACAAAAAACACTACATATGAAATAAATATTCCACTCTAACACAATATAAATGAGATTCATTCCATCAGTCATATCATAAAATGGAATGTTTATTTGTTCTTCATTATTATTGAAGAACCTTGTTTTGGTACCCACTATCATTCGATCTTCCATCGCACCCACCGTCGTACCTCTTTTGAGTCGTCCTCATGATGGATCTATGGTTTCAAATAGTTGTTCCATGAATCATAGGCAAAATGATTGTTTTTTATGAAATGTGTTCAAATATATGGAGGAATTAATAACTTGCAAGGAAAAGTGATTCATGGGAGAACCAAACAATCAAATCGATAGGGACGGACCTCAATTGATGTTCAAATAAATATTTTTTCATAATAATTATACTAGTAAAATAATTAATCTATATTTATAAATATAAATAATAAATTATCCTGATAAACACAAAAAAAATATCCATTATGGAAGATATGATTGATCTACGAGCTAATCTATTTGTGATGAAGTGTATGTTCATTGTAGGAAACATGGACATGGAAATGAAAATAGAATAAAAATAATTTATGGATTCTAATTTTACAATGATGAAGAATGATAATTGTTTCATCATATTTTGTGAGATGTATCATGATAAAAATTCCAAATTTTCTGATTTTAATTATGCAATCGCCTACATAGGTTAAGTCTCCAAATCTATCTCTCCAAGGCGTCAAGTGAATTCTTGGGTAATGAGAATAACATTGGATCTATTACAATGGTTTTATTTTAGGATATCCATGTCATTGTGTCACTGTGGCACAAAAATAAAAAATAATAATTTTCATAATTAATTTTTTTCATTACAATCTAATGGAAACATCCCACCATCGCCCAGAACTGACCAATTTTAGTTTGTCCCTAGAGTGAAGTTTTTGTTCTAAACTCAATGGTGGCATTTTCATTCAGATCCAATCACCCATTCAGATATTTTCTACATTTCCAAGAAAACATTTCCCATTTTCTATTTAATATTTTAATATTATTCTAACATTTATTTTGAGACCACCATGCCTTGGAATGACACATTATCTTAGTCACTTTTCGTGAAATCAATCTATATAATATACTTAATAATACACAGATAATATAAGTCATTAAAATTTCATTACAGTATTAATGGGATCTAAAAGAATGAATATATTTTAGTTTCAACTAATATTGAGTCCTTCCATAGTTTATCTATATCACTAAACCTCTAGAGGCATTATTCACTATACTTGTGAAATGTCGATTCACGATATACCCATGTTTCATAATCAGACTATTTTTCAATATGTAATGAATAACTAAGATAACAATTTATAAAAAAAATTAGTCATCGTGGAATCATATAATGTTTTTTAAAACCCATTTCCCCATCAAAAAACTGTCCAATCATACAATCCCACAATTTTCATGAACCAGCCCGGGTACCCTGGAAACTCGATAACCGAGCCGACCCTAACATAGATAGAAGGGCGTTCCTGATCCCCATGAGTTTGCGACTAGCACCTAGAATCGTACAACATACAAGTGGGAACAATATTGCAAAAAGAATGTCGAAGCAAGAGTAAATAAAACAGAATTCATAACAAAAGAAACTCCACTGGGAGTGATGTACCAGAATACCAAGAGGAATAAAATTCCAAAGTACAACAACCCACGTACTAAAGATGGGGAAAAAACATACCCAAGGTCCCTAACAACACAACTCACAAAAACCAAAAATTAACAACTGAATCCAACTCCAAGAGGTCCTTTCCCTTTGCTCGATCCTGGAATAAGAAAGTCTACAAACACCCAAAGGAAAAAGTAGTTTGTGGGCCTAAGCCCAGTAGGATATCACCAAGATTCCATAAAAGATGCCAAATTTATATTATCCGAGTAAAAACATTCAGTTTTCAAATAAAGTGGTTTGGAAATTCAAGAGCGCATTTTATCAAAATATTCTATACATTTTCAAAATATGGAAAATTCACCAAGGAAGGTTTTATAATAATGAAATACTTTTAAGATAATGGCTTAAAAAACGGTTACATAATATAGTTTATGTAAAATCACCAGGCATGTAAAACAGTTCAAACGAATTGGCATACATTTATATCACAAATATAAATATTCAGGCAAGCAACATGGTTTTCTTCCAAAAGATACGATAGTATTAACTAGTTATAGGATTTCCCACTCTCTATGTGAACTCAGCAAGATGTGTATATGCAAGTCCCAATGACACTGGCCAAATGAGACTTGTCACCAACCCATCGGGGATGCGACCTACCACATGTATGTTTTATAATGTTGTCGTAGCATAGAGGGTATCCAAATAACTCACTAACTATCTAAGTCTTGCATGTACTCTTACATGATAGGAAAACTATTTTAAAAATGCATAAAATACATTCCTTCCCATTCATCAATTTCAAAAGTGCCAATATCATTCCATTTAAAACCAAAACATGTCTTATTCAAAACATGCCTTTTTCACTAGATAAAATCAATGGGTTTCTATCAAATCATTTTAAGCCATTTTCACAAGCTTGAAATCCATTAAAACCCAATTCCATCATTACACATTTCATTTTAATAATTAAATTCGACAATTTAATTGAAAACATTTCCGTCAAATCCACAATTTAAATCCAACAAGTTAAATTGACCAATTTTCCATGAACACACCCAAATTCAAGGGAATTTGGGTTATCCAAATTTCCATTCCAAAACCATTTCGAATATCAAAATTCAATGGAATCGAGTTTTTATCAATTTAATTGGAAGAAACATGAGAAATTAAATTCAAATCAATAATTGGAAAAAATCAAGAAAATTCAATGATAATCAATTTGGCAAGACGGGACGGAACCACCTACCTCGAAGGTTTTGACTAAAACCAAAACGGTTGAAGGAAACTCAAGAATTCAGGTTGTTTCTCCATAAACCCATCCTAGATCCCTTACCCTAGCAACCCCAAGGCCAAAACTCATCATTTTGGCATTTACAAACTTAGATCTACCCATAACGGGCGTAGATATAAGATATCAAGGGAAGAGTGGAAGTAGATCTATGTAGATCTAAGAAAATGATCAAGAAAGAAGAAGAACGATCACATACCTTGAGAATCCCTCTTCGATTCACCAAGAACAGCCTTGGGATTTCCTCTGGAATAAAGGGGGAACCTTCTATGACCCCAGGAGAAACTAATCCCACGTTAGGGACACATAGGAGGAAAAAGGATGAATTTAGTGGCAAAACGGCAGAGATCCATAATTTAAGGATCTAATTTTAAGTGACCGCATGGTTTTTCCACACAGTTTGTCAATCCGTGGACACACCATGCAGATCTCACTATCCAAGGTTGCTGGTCCGCACAGTTTCGTAACACGGATTACCAAACTGTGCGCACGCCGTGCGTACCCCACTATCCAGTGCTGCTAGGTTAGCATGGTTTGACCGCACGATTAATCAAACCATGCGCTAACCATGAACAAGCCATTTCCATTTTGTTTTACTTAAAAGTTCACCCAAACACACTCCCAAGTCACTACTCCAAAACAGAGGCACTTAGAGACATCAAAAGTACCTAAAAACATAATGGGATGTTACAACCTCCCCACCATAAGACCTTTCTATCACTATAAATCCTATGAAGAAACCTCCACGTCAAAAAGATGAGGCCACTAATTTCTCAATAGTGCCTCCATTTCCCACATCTCATGAGATTCTAAACCATGCTGACAATGTATATGGACAAGAGGTATCGTTCTCCCATGAAGTACCTTGGTCTTAGAATCAATAATCCTGACTAGTCGTTCAGTCACAGATAAATCTGGTTCAATTTCAAGATCACTCCAGCTCACAACATGAGATGGATCGGAAAGGTACTTCCACAACTGCGATACATGGAACACGTTATGTATCGATGTCAGCTGTGGTGGTAGTGCTAGATAGTAAGCAACTTTTCCCACAATACCAACAACCACAAAATGTCCCACAAAACGCAGAGAAAGATTCCCTTGCCTCCCAAGCCGTCGATGACCTAAATGGGGTGAAACATTCAAGAACACATGGTCACCAACTGAGAACACTAATGGTCTACGGCGATGATCAACATAAGACTTGCACCGACTTTGTGTTGTCATCATTCTCTCATGAATCAACTGGATCTTAAATGTCTTCTCTTGGACCAAACTCGGCCCTACCAAATAACATTCCCCAATCTCCGACCAACATAAGGGTGATTTACATGAATGGCCATACAATACCTCAAAAGGAGCCATTTTAATCGCATATTGATAACTTTTGTTTTACGAAAGCTCTACTAGCCCCAGACGATCATCCCAACTCCCACCAATATCATGAACACAAGCGCAAATCATGTGCTCAAGGATCTAAATAGCTCTCTCTATCAGGCCAACTGACTGTGGATGGTAGGTCATCCTCAAACGGACCTGAGATAACAGTGCCTACTGATGGCCTATCCAAAAGAGAGATTTAAACCAATGATCCTTATCAGAGACTATTGCAGATGGAACTCCATGAAAATGAACAATTTCATTCACATAGATATTTCCCAACTCCTTAACATTGGTATTATCTCGAATAGGTATAAAGTGAGATGAATTTGTCAGTCTGTCAATCACAACGCATATCACATTCTTATTCGACTTAGTTTGAGGTAACCCAACCACAAAGCCCATTTAGATTTCATCCCACTTCCATGTAGGGACTGGAAGTGGTTGAAGAAAACCCGAAGGTTTCTAGTGCTCGGGTTTCACCTTCTGGCATGTATAGCAATGAGATAAAAAGTCAGCATGGTCTCGTCTCATACCTAGCAACTAGAACTATCGCCGCATATCATAGAACATCTGTGTGGTCCCCCGGTGCACAATCCACTGAGAGTTATGGAAATCCCTCATCACATCCTTCCTTGCTGATAACGACACAACGTAATAGTTTTGATAACATAGAACACCCTCTCTAGAGAATGGCCACAAGGTGTCGATCTCCCCACCATAAAGAGAGTCCCTATTTCCATGGAATTCATCATCCAGTTTTTGTTCCTAATGAAATAACTCGAGGAGAGAAGAATTCAACTTAACACTTTCTAAAGAAACATAATTCCCCTTCCACTGAACTCCAATACGCAACTGAACAAAATGTCCCATCCAAATCAACTCTTCTGAATATTCTTTTAGAGCCTGAGTTGGATGTTTCCTACTTATCAAATCTAAAATGACATTCCCTTTCACCGAGTTATAGGGAATGTCAATGTCGAAATATTGTAGGTACCCCATCCAACATATTTGGCGATGATTCAAATATTTTTTTGAGATGATATAACTCAGGATCATATGGCCTGAATACATTGTAAAGATTTCTCCATAAAGGTATTTTCTCCAACACTTAATTGTGTGCATTACAGCAGCATGTTCAAGTTCAAGGGTAGGATAGTTCCTCTCATTAGTCTTAGGCTGACGAGATCCATAGGAAACAACATGATTACCCTGCATGATGACACATCCCAAACTTGAACCTCATGCATCACAGAAGACCATATAACATATCCAGCCTTAGGAAGAGTTAACCCCAACGTAGTAGTCAAAATACGCTTTAGCTCAATAAAATAAGTCTGACATTTTTCATTCCAGGAAAACATCAATCCCTTTCTAGTCAGAGCAGTCATTGGAGAATCTAACATTGAGAGGTCTCTAACAAACTGGCTATAATATCCTGCTAAGCCCATGAAGCTCTGAATCTCGAAAACATTTCGTGGTTGTTCCCAAGTCTTAAAAGCCTTCCCCTTCTCAGGATCAACTGATATTCCTTGCTCTGACACCACATGTCCCAAGAATTTCACTTCCCGGATCCATAATTTGCACTTTTAATGCTTGGCATAATGATGGTGATTCCTTAGAAGACTCAGAATAGTTCTCGGATGATGCACATGATCCTCCTCAGACATGGAGTAGACAAGAATGTAATCCACAATGACAACCACAAATGTATCAAGATACTCATGGAAAACATGATTCATCATGTCCATGAAAATTTCAGGAGCATTTGTTAAGCCAAAGGGAATAATAAGTTACTCATAATGTCCATACCTACTCCAAAAAGTAGTCTTAGGAATGTCAGATTGCTTTATCCACAACTGATGGTAACTAGATCAAAGATGAATTTTTGAGAACCACTTTTCCCCAGTTCAATTGGTAAAAAAATTATCAATTCGTGGTAATAGATACTTGTTCTTTATCGTAACTCGATTGAGCTTTATATAATCAACACATAAGTGAAGAGAACTAGCTGCCTTCTTGGGGAAGTGAACCGGTGCTTCCCAAGGTGACACACACGGGCATATAAAACCTTTCTCAAGAAGATAGTATAACTGAGTCTCCAATTATTTTATTTCAGATATAGCCATTCTGTAAGAGGTAATAGAAACTGGTTGAGTACCAAGCATTAAGTCAATAGTAAAACTGATCTCCCTAACCGGTGTCATACCAGAGAAGTCAGAAGGAAACACGTCTGGAAACTCAGGGAAAACTGAAGGAAGATCACCACTCATTGGATCTTTTTCTAGATCAAAAGAAACAACAAATATAATTTTCCCCAGCTCTGGATAAGACGGTCTGGCTCTACCAAACCTGGGGTCCCATTATCCTTGAAAAACAAGAGGCACACCACTGGTTGTAGTAAGATAGACCCGTCGGAGGTAACAATCAATCCGTGCTTTATTGGAAATGATCCAATCCATCCCAAAAATGATGTCAAAATATTTCATGTCAAGAACCAAAAAGCCCCAAACAAGCTCGACATCTAATAGAAAGAAACTTCATGTAGGACTACAAAGACCCTTCTCTCTCATCGTACCAAGAGGTGTAGTAATATCCATCGCACAAGACAAAGAATCCATGGGTAGATTAAGAAGAATAACAAGATTAGTTGAAATAAAAGGGTGAGATGCACCAGTATCAAAAAGAGTCGTCACTAAAGACGATGCTATAGTAATGGTACCTCTCATAGTTGCCGGACATGTATCAGCTATCTCTAAAAACTCTTCCAATGTGTGAAGAAGCATCATTCCAGATGCCTGTGGCTATAACCCTTTTGCACCTAAAGCATTAGATTGCCCCGTAGTATTTGGAGGTGCAGATGATCCTGTTCCACTACATAGAGTAGAGAAGTGATGAAAAAATCTTTGCAGATGCCCTAAACGTCTGGAGGAGATGCAGTTCGTGGGTGCCACAGTGCAATCCCTCTTATAATTTCCTGGCTTCCCACTCTGATTGAAAGTCAAGGAAACCCCTCCTGGTAATACTGATGGTCTGGAGTTACTCTATTGTCGAGAACCATCATGTGAAACACCACACTTCGATTTTTTATTAAAGGAACCAACAATGACACTAGAAGGAAAAGGAACTTCCTGAAACCCTAACATTCCTACCAAATCCATTTGAACCATCATTTCCCTATCCAGCAGATCAGAATATGTGGGAGAATTCAATAAGAAAACAGGAGAATGAATATCTGATCGAATCTCCAACTCAAATAGTTGAGCCATCATCCTCTCATTAGATACAATTTCAGTAGAAAACTGTACCAATTCAGCAAAGTTATATGAGTACTCAGTCATGGTTTTGTTGGCCTATTCAAGCTTTAAAAACTCCAGAGCCTTGGCCAACACCATTGATTCTGGATAGAACTAATCAGTGAAAAGAACCTTAATGTCTTTCAACTCCAATACCTCGTTTTTTCCTGCCATCACCATAGTGTACCATCATCTCCTTCTTGGTCCCTCCAGCATGAAGGTGGAACACTTCACCTTGATCAAATCAGGTGTTTAAAAGAACCCAAAAAGACATTCAATATTACTCAACCATTCTCCAGCATGTTGAGGATCAATGGATCCTTTGAACATTGGTGGCTTCTGGAATAGGAACACTTGAGAACAACTTCTGAGAAAATCACTATGAGGATCTATAGCTAGAGCCTGAACAAGAACTAAAGGTGGTTCCTATCCTAGAGCATGGACAGTGTGGACAATCATCTCTACCAGACATGGATCCACATTTGGACTTGCTTTCTGAGATTCAATAGCATCCTCCTTTTGGATTTGATTTCTTTGTCTTCTTAGAGGCATGATGCTATATAACATCAGCAAGAAATAAAGAAAACATTATATTAACACTCAACCTGAGTAATAAGGAAAAATACTCTTAAAAGAATTAATAAACAAGATTTAGATTCCAATATTTCCAAATGAAAACATGTAATATACTAGAACTAATCCATAAGTCGTATTTCCTGAACTACCGTTGGTGACTTAAGTTTCATTGTGGGGAGAGCTGGCCAGACACTGAATCCCAACTACCTCATAAGTCCCGACATCGAAACTCAAATGCATATTGTCATCAAGGCAAGATGATAAACCTCCCTATTCTAGCATGTTTTCATGAACCAGCCCTGGTACCCTGGTAACTCGATAACTGAGCCGACCCTGACATAGCCTGAAGGGTGTTTTTGATCCCCATGGGTTGGCAACTAGAACCTGGCATCATACAATATACATGTGGGAATGATTTTCCCCCAAGAATGCGGAAGCAAGAGTAAATAAAATAGTATGCATAACAAAAGAAACTCCACTGGGAGTGATGTACCAGAATACAATGAGGCATAAAATGCCATAGTACAACAACACATGTTCTAAAGATGGAAAAAAACAGCCCCATGGTCCCTAAGGACAAAACTCACCAAGACCAAAGATCAACTACTGGATCCACCTTCAAGAGGTCACTTCCCTTTGCTCGATCATGGGAGAAGAAATTATAAAAACACTCTAAGGAAAAAGTAGGGTGTGATCCTATGCCCAGTAGGATATCAACAAATATTCCATAACAGATGCAAAATTTATATTATCCAAGTAAAAACATTAAATTTTAAAATATACAGGTTTGGAAATTCAAAAGCACATTTTAACAAATAATGATATGTATTTTCAAATGATGGAAAATTCTCCACGAAAGGTTTTACAATGATGAATTACTTTTGAGATAATGGCTTAAATAAAAACAGTTTATGTAAAATCAGCAGGTATTTAAAATAGTTCAAAAGCATTTGGATAAATTTATATCACAAATATAAATTTTTATGTAGGAAACATGTTCATCTGCGAAAAAAACGATAGTATTAACCAGTTATAGGATTTCTCACTCTCTATGTGAACACAACAAGATGTGTATACACACACCCCTATGATATTGGAAAAAGGAGACACGTCACCTACCCATCAGGGATGTGACCCACCGCATGTATGTTTTAGAATGTTGTCGTAGCATAGAGTGTATCCAAATAACTCACTAACTATCTAAGGCTTGCATGCACTTGTTGAGTCAATAAGGTTTTCCTTATGACTTTTCCATTCATTCTTGTTTTGAAAATCAGAAACACCTTATCTCAAGGAAAATTTCTTTCTTAAGGAAAATCGCTTTTATAAGAAAAATTGCTTTCTTAAGGAAAATCTGCTTTATAAGAAAAATTTCATTCTTAAGGAAACTCGATTTTATAAGAAAAATTGCTTTCTTAAGGAAAATCTCTTTTATAAGAAAAATTTTCCTTATCTTATTTTCATCCATATTTTTATAAAGTATGAGATTCAGATTCATTTCTTTTTTCTCGGAATCGTTGAAACTTTGATATAAAGAATTCTGTTTTAGGATTCAGATTCTGGATAAGAACTATAAGGATGTTTCATTCCGAATTCCATATATGAACTCTGAATAAGTTCTATTCTAGATTCAGGATACGAATTCTGATGAAGAATTCTCATTACGAATTCTAATGAAGAAATCTCATTACGAATTCCCATTACGAATTCCAATGAAGAATTCTCATTATGGATTCTATTGACGAATACTCATTACGATTTCTGATGACGAATTCCTATTCTGAATTCTCATTCTGAATTCACTTATTAAATAGAATGTATCTTTGTTTTATACACTCTGAATTAATTCAGACTCCAAAAAATATCTTTGTTAGAATCTGAACTTTTATATTGCTTACACTTCTAAAATTTGTCTACTCTTATTATTTTCATTAAACTCCGAAACATTACTCTGAAGCGTTCATTCCGAACCTTTGAGTCAGAATGAAAACGATGTTGTACATTCTGTTACACTTGTTTTGTTATAAAACGATGTCGTCTGTTTTTTTATAAACTAACTGTTGTCTAAGTGACACGTGTACAGGCCCCTCCAATCTTTAAGGAAAATATGACCATTGGAGAAGGAGCCGACCTTACCTATAAATAGGAGCTCATTTGGAAGAGCTTGTTGCTGTTGCAAGTACTGAAAGGCTGAATAATTTTCTTGAAGTGATTTCTAGAGAGAGAGACTCTTATTAACTCTCAAAGCTTCATGCGACTCCGAATGTTGGTGATTACATTCGAGGGCATCCTAGGATAGGAAGACAGAGGTGCCGACTACCTTATTGTTTGAGGGCTTCCTTGCTGAGGAAGACAGAGGTTGCCAACTACCTTAAAGTTGAGGGCTTGCGGGAATAGCAAGACAGAGACTCCGATCTTCGTATTGAGGGCTTAACCTGGTGTGGGTAAGACATACTTGCTTGAAAGTTTAAATCAAGGGGCCTTTATCCATGGTTGTTGGATACCCTTCGCTTTGGGTTAAAATACTTATATCTTGTTACTTGTAGTTTTACTACTTGTTTATATTCTGCTGCATTTTGTAATATATGGATAGTATAACTTTCTTATACTTCCTTACTTGTATTCTATTTCATTTAGATTCTATACGCTTTAAGGTAGAATCTCATATTGTAATCTTTTGTTAAGTGTCAACTTCCAGAACCATATTTCTGGAACCTACGTTCGAAATCTCTTTGCAAGTTTGCTTTTGGAATTAGAGGTGTTGTGAATCTACTAAGATTAACTTTGTTAAACTTATCACTGTCCATTGCTTAAGGAAAAAATAGTTATTCTTAACTAACATTAAAGGTTCGAAAGGAATTTTTAAAGTTTACAATTCACCCCCCTCTTGTAAATTGAGCATCTATATCACTATTTCGATCCTACAATTGGTATCAGAGGTTGGAATGCTCTTACTCTATACAAATCATACATTTGGTATCAGAGCGGTTCTCTGAAATACTTATACTCACGAATAAGTTTTTCTTGCTCACTTTCTCATTCCGAACTTTACCATTCCTTTTCCCATTCCGAACAATGTGATTACGAATCTTTTCTACTAACAAGGTTGTGTGAAAAGTTATTTTAAGTATGGCAGGAGTCAATGTTGGATCAATTGATAATTTGAATCCTACAAGACCACCAATCTTTAATGGTAATGACTATGAATACTGGAGAGATCGTATGAAGTCTTTTGTTATCAATACTGGAGTAGACAACTTTGTTATGCTTACTGGTGATTATAAAATTCCTGACAAGGAAGTCAGATCTTTTACTAATCAAGAAAAGCAAGAATATCAACTAAACTATAAGGTACGCAACACTTTACTATGTTCAATGACCAGAAATATATATTGCCAAATTTCTTCTTGTGAAGTAGCTAACTGTATATGGAAGAAGTTAGAGGTTACACACTTTGGGACTTCCGAAGTGATTGAGACTAGAAGAGCTATGCTTAGAGCTGAATATCATGGCTTCAATTTTCCTTATGGAGAACCTATATGTGAAGTTCAACAAAGATTTATGACTATTGTCAACAGTCTACAATCTATGGGAGAGAAAGGTTTATATGATAAAGCTCTTGTGGATAAAATAATTGATATTATGCACAATGAGTGGGAATCCAAGAGAACAGCTATAGATGAGAACAGGAAGGTCACTCAAATTACTCTTGATAAATTATTTGGAACTCTTCTACAACATGAAACTAGAATGAAGAGAGATGCAGACAACATCAATAAGAAGAACGCAAATGGTACTATTGCTTTTACTACAACTTCAAATTAGATGAAAGCTAAGACTCCTAAGAGAGTAACCAGATCCAAGTCTATGAAAGTTATTTTCCAATCTGAATCAAGTGAGAGTGAAGTCTCAGAAAATGAATTAGCAAATCTTTCTCGAAGGATGAACAAGATAGCCGGCCATAGAAATTTTCAATCTAAGTATAAGAAAAATGAAAGGAAAGATAATAAATATGGAGAAGTTACTTGTTATGAATGTAAAAGAGCTGGACATATTAGACCAGATTGCCCTATACTCAAAAAGAAAGAATGGATGGAAAGACATTCAGACAGGAACAGAAAGAAGTATTATAAAGCTAAAGCTAAGAAAGTTATGAAAGCTAATGACACCTGGAGTGCCAGTGGTGGTGACTCTTCATATGAATCTTCTGATTATGAATCTTCAGGACAGAAGAATCTTGGTCTTATAGCCAGATTACCTATTGATAATCATTGTCTTATGGCTAAGGTAAGAAATGATGAATCTTTGACCAATGTTTCTTTATATTATAATGATAGTAAGTATTATAACTCTTCTAATGAAGAATCATCTTCTGATGAAGAAAATACTTCACCCACTTATGAAGAAGTCTCTAGGTTTTCTGAACTTCTTGAGATTGAGAATTCCAAACTCAATAAGAAACTTGATAAGGCAAACTCTTGGAATTCTATTCTTACAAAAGAGATATCAAATCTTTCTAAAGATCTTGATAAGAAAAATGCTGATTTTGAAAATATTTCAAAAAATCTTGAGGAAGTAAGCTCTGAGAAGAATAAACTTTCTAAAGAATTAGAAAAAGTATTTTCTAAGAAAAATGTTTTCGAGCCAAACTCTAGTTCTAAAACGAATGATTTTGAGGATAAAAACATTGTTGTAAAACTCAAGTCCGAACTTTTTTCCTTAAAGAAGTGTTTATCAAACTTTACCCATGGTAAAGAAAATTTTGATAAGATGTATTTCCAAATACGACCTTTAAGAAATAAATCCGGATTTGGTTATACCCATGAAAAACCTATTTTTAGTAACAATTATTTTGTTTCTTAAAGTGCCCCATTTTTTACCAAGTGTCAATGTGTTGTCCACTGGGCAAATAATTGTTCCTTAAACAAAATCCAATCTCTAGGATTTCACAATGCTTACTTTTCTAAGAAGATGTGGGTTCCTAAAATTTTATTGTCTGGAAATCTCGGATCCAAACAAGTTTGGATTCCGAAAATCTAATTTTCTTATTAATTTCAGGAAAACAAAGAGAGTACTAGCAACAATACATGGTACATGGACAGTGGATGTTCCCGGCACAAGACTGGTAACAAAAGTTTTTTTGAAAAGATTATCAAAACGAAAGGAGGAAAGGTAACTTTCGGAGACAATGCTAAGGGAGAGATTGTTGGTATTGGTAATATTTTTTTCTTGGTAAACCTTGATTTCAAATGTTCTTTTTGTTAATGGTCTTAAGCACAACCTCATTAGCATATGTCAGTTATGTGATGAAGGTTACCTTGTGAATTTTAGGAATGATAAGTGTTTAGTTCACAATTCCAAGGAAGAATTTATTCTCTCAGCCAATAGGCAAGAGAATGTCTACACTTTGAACCTAGAAGACCTCAGGAGTCAAGATTTACCTTGCTTAAGTGCAATGGAAGATCATTCCTGGTTATGGAATAGAAGATTAGGACACTGTAATATTAGAAACCTATGTAAACTCTCTAAGAAGAAACTAGTTAAGGATCTACCGGAGCTTAGATTTGATTCTTCTAAAGTTTGTGATCCTTGTAAATATGGAAAGCAACATAAATCTAGTTTTAAGTCAATTGGGGAAGTCTCAACAACCGATGCATTACAGTTAGTGCACATGGATCTTTTTGGTCCAACACAAACTAGAAGTATTGGATGCAAATACTATGTGTTTGTTCTAGTTGATGATTACACTAGGTTTACTTGGGTCTATTTTCTAGAAAAGAAATCTGATGTTTTTTCCTATTTCAAAAGTTTTAGAGCTCAAGTTAAAAATGAGAAAAACCTTCCATTGAAAACTATTCATAGTGATCATGGAGGAGAATTTCAAAATTCATATTTTGAAACTTTTTGTAGTAAGAAAGGTATTACTCACAATTTTTCAGCACCTAGAACTCTTCAACAGAATGGCGTAGTTGAATGAAGAAATAGAATTCTTCAAGAAATAACTAGAACCATGTTGAGTGAATATTCTATTGCTAGACATTTCTGGGCTGAAGCTGTAATACTGCTTGCTATACTATAAATCGAGTTTTGATTAGACCTTTTATTAATAAAACTCTTTATGAGTTATGTAATGTTAGAAAACCAAGACTTTCCTACTTCAAGGTTTTTGGTTGCAAAGTATTCATTTTGAATACTAATGATAATTTACATAAATTCGCACCAAAATCAGATGATGGAATTTTCTTAGGATATTCCACAACCTCTAAGGCCTATAGAGTTTTTAATAGAAATACTTGTACTGTTGAAGAAACAGTAAATGTAAAATTTGATGAATCAGATCCAATAGTTTTTAAACCATCCCAGCCTTCTCCCTCGGATGTGTTTTCAAAAACTGATTGTCAACCTTTGATAGAAGAACCTTCTTATAAGGAAATTGTTCTAGAAGATACTTCTGAAACATTCACCCCAGAAGACTTTCTACCCTATGTTGATGAACAGGTTCTACAAAACCCAAATCAGGTGTTTCTTAAGAATCATCCTAGTGATAGTATCATTGGTGATGTAAACCAACCTGTAAGGACTAGAAGTTCCTTAAGAAATTAAGTAGAACATCTTGCATTTCTTTCCCAATTAGAACCTAAAAGCACTGATGAATTTTTAGGTGATGATGATTGGATCAAAGCAATGCAAGATGAACTAAATGAATTCGAGAGGAATAAAGTATGTACCTTAGTTGAAAGACCTAAGGAAACTTCTGTTAATGGAGTAAAATGGGTTTTCAGAAATAAATGTGATGAAAATGGAGTCATTGTTAGAAATACATCTATACTTGTTGCTAAAGGCTATAATCATCAAGAAGGAATAGACAATGAAGAAACCTATGCTCTAGTAGCTAGACTTGAATCTATCCGTATTCTACTTGCCATTGCAGCATTCTTTAATTTCAAACATTTCCAAATGGATGTGAAATGTGATTTTCTTAACGGTTATGTTCAAGAGGATGTTTTTGTAGAACAACCTCCTGGCTTTGAAGATACAAAACATCATGATCATGTTTATATCCTTACCAATGCTTTGTATGGCCTTAAACAAGCCCCATGAGCATAGTATGATAGACTCACTGGATTTTTGCTTCAAAATAACTATGTTAAGGGAAATGCAGATCCAACCCTTTTTATAAAGAAAGATATGGAAAATGTTTTGATTGTTCAAATTTATGTTGATGACATTATATTTGGTTTAACTCAGCAATCTTTGACTGACTCTTTTGCTAGTCTAATGAAATATGAGTTTGAAATGAGTATGATGGGTGAGTTAAAATTTTTCCTTGGTTTTCAAATTTCTCAAAAACCAGAAGGAACCTACATATCTCAACATAAGAATATTAAATATCTTCTTAAAAAATATGGTTATGACAACACTAAGAGTATAAGTACTCCCACTGGTACCTCAAACTCTTTAGATCTTGACGAAGCTCGGAAACCAGTAGATCAAACATCTTTTAGAGGTATGATAGGAAGTCTACTTTACATAATAGCTGGTCGACCAGAATTAATGTTTTCAGTATGCTTATGTGGAAGATATCATTCCAATCCTAAGGAATCTCACTTAAAGGCAGTAAAAATAATTTTTCGCTACCTTAAGGGAACCATGGATCTAGGATTATTTTATACTTCTAGAAATGATTTTGTTCTAAAAATCTTTTCTGATGCTGAATTTGGTGGATGTAGAATGGATAGAAAAAGTACATCCGGAACTTGTCATTTCTTAAGTGATTCTTTAGTTTCTTGGTCCTGCAAGAAGCAACATTCTGTAGCACTCTCCACTGCTGAAGCTGAATATGTAGCAGCTGGAAGTTGTTGTGCACAAGTGTTGTGGATGCAACACACACTCACAGACTATGGATTGAGTTTTACTAAAACTCAAATTTTGTGTGATAACACAAGTGCCATTGCCCTCATTAAGAACCATGCACATCACACCCGTGCAAAACATATAGATATTAGACATCACTTTCTTAGGGATCACACACTTAAAGGAGATATTATTCTTCAGTTTATCGGAACGCAAGAACAACTTGCTGATATTTTCACAAAATCTTTTCCTTCTGATAGTTTTGAATATATTAAACAAAAGTTAGGAATGATAACTGTAAGGTAATATTTCATAATTAACTTTTTGTTGAAAAAGTCTCCTTACAGTAATAAACTCCTTTTCATAGGGGGAGTACATTTTATTGTTTGTTTAACAAAGTTTTTCAAAAATTGTTTTCAAACTTTTCAGAACGAAGATTTCCGGAATGGAGATTTCTGGAAATACAATTCTTCTAGAATGGACATGTTCGTACAGAATACTTCTGGAATAGAAGTCTTCGTATTGAAAATTTCCGGAATGGAAAATTTCGTACTAGAATTTTCATAACGGAATTTTCATACTAAATTTTTCGTAATGTATTTTTCGTACTATGTTTATCATACTGATTTTTTTCCTTACTAAGTTTGTTTTTCATACTGAGATTTCCGTAATAAATGTTCAGTAATGAGTTTTTCGTACTATGTTTATTTTCCATAGTAAAATTTTTGCGAAATATGTCTTCTCATAATAATGTTTTTTTTCTAGTCTTTGTTATATTACCCATTACGAATAATCCTCCTAATAAAATCCGAAAGGTATGATTACCTTACTCATGTTTTCGTAGTCATATTTTTCTTGCTGGCATTTTCTTGTATTATGTTTTAGGATTTTGGTTTTCTTAATTCCTTGTTTAAATAAAAACCTCAAAAAGATCGGATTCAAGTTTTCAACCGTCAGATCTGATCTCATCTTATCACAACCGTTAGATCAACCGTGGAAGTTTAACCGTTATTTCATTGCCTATATAAAGGGGATCCAAATACTCATCCCACATCGATTTCAAGCTCTCGCATCTCAAAGCTCTACCCCTCTGTTTTAAGTCCGTTCCGAACTACAGTTGTCTCCATTCCGAACTTCTCAGAGGATTACAGATCTGAATGTCTGCGGAGTTAGCATCTCAAGAAATTTCATCCACCAAGCCTATTTCACAATGGTTAGTTTACAGAGAAAGGTTAGTCCATCCGGATTTCTTCAAGAACTATGATTCTCTTATTTCAAAGAACATTAATTTGAATGGCTGGGAAGATGTTGTTGTATCCAAATCGGGGACTCAAGAAGATGATTTTACAGAGTTACTTGTTGAGTTCTATTAAATAGTTTCCTTCTTCCATGAAGATAATAGGGAGAAGTTTTCTTTTAAGTCTTATGGAAAGACCTACAAAATTTCTTATACCAAGGCAGCAAGCTTGGTAGGGTTGTCCTATGAAGGAGAAGCCGAATTTATTTCTCATGTTTTGCCGGACTCTAAGGGTAGCTTCGACAAAGAAAAAGCCATAGAAACTCTCGGACTAGCTGATGACAAGGCTCCTAAGATTTCTAGTTTGCCTACAAATTTCCGGATTCTAGAGTTGTGGGTGCAAGGGCTTATCGTACCGAGGAAAGGTGATAAAGACATTTTGAAGAAGAGTGAGATCTATATCTTATATTTTCTGATAAATCTAAGGAAGTTTAACTTCATGGGGCACATTCTTATAACCTTTGAGAATCTTAAGAAAGGAAATGTCAGAGCTCAGATCGTAATTTACCCAGCAATATTATCAAAGTTGATAGTTCAGTGCCTTGAATCTTTCAAGGAAGCCTGCAGATCTAAGCCAAGGGTTTGTAAAATTTTGTTGGTTAGTGATGACACCATTAAGAGGATGGATGTGGATTTCAACAAGGAGATTGGTGAGTTCGTTGATTTGCCTAATCAAGAAGAAACGGTTCCGAAGGCTGCTGAACCGGAAACATCCAAACCAGTAAAGAAAAGAAAGTTGAAGGAAGTTGCAGCAGAAGTTGAAGATCCTAAGTCTAAGGAAGTTCAAACCGCACCTCCCAAACCAAAGAAGAAGAAGGCCTATCCCGATGAGGTTGTTTCCAAGTGGAGAGAAAATAAAGAGAAAAGGAAAGAAGGGGATCCGCAGTTCGGATTGGACCCTACGGAAGCTAAGGCCCTGAAGGAGAGAACTGCTGATGAGCTTCAAAAATAAGTAAAGGAAAAGAAGCTTAAGAAGAAGATGTCAGAGGACGAGGAAGTCCAAGATTTTTTGAAATTTAATGAAATAGTATCTGGAAGCATTCCAGTTCCAAGATCTTTCTCCTTGGAATCTCTACCTGAGACTCCAGGAAGAAACCTTTATTTTCTGGAAGAGACTACAGCTGAGCATGTTGAGCAAATCGAGCAGATTCAGCAAGTGGGTGAGGAAGAAGAAGTTGCTGAAGGAAGTGGTGAAACAGGAGATCTTTTGAAACAAGTGGATGATTATAAAGGATTACCTTTGGAACATCTATCACTCCGAAGATCAGAGGCTGAATCCTCTAAGTTAGTAACTCCAGAGAAGGATAAGAATGAGGAATATGTTGTTCAAAAACTTTTTGATGAGATTGTTCAAGTGTCTACTGGCGACCAGAAAACTCCTGATCAAGAATCAATTCCGAAAAAAGACAAGGGAAAGAAACTCCTTGTTGAAACTCCGAAATCAGTGGCTAGCAAGAAAAGGGAATTTGGTGATTCATCTAAAATGATGTTGGAGCTTATTGAGGAAGAAAACTCTCCAAGCAAGATTTCAGATTCAGAGTCATCCTCGTTGGGGAATTACTTTGTTTTTCAGTCCTTAAAGAAGTTGGTGGGTGTAACACCCGAGATTTTTATGAGTAATATTTTGTTTTTTATATATCATCAAAGGATTCTTTCACTACATACTAGCTTTGCTTACTTTACACGCAATCGCGACCTTCCTCGATAGCTTGCGTCGTACGCAATACCGAGTTTCACTAAACAACGATATGCTATTAAAATATTATTAAAACTAGCCGTTATGAATAGTAATAACCACTTTTTGAAATTTTATAAATTTTATTTTTAAAAATGGACTTCATTTTTGGATTCGGAATACCCAAATTATCCTAGGGTGAAATTTTGGTATTTTTCTGAAAACTTTCATTTTTTGATAAATAGTGAAACCACTAAGTGGTAGGTTAAAAACTGAATTTTGCATAAAACTTAATTTTACCGCTTCTGTGAATGGAATTTCGAAAATCCGAAAGACACGGTTGATATCTGTAAGTAAAATTTGGTTCAATGAGATAAAAATAATTTTTTGGTGAATAGTAACTTTTTACTTTTTTTACCGCGGTTAATAGTATATAGGGTAACTAAGGGTAAATATGATATTACTATTACCCTAACACATGTCCTAATTCTATTGGATAAGTGTAATTCGACCAAAAACAACCTTATGAATAAAATATGACCATTTAGGCCCACTTGGGTTTGATTAGGACATTTATTATTAATTTATTTAAAGAAGGGTTAAATAAGTTAAATTCAAAGTTTAATAAGTAAATAATTTTTAATATGGGGTTATACATAAGATAAATTCGACTATAAATATTAATTATAAAGATAAAAAGATTTCCTACATAATGGTATTTTATTTATAATTTTTAGACAATAAATAATTTAATTTATTTATGACACAATTATGATGCAGTAATTATCTTATTTATGAAATATTGACATAATTGATGTTATAAACACCAAAATAAATGTAATTTGAGACTTTTTATTAATTACACAAATTTTCTAGGTTACTATGATATATTATTGTTGATTTAATCAACTTTGTTCGAACATATAATTCTGTTATGACTTTCAAAAAAGTCATATATCAAATAGTGTCAAAATTGACACAAAATAGTTTTTAAATCACATATTTTATTATTAATTGTTATTTTATTCCTAAAAATCTAAGGTTCGGCTAAATGACTTAGATAAGGATATATATATTAATAATAAACAATTTGGGGTTCGTTTGGCATGTTATAGTAAGTGTATTAACCATATAGTGAAAGAAAACAAAAAGACATGGTAAAAGTTAAATTATTTAACTTAGAGTTCAATCTAATTGATAAGGTTAAATTTATACCCTAAGCTTGTCTAAATACTATTGGTTGATAGGATTTAGACCCTTCCCCACTTTAGGTTCGAAATAAGACCCTTTAGAACCATTATAAACCGATTTTGACTTTAATATTAAATAATATTTTGAGATATTCCTAAGGTGCCCCTCTCCTCCCTTATAAAAGGGCACCTCCTCCCCCTCCTCCTCACACCAAATTGAGCACTCAAGCTCGGCCAACCCATGCCATTTTCTCCTCTCCACTTCCCTAGAATAATCCTAGAGGTCCTGGTCTTCTTCAAAGACCAATATTAGTTCCCTAAGTGGAGGATTCAAAGAAGCGTTCCAAAGAAGAGGTAATATCCATTACCGATCTTTTCAATTTCTTTCTTCTTCAACTTCTTCTTCTTTAGTTGTTTAATGATAAAGTAATAACATCAGTATTACATAAATACTGATATTTTATTATAAATATGAATCAACCCTAACTCACCTTCTATCCATCCTACAGAAAAATGAAATCACCGCGCGTGCGTACGTACGGAATACCGTCTCCACGCCGTGGTGTAATCTATTTTCCACCATCACTTTACAAGGATGGGTATAATGGTGTAATGAGTGACTATTTATGGTTATTATAAATTAATATTGATACTGATATAATATACATATATACTCCAATACAATTCCACGATCATAGGAACGATATCATCACTCGTGCGTACGTACGGAATACCGTCTCCACGATGTGAAGCGACTCGTTCTACAAGATCATCATTACATAATAATTATATAAATGAATTGAATGAATAAATATGATATATGTTACACTAATACCATTCTGTATATAAGGTATCTATAACCATAAAATAAGAATAATAATTTATTCGGCAAAACACGCATAAGAACAAAAGGCAATAAAGACCCGAGTAACAAGTAACAATGAAATATTACTAATAAGAAGCTAAGAATATGACCATATATGATATCATATCAATATGTATGATTCTGGAATAAGTCAATAACATTATTTAAACCATTATACAGGAGCTTCGGACATGTACAAAGCAAATCGGACCTAAGGTAAGGGAAAATATCACAATCTCATTTTTATCTGAGATTGTTTTTACTTTGGCATTTACTGGGGTGTATTTTATCATCCACATCCATGTTCCATAAATATATAATTTTGTTTCCATCCACTTACAATAGTTTGAATCCAATTTTACCCTTAGGTGAATTTTTAGTAAAGAATTTGAAAGGAATCTTTTGTCGTTTTTTTTCGTATGAGGTACTTTTTGACTTTTCCGACAAAAGTACGAAGAATGTTTTTTTTACCTTATACGGCATGAATGGATTCTTAAAACATTATTTCCAAGAAGCTTCCTTTACAAGTATTCAAGGTTATTTTTAATCAAATTCTTTTAGTTTAAAATTGTATGACATGTTAACAAAGGAAAAGTGTTTTTGAAGTAGAAAAGATATTTTCCTCAAGAATGGAGTTCATGTATTTTATCAAAATTATTTTCCATCTAAGATAATAAAAGGGTTCTGTTTTTATCCCTATCATTACATGGATTTGATTATGTTGTGATGGAAATATTTTTATGAATTCCTTTATCTTATATGAATTGTTTTATGATGTCTTTTTGTTTAAGAATTACATTTTTATTACATGGGTTACGCTATGATGTATGGTTTATGATTATGTGGCACACATAAGAAAGGATTCATTATAAGATGGGTTGGACCTATATCTCCCTCCAATGGATTGGGTAAAGATTTTATATCTCATGAGATAGACATGGCTGGAACGGAAGGTTATTTCGGTTCAGTGATACAGGACTGAAACGAGGAGTGAACTCGGTTCAGAAAGGGACTTTGTCCACTAAGATAGTCTTGGAAATGAGTCATGACTAACAAGAAATGATTTTTCATGAGTATGTGTGAATGCCACAAAGATTCAAGTTTCATTTTATGATTATGGGGATCTCATTTTCACTTATATGATTTATTCCATGTTAAGATATTATGATCTCTTTTGCAGGTTATGATTTTAAAAAAGATATGATATTATTTTTATTTCCTTTATTTGCCCTTACTGAGCATTTGAGCTCACCTTTTTATGTTTTCTTTTCCCCAGGTCAGGAAGATGGATATTAAGTAGAATATGCTAAAAGGGACCCTAGATATGATGAAATAAATGGGAGACACTGTAGAAGATTTATGAACCAGTTGTTTATGTTTCCCAGTTTCTAAAGACACTATACCTATACGGTCCTTTGTGGTTTTGTCATATGTTGTAATAAATGTGCTTCAATTTTTGAAGTATTAACAATGTATGTAAAGTATGGTCCGTTATAGTTGGTATCAGAGGAAAGGTATAGTCAACCTTTGGAAACTAGGATTTGAAAGTCTTAGTAAGAAGCCTAAGGATAAGTCTATGCATAGAACACAATCTTAGTGTTTTAGAAATGGACATGAATACCCTACGATAAGACCTTAAGTGTGAAATTTTATCCTTGATTATGTGGTTTTCCTATTATAATTAGTGTTGCTCACACTATTCTTCTTGGTTTTAGTCAATGGCTGGAACCTGAAGGAACCGTGTTAATGCGGAATGCGATGGGAAATGCAATGATTCTCCCCCTGAGCAACCAAACGATATGGGAGCTGGAAAGCAAAATCTTGTAGCCATGCTCACAAAACTTTCTAAAGCTATGAATTATGCAGGACTTCCAAACGAGCAAAGGAAGGATCAAAATTCTGTTGAATCCTTCATGAGGTAGCGTCCACCTTCTTTCAGCGGGTCTACTGATCCATTAGTTGCTGAACAATGGATTAGTACTACTGAAAAGATATTTTCAGTTCTTCAATATTTTGAACATGATAAAGTCATCCTAGAAGTGTATCGTTTGGAAGGAGATGCTGATCAATGGTGGAATCTTATTAAGAATACGAGGCAAAGGGATGAAATTGAGTCTATGGAATGGGACAAGTTCAAGAACTTATTTTTCAATAAGTACTTCCCTCGTATTCTCCGAACAAAGATGGAGAAAGAGTTTCTTGAACTGAAGCAAAGGGATGATGAATCTGTTGGTACCTATGAAGCAAATTTTACAAGACTTTCAAGGTACGCTTCTGGTATTATTATCCAACCTGAGAGTAAGATCGATCGATTCTTTAGTGGCTTAAAACCAAGTCTTCGAAGGGAGTTAGCCATAAGGGACTTCAATAGCTACGAGGAAATCGTTCGATGTGCTCTCAAAGTCGAGATGGAGATTGGAGTAACCCATCAGTCACATGGGTTTGATAAGAAGAGGAAGATGGAATTCAATGGAAAATCTAAAGAGAACACTGAAAAGAAGATGAGCTTTCCCTTATGCTCAAAGTGTGGAAAGAAACATTGAGGGAGTTGTCTTAAAGGGACAAATAAATGTTTCAAATGTGGAAAGGAAGGTCATCAGGCATTTGAATGCCGCGATAATGGGAAGAAGATGTCTAATGATGCAAACAAAGGAAGGGATACACAGAATGAACCTACTACACTTCAATGTTTCAAGTGCAAGGAGATGGGGCATTATGTCAATCAATGCCCAAATCCAAGGGTTGATGATGATGGTCGACGTCAACAAAATCTTAAGGCTAATGACAACGGAAAGTCACATGCCATTTCTATCAGCGATGTGGAGTACGATAACGATGTGGTGAAAGGTACACTTACCATCCACTCTAAAGTAGCAAATGTTTTATTTGATTCTGTATCCACCCACTCTTTTATATCTGAAAAATTTTCTAAGGGTATCACCGTATTACCTCCACAATTAGATGTCGAGTTAGCTGTGACAACACCTAATGGCACAACAGTCGCATCAAAAGTTTATAATTCTTCTCCGATCGAAGTTTGTGGGAAAGTGCATCCCGAAAATCTTGTGATACTTCCTTTAGTGGAATTTGATGTGATTCTTGGAATGGATTGGCTTTCTCTACATGGAGCTCATATCAATTGCCAAAGAAGGGAAGTCACATTTCATATTCTAGATCAATGTACGATCGTCTATCGATGTAAGGATGAATACAACCTTCCAGTGGAAATTTCTTCCATCTTATGGGTCTTGATTCCACTAAATGAAGGTTATTTATCTCAAATGGTTGGTGAGAAACTCACGATTAAGAATATGCCCATCGTACCGGAGTTTGATGATGTCTTTCCGGAGGAATTACCGGGTCTTCCACCAAATCGTGAAGTTGAGTTTTCAATAGAACTCGTACCGGGTGCTTTGCCTATTTCAAAGACACCTTATAGAATGGCCCCAATTGAGTTGCATGAATTGAAGAAGAAACTCCAGGAGAATCTTGATAAGGGATTCATACGCCCTAGTGCATCACCTTGGGGAGCACCTGTTCTATTTGTTAAGAAGAAGGATGGATCAATGAGACTCTGCATTGATTATCGAGAACTTAACAAGATCACTATCAAGAACAAATATCCTCTCCCACGCATTGATGACTTATTTGACAAACTACGCGGAGCTCAATACTTTTCCAAGATTGATCATCGTTCAGGGTATCATCAATTAAGGGTCAAAAGGGAGGATATACCAAAGACTGCTTTCCGCACAAGGTATGGACACTATGATTTTATAGTGATGCCATTTGGTC
Source organism: Viscum album (assembly GCA_963277665.1). Taxonomy (NCBI): domain Eukaryota; kingdom Viridiplantae; phylum Streptophyta; class Magnoliopsida; order Santalales; family Viscaceae; genus Viscum; species Viscum album. The sequence goes on from OY728121.1 coordinate 2,062,855,202, forward strand.
TTACTAATGCCCCTGCTATCATCATGGATCTAATGAATAGTGGCTTTAGAGACTATCTTGATCAATTTGTGGTAGTCTTTATAGACGATATTCTTGTCTATTCAATGATCAAGGAAGAGCATGAAGATCACTTGAGAATTATATTGAAGGCCATGAGAAAGGAGATGCTTTATGCCAAATTTACCAAGTGTGAATTTTGGCTTCAAAAAGTTGCATTTTTTGGGTCACATAATCTCAAAAGAGGGGATATCTGTGGATCCATCAAAAACAGAGGTTATCGAAAGATGGTCGAGACCAACAACAGTAACTGAGATCCGATGTTTTCATGGTTTGGCTGGATATTATATAAGTTTTGTAAATGATTTTTCACGATTATCTAATCCACTCACCAAGTTGACCCGGAAAGGAGTTAAGTTTGTCTGGACGGAAGAATGTGAAGAGAATTTCAAGGAGTTGAAAAGAAGGTTATCCAGTGCACCTGTGCTCACACTGCCTTGTAGTGGAGAAAGGTTTGTGATCTACAGTGATGCATCCAAGAAGGGAATGGGGTGTGTTATTATGCAAAATGATATAGTGATAGCTTATGCCTCACGACAGTTGAAAATCCATGAGCAAAATTACCCAACACATGATTTGGAGTTAGCTGCGGTAATCTTTGCATTAAATATTTGGAGGCATTACCTTTATGGTGAAAGGTGTGATATTTATATTGATCATAAAAGTTTAAAGTATATTTTCACACAAAAGGAGCTGAATATGCGTCAAAGAAGATGGTTGGAGCTGATTATGGATTATGACTGCTCAATCCATTACCACCCTGGGAAAGCAAACAAGGTGGCAGATTCATTAAGTCGACAAGACAATGCTAGTTTATCCATGATGAGGATCACAAAAGATCCAATATTTATGGATTTACAAAGGATGGATCATGGAATTATAATGGAAGGGGGAAAATCTTATCTTTCTCAAATGAATGTTCAACCATCTATACATGTGAAGATTAAAGAGGCACAGAAAGAATATGTCGAGTTACAAAAGAAGGTGAGAAATGTTCATGAGTTCAACCTTGATTGTGATGGGATAATAATGTTCAGGAATCGGGTTTGTGTTCCCCCCATCCCCGAATTAAATAAGGAGATACTGGATGAGGCTCATAGTTCTTCATTCTCTATTCATCCTAGAAGCACGAAGATGTATAGGGACCTGAAAGAGTACTTCTGGTGGGATGGCATGAAAAGAAATGTTGCTGAATATGTCTCTCGATGCTTGGTTTTTCAACAAGTTAAAGCTGAGAGACAGAAGTCTAAGGGGATGTTACAACCATTACCCATACCCGAATGGAAATGGGAAAACATCACTATGGACTTTGTCACAGGACTTCCTAAAACATCCAAAGGCAATAATGCTATTTGGGTCATAGTTGATCGTCTTACAAAGTTTGCACACTTCATTGCTATTAGAGATGATTTCTCTCTAGATCAGCTTGCCAGGATATATGTAAAGGAAGTGGTAAGATTGCATGGAGTACCACTTTCTATTATATCTGATCAGGATCCGAGATTTACCTCGAAGTTCTGGCGAAGTCTTCAGCATACTCTGGATACAGAGTTGAGTTTCAGCACTGCTTATCATCCTCAGACAGACGGTCAGTCTGAGAGAACAATTCAAACCCTAGAAGATATGTTGAGAGCTTGCTCTATGGATTTCAAAGGAGGTTGGGATCAACACCTACCTTTGGTGGAACTTTCTTATAATAATAGCTTTCACTCCATTATTCAGATGGCTCCTTATAAAGCTCTCTATGGAAATAAATGTAGTACTCCAACTTGCTGGGATGAAGTTGGGAAAAGAAAACTATTAGGACCTGATCTCGTTGATGAAATGGCAGAAAAGGTCAGATCTATTCAACAACACATAAGAGCAGCTCAGAGTCGACAGAAAATTTATGCCGACAACCGAAGAAAAGACCTAGAGTTTGAAGTGGGTGATAAAGTGTTCTTACGAATATCTCCCTGGAAGAGGGTTATGAGATTTGGAAAGAAGGGGAAGTTGAGCCCTAGATATATCGGTCCTTTTGAAATACTGGATCGTGTTGGAAAGGTAGCTTACCGATTGGCGCTTCCACCGAATCTGTCTCAAGTTCACGATGTGTTCCATGTATCTCTCCTGAGAAAGTACATACCTGGTCCTTCACATGTACTCAGCTCAGAAGTTGTACCACTGGAGCAAGATCTTTCTTATGAAAAACAACCGATAGAGATTCTGGATCGTAGCGAAAAATCCCTACGAAACAAGACCACTCGATTGGTGAAAGTTTTATGGAGGAACCACCAACTTAAAGAAGCTACATGGGAGCTTGAGGATATGATGAGGGAGAAGTATCATCATCTGTTTGTTACAAAGTGAGGAATTTCGAGGGAGAAATTCTTTTTAAGGGGGGTAGAATGTAACACCTGAGATTTTTATGAGTAATATTTTGTTTATTATATATCATCAAAGGATTCTTTCACTACATACTATCTTGGCATACTTTACACGCAATCGCGACCTTCCTCGATAGCTTGCGTCGTACGCAATACCGAGTTTTACTAAACAACGATATGCTATTAAAATATTATTAAAACTAGCCGTTATGAATAGTAATAACCACTTTTTGAAATTTTATAAATTTTATTTTTTAAAATGGACTTCATTTTTGGACTCGGAATACCGAAATTATCCTAGGGTGAAATTTTGGTATTTTTCTGAAAACTTTCAATTTTTGATGAATAGTGAAACCACTAAGTGGTAGGTTAAAAACTGAATTTTGCATAAAACTTAATTTTACCGCTTCTGTGAATGGAATTTCGAAAATCTGACAGACACGGTTGATATCAGTAAGTAAAATGTGGTTCAATTAGATAAAAATAATTTTTTGGTGAATAGTAACTTTTTACTTTTTTTACCGCCGTTAATAGTAAATAGGGTAACTATGGGTAAATATGATATTACTATTACCCTAACACATGTCCTAATTCTATTGGATAAGTGTAATTCGACCAAAAACAACCTTATGAATAAAATATGGCCATTTAGGCCCACTTGGGTTAGATTAGGACATTTATTATTAATTTATTTAAAGAAGGGTTAAAATAGTTAAAATCAATGATTAATAAGTAAATCATTTTTAATATGGGGTTATATATAAGATAAATTCGACTATAAATATTAATTCGAAAGCTAAAAAGAATTCCTACATAATGGTATTTTATTTATAATCTTCAGAAATTAAATAATTTAATTTATTTATTACACAATTATGATGCAGTAATTATCTTATTTATGAAATATTGACATAATTGATGTTATAAGCACCAAAATAAATGTAATTTGAGACTTTTTATGAATTAAACAAATTTTCTAGGTTACTATGATATATTATTGTTGATTTAATCAACTTGGTTCGAACATATAATTCTGTTATGACTTTCACAAAAATCATATATCAAATAGTGTCAAAATTGACACAAAATAGTTTTTAAATCACATATTATATTATTAATTGTTATTTTATTCCTAAAAATCTAAGGATCGGCCAAATGACTTAGATAAGGACATATATATTAATAATAAACAATTTGGGGTTCGTTTGGCATGTTATAGTAAATGTATTAACCATATAGTGAAAGAAAACAAAAAGACATGGTAAAAGTTAAATTATTTAACATAGAGTTAAATCTAATTGATAAGGTTAAAATAATACCCTAAACTTGTCTAAATCCTATTGGTTGATAGGCTTTCGACCCTTCCCCACTTTAGCATCGAAATAAGACCCTTTGGAACCATTATAAACCGATTTTGACATTAATATAAAATAATATTTTGAGATATTCCTAAGGTGCCCCTCTCCTCCCTTATAAAAGGGCACCTCCTCCCCCTCCTCCTCACACCAAATTGAGCAATCAAGCTCGGCAAACCCCTGCCATTTTCTACTCTCCACTTCCCTAGAATAATCCTAGAGGTCCTGGTCTTCTTCAAAGGCCAATATTAGTTCCCTAAGTGGAGGATTCAAAGAAGCGTTCCAAAGCAGAGGTAATATCCATTACCGATCTTTTCAATTTCTTTCTTCTTCAACTTCTTCTTCATTAGTTGTTTAATGATAAAGTAATAACATAAGTATTACTTACATAATGATATGTTATTATAAATATGAAACAACCCTAAATCACCTTCTATCCATCCTACAGAAAAATGAAATCACTGCGCGTGCGTACGTACGGAATACCGTCTCCACGCCGTGGTGTAATCTATTTTCCACCATCACTTTACAAGGATGGGTATAATGGTGTAATTAGTGACTATTTATGATTATTATAAAGTAATATTGATACTGAAATAATATATATATATAATCCAATAAAATTCCACGATCATAGGAACGATATCATCACTCGTGCGTACGTACGGAATACCGTCTCCGCGATGTGAAGCGACTCGTTCTACATGATCATCATTACATAATAATTATATAAATGAATTGAATGAATAAATATGATATATTTTACACTAATACCATTCTGGATATAAGGTATCTAAAACCATAAAATAATAATAAGAATTTATTTGGCAAAACACGCATAAGAACTAAAGGCAATAAAGACCCGAGTAACAAGTAACAATGAAATATTACTAAAAAGAAGCTAAGAATATGACCATATATGATATCATATCAATATGTATGATTCTGGAATAAGTCAATAACAATATTTAAACCATTATACAGGAGCTTCAGACACGTACAAAGCAAATCGGACCTAAGGTAAGGGAAAATATCACAATCTCATTTTTATCCGAGATTGTTTTTACTTTGGCATTTACTAGGGTGTATTTTATCATCCACATACATGTTCCATAAATATGTAATATTGTTTCCATCCACTTACAGTAGTTTGAATCCAATTTTACCCTTCGGTGAATTTTTAGTAACGAATATGAAAGGAATCTTTTGTCGTTTTTTTCGTACGAGGTACTTTTTGACTTTTCCAACAAAAGTACGAAGAATGTTTTTATTAACTTATACGGAATGAATGGATTATTAAAACATTATTTCCAAGAATCTTCCTTTACAAGTATTCAAGGTTATTTTTAATCAACTTCTTTTAGTTTAAAATTGTATGACATGTTAAGAAAGGAAAAGTGTTTTTGAAGTAGAAAGGATATTTTCCTCAAGAATGGAGTTCAAGTATTTTATCAAAATTATTTTCTATCTAAGATAATAAAAGGGTTCTGTTTTTATCCCTATCATTACATGGATTTGATTATGTTGTGATGGAAATATTTTTATGAATTCCTTTATCTTATATGAATTGTTTTATGACGTCTTGTTGTTTAAGAATTCCATTTTTATTACATGGGTTATGCTATGATGTATGGTTTATGATTATGTGGCACACATAAGAAAGGATTAATTATAAGATTGGTGGGACCTATATCTCCCTCCAATGCATTGGGTAAAGATTTTATATCTCATGAGATAGACATTGCTAGAACGGAAGGTTATTTCGGTTCAGTGATACAGGACTGAAACGAGGAGTGAACTCGGTTCAGAAAGGGACTTTGTCCACTAAGATAGTCTTGGCAATGAGTCATGACTAACAAGAAATGATTTTCCATGAGTATGTGTGCATGCCACAAAGTTTCAAGTTTCATTTTATGATTATGGGGATCTCATTTTCACTTCTATGATTTATTCCATGTTAAGATATTATGATCTCTTTTGCAGGTTATGATTTTCAAAAAGATATGATATGATGTTTATTTCCTTTATTTGCCCTTGCTGAGCATTTGAGCTCACCCTTTTATGTTTTCTTTTCCCCAGGTCAGGAAGATGGATATTAAGTAAAATATGCTAAAAGGGACCCTAGATATGATGAAATAAATGGGAGACACTGTAGAAGATTTATGAACTAGTTGTTTATGTTTCCCAGTTTCTAAAGACACTATACCTATACGGTCCTTTGTGGTTTTGTCATATGTTGTAATAAGTGTGCTTCAATTTTGAAGTATTAAAAATGTATGTAATGTATGGGTCGTTATAGTGGGAAACATTCCGACCTTCTCTAGTATTGACTCAAGATGCCAGATGCTCCAATATGCTCTAAATCAGAAAACTGACTTCGTATCTATGGTTATGGACAAGTGCGTTGAGATTGAGGCTCAGTTCAAAACGTTTTTTGTTGGTTACGAAGCTCATAGAAGATTTTGCAAGAGGATGAAAAACTGGTCGAAGAAGACCGTGGAAGAGATGAAGTTGTTCGATGAGTTTCAAGACAATGTTAAAGATGCTTTTGAAACCGAGGACAAGAAGATAAATGAGTTAACTGAATCCATTGAAGAGAAATTGACAGAAGAAAAGAACTTCCTGATTCATGAAGTGAGAGATCTGAATGGGAAGCTGAATTCCGTTTCTCAAAACTGGAAGTTTGAAAGGGATTATCGGATTGATTTTGAAGAAAGGATGAAGGCTCAGGAATAAAAGATCAAAGCTCAGGAAGAAAAGATCAAAGCCCAGGAAGAAAAAATTGAAGCTCAATCCGCAAGAATAGTTGTCTTAGAGAAGCAAGCTGAAGAAGATCATAAAGACCTGAAGAAGATCAATACTATTCTAAAGGGGCTCATGATGATGGAAAAAGATCCGAAATAACCAAATCCAATGTTTTTGTGGTATTATTTTTGTTGCTGAGATTTCAAATTTAATGAAAGTCATGCTTGTCGTTTCTATTGTTGTCATTACTAATTTTTCAGGTACTTTGTTATTTTTTTCCATTCTCTCTAATTCATATTGAAAATCACAAAGGGGGACAAGGAAAAGACCCTTAAGAAAAAGAATAAATCTAAGAAGAGTTTATCAAAGGGGGAGAAGAAAAAGATCCTTAAGAAAAAGAAAAACTCTAATAAGAGTTTGTTTAAGGGGGAGCTTTTTCATTAAAGAAGACCTTCTTATTTATCACTTCGGAAATCTGAATACGATCCTTAGTGTTTCAAATCCAAAGGGGGAGTTAGTCGTATTCATCAATATCCTTAAAGCAACGGGATATAAGCCTTAATGTTTTTCTTTCTTCTTATAATTTCTTTTTCGTAAGGAAGTTTGTGCTTTCCAAAAAGGGGGAGATTGTTGAGTCAATAAGGTTTTCCTTATAACTTTTCCATTCCTTATTGTTTTGAAAATCACAAACACCTTATCTCAAGGAAAATTGCTTTCTTAAGGAAAATCACTTTTATAAGAAAAATTGCTTTCTTAAGGAAAATCGCTTTTATAAGAAAAATTTCTTTCTTTAGGAAAATCGCTTTTATAAGAAAAATTGCTTTCTTAAGGAAAATCGCTTTTATAAGAAAAATTATCCTTATCATATTTTCATCCATATTTTTATTAAGTATGAGATTCTGATTCATTTCTATTTTCTCAGAATCGTTGAAACTTTGATATAAAGCATTCTATTTTAGGATTCGGATTCTGGATAAGAACTATAAGGAAGTTTCATTCCGAATTCCGGATATTAACTCTGACTAAGTTCTATTTCAGATTCATGATACGAATTCTGAAGAAGAATTCTCATTATGAATTCTAATGAAGAAATCTCATTCTAAATTCCCATTACGAATTCCAATGAAGAATTCTCATTACGAATTCTGTTGACAAATTCTCATTACGATTTCTGATGACGAATTCCTATTCTGAATTCTCATTCCAAATTCAACTATTAAACAGAATTTGATTATCTTTGTTTTATACACTCTGAATTAATTCAGACTCCGAAAAATATCTTTGTTAGACTCCGAACATTTATATTGCTTACACTTCTAAAATTTGTCTACTCTTATTATTTTCATTACACTCCGAACCTTTACTCTGAAGCGTTCGTTCCGAACCTTTGAGTCAGAATTAAAACGATGTCGTACATTCTGTTACACTTGTTTTGTTATAAAACGATGTCGTCTGTCTTGTTATAAACTAATCGTTGTTTAAGTGACACGTGTACCGGTCCCTCCGATCTTTAAAGAAAATATGACCGTTGGAGAAGGAGACGACCTTACCTATAAATAGGATCTAATTTGAAAGAGCTTGTTGCTGTTGCTAGTACTGAAAGGCTGACTAATTTGCTTGAAGTGATTTATAGAGAGAGTGACTCTTATTAAATCTCAAAGCATCGTGTGACTCCGAATGTTGGTGATTACATTCGAGGGCTTCCGAGGATAGGAAGAAAGCGGTGCCGACTACCTTAAAGTCTGAGGGCTTCCTTGCTGAGGAAGACAGAGGTTGCCAACTACCTTGAAGTTTAGGGCTTGCAGGGATAGCAAGATAGAGACTCCGATCTTCGTATCGAGGGCTTACCCTGGTGGGGGTAAGACAGACTTTCTTGGAAGTATAAATCAAGGGACCTTTATCCAAGGTTATTGGATACCCTTCTCTTTGGGTTAAAAGACTTATATCTTGTTACTTGTAGTTTTACTACTTGTTTATATTCCACTGCATTTTGTAATATAAGGAAAGTATAACATTATTATACTTCCTTACTTGTACTATGTTTCATTTAGATTCTATACGCTATAAGGTAGAATCTCATATTGTAATCTTCTGTTAAGTGTCAACTTCCGGAACCATATTTCTGGAACCTACGTTCGGAATCTCTTTCCAAGTTTGCTTTTGGAATTAGAGGTGTTGTGAATCTACTAAGTTTAACTTTGTTAAACATATCCCTTTCCTTTTCTTAAGGAAAACATAGTTATTCTTAACTAACTTTAAAGGTTCCAAAGGAATTTTTAAAGTTACAATTCACCCCCCTCTTGTAAATTGAGCATCTACATCACTATTTCGATTCTACAATTGGTATCAGAGGTTTGAAACCTCTTGCTCTATACCAATCTTACAGCACTCCTACATGATGGGTGAACTATTTTTAGAAATATTAAAATATGATCATTCTCATTCTTCCATTTCAAAAGATCCAATATCATTCCATTTAAAACCACAATAGGTCTTATTCAGAACATGCCTTTTTCACTAGATAAAACCAATGGGTTTCTATCAAATCATTTTAAGCCATTTTCACATGTTTTAAATCCATTCAAAACCAATTACATCATTACACATTTCATTTTAAAAATTAAATACAACAATTTAATTGAAAAAATTTCCTTTAAATCCGCAATTTAAATCCAACAATTTAAATCAACCAATTTTCCATGAACACACCCAGTTCAATGGATTTGGGGTTTTCCAAATTTCCATGCCAATACCATTTAGAATATCTCAATTCAATGGTATCGAGTTTTTATCAATTTAATTGAATGAAACATGAGTAATTTAATTTAAATCAATAATTGAGATAAATCAAGCAAATAAATTGATAATCAATTTGGCAAGACAGGATGGAACCACCTACCTCGAAGGTTTTGACCAAAACCACAATGGTTGAAGAACACTCAAGAATCCCGGTTGATTATCCAAAAACCCTTACTAGATCCCTTCCCCTAGCAAGACCAAGACCAAAACTCATCATTTTGGCATTTACACACTTATATCTATCCATAACAGGCGTAGATATAAGAGATCAAGGGAAGAGGATAAGTCGGTCTATGTAGATCTAAGAAACCGATCAAGAAAGAATAAGAACTATCACATACCTTGAGAATCCCACTTCGATTCACCAAGAAGAGCCTTTGGATCGCCTCTGGAACAAAGGGAGAACCTTCTCTGGCCCCAGGAGAAGAAAAATCCCATGTATGGGACACTTAGGTGGAAATAAGAAGCATTTATAGGCAAAATGGATGAGATCCACAATTTAAGGATCTAATTTTAAGTGGCCGAACGGTTTGTCCGCACGTTTTGTCAAACTGTGTGTAAACTGTTCAGATCACACTGTCCAAGGTTGCTGGTCCACATGGTATAGTCGCACGGTTTACCAGTCTGTGTGCACACCATGTGTACCCCACTATCCAGTGCAGCTAGGTTGGCACGGTTTGATCGCACGGTTTATCAAACCGTGTGCTAACCGTGCAGTAGCCATTGACTTTATGTTTTACTTAAAATTTCACCTAAACGCAACCCCATGTCACTACTCCAAAACAGAGGCACTTAGAGATATCAAAAGTATCTGAAAACATAACTGGATGTTACAACAATAGATCTGAAAAAACCCCATTCCAAAAGAAAAACCCATAAAACATGTTTTTTATTAAAAAATTACCATCAGAAGACAAATTGAATCAAATAAATGAGAAAACCAATTTAATTTTAAATGAATTATTATATATTCATATAATTACATAATTTTGTTTAAAAACAAACATTTTGAATGATGTGTGACCTAATATCCATCAACAACTGTGATAAGAGTTGAGTAGATTAGGTCCTCTCTATCCTATATCCAGTATAATGTCATCAATATTCTCAAAAAACCCATATATATTAAAAGAATAGTACCTTAATGATCCAATAGTTGACTATTATAGCTATATATCATGTTGTTACAAATAATAAGGTTGACTGGAGAAATAATAAACTATTCCTGAGTTAATCTAACGTGAATGAAGGAAATCCATTATGAATACTCAGAGAAAATCATCATGATCATTGAATAAGGATTTTTTGAAGAGAATATGAAATTAGGGGTTCATTATAGGATAATCTATGATTAAAATAATTTTTAATAAAATATTCATATAATTAGAACCCTTCATGAATGGTTTTATAGAGTGTTCAGACGATTAGAAGTAATTGTATTAATTAACTATGTTCTCTATAAATAGATATTTTTTGGGGTGAAATAATTTATTGAAATTTTAATGTACCCATTTGATTGTCATTCATATCCCCACTGCATAATTTTTCATGGTTTGGGTGGATGTCCATAGGGGTTCCAAAATCAGTGCTCCTCCTTGTAGTGGCTCAACAAATGATGAACATTTCATTGGTCTTAAACTCACAGTTTTGCCTAACAATACTCCCTCAATTAATGGTGTAGTGGAATCCAAATAATATAAGAAATATAAAAACAAGACTATTGAATTACCCAACCCAAGGAAAGTCAATACAAGACCCCGGATGGACTTATTCTAAGACAATAGAACTTTGCAATAGCAATTCTCCAATACTATAAAATTTTATAAATGGACATAAAATCCAGAATAAAAATTATTACCATTTTTTAAGATTCATTATGTAAACACAAATACGTATTGCCAACAATTTATGAGAAAATATAGACGTTTAAATGATGTATTTTCTAGATAAATCATGTTTTATATTCAAGAAATGTTCATTTTTATGAGAATATTGTTTAATCTGGTTTCATATGAATTTGAAGATATACCATAGTATAAATAATTATAGTTGTATTATCAATAGGTTAGTATAATTTTGTGTAGATAAAATTTTATATATTTGAAATGATTTAATTTTATTATATAAATTTAAAACATTCTTGCATGAATGATTCTACTTGAATTAATAATGTACTATATACACATATCTAGGCCTGGAGACCATCATTTAAATAAATTTTACTATTATGAGTTAATAACATTGATAATGTATAGAGTATAATTTATGTGATATAATAAAATGTATTTTATTTACAAATGTATAATGAAATTAACATCCTCATGAAAAAGAAATCTAAAATAATAAATAAATAAATATAAATACAGACATGAATTATTTGTAATCAACTTTTAGATATATATTTTATTTGATTTTCAATATTATGATTGATGTTTCCCACACCTTGTCCATGGGGGGGTCTTATGTCAATAAAATTTTATTGTGATTACTGAAAAAATAATAAAAATAATATGAAATTTTATGTAAATTTTATTTCATATATTCTAATCTTATAGATGATACAAAATGCATCTAGTTTCTTGATTAATTTATGTTATGTTTAAAATAAATCTTACTAATCTATCACAACAACAAAAATATTATAATTTTTCCTGAGTAGTGGTTCTATTATCTAGTTTAGAATATACTACACCAATATAATTCATCGAATAGTTGAATCCATGTATATTTTGGAATTGTATTGAAATATTAATGATACATGGATATATATGTTTTTCTCAAAATTAATTAATCCCTAGTAGTAGAGAATATAAAACCAATGTGTTGATTTCAATGGATCTAAGTCCCACTATTTGTGAATGAATAAAAATGAAATGATTCATAATTAAATACATTATTCTCATAATTTTATGGTAAATTTCTATGGTGTAATCACATAAGTGTACATGGAAGATTCATTAATGATTCAATATGTCATTATATGAATGATTATTATGAGGTTGATAGTGATGTCCACTGTGGAACATATAGGTACACTGAGAGGGGTGTGAATAACTGTACACAAATTTTTACTGAAATTATTTTCTTCACCAAAATCCAATTTAATAATCATAACTTCTACACTTTTTTTGAGTAAGTGAACCCACACTGTTTATAAAACACATTATACCAACTATATGAATGAAAATATTTTCAGTCACTATAAAAATCATTTTTACAATGTTCTCCATTGATGTGGAGGACTATTTCATTTTGGGGTTTAGGATGATCCATGACATAGATTATCTACTAAAAAAATTATAAATTAGAAGTGGGATTCTTGGGTATCATCATGAAAACCATGAAGGGTATGTATTACAAATTTCCCAAATTATACTAAAATACTACTACTGTTCTTAAAACTGGCTTCCCACAAGTGTTTCACAAGCACACCACATTCCATAATGAGAAAGTCCACAAGAACATCAAGAAGATACTATAATACAAACATGATCTTTCTATGAGCCATTGTAATGAACTGACTTTTATATTTACCACTTCGACTCAAACTCTTTTATGTACACTAAATTTAATCCATAACAGTATATCAATGTCTGCACTATATAATATTGTGAATGAGTGGATGTCAACTAACATGTAATATCATAATGAAAAACCGAATATATATTAAAAATATCGATGTTTTATTCTTATATTCATTACAAAAAAATATTAAATCATAGAAACTCAATTATGAAACACATGAATCATCAGCTATTATTATTTCATGTATGATGTAAATTATGTTTTAATGCATGTGGGTAATCATATCCATGAGTATTCCATCAATGTACATGTATATCCATTGGAAAATTGTATTTATAATACAGTATCTACATTTTTTTCATTTATAAATACCTTTTATCCTCACACACACTAACCACTTTTCTTTCATGAAAACCTAAATGCATATAATAATATTTTCAGAATATTAATTCATTAAAAATATAAACATAATATTTATGATTTCATAATTAATTTATCTTGAATGGAATTCATTATTGATTTCAGAAACTCGCATGGATGATAGATCATAGTGTAAGCATATCAAATAAACACCATCCTCATATTTTTTCACACACACACATCCATAAGGGTGTCTAATCTGAATTGTATTTCTCTGTGAAGGAACATAATATGTTCTAAAAGAACCACTTCAAATACACCATGTGCATGAGAAACATATAATGATCGTTTAAATCTCGTGTGTAAAACCAAATGTGTTTCCTAATTATTATAATCAATTCAATTGAATTACATGCACACAATATGTCTATCTAGAGAATGTTTTATCTCCAATTTGTACATGGAGAATAAATATAGATACATGAAGGGTATAAAACAAATTAAAATCGATTTTTGGTATGTGGATTTTAATTAAATAGAATGAGTGTTGCATGAACAATTTGACTACATCATGGGATCACTTTGTCCTAGAAAAATGAGTCCGAAAGAATCATTATTTCTCTAATCAGATAGATTCATGGTGGTTATCATTTTTTTACATGAGATAATCTTATAATCATTAAAATCTCTACCTTAATATTGAGTCCCCCATTATAAGAATCATCCCACCAACGTACGTACTCACTCACCTCTAGATTCTGAATTTCAAGATCTATTGTCAGCCTACAAAAATATTTACCACATTTATATTTATCACTGGGTTTATCCTCATTTATTCATAATAAATGAGTTACATGAGATTTATATCATATTGAAATCATAAAAAATAAATAAATATTCAACAAAAGTTTCATTTGGATCATCTATCAACATTTCATGGAGAAATAATAGAAAATATTAGAACCTATTGAAATTATGTAGAACCAACATATATATCAGATCATATGGATTGGAGAAATTCGATTGAAGGAAATAGCTTATATCTATATTTTTAATGGTGTTGAAATAGAATTTCTAAAGATGTATTCCCACATTAAAACACACATTTAAAATTCACATAAAACATATTTTTACCACTTCTGTGAGGGGAGTTTTGAAAATCCGAGAGACACTATTAATATTAAGGACTAAAATGTGGTTCAATGAGATAAAGTAATTTTTGGTTAATAGTAACTTTTTACTTTTTTTACCACTGTTAAAACGTAAATAGTGTAATTAAGGGTAAAAATGATATTATTATTACCCTAACACATGTCTTAATTCTATTGGATAAGTGTAATTTGACCAAACACAACATTAGGAATAAAATATGACTGTTTAGGCCCACTTGAATTAGATTAGGACATTTAAATTATTTTATTTAAAGAATAGTTAAAATAGTTACAATCATAGATTAATAACTAAAACATTTTTAATATAGGTTTATACATAAGATAAATTCTACTATAAATATTTATTAGAAAGATAAAAATATTTCCTACATAATAGAACTTTATTTATAATTTTTTGAAATTATATAATTTAATTTATTTATGACACAATGATGATACAGTAATTATATTATTAATGAAATATTAACATAATTGATGTTATAAATACCCACATAAATGTAATTTTAACTTTTTATGAATTCCAATAATTTTCTAGGTTAATATGACATGTTATTATTGGTTCCATTAACTTTTTTTAAATAATCATTCTGTTATGATTTAAAAAAAAATCATTTACCAAATAGTGTCCAAATTGACATCAAATAGTTTTTAAAACAAATATTATATTATTAATTGTTATTTTATTCCAAAAAATCTATGGTTCGGAAACGTCACTTAAATAAGGTTATATATATTAATAATAAACATCTTGGGGTTCTTTTGGCTTGTTATTGTATGTTTGTTAACCTTATAGTGTAAGAAAACAAGAAGACACAGTAAAAGTAAAATTATTTTACTTAAAGTTAAATCTAAATGATAAGGTTAAAATAGAAACCTAAATTGGTCTAAATTCTATTGGATGAGATTAATTCGACCCATAACCACCTTATCTTTTAAATAAATCAATTTGGAACTGTTAAAATTCGAATATGACTTTATAATAAATTAATATTTTTCATTTTTCCAAAGGTTCCCCTCTCCTCCCTTATAAAAGGGCACCTCCTCCCTCTCTTCCTCACACCCCATTGATCCTTCATGCTCGGCCCATCCCTGCCAATATCTCATCTCTACTTCCCTAGAAACATCCTATAGGTCTTGGTCTTCTTCAAAGACCCTATTTAGTGCCCTAAGAGGAGGTTAAGTAGAGGCCATTCAAAGAAGAGGTAATGTCCATTACCAATTATTTCAACATTATTTCTTCTTCTACATATTCTTCTTTAGTTGTTTCATTATGAAATAATAAAATCAGTATCAATAATATACTGATATGTTATTATAAGTATGAAACAACCCTATTTCACCATTTATCCATCCTACGGATAACAAAATCACCGCGCGTGCGTACGTACGGAATACCGTCTCAATGTCATGGTGTAATATATTTTCCACCACCACCTTACTTGGATGAGTATAATGGTGTAAATAATAACTATATATATGATTATTTTAATGTTATATTGATTCTGAAATAGTTTACATACACTCAAATACAATTCAATGATCATGGGAACGATATCATCGCTCGTGCATACGTACGGAATACCGTCTCCACTATATGATGTGACTCGTTATACATGATCTTAATTGAATAATGATTATATAAATTAATTGAATGAATAAATATTATATATATTAAACTAATACCATTATGTAAATGAGGTATCTATAACCTAAAAAGAAGAATAAGAATTCATTAGACAAAACATGCATAAGAACAAAAAGTAATAAACACCCGAATAACAAGTAGCAATGAAATATTACTAATAAGAAGCTAAGAATAAGACCATATATGATATCATAACAATAATTATTATTCTGGAATAAGTCAATGACATTATTTACATATTTATACAGGTGGTTCGGACACTTACGAAGCAAATCAGACCTAAGGTAAGGGAAAAACTCGCAATCTCAATTTTTATCCAAGATTGCTTATACTTCAGAATTTACAGGGGAATATATATCATCCACATCCATGTTTCCTCAATATGTAATATTATTTATATGCTCATACAATTTTTTAAATCCAATTTTACCCTTTTGTGAGTTTTATTAAAAGATTTTAAAGGAATCTTTTTTCCTTTTTCGTACGAGGTACTTTTTGACTTTTACGGCCAAAGTATGAGAAGAATGTTTTTTTAACATATACGAAAAGAATGGTTTCTTAGAAAATTATTTAAATGAATATTTCTTTACATGTTTACTAGTTTATATTTAATCAACTTATTCTAGTTTAAAATTATATGACATGTTAAGAAAGGAAAATTTTTTTGAAGTAGAAAAGATATTTTCCTCAATAATTGAGATCAAGTGTTTTTTCAAAATTATTTTCCATCTAAAATAATATAGGGTTCTTTTTCTATCCCTATTTTCACATTGTTTCGATTATGTTTTGTTGGAATTATTTTTTTGATGTCCTTTTAACTTATATGGATTTTGTTATAATGACATGATGATTAAGAATCCAATTTTTTAATTAAATGTTTTATGCTACGATGTATGATTTATGATTTTGTGACAAACATAAGAATAGTTTTATAATGAGATTGATGGAACCTATATCTCCCTCCAATTCATTGGGTGATGATTTATATCTCATGAGATAGACATGGCTGGAATGGCAGGTTAATTTGGTTCAAAGACACAGGACTGAAACGAAGAGTGAACTCAGTTCAGAAATGGACTTTGTCCAATAAGATAGTCTTGGAAACGAGTCTTGAATACTGAGAAATGATTCTCTATGATTATGTGTGTATGAAACAAAGTTTCATGTTTTATGTTATGATTATTGGAATTATATTTCACTATTATGATTTATCCCATGTTAGGAAATTATGATTTCGTTTGCACGTTAAGATTTCCAAAATGTAATGTTCTTTTGAATATGATGTGATTGATATTTCTTTTGTTTACCCTTACTGAGATTTGAGCTCATCATTTTGTATGTTTTATTTCCCCAGGTCAGGAAGAAGATTATTAAGTAGGAAATGCCAAAAGGGACTCTAGATATGATGATATAAATGGGAGACAATGTAGATGCTTTATAAATGAGTTGTTTATGTTTCTCAGTTTCTTAAGACATTATACCTATATGGCCCATTTATGGTTTTGTTATATGTTGTAATAAGCGTGCTTCAATTTTGAAGTATTAACAATTTATGTGAAATATGGGTCATTATAGTTAGTATCAGAGGAAATGTATAGTCAAAATTTGGAAACAAGGATGTGAAAGTCTTAGTAAGAACCCTAAGGATAAGTCTAATCATAGAACAAAATCATAGTGTTTTATAAATGTCCATGAATAACCTATTATAAGACCTTAAGTATAAAATTTTATTCTAGATTATGTGGTTTTCCTATTATAATTAGTGTTTCTCACACTATTCTTCTAGGTTTTAGTCAATGGCTGGAACCCAAAGGATCCGTGTTAATGTAGAATGTGACGGGAAATGCAATTATGGTCCCCCTGAGCAACCAAACTTTATGGGAGCTGGAATTAAAAATCTTATACCCAGGCTCACACAACTTTCTCAAGCTAAGAATCTTGCAGGACTTCCAAACATGTAAAGGAAGGAGCATCATTCTGTTGAATCCTTCATGAGGCAACGTCTACCCTCATTCAACGGGTCTATTAATCCATTAGTGGATGAACAATTGATCAGTACAACTGAAAAGATATTTTCAGTTCATCAATTTTTTGAACATGATAAAGTCATCTTAGAAGTATATCGTTCGGAAGGTGAAGCTGATCAATGGTGGAATATTATCAAGAATATGAGGCAAAGGGCTGAAATTGAGTCCATGGAATGGGATGAGTTCAAGAACTTATTTTTCAATAAGTACATCCCTTGTAGTATTCAAACAAAGATGGAGAAAGAGTTTCTTGAACTGAAGAAAAAGGATGATCAATCTGTTGGTACCTATGAAGAAAATTTTACAAGACTTGCAAGGTACGCTTCTAGTACTATTATCCAACCTGACAGTAAGATCGATCAATTCTTTAGTGTCTTAAAACCAGGTATTCGAAGGGTGTCAGCCATAAGGGACTTCAATAGCTATGAGGAAATCGTTCGATGTGCTCTCTAGGTTGAGATGGAGATTGGAGTATCCCATCATTCATATGGGTATGATAAGAAGAGGAAAATGGAATTCAAAGGAAAATATAAAGAGCACACTGAAAAGAATATGACTTTTCCCTTATGCTCAAAGTGTGGAAAGAAACATGGAGGGAGTTGACTTTAAGGGAAAAGTAAATGTTTCAAATGTGGAAAGGAAGGTCCTTAGGCATTTGAATGCTGCAATGATGGGTGGAAGATGTCTAGTGATGCGAACAAAGAAAGGGATACACAAAGTGCACCTCGTACACTTCAATGTTACAAGTGCAAGGAAATTGGGCATTATTTCAATCAATACCCTAATCCAAAGGTTATTGATGATGATCGACATCAACAAACTATTAAGGCTAAAGGAAAAGGAAAGTCACATGAAATTTCTATCAGTGATGTAGAGTATGAGAATGATTTGGTGAAAGGTACACTTACCATCCACTCTAATGTAGAAAATGTTTTATTTGATTCTGGATCCACCCACTGTTTTATTATTGAAGAATTTTCTAATGATATCACCGTATTACCTCAACAAATATATGTTGAGTCAGGTGTGACAACCCCTAATGGCACAACAGTCACATCAAAATTTTATAATTATTCTCCGGTTGAAGTTTGTGGGAATTTGATTCCTGCAAATCATGTGATCCTTACTATAGTGGAATTTGATGTGATTCATGGCATGGATTGGGTTTCTTTATATGGAGCTCATATCAATTGCCAAAGAAAGGAAGTCACCTTTTATTTTCCAGATCAATCTATGATCGTCTATCGATGCAAGGATGAACATAACCTTCTAGTGCAAATTTCTCCCATCTTATGGGTCTTGATTCCACTAAATGAAGGTTATTTATCTCAAATTGTTGGTGAGAAACTCATGATTAAGAATCTTCCCGTTGTATGGGAGTTTGATGATGTCATTCCAAAGGAATTTCTGGGTCTTCCACCAAATCCAGAAGTTGAGTTTTTAGTAGAACTCGTATCGGGTGCTTTGGCTATTTCACAGACACCTTATAGAATGGACCCAATTAAGTTGCAGGAATTGAAGAAGCAACTCCAATAGAATCTTGATAAGAGATTCGTACGCCCTACTGCGTCACATTGGGGAGCACCTATTCTGTTTGTTTAGAAGAAAGGAAGATCAATGAGACTCTACATTGATTATCGAGAACTTAACAATATGACTATCAATAACAAATATCCTCTCCCATGCATTAATTACTTATTTGACCAACTACGTAGAGCTCAATACTTTTCCAAGATTGATCTTCATTCTGGGAATCATCAATTAAGGGTCAAAAGGGAGGATATAACAAATACGGCTTTCCGTACCAGGTATGGACACTATGAATTTATAATTATGCCATTCTGTCTTACTAATACCCCTACTAGCTTCATGGATGTGATGAATAGAATCTTTAGATAATATCTTGATCAGTTTGTGGTAGTCTTTATAGACAAATTTTTTGTCTATTCAAAGGGAATGGAAGAAGATGAAGATGACTTGAGAATTTTATTGATGACCTTGAGAAAGAAGAAGCTTTATCCCAAATTTACCAAGTGTGAATTTTTGCATCAAAAAGTTTCATTTTAGGGTCACATAATCTCAAAAAGAGGGGATATCTGTGGATCCCGCAAAAATACAGGTTATTGAAAGATGGTCGAGACCAACAACAGTAACTGACATCTGAAGTTTTCTTAGTTTTGTTGGATATTATCGACGTTTTGTGAAAGATTTTTCACGATTATCTAATCCACTCTCCAGGTTGACTCAAAAAGGAGTTGTGTTAATTTGGACAGAGGAGTGAGAAGATAATTTCAAGGAGTTAAAAAGAAGGTTATCTAGTGCACATGTGCTCACACTGCCTTGTTATGGAGCTAGGTTTGTGATCTACAATGATGCATCCAAGATGGGGATGGGGTGTGTTCTTATGCAAAATGATATGGTGATAGCTTATGCCTCACGAAAGTTGTAAATCTATGAGCAGAATTACCCAACTCATGATTTGGAGTTAGCTGTGGTAATCTTTGCATTAAATATTTGGAGGCATTATCTTTATGGTGAAATGTGTGATACTTATACAGATCATAAATGTTTAATGTATATTTTCACACAAAAGGAGATGAATATTCTCCAAAAAAGATGGTTGGAGATAATTAAGGATTACTACTTCTCAATTCATTACCAACCATGGAATGAAAACAAGGTGGAAAAGGCATTAAGTAAACTAGACCATGCTAGCTTATCCATGATGTGGATCACAAAAGATCCAATATTTATGGATTTACAAAGGATGGATCTTGGAATTATAATAGAAGGGGAGAAATATTACCTTACTCAAATGAATGTTCAACCATTTATACATGTTAAGATTAAAGAGGCACGAAAAGAAGATGTAGAGTTACAAAAGAAGGTGAGAAATGTTCCTGAATTCAACCTTGATTGTGATGGGATAATAATGTTTAGGAATCGGGTTTGTGTTCCTCCCATACCAGAATTAAAGAAGGAGCTGGTGGATGAGGCTCATAGTTCTTCATTCTCTATTCATCCTGGAAGCACGAAGATGTATAGGGACCTGAACGAATACTTCTGATGGGATGGCATGAAAAGAGATTTTTCTGAATACGTCTCTCAATGATTGGTTTATCAGCAAGTTAAAGCTGAGAGAAAGAAGTAAATGGGGATGTTACAACCATTACCCATACCATAATGGAAATGGGAAAACATCACTATGGGCTTTGTCACTGGACTTCCTAAAACATCCAATGGCAATAATGATATCTGGGTCATAGTTGATTGTCTTACAATGTCTTCAAACATCATTCCTATTAGAGAATATTTCTCTCTGGATTAGCTTTCCAGGGTTTATGTAAAGGAAGTGGTATGATTTCATGGAGTAAAACTTTCTATTATATCTAATCGGGATCCGAGGTTTACCTCAATGTTCTGGCGAAGTCTTCAGCGTACTATGGACATAGAGTTGAGTTTCAGCACTGTTTATCATCCTTAGACAGATGGTCAGTCTGAGAGGACAATTCAAACTCTAGAAGATATGTTGATAGATTTCTCTATGGATTTAAAAGGTTGTTGGGATCTACACCTACCTTTGTTGGAATTTTCTTATAATAATAGCTTTCACGGCAGTATTCAGATTTCTCTTTATGAAGCTCTCTATGGAATGAAATGCAGGACCCCAACTTGCTGGGATGATGTTGGGGAAAGAAGGCTATTAGGACCATATCTTGTTGATGAGATGGCAGAAAAGGTCAGATCTATTCAGCAAGACATAAGAGCAACTCAGAGTCGACAAAAAAGTTATGCTAACAACTAAATAAAAGACCTAGAGTTTTAAGTGGGTGATAAATTGTTATTACGAATATCTCCTTGGAAGAGAGTAATGAGATTTGGAAGGAAGGGAAAGCTGAGCCCTAGGTATATTGGCCCTTTTGAAATACTAGATCATGTTGGGAAGTTAGCTTACCAATTGGATCTTCCACAGAATCTCTCTCAAGTTAATGATGTGTTCCATGTATCGCTCTTAAGAAAGTAAAAACCCGATCCTTCACATGTACTTAGCTCCGAAGTTATACCACAGGAGCAAGATCTTTCTTATGAAGAAAAACCGATAGAGATTCTGGATCGTAGCGAAAAGGGACTATGGAACAAGACCACTCGCATGGTGAATGTTTTATGGAGGAACCACCAATTACAAGAAGCTACGTGGGAGCTTGGAGATATGATGGTGGAGAGGTATCCTCATCTGTTGGTTACAAAGTGATGAATTTCGAGGGAGAAATTCATTTTAAGGGGGGTAGATTGTAAAACCCGAGACTTTTATGAGAAAAAATTTGTTTTTATGTTATATAAATCATCAAAGGAAACTTTTACTATAAACAACACTAGATTGTATTTCTTTACACGCAACTGTGGCCTTCCTAGATATCTTGCATTGCACGCAATACCGAGTTTCACTAAACAACAATATGCTATTAAAATATTATTAAAACTAGCTGTTATGAATAGTAATACCCACTTTTTGATATTTTATAAATTTTATCCTTCAAAATGGACTTTATTTTTGGATTAGGAATATCGAAATTATCCTAGGGTGAAATTTTGGTATTTTTCTGAAAACATTCAATTTTTGATGAATAGTGAAAACTCTTTGTTACTATTTAAAAACCGACATTTTATTTAAATAATTATTTATTTTATATAAATATTTTTTAGGTAAAAATTGATACATAATACCTATATATGTTCAAAGTAATTCATTTGAGTAATTTTATAATAATTTTTGATATATAAAAATTTTATTGAACATTTCACCGTCTTTTACCCACCTCCTAATAGAATTTGCAAATTCACATAAAACTTAATTTTTCTGCTTCTGTGAGTAGAATTTTGAAAATCCGAGAGACACGGTTAATATCAAGGACTAAAATATGGTTCAATGAGATAAAAATAATTTTTTGTGAACAATATCTTTTTACTTTTTTTACCACGGTTAAAAGTAAATATGGTAATTAAGGGTAAAAATGATATTATTATTACCATAAAACATATCCTAATTCTATTGGATTAGTTTAATACGACCAAAAAGAATCTTAGGAATAAAATATTACCATTTAGGCCCACGTGGATTACATTAAGATATTTAATATTATTTAATTTAAAAAATAGTTAAAATAGTTAAAATCAATGTTTAATAACTAAAACATTTTTAATATAGAGTTATACATAAGGGTAATTAGACTATAAATATTCATTAGAAAGCTAAAAATATTTACTAAATAATGGTATTTTATTTATAATTTTTATACTTTATACAATTTAATTTATTTATGATACAATGCGGATACGGTAATTATATTATTAATGAAATATTAACATAATTGATGTTAGAAATACCCAAATAAATGTAATTTGAGACTTTTTATTAATTAAAATAATTTTATAGGTTATTATGATATGTTAGTATTTATTTAATTAACTTTTTTCTAAATAATCATTCTGTTATGTTTTTCACAAAAATCAATTACCAAATAGTGTCAAAATTAACATGAAATAGTTTTTAAAACAAATATTATATTATTATTTTTTAGTTTATTCATAAAAATATATGTTTAGGACAAAAGACATATATAAGGTTATATATATTATTAATAAACAACTCGGGGTTCGTTTGTCTTGTTATAGTATGTTTATTAAACTTATAGTGTAAGAAAAGAAGAAGACACGGTAAAAGTAATATTATTTAACGTAAAGTTCAATCTAAATGATAATGTTAATATAGAAACCTAAACTTGTCTAAATTCTATTTGATGAGATTATTTAGACCCATACCCTCCTTATATTTTAAATAAATCAATTTGGAGATATTAAAAACTTAATATGACTTTATAATAAAATAATAGTTTTAGTTTTTCCAATGCTGCCCATGTCCTTACTTATAAACGGGCACCTCTTACCTCAATTCCTCACACCACATTTAGCCTTCAAGCTCGGAAAAAATCTGAACATTTCACTTCTTCACTTCCCTAGAATCATCCTAGAGGTCCTGGTCTTCGTGAAAGACCATCTTTTGTGCCCTATAAGGAGGTTAAGTAGAGGAGCTTCAATGAAGATGTACTATTCGTTACTGATTCTTCCAAATTTATTTCTTCTTCTGCTTCTTCTTCTTTAGTTGTTTCATTATGAAGTAATAACATAAGTATCACTCATATACTGATATGTTATTATAAGTATGAAAAAACCATATTTCACCATCTATCCATCCTACGGAAAATGAAATCACCGCGCCTGCGTACGTACGGAATACCTTCTCCACATCGTGGTGTAATCTATATTCCACCACCACATTACTTGTATGGGTATAATAGTGTAAATAATAACTATATATGATTATTTTAAATTGATTTTGATTCTGAAATAGTATACATACACTCCAGTACAATTCCACGATCATGGGAACGATATCATCGCTCGTGTGTACGTACGGAATACCGTCTCCACAATGTGATGTGACACGTTCTACATGATCTTCATTGAATAATGATTATACAAATGAATTGAATGAATAAATATGATTTATATTACACTAATACCATTCTGGAAATGAGGTATCTATAACCTAAAAAGGAGAATAAGAATTTATTCGACAAAACAAACAAAAGAACAAAAAGTAATAAACACCTGAATGACAAGTAGCCATGAAATATTACTAACAAGAAGCTAAGAATATGACTATATATGATATCATATCAATAAGTATGATTCTATAATAAGACAGTGACATTATTTAAATCATTATACAAGAGGTTCAGACACTTACGAAGAAAATCAGACCTAAGGTATGGGAAAATCTTGAAATTCCAATTTTTATCCGAGATTGTATATACTTCAGAATTTACTGGTTAATATTAATCATCCACATCCATGTTTCCTCAAAATGTAATATTATTTATATCCTCTTACAATTGTTTAAATCCAATTTTACCATTCAGTGAGTTTTTAGTAAATGATATGAAAGGAATCTTTTTCCATTTTTCGTACGAGGTAATTTTTGACTTTTTCGGACAAAGTATGAGAAGAATGTTTTTTTAACTTATACAGCATGAATGGATTTTTATAAAATTATTTCCATGATGCTTCCTTTACAAGTTTTCATGTTTATTTTTAATCAACTTATTGTAGTTTAAAATTATATGACATGTTAAGAAAGAAAAATGTTTTTGAAGTAGAAAGGATATTTTCCTCAAGAATGGAGTTCAAGTGTTTTATCAAAATTATTTTCCAAATAAGATAATATATGGTTATGTTTATATACCAATTTTTCAATTTTTTTAGATTATGTTATAATGGAATTATTTTTTTGGAGTCCTTTTATCTAATTTGGATTTTTTTATGATGGCATGATGATTAAGAATCCTATTTTTTATTACATGGGTTATGATATGATGTATGATTTATGATTTTGTGGCACACATAAGAATGGTTTCATTATGATATGGGTTGGAACTATATCTCCCTCCAATGAATTGGGTAATGATTTATATATCATGAGATAGACATGGATGGAACAGAAGTTTAATCCGGTTCAGTGAAACAGGACTGAAACGTGGAGTGAACTTGGTTCAGAAATGGACATTGTCCGCTAAGATAGCCTTAGAAATGAGTCTTGACCACTATGAAATGATTCTCTATGATTATGTGCGTATTCCACAATGTTTCATGTTTTATGTTATGATTATTGGGATTATATTTCACTACTATGAATTATCCCAGGTTATGAAATTATGATTTCTTTTGCAGGTTAAGATTTCGAAAATGTTATGTTCTTATGAATATGATGTGATTGATATTTCTTATGTTTACCTTGACTAAGTATTTTAGCTCACCCTTTTGTATGTTTTCATTCCCCATGTCAGGAAGAATGTTATTAATTAGATATTCCAAAAGGGAATCTAGATATGATGAAATTAATGGGAGACAATGTAGATGCATTATGAACCAATTGTTTATGTTTCCCAGTTCCTAAAGAAACTATACCTATAGAGTCCTTTCATGGTTTTGTTATATGTTGTAATAAGCATGTATGAATTTTGATGTATTAACAGTGTATGTAAAGTATGTGTAGTTATAGGAAAACCTTTAGATTTATTTTAAATCCCTAAATTACACTAGTTATTTCATACTCACCCACCAAATCGCCACCCAAACAAATCACTCTATATATGGATGCCTCATCCAATGAAATTTTTTTACAACCTCTTATATCATAAGATGTAACATGAGATTCAATTTTTTTGAATATCTAGCCTAAAACCTATCAAAAATCTTTGAGCTTATAGGAACTCATTTATGATATGATCTATTTTAGGATGAATCATCTCTACAAAATGGGTCAATTAATCAAGAAATATATGATCCCAAAAATCTAGGGTAACATATACCTAGGGATCTTCCGTATGCAACGTCTCATGGTAAAACATTTGATTAGTGATTTTAGTGAATGAAAACAAGGAATGATCCTCAAGAAACATATCATACACAATAATGTCCCACCCTATCATTCCCACTCGATCAATAATTTACATGGGAAAAGGCCCTATGGAGTCATCAAGAGCCATCAAGAAGATAAAGAACCTCTCAATATTCAAATTATTCTCCACATAATATTACGTTGCATTATCAATAATGAATATGGGGCGATGTTGTATAGTACATTTGTATCCTTGATCCACTCCTTATCATATGTTCCTAACACCAACTTGTCATGGAGTATGAATTGTATGGATTACAAAATTAACCAATATGGGGACCATTGGATGATTTAAATAAAAATACCATATTATCTCATCCAGTATCAAAATTTTGTGACATCTCATTGGATACATTTCCATTAAATTATAATATAATAACAGATGACCATTATGGCATATCATAAATTCATATTCCCAACATTATGAAAGAAATTTTTTTAAATAAATATTGAATTTAATGTTTTATAAATTCCATTAATTAAACACCATGATTAAAAATTAACGAATTCAATTAAATTCAAATACCATACTATTGATTCGAATGACCTAAATCTTAAAGTCTCAAACATGGTAAAAAAATTACCACCCATGGAAACTAATTTTATGACTTAGATGAGACCCTGATTGGAACCCTATTGTATTTACAATATGAATTTCAAGGTTTCTAACTCAGTTCTATCCTATTAACTGAACTAATATTAGGATGATTAATCAATACCTAGGATGATCATCCATGTAATAAAATTACATAATCATATAACCTCAGTAAACAATACATTCCACATAATTCAGGATTTCATGGTGGTGAGGTGAAATAAGATAACAAAAACATGTTTTCCATAGTAAAAAATAATTCAAAGAACTAGAGTATAAATATGAATATTGGTATACATTAAATACCAATAAAAACGATACTAAAACAAGTAAATTGGAACGGTATGACAATACATTTCTAAAAATTATCCATGTGCCTGAAAATTTCCTCAAAACCATCCTACTCGGAAGGCAATGATGAAATGATATGTCATAATGCTACAATAATCCCTTCCCATTATTGATTTATTAAAACGGTTTATAACTTTCAAATTGAAAAATATAGTTGTGAGAGAGAACCTGGTCAGGAAATACACCATATACTATACGAATTCTAGCAACAATAATATATCATTTCGTGATTAAAAATAGAAATATTCAAATTCATTTCATAAATAAAAAATATTTTCTGATCGTGTCCATTTATTTTCATGAAATCTGTTAATTTTCAGAAATTAACATATATAAAATGTACCATATAAAAAACAATAATTAATATCCATACACCATAACATAAAACTAATTAAATATATAAGATATTATTCATCATGTGAATCCATTTAATAACTCATCGTGTGAAAAAAATGAGAGAACAAATCTATGAAAAAAATACATCATGTGATAAATAACCCATAAATGAAAAATAAAACTGTATGGAGACATATACTATAACAATAATATCGTGAACCATTCTAGTGGGTATCATGCCATGACTCCCCAAGCATACCTCAAATAGTCTAGGGGATGGAAACATTAACTAAGTAGGAATAAAAATAAATGGTATATATTTTCAACGTACATGTACACATGAACAGATAATTGATCCCACAAAATGATGAAATGAAAAACCACCAATTAAATAATCCATGTATACCAATATACACCAACACAATATTTGGAAGGAAATTAATGTAATTTAAATTGGTCAGACTAATACCCACCACAATGAATTTATAACCATAGGTCCATCCAATAAGAAAAATGCACTGGGACTATTTTATGTAGCCATAGGAACACACCTTGGTCTATTTGCTCTGACAATGCACCAACATGTCCTAGTCCACCTAGGACATAATCTAAAGGTTTATTTTCTTCACAATACAAAACAAAAGTAGGAAAATATCATGAATAGGCGAGTATAAAAATAATCAGTAGGAAACCACAAAACCCAAATAAAATAAAACAGTGGAATGATACAGTCATCTATACCTAGGTATATGTATAAAACACAATAATTTAGAATATCCATATAAAATCTACCAGGAGACATAGTTTACATGTATGTAAATACCACTATATACCAAGAGTTGTATTTAAACTCGAATGTTCCATGATTGACATATCAGGGCTAGCACACACATTAGTCTGATAGCACTGATGAATATTGTCCATGAGGAACATCTAGTTGGTTCTATCCATGAGAATGCTACACTGATAAGTCTTAAGAGAGATATGATACAATAGTTGAGGATTATAACTAGGGAAATGTGATGATACAAGAAATGAAATATAGGTCAACCCACTACGTGTAGGATTAACTCCCATGTAGTGTTTTCACAACAGTACCAAAAATTCTTCTGAGGGAATGATGAAATGAATTGAGGGTCCCACTTTTGACCTCTTAGGGGGAATCAAAAATATTTATCCTAGAAGATGTACATAAGGGATCATTTTCCTAGGAGAATTAAATGGTTTTTACTAAACTTTACGAAATCAATAAAGGGAACAACCCCTAAAAAACATTCCCAATATATGGAGGATAATGAAATCAAGCCGTACTGAAATGGGTACAGAAGGTGTAGTAGTGTCACACACCATGTCCCTTAACCCCCATTACATCCAATGTAAAAGTAGCAAATTTTGTCCAACGGTATCAGGTAAAATATGGATAAACAACATGTAAAATTGATTACATGTTGTTTCCTGGCATACAATGTCCACCATTGTACTCTGGTAGTGTGTCGGTACATACCTTCTACTCTTGAAGCTCTACCCCTATAATTGTACATAGGGTTTTCAGTGTCCATTTTATAGGTCATTCCGTTTCGGGGAGTACATGGATTATAAGAGAAATGTGTACTCCACCAGTGTCTATGTACTTAACATGTACATGATGATTCATACAAATTTGGGACACACAACATGTGTTAGGGACTACACACCGTGTCTATCTGGTTTTCCAAGAACCCATCTTATTCCACTCAGTCTCACCATCAATCAATCATATTCCGTTTTGGTGGCTTGTTCACTTCGAAACACAAAATTCAATTTCTATTATCCAATATAACACTAAATCGATGCAATTTTGGACATCAATTGTCTTAGAAATACATAATCGTACGAGTTAATAATTATTGCTGATGAATAGATATTTGGCACCCACTATTGTTTGAACGGCCACCACAATCTCCATATAACATTCTTCAATTCATCTCAATGTCAGATATATAGTTTCATATCATTTCACAAACAATTTAAGACACAAAAATCATTTTTTTCACAATGGTGTTCAATGTTAGTGAAGAACAATGAACACCCGAAGTATGGTGAACTGGGGGAGGAATGAAAAATAATATTTATTGGGATGAATGTACATTAATGTTCATTATGATATTGGTTCATAACCATTAGAATTGTAAATAAATGTGTCAATTTTTCACAACATAATGAATTAATAATTCTAATAGCCCAAAAAATAATTCCATCCCACAAATACAATCTATCCACAATATAATAAATTATTATATTAGTCTGCATTCATTAAATCAATCAATAAAAAACATCCTACCTATACTAAGTGTGATTTCTGACAAAGAAGGGTCATCGAATCATCATCGTTGGTGAGATCCATCATGATCGACATTCGTCAATCACTGATTCAAAGTTATTTCATTTCCTACTAATGTTAATTTTCTAGATCACATTTTCAAGAGTCGCTATAGGATTCTAGGGTTATGATACAAACCATGGATCTCTGAAAAAGTGTGTATTTATAGAAAAATATTTATGTGTCCCGATATTCATGAAAAAAACATAATTTTTTTATTCATGTTTTGTTCCATGACAATTTTTCACAATTTACCCATGTCAATCATTTTTAGGTTGCTATTATGCTTAATTCAATATTTTGAACTCACTAGTTCCATAATATTTTTGATCTGGGAAACCATTTAAATGTTATTAAAAAAATTTCAGAAATCCATGTCTGCATAGATATTATTATTTTAATATTTTTCAATCAATTATTTCAGGAACACCAGTTCTTGAAATAATATTGTGTCATAGGAAATGATCTCAAAATCTATTCATATAGTATCTAAAAATAACACAAGGAAAATAAGAGTCATTACATTATCCCCACCATTGGGCTTTAAGTACCTGAAAACCCAAAACAATAGATACTAAAAATGAAGAGGGTACATTTCACAAAACTGATCCTCCAGCTCCCAAGTGCTCTCCTGGAGGTTCTCACACCACCACCAGACACTCCCCAAGGGAATCAATTGCCCATGACGGGTCCTCTCCTACTGATCCTTGATCTCCACTAGATTCTCAACAAAACGTACTCCATCCTCCATGTCCAATATTCCCTAGTCAATTATGTTTGATGGGTCTGCACATACCTAATCAACAAGGACATGTGGACGATGTCTTGTACCTAGTCTAACATCAGTGGTAGATATAAGTAGTATTCAACCAGAACTATGCTACAAGAAATTTAGAAAGGTCTGATGATCATTAGAGACAAATTTCTTCCATTGACAAATCAATAGATTCTACATCGAGGGGAAGCCCAGGGGAAAACCGAGTGTCATTCCTCAAAATCCAATGGCGACAAGAATCTACCATCATAAGATTTTTCTTGATCAATTCAATCTTTATCTACTCTTGGATTATCTGAAAATTTCGAATGCAGCTCATACCAACTTTGTACCTACAAGTGATAACTCTATTTTCTCAGTACAGCAATGTGAGGACCTACATGGTCGCCTATACAAATAATCAAATGTTTCCACACAAATTCTATAATTGTATATTTTGTTGTATTCAATCTCATCCAGTGGTAGATGATCCTCACAACTATGACCAATGTCCAACATGTATGCTCACAACATTTCATCAAGAACCTAAATGGTTTGCTCTGCCTCGTCATCCATTTATAGGTTAAATGTTGTGATCATGTGTAACTGGATCACAAACACATGTTTTAATACATTCCAAAACGATCATCTAATGTGAGAATCATTCTATAAAGAAATTATCAAGGGAACATCATGGATTCAAACTATCTCCAATACATAGATGTGTCCCATGATCTACACTGATCATTTCTCATAGATAGTTAAGAAGTTGGATGAATTGAGGAGTTATTCAAAAATCACCAAGATGTATTTTGGTACCATAG
The DNA here is from genome assembly GCA_963277665.1 of Viscum album. Lineage (NCBI taxonomy): Eukaryota > Viridiplantae > Streptophyta > Magnoliopsida > Santalales > Viscaceae > Viscum > Viscum album. The sequence continues at coordinate 2,062,886,990 of OY728121.1, forward strand.
ATGTACCTTGTTATCATTTCATGATTTCCCTTGATATCACATCCCAAAACCATTCAAGAATCTAAAATGATTGAGTTATACATGATGGAGAATGATGCTCATCCTTTAATAACTGACATGTAAGTCAACAAGAATCAAAATCTACAACTCTGTTTTCATCAATAGATACCAAAACTGACATTGTAGGTCCCAAAACATAATTTTCACACATTATATTTACCAGAAAAGGGGATATATGTGTCTCCATAATAATAGTCTCCATCTACTAAAGAGGTATTGTTGTGCATCCTCAAAAAGAACAACACGATTCCCACCTTTTGAATATTCATTAGAAGCCATCCTTGAGGACATCATAGGACTTGTGGTCTGATAGTTGGTATCCCCATGTAGTACCTACTAGACTCACTATAAGATTGGATTGGTTTCTACCATCAATCGGAGTTAATCAACTCCATCAAAATCGAATAAAGATAATTTTAAGTAGGCTAAATGACTCGACGTGTCATTCAGTATCTATGAACTAGACAACTGGCTAATGACATATTATACCATGTTTCCCTTCTCAAGAGTATATACTATCTCAAAATTATAATCCTAGAGGCACTATATCCTTCACTTATATTTAATGCTAATTTTAATATAAGAGAAGATATCCTTGAGACTAAAATAATCACAATATATGATAAACTGCCCACTCATTAGGTAGTGTCACCACATCATCAACATGACCACTACCACTACTAACTCGTGAAATTGGGTATTTACGTTCTTCTCATGTGGTCTCAAAAAGAATGAAACATATTCAATATATATTTTAATATGAATCATGACACAACCAATCCAATTTCCATATTCTTCATATAACACTATATAGTTTACACCCTCCTCTAGAATTATCTATTTCATAGAGTTCACCAAACACAACCCAAACACAAAAAAATAATGTTCGATTCTCTCAGTACACATGAAAATTTTACAATTTTTTTTCAAAGATATCAAAGGTTATAATATCCTAGAGTTATCAGTTATGAATATTTAGTTTTATCCTTCCATCCAAAGGAATATATACCCCACCATCACACTATTATGTGGATGACATGGTGATAATTTCCCATTCATTGCTTGGCCCACTACCACACCATCCTGTGAGATGATGTTTCAAAACAAGGAGACAAACTGAATCCATCATTACAAAAATGATATCTTCTTATAATGAATTTTCTATCACATTATATTCAAAGCAATACTAATGTGACCAGTGTAATCCTCATCAGAATTCGAGTACCCAAGGAAATCATCAAGGAGGACTACCAAAAATAGATCAATGCATGGATGAAAGATCTACTACATGATTCCCATAATTAATGATGGGGTTTCCATCCTGGAAAATGGAATCACCATGTACTTGTAATGAATAGAACAAAATCTGAATGTCAACTTTTGTATATCCACATCTCATACACATCAATAGTTATATGCTGATCTAAAGTCATCTTTCATTAATCCTTTTCCCCACTCAACCTATCAAATAGTTCATGGATTATCAGTAGTGGACACATCATCATCAATGACCCATTTTTCATTAACCAGAATTCCACACACAACCTCAATAACCGATTAGCATTTTTTGAAAACAAAATTGGGACATCCCAGGGCGAAACACTATGTCTAATGAAGTCCTTACTCTGAAAATCAACCTAAAACCTCTTCTCCTTAAAATATGTGGGACAATATGATATGTTGGTTAATATATTTGTTTCATATGGGGATGTAGATCAATGATGTGTTCCATCTCTTTGTGGTGAGGAAGACATAGAAAATGTTACATCATAATGGACACACTACACCCTTCACATAAAATAGTCAATCTGATCATGGATTATAGATAATAAATATATTACAACAATGAAATCATAAGGCCATAATGATATTAACCATATGTTATAACCAAAAATCATACCTCCAAGGTTTTGGTCACAATATCATCATATGTGTGTGTTCATTTAAACGTACCTAGTAGGTGTTTCCAATTGTATTTATTCACTCAAAATTTCAACTTGAATCTCTTTGTCTAGTACATGACATGTGGAGAGAAAGGAATGACTAGAAACTATGTCTATATGTACGATAACATAAGTAGAAATGACACAGATCATACCTGAATCATATTATGAGAACCTGCTTCATATACCTTGACTACACGTAAATTTTCCTACCCTTTTCCTATAGTGCACTAATCCTGACAGGGATAAGCCTCCTCCGATTGTTTTCTATGCCTCGGAGGTCCATATATAGTCACCCTATCATCGACACGATGGATTGGGAAATCTCAAAAGAAATTTACGCATCCATATTATGAATAATACCACAACTATCTAGGATTAATGGAAACACCTTGTGATCCTTGTTTTGTACAACATATTCCCTACAAACTCATCTTGAAATGTCTTTGATGTGAAAATCACTAATACAAACACCAGCTTCTTGTTGCTGATGTATCTCCTCTGTCCTGCACAATTTTTACTCTCATAGGGTGTATCTTCTCAGTTAAGAATCATTCAACCAACAATGACTTCTCAAGAACCACATCATATGTAAAAATTAACATTAGGATAACGATGGCTCATCTATTTCTATGCCAACCTCGCTTTATCCTTTTATCCTTTATGTAATAATCCTAATAAATATATATCAAGTACCTAGAATGGTTTCTGATCCTAGATGAATAATCATCTATAATCATGATTCCACGCTGGTGTTGAAAAAGCTCTTTGATATTCACAACTCTCAGTATAGCTGGTTTAAACACCTCTATGAAGAGGCTATGCAACTCTATCCTTGAAAGAGTATCCTCATTGTATGTATGGATAGAAACAATCTACCATAGAAATAAAGATCCATATATAAGGTTCTCCTCTAGGTCCAAAAAATAAGATGTTGTTATCCTGACTAGAGTGATAATATAGGTCACCACCTCAATCTAGTTATCGGACGCTTGTGATTTGAGCTTTCCCAAAAACCAATTGCGTCTAAACCACATAAAATCATGAAGGGTGATCATCTTGAAATGTTAATCTACTAGTATAGTAGGTACCACAAGATACCCTAAAGGTGGAAATATGGATGGTGCACCACATGGAGGTAACATCATAGGAACTCGTCCCTCTATCAAATCCACATAACTGATGGGCTTATCCTCTTGATCAAGATGTTGAATCCAAGTCTCTATTCATTATAGTGGCATTCAACAAGTAAAAAAGATGTACCATGATATATTTTTATATATAGGTATATTTCTCATGAAAGATATGGAAACAAAACACATTTTTAAGTGATACATATAACATTTTATTCCCAGCAAGAAGTGTTGTCATGTACCATGAAAAAAAGTAGGTTATCAAAGTCATATAGTATGGATAAATATCCTTCCACACCAACACTAGATTACATGCCCAGAAGGAAATTGTCAAAAAAATTAATTCTATTTCTCCCCACCAATCTCAAATACAAAATGTCATAAACTAGAACCGACCACCTATTGTAACAACCCCCCGATTCCTAGGTGCCTTATGAGACATGATGTACTAAAATTTTATTACAAACATCTACAATGATAAATCATGTCCCATTAATACAAATTATTGTGAGGCTCAAGATTCTGGGAAACCAGTAGCTTCTAAAAATCTTCATTAGTATAAAATCATAACTTAAAATTTTTTAAAACGAAAATGTAAGGTGAGAAAAATATGCCCAGTATGGGGTTTTAAAACATTTAATGTAATTTCTTTCTCAAGACAGTCATTTTGAAAATGATAAAACACTTCATTGAAAACAAGTCATTATCTTGTTATTAAAACATGAAAATACTACATTCCTGAAAACCACATACAAAGAAAAAAAAGTACATTTATAGAATAAACCTTGAAGAAGACATAAATCAGAGAGCGCAAGAATTTAGAGATAAGTTGATGCATATTTCACAACTAAATTACATCGGCTCCAAAAGAATATTTGTAAATAGGGAAAACATTCATATCAAGTCTTATCTGCTCATAATGTTCTTATAAAAACATACCACATGTATTGGAGTTCATACCTCATAATCTCATTCTCGGAGTCAAAAGAAAATTCCAACTAGGGGATATCCTATTAGATGAACTATCCCCTGGTTGACCATTTATAATCACATGCAAAGGGGATGTATAATGCCTGACATTTTCAAGACCTTGTGTTGTGACCTTAAAACATAACTTAATATGGGTCAAGGCAAACCTCCTACCCTGTTTCCATAGCAGCACAAGCCAAGGCTTACCGAAAAGACCTTCGCATATAACGTCTCATGAGACCCATCCTTTACCCAATACATTGGAGCACTATATAATTCCGGGCGCACTCATCCATATTCATTTATGTTCATTACATCCTTCACAAATTTGATGTGGTCTTACATTCATAGGGTCTTATTTTGACATTCATTACTAATAATCACTTTTAACATGCATTTTCATAGACAAGGAAGATTAGTACAATCATTAATAAAACTAAGACATAAGTAATAAAAATCTGTACACATTAGATATTAACTTAACAATTGAAACCATGGGATTAATGGAAACCTTATGTTGAACATAAACACATTAACACCTCAAACATCACAATACAGAGTTAAAAACGAGGTCATACATACTAAAATTACATGCTGATTAATGGGCATTGAGGATGTTCACTTAAAACTGTGCAAATATACATAAATTTATACATATAAGAATATTTGGTGTGAAAAAAGGTTTAGCTTTAGAAGTCACGTAGATGTACATATTCATTTATCATGAGGGGTATGATGTTGGGAAACATCATTATACACCTGTTGCCTATATGAAAATTGACTTAACTCGTCTTCTAACATCCCAAAGTCCATCAACTATCCCTAGAAGCCGAAGTGAAAAATATGACAAAGGTAGGCTGCTCGGAGGTCTCCAGTAGCAACAACTTCTTGAAAAGGGTTATTGAGCATAGTGAAAAAAAATCCACCAGTAATGAATACACGGAAGAGTCCCTCATAGTACCTTCCCCGACATTCATATGAGGGGAATTAGGTCATCATAATTAGGAGGTAGTCCATTCCCAACCCCTGGTGTAGACTAAGAACCCTTGGTGAATTTGACACATCATACAGGTGCTTGCATGAAATGCAAATATGGTTGTAATTAAGAAATTTCTCCCGTATAGCTATAGACACAATGGTCTATAAGTCATCAGTGGGATGTGACATAAGATTGGTAGATACATTTCCATTATCCATCTGAATGTTACAACACAATTACATAATCCATCATAGTTCTATATTCATACTACCTGGTTTTCCAGAGTTTCCTGAACCCATCCTCTGATACCAACTGTAAGACCCCCCAATTCCTAGGTTCCTTATGTGACATGATTTACTAATAATTTATTATGAAAATATACAATGATAAATCAGGTCCCATTTATATAGATGGTCGTGAGGCTCGTGATTTTGGGAAACCAGTTGCTTCTGAAAATCTTCTATAGTACAATCCCATACCTGAAAATTTTTAAAACATAAACGTAGGGTGAGAAAAATATGCCCAATAAGGGGTTTTAAACCATTTAAAGTAATTTCATTCTCAAGACAGTCATTTTGAAAATGGTAAAACTCTTCATTGAAAACAATGCATTATCTTGTTCATAAAACCTGAAAATCCTACATTCCTGAAAACCTCATACATAGAAAAGAAGTAATTTCCTAGAATAAACGTTGAGAAGACATAAATCAGAGATCGCAAGCATGTAGAGATAAGTTGATGTGTATTATACAACTAAATTACTTCAGCTCCAAAAGACTATTTGAAAATAGGGAAAACATTCATATCAAGATTTATCGTCACATAAAGTACTTATAATAGCATACCAAATGTATTGGAGTTCATACCTCATAATTTCATTCTCATAGTCAAAGGAAAATTCAATCTAGAGGATATCCTGTTAATTGATCTATCCCTTGGTCGACCATTTATCTTCACATGTGGAGGGAATGTATAATGCTAGACATTGTCAAGACCTTGTGTCGTGACCTTCAAACATTACTTAGTACGGGTCAAGGCAAACCGCCGAAACTGTCGCACATAACGTCTCATGAGACTCATCATTTACCCAATGCATTGGAGCGCTATATAATTCTGGGCGCACCCGTCCATAATCATTTGAGTCCAATACATCCCTCACATATCTGACGTTGTATTACATTCATAGGGTCTCATTCTTACATTCATTACTCATAATCCCTTTTCACATGCATTTTCATATCCAAGGAAGAGCAGTAGAATCTTTAATAAAACTAAGACATAAGTAATTAAAATCCGTACCCATTAGATATGAACTTAAAAATTGAAACCATGGGCATAATGGAAACCTTAGGATGATCATAAACACTTTAACACCACAAAAATCACAATCTAGAGTTAGAAACGAGGTCATTCATACCTAAATTACATGCTGATTAATGGGCGTTGTGGATGTTTACTTAAAACTGTGCGAATATACATATATTTATATAGATAAGAATACATTGGGTGTAAAAAGGTTTAGCTTGGGAGGTCATGTATATATGTATACAAAATATATAAATATATATAGTTATGTAAAAACTCTTTTTCACTCTAAATAATAAGATCCTTCCTTTGAAATGCTTGAAATCATCTTAAGACATTTTAAAGAACTTGAATGTGAAAAAAATTATATTGACACAAGGTTATATACACCTATATATAAATTTGAATGTATATACACATATCTTTGGGTTTACCAAATTAAACTATACTCACAAATATTTCATAACTTATACTTACTTTAAAATAAATTATATTATGGTAAGATCGATTGGTGTTCTTACACATGAAATATGAATGTAAACATGGCTTCTACAATACCCACATTGGCATAAAATCACATTTTATTACAACAAAATAAATTCGTAAACAGGATTATATATGTTTATACACATATAAATTATTATGGGATTCACATTACATATTTTCACTAGAACTAACTAATTGAAAAAATGCGGATAAATGAGAATTTTTCATTGGGGAAACTATTTTGTTATCTGAAACAAATTTTAAACCTTACCCATTATATGTAATTACATAATTTTGATATCGTACATGAAATAATAATTTTTAAGGGTAAAGTATAACTTGGTTAAATCATCATGTTATATCAGGATGAGTTTTAAAACATATAATCAGACTCGTCCATTATGTTTGCACATAGATGTACATATACATTTATGTATTCACATGTATATATATATATATATGATACACATATTTGTATAGTTTTATATATTCATAAATAACTTGAAACCCAATTTTTTCTTCAGTCAGAGGTATAATAAGGTTTTACACATACATATATATATATAAAATGTATACATACATATATCCACCAGAACTAAAAGAAAAACCAATGAAGAAAAGCGGGGTTCCCTCACTCTGGTTTGATTATCCATCCAGGAAGAGGAAATCAGTTCTTATGGCCTTATATATATATATGTATATATATATAGTGTATATTAATATGTATATTCATTGAAACTGAAGAAAATAATGACAAGAAAATTTCCCATACCTTCGCTTGGAGAGGAGGAGAAGGGGTGTAAGTGGCGACGTCGAGTTGGTGCTCGAAGATCCATGAAAACCTGAAGCAATCCCTCTTCTCTTAAATTCAATGGAAAACTTAAAAGTAGGGTATATCCTTGCACGAAGATGTCGAGAGGGTAACCGAGGATGAGGAGGTGCCAAACCTATGGAATAAAGGGGCGACGTCGGGTCCACCGCCGGCCTAGGTGAAGAAAAACACAACCTAATCTACTGGTTCGACATGCGTGAGAAAGAAGAAAATGAAACGTGGGGAAAAACAGAGATCCAAAAAAAATGGATGACCATGATTGAACTGGGGTTGATCAGAGGACCGGACATGATGTTGCATCAAAAGAACATGGATGGCTGTGATGAAGCGAGCTGGGTCAGATGACCGGGAGTACAGTTGTGGGGAAACAAAAGGAAAACGCGGAAGTGGTTTTATAAAATTAAAACTATTTGTTTTATTCTTTTATTACACCTATTATAATATCATTATTATTATAAACATTCAATTATTATTAATCAACTATTATTATTTTATGATAATTCAATAGTCATAAATACACTATTAAACCCCTATATATCATAAATAATTTTTTCATTTCTCTTTATTAATTTATTTATATAAAACATTTATCTAAATCTATAAAGATTTATATTATTTTCTTTTTTTAATGTTTTTTATTATAATTTATTATTTAACCAAAAATTGACATAATTTCAAAACTATTAATTATTACATAACATTTGATTTAATATTATTTTGCTACCATTACATATATTTAATTTAAAGGTATATATAATATATTTAACTTAATGGTTGATGTAACATATATATATATATAGAAATTATCCAAGAGTTTATACACGTATTTTCGTAATCTAAAATGTAAAACCCAACCAAATTCAATATAGTCATTCATGTGTTAGATTAAGAAAATATTTATTTGCTCAAATTAAATCGTGTATATTTAATAGTGGAAAAAATATTAATTCTCATTGTTATGCATTGTAATTTTACAAAATAATTTATTATAATTCAAAACCGATAAACACATATATAATTCACATTTTGTAAAACAACCATTAAATTAGTTATATTATCGTTATTATTGTTGTCATCATTTAAACATTAACTCAAATAATAAAATCAATCATCTAGAACCTTTTTTGGTATTCCACTCTTAGCTTCAAAATTTTTATTTGAAACTAAAACATTATAAAATATAGGATCATCAAGGAGACAACAGCTATAATTATAGTCGTTTGTGTCTAACGGTCTAATAGGTGCTCTATAAAACTGGGTCTCGAGGTGTCCTAAACTCAAGGTAATTGATGAAGAAAGAGGAGAAGATGGTTCAAGTCATTCCATTGGTACTCATTATGACCGCGGTGTCATCGACCATTCTTATGTTTGTTTTGATGGATGCCAAGGACCCTTATCATTTACTCCATGTTCTCATGGTTTTGAGCAGTCTTCCTGTAATATTAATAGTGTTTTTAATTGGTATCTTTGGTTAGCTATGCTTCCCATTTGATCACGGTTCGTTGTTGTTACTATGGTGTTTTTTATTTGAATAAAGAGACTTTCATTCGTTTTTGTTCCTTTACTCTATTTCATTGTTATAATTTTTTTATACGAAGACAGTTTTCTTGATTAATGGATGACACTGTCGTATTAAACTCACCATTACATAAAACATAGACTCATGGGATGTTACACCTATGATACCACTCTGTCACAACCTGTGCTACTAGTCCCAATGAAATGACTCTCCATGACTTCTTTTAATAAGTTAGGCATGGTGAATAGCATCAAGTATGCATATCAATAATATCAATGTCATTGAATGTGTACTTTTACACATACACCTATCTTCAAGAACATTTAATGATGAAATATAAAAAATCCCTATGTAAATAAGGCATTCATACTAATATATTCCACAACCAGAGTATGACTTAATGTAACGTAATGTTTAAATGGATGGTATAAAATCCAATCAAACAAATTTTTTAACCAGAATTCCATCCTATAAGAAAAATATTCTAGTAATTGTTTTTATAGCCATAAGAACACGCCTCATTATATCCAGTCACAGAAAGCACACCAATGTCATAGTCATCTGATGAATACATCAAAAAGGTCGATATTATACACATGAAATGACACATTCATGAAATACCCATGAAGGATTCAATATAACAATACTCAGTAGGACACCCTGAAATAAAAAATAAATACAAAAAAATGAGACATACAGTCATCTCTACACATGTATATATCAATAAAAAAATAACATAAATATCCAGATATACTTAACAAAGAGAAACATTCTATAGGTATGTCCCATCCATTGTATATTTGAACTTGTAATTTCATCTCAATGGTTCCACAAATAACTCATTTATGAGAACTCACTCCTATGACTAATAGCACTAATGAAATTCTTTTTTGATTTTCTTCTTGTCAGGTATCAGCATGAAAATGTTACATTTATAGATCTGAAGAGAGAGGCAATACAATAGATGAGGATCATTGGAAGGGCCATGTGGTGACACCAACAACTAAATATATAATAACCCACTATTTATATAATCTAATCCATTAGATTTTTTTCATGTTGATAAAAATAACCCCACCTACGGAATGATAAAATAAATAGAGAATCATACTCTAGGCCTCCCAGGGGTATTCTAATTACATTATCTAGGATGTTTAGATGAATGGATCATAGTCATAAGAGATAGAAAAAATTCACACCAACATTTTGTGAAACAATAAAGGGAACATACCTAAAAATCATTTCCATGATATGGAGGAAATGGAAATCAAGCCATAATGATATGGTTGCATAACACATTTTCTGGTCAAACAACCTTTCCCTTGACTGAGTGTACATGCCATGTATAAATAAAAATGTCTTCTAGAAATGTCATGTAATGAAGGTTACATGGAATTTAGAAAGGATTACAAACATTTTTATTGAATTGTAGTTTTTCTCCTGTACTCTGGCCACATTCTAGTACATGAAATCAGCCTATGTGTCTCTGATCATGTATTAGTACACGTGGTATCCCATGTAATTAGACAAGACCATGATTGGGTGAGGGTAAACATCATACAAGAAACCCGTGTACTAATCCTTATGATCATTTAATTATCTTGTACATGTCAACTATTCCAATTGGGTGGAATACATCATGTTTTTTAGAGTACATGTTGAGTGTATGTGGATTCATAGAAACATATGTTCTTCCTCTCACTCATACCTTCGATCACACTAATTCTATTCTGGTGATCGGTTCCACAAAAAACACTACATTTGAGAAAAATATTCCACTCTAACACAATAAAGATGAGATTCATTACATCAGTCATATCATAAAATGGAATGTTTTGTTGTTCTTCATTATTATTTAAGATCCTTGGTTTGGTACCCACTATCATTCAATCTTCCATCACACCCACCATCATACCTCTTTCGAGTCATCCTCATGATGGATCTATGGTTTCAAATAGTTTTTCCTTGAATCAAAGGAAAAATGATTTTTTATGAAATGTGTTCAATTATATGGAGGAATTAATAACTTGCGAGGAAAAGTGATTCATGAGAGAACCAAACAGTCAAATCGATAGGGATGGACCTCTATCGTTGTTTAGATAAATATTTGTTCAAAATAATTATACTAGTAAAATAATAAATCTATATTTATAAATAAAAATAATAAATCATCCCGATAAACACAAAGAAAAATACCCCTTATGGAAGATATGATTGATCTACGAGCTAATCTGTTTGTGAAGTAGTGTATGTAAATTGTAGGAAACATGAACAGGGAAAAGAAAATAAAAAATCATTCAAGGATTCCAATTTTCCAATGATGAATAATGATAATTGTTTCATCATATTTTGTGAGATCTATCATGATCAACATTCAACAGTTTCTGATTTTAGGTTATGCAACTTCCTACTTAGGGTAATTCTCCAAATCTCTCTCTCTAAGGCATCCAGAGAATTATAGGGTAATGAGACTAACCCAGGATCTATTAAAATGGTTTTATTTTAGGACAACCATGTCATTGGGTCACTGCATCACAAAAATAATTTTTTTTTTCTTAATTTAGTTTATTCATTACAATCTAATGGAAACTTCCCACCATCGTCCAGAACTGACCAATTTTAGTTGCTTTCTAGTGTAATGTTGTTGTTCTAAAGTCAATGGTGGCATTTTCATTCAGATCCAGTCACCCATTTAGATATTTTCTACATTTTCAATAAAACCTTGCCCATATGCTATTTAATATTTTAATATTATTCTAACATTTATTTTGAGAACTCCATGCCTTGGAATGACACATTATCTTAGTCACTTTTCTTGAAATCAATCTGTATAATATACTTTATAATACACAAAAAATATAAGTCATTAAAATTTCATTATAGTATTAATTGGATCTAAAACCATTAATATATTTTTTTCAACTAATATTGAGTCCTTTCATAGTTTATCTATATCACTATACCTCTAGAGGCATTATTCACTATACTTGTGAAATGTTTATTCACTATATACCCATGATTCATGATGAGACTATTTTTCAATATCTAATGAATAACTAAGATAAAAATTGATAAAAAAAAATTATATATCATTTAATCATATAATGTTTTTTTTAAACCCATTTCCCCATCAAAAAACCATCCAATCATACAATCCCACAATTTTCATGAACCAACCCGGGTACCCGGGTTACCCAATAACCTAGCCGACCCTAACATAGCCCGAAGGGCATTCCGGATCCCCATGAGTTGGAGACTAGCACCTGGAACCGTACAACATACAAGTGGGAACAATTTTTCCACAAGAATGTAGAAGCAATAGTAAATAAAACAGTATCCATAACAAAAGAAACTCCACTGGGAGTGATGTACCGGAATACAAAGAGCATAAAATTCCAAAGTACAACAACCCAAGTACTAAAGATTGAAAAAAAAACAGCTCCAAGGTTCCTAACTACACAACTCACAATGACCAAAGATCAACAGCTAGATCCACCTATAAGAAGTCCCTTCCCTTTGCTCGATCCTGGAAGAAGAATGTCTACAAACACCCGAAGGCAAAAGTAGGTTGTGAGCCTAAGCCCATTAGGATATCACCAAGATTCCATAAGATATGCCAAATTTAGATAATCCGAGAAAAAAATTTCAATTTTCAAATAAAGAGGTTTGACAATTCAAAATCACATATTAACAAATCATTCTATACATTTTCAAAATATGGAAAATTCACCAAGCATGGTTTTACAATGATGAAATACTTTTAAGATAATGGATTAAATAAAAACAGTTACATAATATAGTTTATGTAAAATCACCAGGCATGTAAAATAGTTCAAAATAATTGGCATACATTTATATCACAAATATAAATATTCAGGCAAGCAACATGGTTTTCTTCCAAAAGATATGATAGTATTAATCAGTTATAGGATTTCACACTCTCTATGTGAACTCAACAAGATGTGTATAAACACGTCCCTATGACACTGGCCAAATGAGACTCGTCACCAACCCCTCAGGGATGTGACCTGCCACATGTATGTTTTATAACATTGTCGTAGCATAGAGTGTATATGAATAACTTACTAACTATCTATGGCATGGATGTGCTCTTACATGATGGGTGAACTATTTTACGAGTGAATAAAATATGGTCCTTCCCATTCTTCCATTTCAAAAGTTCCAATATCATTCCATTTAAAACCAAAACAAGTCTTATTCAAAACATGCATTTTACACTAGATAAAACCAATGGGTTTCTATCAAATCATTTTAAGCCATTTTCAATAGCTTCAAATCCATTCAAAACCAATTCCATCATTACAAATTTCATTTTCACAATTAAATTCAAGAATTTATTTGAATAAATTTCCATAAAATCCACAATTTAAATACAAAAATTTAAATCGACCAATTTTCAATGAACACACCATATTCTTGGGAATTTGGGTTTTCCAAATTTCCATTCCAAAACCATTACTAATATCTCAATTCAATGGAATCAATTTTTTATCAATTTAATTGAATGAAACACGATCAATTAATTTTAAATCAATAATTTAAATAAATCGAGAAATACAATGATAATCAATTTGGAAAAACAGGACGTAACCACCTACCTCAAAGGTTTTGACCAAAGCCACAACGGTTGAAGAACACTCACAAATCCCAGTTTATTCTCCAAAAACCCATTATAGATCCCTTACGCTAGCAACACTAGGAACAAAACTCATCATTTTGGAATTTACACACATAGATCTACACATAACTGGCATAGATATAAGAGATCAAAGGAAAAGGGGAAGTAGATCTATGTAGATCTAAGAAACCGATCAATAAAAAAGAATAACGACCACATACCATGAGAATCCCACTTCGATTCACCAAGAAGAGTCTATGGATCTCCTCTAGAACAAATGGAGAACCTTCTATGACCCCAGGAGAAACAAATCCCGAGTTAGGGCCACATAGGGGGAAAAACGAAGAATTTAGAGGCAAAACGGCTGAGATCAACAATTTAAGGTTCTAATTTTAAGTGACCGTATGGTTTTTCCACACAGTTTGTCAATCCGTGCACACACCGTGAAGATCTCACTGTCTTGGGTTGCTGGTCCGCACAGTTAAGACACACGGTTTACCAAACTGTGCACACACCCTGCATACCCCACTGTCAAGTGCTGCAAGGTTGGCACGATTTGATCGCATGATTTATCAAACTGTGCGCTAACCATGCACAAGCCAATTCATTTTTTGTTTTACATAAAATTTCACCCAAACGCAATCCCAAGTCACTAATCCAAAATAGAGGCATATAGAGACATCAAAAGTACCTAAAAACGTAATAGGATGTTACAACCTCCCCACCATAAGACCTTTCTGTCCCTAGAAATCCTATGAAGAAACCTCCACGTCAAAAAGATGAGGCCACTAATTTCTCAATAGTGCCTCCATTTCCCAGGTATCATGTGATTATGAACCATGCTTCCAATGTATATGGACAAGATGTATCATTCTCCCACGAAGTACCATGGTCTTAGAATCAACAATCCTAACTGGTTGTTTAGTCACAGATAAATCTGGTTCAATTTCAAGATCACTATAGCTCACAACATGAGATGGATCGGAAAGGTACATTCGGAGCTGCGATACATAGAACATGTAATGTATCGATGTCTTCTATGGTGGTAGAGCTAGATAGTAATCAACTTTTCCCACAAGACAAACAACCTCAAAATGTCCCATAAAATGAGGAGCAAGCTTCCCTTGCCTCCCAAGCCGTCGATGACCTAAATGGGGTGTAACATTCAAGAACACCTGTTCACCAACTGAGAACTCTAATGGTCTACGATGATGGTCAACATTCGACTTACACTGACTTTGCGCTGTCATCATTCTCTGATGAATCAACTGGATCTTAGCTGTCTTCTCTTGGACCAAACTCGGTCCTACCAATAAACATTCACCACTCTCCGACCAATATAAGGGAGATTTACACGAATGGCCATAAAATGCCTCAAAAGGAGCCATTTTATTCGCATATTGATAATGGTTGTTTTAAGAAAACTCTACTTGCCCCAGATGATCATCCCAACTCCCACCTATGTTAAGAACACAAGTGTGAAGCATGTCCTCAAGGATCTAAATAGCTCTCTCAATCTTGCCATCTGACTGTGTATGGTAGGTCGTGTTCAAACGGACTGCAGATGCCAGTGTCTCCAGAAGGCCTCTCCAAAAGAGGGAATTAAAATGAGGATCCATATAAGAGACTATTGCAGATGGAACTCCCTGTAAAAGAACAATTTCATTCACATAGATATTTCGCAACTCCTCAACATTGGTTGTATCTCGAATTGGTATAAAGTGAGCCGACTTGGACAATCTATTGATCAGAACGCATATCGCATTCTTATTCCACTCGGTTTGAGGTAACCCAAACACAAATCCCATTTAGATTTCATCCCACTTCCATGTAGGGACTGGAAGTAGTTGAAGAAAACCCGAAGGTTTATTGTTCTCGGCTTTCACCTGCTAGCATGTATAGCAACGAGATAAAAAGTCAGCAATGTCTCATCTCATACCTGTCCACTAGAACTATCGTCGCATATCATAGAACATATGCATGGTCCCCGGATGCAGAATCTATAGAGAGTTATAGAAATCTCTCATCATATCCTTTCTTGCTGATAATGGCACAACGTAACGGTTTTGATAACATAGAACACCCTCTTGGGAGAACGACCACAGGGTCTCGGTCTCCCCACCATAAAGAGAGTCCCTATTTCCATGGAATTTATCATATAGTTGTTGTTCCTAATGAAATAACTCAAGGAGAGAATAAGTCAACTGAACACTTGCTAAAGAAACTTCATTCCCCTTCCACTGAACTCCAATATGCTACTGAGAAAAAAGTCCCATCAAACTCAACTCTTTTACAGATTTTTCCATAGCCTGAGTTGGATGTTTCCTGCTTAACGAATCTTCAACAACATTCCCTTTCCTCGGTTTATAGGCAATGTCAATGTCGAATGATTTTAGGTACCACATCCAACATATTTGGCGATGAGTAAAATATTTTTTAGATAAGATATAACCCAAGATCGTGTGGTCTGGATACACAGTAAACCTTTCTCTATAATGGTATTGTCTCCAACACTTATGTGGATGCATTAAATTGCATGTTCAAGGTCATGGGTAGGAATGTTCTTCTCATGAGGCTTAAAATGACGAGATCCATACGCAACAACATGATTACCCTGCATGAGGACACATCCCAAACCTGAACCCGATGCATCACATAAGACCACATAAACTATCCCAGCCTTAGGAAGAGTTAAACCCAGCAGAGTAGTCAAAAGATTCTTTATCTCAACAAAAGAACTCTGACATTTTTAATTCCAGGAAAACCTCACTCCCTTTCAAGTCAGAGCAGTTAATGGATAAGCTAACTTTGAGAAGTCTCTAACAAACTGGCAATAATATCCGACAAAGCCCAAGAAGCTACAAATCTCGAAAACTTTTTGTGGTTGTTCCCAAGTCATAACACCCTTCACCTTCTCAGGATCAACTGATATTAATTGCTCTTAAACCACATGTTCCATGAATTTCACTTCCCGGATCCATAAATTTCACATTGAATGCTTGGCATAAAGACGGTGATTCCTTAGAAGAATCGGAACAGTTCTCAGATGATGCACATGATCCTCATCACAAAAGGAGTAGACAAGAATGTAATACAGAAATACAACCAAAAAAGTATCAAGATACTCATGGAAAACATGATTCATCAGGTCCATGAAAATTGCAGGAACATTTTTTATGCCGAAGGGAATAACAAGGTACTCATAATGCCCATACCTACTACAGAAAGCAGTCTTAGGAATGTCAGATTACATTATCCACTTCTAATGGTATCCAAATTTATGATCAAATTTTGAAAACCACTTTTCCCCTTTCAATTGGTCAAAAAAATCATCAATTCTTGGTAACAGATACTTTTTCTTTATCGTAACTCGATTGAGCTTTCGATATTCAACACACAAGCGAAGAGAACCAGCTGCCTTCTTGGTGAAGTGAACCGGTGCTGCCCAAGGTGACACACAAAGGTGTATAAAACCTTTTTCAAGAATATATTCTAACAGAGTCTTCAGTCCTTTTAGTTTAGCTAGAGCCATTCTCTAAGTGGGAATAGAAACTTGTTGAGTACCAGGCATTAAGTAAATAATAAAATTGATTTCCCTTACCTGTGGCATTCCAGACAAGTCAAAAGGAAATGCGTCTGGAAACTCTGGGATAGCAGGAGGAATATCACCACTTGTTGGATCTTTTTCTATATCAGATGAAACCACTCATATAATTTTCTCCAACTCTGGATAAGAAAGTCCGGCTCTGCCTGACCTGGGGTCCCATTCTCCTTGAAAAACAAGAGGCACACCACTGGGTGTAGTATGGTAGACATGTTGGAGGTAACAATCAATCCATGATTTATTGGAAATGATCCAATCAATCCAAAAAATGATGTCAAAATATTTCATGTCGAGGACCAAAAAGTCCCAAACAAGCTCGACATCTGATAGAAAGAAAAAGCAAGTAGGACTACGAAGACCCTTCTCTCTCACCGTACCAAGAGGTGTAGTAATATCCATCGCAAAATCCAAAAATTCCATGGGTAGATTAAGTAGAATAACAAGATGGGTTGAAATAGAAGTGTGAGATTAACCAATATCAAAAAGAGCTGTCACTATAGACGAAGCTATAGTAATGGTACCTCTCACAATTGCCGGACATGTATCATCTATCTCTGGAGACTCTTCTACTACGTGAAGAAGCATCATTCCTGATGCATGTAGCTGGAACCCTTTTTCACCTGAAGCATTAGATTTCCCCGCTATATTTGGAGCTGTAGATGATCTTGTTCCAGTACGTGGAGTAGAAAAGTGATGGAAAATTTACTGTAGATGTCTAAACGTCTGCAGGAGCTATAGTTCTTGTGTGCCTCAGTGCAAACCCTCTTAGAATTTCCTTGATTCCACACTGATAGAAAGTCAAGGAATCCCCTCCTGGTTCTACTGGTGGTCTGGAGTGACTCTATTGTCGAGAACCACCATGAGAAACACTGCGCTTCGGTTTTCCTTTAAAGGAACCAGCAATGCCACTAGAAGGAAAAGGAACTTCCTGCAACCCTGACATTCCTGCCAAATCCATCTGAACCATCATCGCCCTATCCAGCACATCAGCATAAGTGGGAAACATCAATAAGAAATCTTGAGAATGAATATCTGATCGAATCCCGAAATCAAATCATCGAGCCTTCATCCTCTCATTAGATATTATTTCAGGAGAAAACTATACCAATTCAACAATGTGATTTGAGTACTCAATCACGGTTTTGATGGCCTGCTCAATCTTCAAAAACACCATAGCCTTGGCCAACACCATTGATTCTGGATAGAACTGATCAGTGAAAAGAACCCTAAAGTATTTCCACTCCAATACCTCATTTTTCCTTGTCGTCACCATCATGTCCCATCATCTCCTTCTTGGTCCCTCCAGCATGAAGGTGGAACACTTCACCTTGATCACATCAGGTGATTATAATAACCCAAACAGAAGTTCAATCTTACTCAACCATTTCTCAGCATGTTGTGGATCAGTGGAGCCTATGATGAGTGGTGGCTTCATGAATAGAAACTCATGAGAACGACTTCGGATAATATCACTATGAGGATCGATAGTTGGAGCCTGAACATGAACAGGAGGTGGTGCCTGTCCTAAAGATTGGACAGTGCGAACAATCATCTCTACCAGAATTGGATCCACATTAGGACTTTCTTGTTGAGATTCAGCAGCAGCCTCATTTTGGATTTGATTTCCTTGTCTTCTTAGAGGAATGATGCTATATAACATCAGCAGACAGTAAAGAAGACATTATATTAACAATAAGCCTGAGTAACAAGGAAAACTACTCTTAAAATAAGGAATAAAAAAGATTTGGATTCCACCCTTTCCAAATCAAAACATGGAATATACAATAACTAATCCACAGGTCGTATTTCCCGAACAACCCTTGGTGACATAAGGTTCATTGCAGGGAGAGCTGGTCAGGCACTGAATCACAACTACCTCCTATGTCCCGACATGGAAACTCAAATTCATACTGTCATCAATGCAAGATGATAAACCTTCCTCTGATACCATTTTTTCA
The DNA here is from genome assembly GCA_963277665.1 of Viscum album. NCBI lineage: Eukaryota > Viridiplantae > Streptophyta > Magnoliopsida > Santalales > Viscaceae > Viscum > Viscum album. Next base: position 2,062,906,417 of record OY728121.1, read on the forward strand.
TGAACTAGCCAAGGTACCCTGGTAAACTGATAACTGAGCCAACCCTGACATAGCCTGAAGGGCATTCCTGATCCCCACAGGTTGGCGCCAACCACCTTGCATCTTACAATGTACAAGTGGGAATGATTTTTCCACAAGAATGTGGAAGCAAGAGTAAATAAAACAGTATGCGTAACAAAATAAAATCCACTGGGAGTGATGTACCAGAATAAAAAGAGGCATAAAATTCCAAAGTACAACAACCCAAGTTTTAAAGATGGAAAAAAATAGCCCCAAGGTCCCTAAGGACACAACTCCCCAAGACCAAAGATCAACAACTGGATGCAACATCAAGAGGACCCTTCCCTTCGCTCGATCCTGGAAGATGAAATTCTACAAACACTCGAAGGAAAAAGTAGGGTGTGATCCTATGACCAGTAGGATATCAACAAAGATTCCATAACAGATGAAAAATTTAGATTATCCAAGTAAAAACTTTTAATTTTTAAACAAATAGGTTTGGAAATTCAATATCACATTTTAACAAATCATGATATACATTTTTAAATGATGGAAAATTCTCCACGCAAGGTATTATAATGATGATATACTTTTATGATAATGGCTTAAATAAAAATAGTTACATAAAACAGTTTATGTAAAATCAGTAGGTATTTAAAACAGTTCAAAAGCATTAGCATACATTAATATCACAAATATAAATTTTTAGGTGAGAAACATGGTCATCTGCCAATAGATACGATAGTATTAACCAGTTATAGGATTTCTCACTCTCTATGTGAACACAGCAAGATGTGTATACACACGTCCCTATGACATTAGAAAAAGGAGACTCGTCAATAACGCATTGGGGATGTGACACGCCACATGTATGTTTTAAAACGTTTTCATAGCATAGAGTGTATCCAAATAACTCACTAACTATCTAAGGCTTGCATGCACTCTTACATGATGGGCGAACTATTTTAAGAAAGCATAAAATATGATCATTCCCATTCTTCCATTTACAAATTTCCAATATCATTCCATTCAAAACCAAAAGAGGTCTTATTCAGAACATGACTTTTTCACCAGATAAAACCAATGGGATTCTATCAAATCATTTTAAGCAATTTTCACATGTTTGAAATCCATTCAAAACCAATTACTTCATTACACTTTCAATTTTCACAATTAAATTCAACAATTTAATTGAAAATATTTCCCTCAAATCTACAATTTAAATACATCAATTTAAATCGACCAATTCTCCATGAACACTCCCAATTCAATGGAATTGGGGTTTTCCAAATTTCCATGCCAAAACCATTTCGAATATCTCAATTCAATGGAATCGAGTTTTTATCAATTTAATTGAAAGAAACACGAGTAATTGAATTTAAATCAATAATTGAAATAAATCAAGAATATAAATTGATAATCAAAATGGTAAGACAGGATGAACCACCTACCTCGAAGGTTTTGACCAAAACCACAACGGTTGAAGAACACTCAAGAATCCCAGTTGATTATGTAGAAACCAGTCCTAGATCCCTTCCCCTAGCAAGGCCAAGACCAAAACTCATCATTTTGGAATTTAAACACTTTGATCTATCCATAACATTCATAGATATAAGAGATCAAGGGAAGAGGATAAGTCGTTCTAAGTAGATCTAAGAAGTTGATCAAGATAGAATAATAACGATCACATACCTCGAGAATCCCACTCCAATTCACCAAGAAGAGCCTTTAGATTGCCTCTGAAACAAAGGGAGAACCTTCTCTGACTCCAGGACAAGGAAAATCCCATGTTAGGGACACTTAGGTGGGATTACAAAGAATTTATAGGCAAAACGGATGAGATCCACAATTTAAGGATCTAATTTTAAGTTATCGCACGGTTTGTCCGCACGGTTTGTCAAACCGTGTGCAAACTAATCAGATCACACTTTCCAAGGTTGCTGGGATACATGGTATAGTCGCACGGTTTACCAAACCGTGCACACACCATTCGTACCCCACTATCCATTGTAGCTAGGTTGGAACAGTTTGATCGCACAGTTTATCAAACTGTGCATTAACTGTGCAGAATACATTGCCTTTTTGTTTTACTTAAAATTTCACCAAAACAATCCCCCATGCAACTACTCCAAAAATGAGGCACATAGAGATATCAAAATTACCTGAAAACATAATGGGATGTTACAACAATAGATCTGAAAAACCCAATTCTATATGAAAAACTCATTAAACATGTTTTTTATTAAAAAATTACCATCAGAAGACAAATTGAATCAAATAAATGAGGAAACCAATTTAATATTAAATGAATGATTATATATTCATATAATTACATAATTTTGTTGAAAAACAAACATTTTGAATGATGTGTGACCTACTTTCCATCAACAACGGTGATATGAGTTGAGTAGATTAGGTCCTCTCTATCCTATATCCACTATAAAGTCATCAATATTCTATAAAAACCCATTTATATTAAAATAATATTACCTTAACGTTCCAATAGATTACTAGTGTAGATATATATCATGTTGTTACAAGTAATAAGGTTAACTGGAGAAAGAATAAATTATTCCTGAGTTAAACTAACCTGAATGAAGGAAATCCATTATGAATACTCAGAGAAAATCATCATGAACAATGAATAAGGATTTTTTCAAGAGAATAAGAAATTAGGGGTTCATTATAAGATAATATATGCTTAACATAATTTTTAATAAAATATTCATAGAATTAGAACCCTTCATGAATGGATTGATAGAGTGGTCACACGATTAGATGTAATTGATTTAATTAACTATGTTCTATATAAATAGATATTTTTTGGGGTGAAATATTTTTTTTGAAAATTTAATGTATCCATATTATTGTCATCCATATCCCCATTTCATAATTTTTCATGGTTTGGGTGGATGTCCATAGTGGTTCCAAAATTAGTTCTCCTCCTTATAGTGGCTCAAGAAATGATGAACATTTCTTTGGTCTTAACCTCACAGTTTCCCTAACAATACTCCCTCCATTAATGGTAGTGTGGAATCAAAATCATATAAAAAATCTAAAAACAAGCCTATTGAATTACTGAACCCAAGAAAAGTCAATGCAAGACCAAGGATGGACCTATTCTAAGATAATATACTTTTCAATGGAATTCTACAATACTATGAAATTTTATAAATGGACATAAAATCCAGAATAATAATTATTACCATTTTTTAAGATTCATTGTGTAAACACAAATAAGTATTGTCCACAATTTATGAAATATTATAGATTCTTAAATGATATATTATTTAATTAAATCATGTTTTATATTCACGAAATGTTCATTTTTATGAGAATATTGTTTAATCTGGTTTTATATGATTTTGAAGAGATACCTTAGTATAAATAATTTTAGTTGTATTATCATTAGGTTAGTATAATTTTGTGTTAATAAAATTTTATATATTTGAAATGATTTTATTGTATTATATAAATTGAAAACATTATTGCATGAATGATTCTACTTGAATGAATAATGTATTATATACACATATCTAGTGCTGGAGACCATCATTTAAATAACTCTTACTATTATAAGTTAATAACATTAATAAATTATAGAATATAATTTATGTGATACAATAAAATGTTTTATATTTACGAATGTATAATGAAATTAACATCGTCATGAAAAAGAAATATAAAATAAAAATAAATAAATATTAAGACAGACAAGAATTACTTGCAATCAAATTTTAGATATATATTTTATTTTATGTTCAATATTATGATTGATGTTTCCCAGACCTTTTCCATGGGGGGTCTGATGTCAATAAAATACTATTGTTATTACTGATGAAATAATAAAAATAATTTGATATTTTACGTTGATTTTTTTGATATATTCTAGTCTTATTGATGATACGAAATGCATCCAGTTTGTTGATTAATTGATGTTATTTTTAAAATAAAACTTACAAATCTATCACAACAACAAAAATGTTATAATTTTTCCTGAATAGTGGTTCTATTATCTAGTTATGAATATACTACACCAATATAATTCATTCAATAGTTGAATCCATGTATATTTTGTAATTGGATTGAAATTTTAATGATAATTGGATATATATGTTTTTCTTAAAATAAATTTACCCCTAGTAGTAGAGAATATATAACCAATGTGTTGCTTTCAAAGGATCTAAGTCCCACTATTTGGGAATGAATAAAAATGAAATGATTCATAATTCAATACATTATTCTCTTAATTTTATGGAAAATTTCTATGGTGTAATCACATAAGTTTGCATGGAAGATTCATTAATTATTCAATATCTCATTGGATGAATGATTATTATGAGGTTGATAGTGATGTCCACAACGGAACATATAGGTACACTGAGAGGGGGGTGAATCACTATACACAAATTTTTGCTGAAATTATTTTCTTCACCTTCAGCCAATTTAATATTCATAACATCTACACTTTTTTAGAGTAAGTGATCCCACTCTATTTAAAAGCACCATTATACCAACTGTATGAATGAAAATATTTTGAGTCACAAACAAAATCATTTTTACAGGGTTCCCCTTTGATATGGAGGAATATGTCATTTTTGATTTTAGGATGATCCATGACATAGATTATGTAATAAAAAATTATAAATTAGAAGTTTGATTCTTGGGTATGATCATGAAAGCCATGATGGGTATGTATTAAAAATTTCCCAAATTATACTAGAATACTACTAGTGTTCTTCAAACTAGTTTCCCATAAGTGTTTCACAAGTAAACCACTTTCCACAATGAGAAAGTCCACAAGAACATCAACAAGATACTATAATACAAACATGATCTTCCTATGAACTGTTGGAATGAACTGACATTGAAATTTACCACTTCGACTCAAAGTCTTTTATGTTCACTTAATTTAATCCACAAAAATACATCAATATCTGGACTATATAATATTTTGAATGAGTGGATGTCAAATAACATGTAATATCATAATGAAAATCTGAATATATATTTATAATATTGATGTTTAATTCTTATATTCATTAATAAAAAAATATTACATCATCAAAACTCAATTATGAAACACTTGAATCATCAGATTTTATTATATCATGTATGATGGAAATTAAGTCTTAATACATTAGGGTAATCATATCCCTGAGTATTCCATCAATGTACATGTATATCCATTATAAAATGGTCTTTATAATACACTATCTAAATTTTTGGTAATTTATAAATACCTTTTATCCTCACACACACTGACCACTCTTCTTTAATGAAAACCTAAATTCATATAATAATATATTCAGAGTATTAATTCATGAAAAATATAAACATAATATTTATGACTTCTTAATCAATTTATGAAGCATAACATTCATTATTGATTTCACGAACTCGAATGGATGATAGATCATAGTGTAAGCATATCAAATAACCATCATCCTCATATTTTTTTCAAACACACACACATCCATAACGGTGTCTAATATGAAATGTATTTATCTATGAATGAAAATTATATGTTGGGAAAGAACCTCTTAAAATACACCATGTGAATGAGAAACATATAATGATGATTTAAATCTCTTGTGTAAAGCTAGATGTGTTTTCAAATTATTATAATCAACTCTATTGAATTACTTGCACACAATATGTCTATCCAGTGCATGTTTTATCTCCAATTTGTACATGGAGAATAAAATTAGATACATGAAGTGTATAAAACAAAATAAAATGGATTTGTGGAATGTGGATTTTAATTAAATAGAATGAGTGTTGCAAGAACAATTTGACTACATCATGGGATCACTTTGCCCCAAAAAACTGAGTCTGAAAGAATCATTATTTCGTTAATCAGATAGATTCATGGTGGTTATCATTTTCTACCATGATATCATCTTACAATCATTAAAATCTCTACCTGAATATGGATTCCCCCATTAAAAGAAACATCCCACCAGTGTACGTTCTGACTCAACTCTAGATTCTAAATTTCAAGATCTATTGTCAGCATAACAATAATATTTACCTCATTTATATTTATCATTGGGTTTATATTTATTTATTCATCAAAATTGAGTTATATGAGATTTATATCATAATTAAATAATCAAATATAAATAAATATTCATCAAATGTATCATTTGGATCAACTATCGACATTTCATGGAGAAATAATAGAAAATATTAGAACCTATTGGAATTATGTAGAACCAATATATATATCAGATCATATTGATTGGATACATTCGATTGATTGAAACACCTTATATCTATATTATTAATGGTGTTGAAATAGAATTTTTGACGATGTGTTCCCACATTAAAACACACATTTGATGAGGAAAAACACATATAAAAAGATTCATCATGGACTTGAAATAAATAGTTATGGGCCCTACTTACATATCACGCGGGCATCACCATGTCAGCATGCTACTCTTCTAACATGAAACTCTATATAGTGGAATTTTGACTCTCTAATACGGCCCCATGATTACTCATCAATACTATATTTTTGGCTCACCATGTTTAAAGGCTTTCCTAGTTGATCCTAGTGACCACCTAAATAGTTTTGAACTTGTATCTCGTGTTTGATTTATAGCCTAGGTAATTTTTTAGTATTTGGACAACCTGAAATGTTATAAAAAAATTAATATCATACCCATCCCACATATTCATCAAGTGGTCTACCCAAACCAAGTACCCTCGTGCTGACACGTTGGCAGGCTACAATCCACGTGGTGTCAGGCTACGTTCCATGCAGTGTTCACACAAGTTCCACAACGTGTTGGGTCTCATTCCACATATCCAACTCATCGCACAGCCTACCCCACAACCTCACCATCCTAGGTTGCTCCAATGTAGAATTGTTCTGCCTCCATGCTCACTATCATGGCCTCTTATCATTGAATTCATCCTCTTACAATAGTCACCAGTCCCTTCATCCCTGATGTGGCTCCAGTTCCACAATCCTTTTTCATCATCCATCCTGAAGACGACCATTCCCTATCATCGTTAAGTCCTCCATGGACCGGTACCACCTCGCCTAATCCTTTGGGAGTCGCCGCCTTCAAATAAAATTATGTGCCATTGTCTCATTAGAATTGTTCTAGTCCTTCACCATCGCTCCTCCACATTGTGGTTGTGGTGTCAGATCATGAAAAATGGGTTACTATGCCATGAATCGAAGGTACAATAATCTTGCTCTCATATAACCATGACTAAATCCAAGAACACGAAGAATATAAGAAAAATATTAGAGAATGAAGTGAGATAATAAACTACATTACAATGGATCCTGTACATTCTTTATGTCATACCCAATTAATTTTTGTTAGAAGGATCAATGAAGAATGAATAATCAATTTCGTTCATGTCCCATTAAATCCCTGAAAATCAAGCACACTATGCAAGAATAATAAAACTGTAGGTAAAACTATTCATCGGTTGAACAATTTTCATCATTAGGTATAATAATGTGGAATGGAATGAAATAAAATATAACACCCTACCTCAAGTTTGGATCAGTTATTAATTATTAATGGTCGTTTCGATGTGGTTGAAGAGATCCTCCATCCCGATTGGCATGAAGATCCATGATCTAATTTATATCATGTTGTCGCTCTCTCAAGAGAAATAATTCGCCATGAAATCCCTAGTAATTCTCTAGAATTCCTAGGGTTGTGAATCTTACCCTGATGTTTCTTCCTAAGGATTTTTTAGATAAAATATTCACTACATCATAAAAATAAGGTTTCTTTAATTTATTTAATAATGATTATGTACATTGAAGGTTTTTTCCATGAACTACATGCTACAACAAATTTTAAGTCTCACATAGAGAAAATAAAACATAAAGAACTCAATATTGGTCACTAATTAAAAACTCAAGTATCAATTAATGATTTAATATGAATTGAAATTAAAATTATTATTTTTAAAATATTCTATTTATTGCTATATCCAAAAAATATCATTCAAAATCGGCACCCAACGACAGATGTTAGGCCTCACATAATGTAGATATACTATTCTAAACACAAAAGTGCCCACATATTTTAAATCTAGGAACCCTCATAATAGTTATTCCACTTTTTCAAGGAACCTATGCATGTTTTATATTAAAAACATGAAATTTTTCAATGAACATTTCGAGTCACACATGGACTCATAATTGCATGCTATCTTAGTGGGTGGCCTCAAAATTTTGACAAATAATTTATAAAAATATAATATTTAAAACCCGATTAATAACAATTTAAATGTAATTTCATGTTTTATTCTGTAGGTATTAGTATATTTTTCATTTGGGAAAACCCAACTATATTTTATTACTCACTCCAAAATTGGAGCATTTGTGCCTCTACATAAATTGTGTAATGAGATATAGGTAAAGGGAAGGTATCATTTTATTATTAGTGGTTATTCATGATACTTGATCACATAGTTTGAGTTTGATCATGGATTTATGTTTTTATCTTTGAGTTGTGTTGGTTTTTTCATCGGATGAGTACTTCGATATCAGTATACTTTTTATGATTTACTCTATTGTAATTTGATTTGATGCTAATAAAATTATATGGATTTTCCTTCTATTGATATCATTTTTCAGGTAGTGGTTTTTATGGTATGTTTTGATATGTTTTTTTAATCCCCAAAAACAAAATCATCCCCGAATTTTATTAAATCCCTTGTCCTTTATTTATATCCCACAGTGGCATGGGGATGTCGATACATGCATAGTGGAAATTCATCGATGACTAAAGACAACGAGGAGTGCAATTAGGTTATTACAGGGGATATGATATTATGAAACCATAAACATTCCTACTCTTGATGGATTGGTGTGATGGTGATTTGTTGATGATTATATGAAACACATTTTAGTCCCATGAGATAATTTTTTTTGATGGAAAAATTATTGAACCTATTTCATTTCCATAGGGTTATTCAGTGATGAAATGATGAAATTTTTATAAGAATAATTTCATTTCCATGGGTTACAATATTATGAAATGATGAATGGTATATGATCTAGTGGAACGTATATGTATTGTTTTCATTATGTTATTTGTGGGATGAAAAATATATAGCACTCCAATATTGCTAGTTACAATTGATATATCATGAAATAATAAGGACTAAAATGGTAGTGAACCTATATTAACATAAGAATCATTCTAATATGATTTTGTTGGGTCTTAACCATAATTTAGGAAATAGATTAATATAATTTCAACCATATCACCTACATTAGTAATGGGGGTGGTAGAAGGAAGATGAAATGATTTCCTATAATTATTACTATACTAAATTAAATACATTATATTCAAATGATACGATCTAGAGGATGATTATTGATTATTGACGATTCAACAAAAAATTTACACATGTCATTTATAAAAATAATTAAATTTTCCATCATTTATGATTATAGATCTTTGATTGATTTTCTATGACAATTTTTTTAAATAATGTTTTCTTACCCATATGATATTCTTGTCCTCACTTTTTACCATTGATTGATATCTACAATGATTTCACATACTAAGATTCTATGATCTCCCAATGATATCTATTATTTCCCATGATCAGCATGAATGGTCTTATGTTGGGTGAGAATAACAAGTTTACTATGTGATAAAATAATTTTGAATGATATTGAATATAATTCCAAAAACTTGATGATTTCACATCCTATTAAAAAGATAATAAACCTTTTTGGATTATTGGATTTTATTATTAGTATATGTATAATACATTTTTATAAAATGATTATATATATATATGTATGAAATGTATATTGATCATCATGACACATAGAATTATTTCAGATATGTGATGAAATTATTTTCATAAATAAAACATTTAAAATACATTATAAGTAGAGTTATTTTTCATTTTATGGTATTCAATTTTTGAATAGACCAATTTATATCATAGAAATTTTAAATATAAGAAAAATATTTTATCTTCCTATTTTGTCACTTTATCAACCAAATAAATGTTTTTCCAATGTTATATTCTAAAATTAACACATTCACATATATATCCCTTATCAGAACCACAATGAAAATTTTATTTACCATTTTAGTCAATGACTCTATAATTTTTACCTATCATAATTTTTTATTTTTATTATTAAATTTAATTTTTAATTTAAGTAGTTCTATTATACACATATATTTTGGGCATCATTATTGACATCATCCTCAATTTTAGTAATGACATTTATCGTGGATTTGATATACTCTTAATTTTATTTTGATTTTATGTTATTATTTTTAAATTAATATGATTAATATGTATAGAATTTATTTAAAATAATAATAATTTAGCCAAAACTAGTATTTTATATTATTTAGATTGTTTATTTTTTTAATATTGATTATCATTTGTTGTTATTTTTCATTATATTGATCAATTTCTACTAGGATTCAAATTTGGTTATCTTTTCAGGGTTTCGTATAAAAATAATCATATCTGATCGATTTTTATATTTATTCATAATTGTGAACTCTGATCGAAATTTATAGTACATAGAATTTTCTATTGAGACTGTCGATGTTCATGAGTTGTAATATGATTGAGAATGATATGGATTTTAAAATCATTAGTGGTATTAAAAAATAGTTAATTCCATTTTAGACTATTTTATATGCATATTATATAAGTTTTTATATCTTAAATATGAGATGTTGGATTTAAATAGATATTATTGAATGAAAAAATAATATGTGATTTTGGAATGGGAATATTATGTTATATTTATAACTAGTATGTTTCCATACACTGAGTATCAATTTATTTTTGATACTATAGATTCCAATAATAACCAGAAGGATTTGAATATTTCTAACAAATTAGTATTCGATGCGAAATTTTCTTATCATTGTGAAATTTTATATCATGTATGATGTTTATCATGATGTACATGATGTTTCATTAAATATTTATTTTTCTTGACATCATATACACTATTCAGTTTAATATTATAATATCAAATAATAGGATCTATAAGATAAGTTTTCATCATTATTGATTCAAATAGAAGAAGATATGTTGCATTCCATCTTACATATGATGTAATGTATTTTATTATGTGTGTCATTGTTAAAAAATGAACATGAGATATTATATTATGTTTTTATCAAATTTTATTAATAAAAAATGGATAGTTTAGAAAACTAATGAAGTCATTATACCTTATCTCTAACTAAAAAATATACATCAGTAAATGATTATTCTAATATTTGATATATGATGAATAATATATCAACCTCCAAATTTGTTGGGTCAATATTGATTTAATAGAGTTTTATTTTAATGGTAAAGGTTTGAAAAATCATATATATTGATATATAATTAAATAAATAATTCCAAAATCTCTTCAGATAATTTTTTTATGAATGAAAAAATGTATAATGAAAAAATGAAAATTTTTGATTCATGGCTTTCATATTAGTATTAAATATTTTACCATTAATGATCCTTTTTTATTTTAAATTATTTTGTGACATGGATTTATGACATCTTAATTGATCCAATTATCATATTTCCATATAAAATAAAAATTTATAAATCATTAAAAATCATGATATTTATGACATATATGATTGATGAATGAATTGTATTCCACACATACATAATATTATGGAATTAAATAATGTTCTTATTTTTGTATCAATGGTTTGTAGAGGACGTTTTTAATATGTTTTTCTTTCTTATCAAATTATTTAATGTAACATTATAAATATTATTCTTATCGTTTATTTTCATATTTTAGAAAAAATTAAAATATGGCTTGATGACCTTTTTTGAAAAATATTATTAATGTTAATAATCAAACATCATTTAAAGGATAATTTTTTTAATTGATTATTACATATTCCCAATCATATATACATTTATAATTATGTTATAGTTTTACCAAATTGAAGAGACATTACTCTATATAACTATACTAAGAATTTATTTTAATTTATTTTGGGATCAATTGTGTTTCTCGGGGGTTACATGATTAAATTTTTAATTCATGGGTATTTTTTATTAATTTAATGTTACTTGTGATTTATCGATGAAAAATGGTGATCATCATAGAGATTTTATGGGGGTGGATTGTAATATATCTAAACAATTTATGGGAAATTTTACTCATATTTAAAGTAATGACGGTGTGAGTCAACTATGGAGGTGTCTTTGATGAATATAATTAGGAATTGTTATTTCTAAAATGTGTGATCATCCATTATGAATATAATGTTCCAAAATTACAACAATTATTGAGATTATGATTACATGGGAATTCAGGGTTTTGATTGAATAAATAAGATATCCAAATGTGGAAATAATTTATTTTATATGTATAATATATGATGGGGAATTGTGAAATATTTTCTGAGTTTTCATGATTTTCACTTCAATAATAGTTTTCTAGATTTTGTTACCCATACATAGAATTATGGTTATCAAAAATAATTTTAAAATTATTTTCAATTTGTTTAAGGAGGAATACGAATAATAAAGAAGTCGTATTGAAATTCAGGAATAGTATCCCTGAAAATAAAAAATAATTCCTTTATAAATGTTTGTTGTTATCTAAATCACAGACACTGAATGGTGGTGTCCACTATGTAATATTTGGGTTAAATATGTTATATTTGTTATAGAATTATGTAAAACTCTAAATATAAAAATTTCATTAGAAATATAATATTTTGAAACTGTTATATTAGAAATCTAGAATATGTAATTCCTTACGGATGTGTCCACATATTCACACATAATATTCATATCATATTCCAGTCGTTACAATATACGAATAATATTATGTGTATAATGATAGTTATATAACAATATTGAACATATATCATGGAACATTCAGTTTCATGACATTCATTCATTAATGTTGTATATAATTACATTGATAATAACATCATTGTATACTTATCACCTCTTCATTTCATTCAATTTCAGTAATCCATGAATAATTATATTAATAATATTTTAATTCAAATATTATATTAGGATTATATCATTATTGAAGAATATAATAACGTACCACAATCATTCATATTTATCAAATTTATTAATAACACCTATGTGATTCTGTTTTACTGTAAGCAAATGTAGGATTAATACACGTAGAGGGGGTGAATCATGTTTTTATAGATTAAAAATAATTCCAATTTGGATCTTGTTTCATCATTAAAAAACAAAAATTTCTTTCTCATTTTCATTCCATGGTATGTGGGTAAATTAAATCATGCATAAGACAAAAAAAATTTCTTGGTTCACCTTTACTTGGATACATCGAAGGATCACAAAACCAAAATGTGCTAATTTTACCAAATCTACCAAGCCTTACTACAAATAATTATGGTATTGGATTCTTATATAATATACATGGCTCACTCACATAATAATGATTAGGGTCAGCTCACTACTTTCCCATGGTTCCCTCCATATATCTCTTTATCTGGATCACTGCTGGTGAAATTGATAACCATCTTTGTATTCTATTTCTCACATCACTTGAAATGGATTAAACAATTGTGGAAATGTAGATCCATTAAATTTCAAAATTAATACATACCCAGTTATGGATGAATGCTCTATTGATATTCCAAATTCATCAAACTCATGAAAACCACATTACCGCATGTTTACTAGGCAATGTCTTCTAATAAATTTTTTTTTATACTCACTACCTTCGTGAAGATCCTATTTCACGAATCTAAAATAGACTTCATAAAGAAAAACTATTTCATTGATGATCAAATAGCCTTCACAAGTCTAGAATTTTTTTATTTTCAAATAACATCATAATGCTCTTACCTTTCACGAAGCACACATAGTCATCCAGAAGCACACCTATTTAACGAATCTCAACTAGCCTTCCCAAATTCCCTTATATTTATGACGCTCAAAACATTTGGTTGGCATTTATTTCCTTCTCAATAATCTTCAAATGAAACTAATTTTCATACATTCACTGAAATTATGGAGCTTTGGGATCTTTGATAATTCTTATTAACTGTTTGAAGGGTGAAGAAGCCCATTTATAGGCATTTTACCAGATTCCAAAACCATCCTTAAACATTACCACCATTTCTAGATGCTCAATATTTTTCAAGGTGATTCTCCCTTTTTTTGTGTCTCGATGAACATATTTCCTCTATGATGCTTGTCTTAACCACATAGAGACCCACCAAACACTTTCTGTTGCCGCAAAATTGCACTCATAATTTTCCTCCCCTTGACCATTGGTGTTGCTCTTCAAACTCATGGAGCTTACTATCATAATTTTAGAGCCCTTGTGAAAAAAATTTCGTGAGTAATATTATCTATGAATTGAATTAATTTTTCATATTTTAATAATTACTTCACTAAAATCCCCTTTTTGTGATGCCATGCAAACCCCAAATTTGGGACCCAAAAAATTTGGGAATCATTTGGAAACGATGTCCTGTTGTGTACACAAATTTCTATAATTCCCCCAAGGAGTCATTCCTTCATACAAGTTATTTTTAAACAGACAATTTCAAAAATATCTATGTGGATCCATAAAATACCTTGGAAATTCAATTTTTCAAGAGACAATATCATCCCCAAATGCTATAATGTAACCATTATTTCCAACAATATTCCCCTTCTAGATTGTTACGAACTCATCACAGTTTCATACCTCGGTGAAGATTCTTCCATCCATTACCAATCATCACATCATAAATTTATGATTTCAATCATATATTTTATCAACACACACTCTAATTCCACATGAACTATGCTAGATGTGAGAAACAAATGTAGCATAAAAAGTTCATCAAGTGATCACATCATTCAAAAACCTCTCAACTACTTCCATAATGAACTCTATTTTTCATGAAATATAAATATATATTGATGAATCCGGTTTATCATAATTAAATATAAAACAACCTCAATTTATATACTCTATTTATAGATTCTCCCACTTTTTTATTAAGACATTTTCTATCTTTTTTAGTCGACAATTTCTCCCCCTTTGTCCACCCACCCGAATGACGCATCGTAGTTTGTTGTAATAGGGTATATAACATATATCAGTACATTAGGAAAAAAATACATAACTCAGGTATAGGGGGACCCTCATCAAAACTTTCTCATGTTCATAAAGTTGACTAAACTCAAAGACTCAGTCAATACCATTCAAAAGATTTTTTATGTATGGCCTTTGTCACAATGCCCCAAAACTATTTGTCTATAGAATTATACTGAAAATACAAAATCCCATTCCCCACCTTATTCTTGAGTTAAGACATAAACTACATCATAGTTAATTTTCATTTTGTGATGGATTGGATTTTCTCTTTGGTTTATATAACAAGAATTATGTCAATGTATTCTTGTCAGAGAGACCACATCTACTCTAATTTCATCTAGATGCTTTGTTATCGAAAATAACAGTGTGAATTATTGAGTTTCCACAAATAATTTAACTTCTACAATGATAAAATAATTATAATATTTTTCTGATCATAGATAATAAATACATAAACAACCATGATATAATGAACCAAATGATGTTGGTTATCAATCATCTTCTAAACCATCCTAATCTAAATGTGTATATCCCAATAACACCAATTGATATTTATCATTGCACACCAACTTTTAATCCATTGTTCATTTGATATATCAAAATATTATATTAACTGAAAGCATGATTCATTCATTGGGATTTATTTGATGCCATTACACATATCATATAGTAAAAAATATTTATTTGTGACACTATCAAGTTGAACAGGCTTCCAAGGATCTTCTAGTATTTATTGAAATCGACTGACATTCCTTCACCATCTCGATATTTTTTCATTTCTGTAGCAACTGGTATCATATTCTATATTTAATTATACATTAAAAATATTCTAAAAACCTCTATGTAATATTTATAATTAGAAATTTATGTGAAATTAATTCCTTTTGTTTCTAGTATACCAAGTAAAAATGTTAGTTCACTAGTCATTATCCTTTTGAACTCATTTTTCCTGAACTCAGAATACAGTCTACACTGTACATCATCTCATCCACTAACGATTATGGAACTGTCATAAACTATCCACATATTCTTTTGATTATGTCACTATTGAATTAGAGAACATAATACACCCCACCATACAGAAAGTTATGCTTCTTAAAAAACCTCTCGAGCCATGGAAACAATGATCATAGAGCTTATGTCAAACCATACAATGCATTCTTCAATCGATGTAATTTGTTCTCGTATTCATTAATGAGATAACCAAATGGTTTATCAATTTAAAATTCTTCTTTCATAAACCAATTATTAAATGATTATTAGTCATTCATCTAGAAAATATTGAACCTTCATTACACTGTTATGAACAAGAATAATAGGATTGTGTCTAGGTGCGAAATAGGTGAAAATGTGTTATCATCATCAATACCGTCTATATTGGAGTACCCATATCACACTAGTCATTCTTTGTTTCGAGTCACTATGTTTTGCCCACTAATAATATTTTTAAATACCCATTTAGTTCTGATGACATTCTGATTTATTGTCATCGAAACCAGCTCACAAGCGGGATTCATCTCCATTTGGTCAATATATCAATTCATAAAATAAACCAAATTATAAATTCCATAAACATAATCAAAAAATTTATGCTCTGTATATGATATGAATGATTATTTATATAGAGTCATCAACCTATTTATCTATACTGCTATATTTTTATCAACAAATATGTTTTTATAATAATTTTATCAATTCTCATTGGTCTCTGTAAAACCACTATGTTATTGTCATACATCTCATAAACCGAGTATTCATCTAAATAAGCCTCCCGTATAGGAACATCACTTTTTATGCTTATTAGTTCAACAATATCCTCCTAAATACGATCATGTATTTGCTAAATTTTCTTCCAATTATCCCCTATAGTTACTTCATAGGATTACACTACATATTCAATGCTCCATATAGAAACATTTATATGTTTTCAATTTTTTTAGTATCCACAAATGATCAATTCACATCAATGGGATTAAAACATCCCATGATTCTATTTTTTGAAAATAATACACTTGTATCTAGAGAAAAAAAAGTACATCAGTGTTGGAATCATTCTATAACCCATCTTGTGTGGAGTTATTTCTTCCTTCAGAAATAAAAGTGGCATATTAGATATGTAAGATAATTTCAATAAATCTTACTCGTAGAATTTATCTAATGTTTACTTTTGGATAATCAATATTATGGACCTATTTTTTATTATCTAATTTCTAATACCAACCACACCATTTTTTGAGGATTTCATAATGTATAATCTTTATTCCTTATCCTATGTTTCGCAAGAAAATATTCTAATTTAATGTTTTTGAATTCTATACGGTTTTCCATAAAAAACATAAAAAAATTATTTCCAAAAGTCCATTCAAATTATCGTTGATAATGGTTTGTGCAACCAAATACATCATAAATTTGGGAAATGAAAAATATTCATGCCATCCTACTAAAATTATATTTTAAAATAACAAAATAACTTCTCCCATTAAATGATCTTTCTAAAATTGGTCATCACACATTAGTATGAAACACCTCAAAAAATATTTTTATCCTTTCAATATTTTCTGTAAATGTATTTAGAATGATCATAAATGGTTTTCAAAAATCAAACATCTTCTTACAATGATATAATATCATTGGGAGGTTATAAGTTGCATCAAATTTCACAAAATCCTACATAGAATATTGGAGCATGTGACCAACACATTTATGAAATAACATGTTTTATAATTCCTTAGATAGATATCAAATATCATCATCTCCACATAAAATTTATCGATATTATTTTTTATGATTATAATGAAAACGTCAATGTTTTATTTTTCCTTGATGACACATAATAACTTTAAAAATCATATAGAAAGTTTCAAGACACATAGGTGACAAAAACATAGAATGTATTTACTGAGACCTCAAACAACTAATACCTCAACATGCATTATGTATCTTCCACCAAACACAGGTTTTCCTAGGACAACCATCATTAGGACTTCATCATTAACAATTCATATTATATCTTCATTATTTTTACTATTTTGGGCAGTTATCTACCAACGATGTTGTGGGTGTACCCAAAGAAATTGTTTATGTTTTATTCTTATTTACTTCCCCATAGATAGGCGGTGTTTACCAAATATTTACTACCTACTATAATGGCCATTTCTTTGAAATCATATGATATGAAGCCTACTAAGTTAGTAGAACATACATACAAACTAACAGATCTCGATTCAAAGGATTGAATCAAAAAAATCATGTTAATATGTGATTTCTTATCATCTTTTCTAAGTTATAAGATAGGATCCTCAAACATTTTATTTAATACGGAATGATAATTCATGTTGTCATTAAGGACAAATAACCATTTCCATGTATTAGTTACCAATATGAGATTCATTTATTGAATTGTTGGTTTTAAAGGTTTCAAATATGTCCTTGAAATAACTTGATGAATTTATTAGAAGAGGAAATAAATGAGATATCATTTGGGATATGGATATTGATTTTTAATTTTCTAGTTATTCTATTTGGAAGAAGTAACTATACTTTTGTGTTAATCTAACTAATGATTAAGATCACTCATTGGTTTTATGACTTTTCTTTTTATTTTTTTGGATGATATTTTACTTTTACCCACATTATTGGAGGACCCCATGGACCATTTGGATATGATTCATAATAACATTAGGGAACAATGTCAATATTTTAATATTTCAATTTCTGTGTAGCTGATTATTGAATTATATTTTGGGGGAATAATATATTTTATTTGAGAATATTAGTGGAACATAAAAATATATAAGATTTTATTTCTTGTAAGTGTCCTGGAAACATGTTTCATAAATAAAGATTCTCTTAGTTGGTTGGTAATTACATTATTTTTGTTCCTGAAATCTCAGATATTTCGTCTTGGATTATCTATTTATGTAGTAACTATGTAATATGTTGTTAGAATGAAAATTTTCAGACAAATTTTGATGAAAATATGGTGATATTGGATTGAGCTCTTGTTATTTATCTTCTAGAAACAATTTCAGGTTAATATTTTTTCATGAGGATGCATAATCTGTTTCACAGTTTCCATGATATAGTAGATTCATATGTTTGCATTTGGATCCAAATAGGTATACCATTAAGAGAATAATCACCCATACAATGATCCTGAGTGTCAAATAGTTATACCTGAAATGAAATTGGTCAGTCAGTACATCTTAGAGGAATGGTTTATGGTATATTATGATCATAAGAATCATGAGATATATTTTAACTCAGAGGGATATGATCTTTTGAATAGGACATAGGGTGGAGGGTCTCTAAATTTTTATTTTGATATTTCTTATAATCTTTGAAAAGGTAATGTGGGATGGGAACCACTAATAATAAAATAAATTACATAATTAGTTGAGGAATCGGTGGAAGAGTGGACTTCAATGAGTTTTTTTTGATGTGACGATAATATGAATGGAAGAAGATAGTGTGTAGTTATATCTTCATTTCATAGGGGATGACACATCATTTTATATTTGGGTTTATCTCCTTAAGAAGTATGACCCCAAGTTAAATATCCCTATTTAAATATTTTATGGTGGGGTGACCTCAGGTGAGTATTCATTGTATACTAGTAGGACATCATGTTTTAAAAACCAATTTGATGTTTAATATTCAAATATGATGGAGTTAATGGAATATGGATCAAATTATTTCATTTTCGTATTCCATGGTACTACCTAGATGAATCATTATATTAAAATTTTGTATTTCTAGCTATGGATGAGAGTGTTGAGGAATTATTCCAAATAAAATTGTGTTACTTGTGGGAATTAGCAAGGTTGGTCTTCTGAAAATTAACTACATTAAGTCATGTATTCCTATGAAAATAACTATCAGCACTCGATCAAAATATAAAAAACCATGGATTTGGGTGGAGAACCATACAAATATACCTTGTTCTATAAAGATGTTTGAGAGTATTTACCAATTATATTCAGTATTATTTCGAAGAATATAAATATGTATTTTTGGATAAAAAAAATTGACCACTAAATAGTTCCCCATGAAATATAATTTGGACCATATTGTGATAGAACATGATATTGAGGTTGGTTTTGTGGTATTATATTTAGTTTAAAATCTCTTTGGAAATCATCAATTTGATATGTAGGGTATGATGGAACTCATGTTTCTGGAACCCTTTGAGAGTTTTAGATTAATGGAAATGGTGTCCTATCATTTAGAGATACCATATTATTTGACATTTGTTGATGAAATATTTCATGATTCCCATTTTAGGATGTAATGACTAGATCCATCACAATTAATTGAATGGGTTTATATAAATCAAATTCATGAAATTATTTGGGTTTAAAAATTAGATCAAAATATTGATTGATGGAAAAAGGTATACAATGGAAAAACAATTCCATTGGTTTTTGTAAAATGGAAATAAGGATCGGTTAAACATGATATGTGGGAGTGGAAATTTTTTATGAGATATCAGTGGACATCATGTTTTATCATTCATGGATCTTTAGGATATTATGGGGGACTAAATGTGCTAATTATTAAGATATTGTAACTCCCCATCATATTCCTTCTGGAATTCATTGAATTTTTACGGTTTCATTTTTTGTTTTGGAACATTGTTTTATTCATGGGAATATACATTCATTGATGGTGAAAATAACATAATTTTAATTTATTTTTTAAAATAATGGAATCAATTCATAAATTTTTAATTTGATTTACATTAGCCTTCTAGGATTAGAGAACGTTATGATTTGGATCATAATTTTTCATCTTCAAATTAGGTATTGAATTTCCTACTGGAATGATTCATAATTTGAATGGGTTGCACGATGTGAATATTTAATGAAGTAGATTCTCTGATAATCTATCATGTTTTGAATATTTTATTGCAATCAAATCATTATATATATTGAAAATGACAATTAGTATTTATTTATATATCTGGTGAACCCTTTTCAATGTATTGTTAATATATGCGATTTTACATCGTGAGAGGTATTAAAAATATTAATTCAACATATGTAGTTGTTTTAAATTTTAGGTGTGGTATATTGTTTATAATTTGTTGAACATGCTTCCCTCTTGTACCCTATGTATATTTTTGGGGGTATCTCTCCTTCCAAATCATTTTTATGTTGTTTGATTCATGTGGTGGTTGTGCATCATATCCCTAGAATGTGGTATTTCTTCATTATAATTAATATTAGTTATGGTAGAGGTGTTGGAAGAGTTTTTTGTTGTTATTCTAGCTCAATTGGTGTTTTAAATTGATCCAAATTATAATCAAATCATTAAATCTATTTTTATGGATAAACAATGGGTTTTTAATCCTTATTGTCGATGTCTATTTGGGTTTCATCATTCGTGAGTTTGGAGTATATTTGCATGTATCTTTAATTCATGAATATCAACATGTTATTTTTATTTTTATTCTTTGAAATTGATTTTATTTCATGAATAAGGTATTAAAAAAAATTATATCATGGTTATAAAAATATATTATATTTGGAAACATTAGGGCATTAGGAAACAATAATTGGTATCCCTAGAATGTTTGGCACCACAAAGAAATACATTTTCATTTATGTTGATTACAGTATGGGTAGATTTTGGATGAAACCCACTTATTACTTGTTTATTTTTTGTTAGAACATATTCCCATAATCTAGATCCAAAATGGTCTTCTATGTCATTTATAACTTGTTTATCACAAGATGATTTATTTTCGAGATATTTAATCACATGATTATTTGTAACACCCCTATCTGACCGTCCTAGAGTTGTTTCATTATTTCATTACACTTGATTGATTACAAGGAAATAAATCCGAAAAGGGAAATTAGTTTACCAATCGTGGAAAACTAGATTATAGACAATATAATCATATTTCATTATGAAATATAAAAAATGATATATAATATAAATATATAAACAACATCTCTAAAATATTTAACCAATTATTCTTTTTCATAACCTCATGAAAAGAAATATAATATGTGGGAGCTTAAATTCTTTGTATGGTTATGTAAAATGTATTAAATAGAGACACCATAATAATAAATCAATATAGAATGGTAAATAACTAGGAATAAATTCCATCCAATTAACTAGATAATAAAATTTTAATATAGAAATGTTATTAGCAAAAACGCATTCCATTTAATCAATGTACTAAAAATGAAATGAATACATATATATACAAATTAAAAATATCATGGATGAATAATTATTGAAATATCTATGAAATAAATTAATGATGATGGATATATATAATATAACACTGAGGCTTCGTGCCAAGGATTTAATACATTCAATGCAACATGTCAAGAATCTAATAATTTTAGAGAATCATCAAAATATTCAAATATTGTAAAATATTTTGGATATTAATATAATATTGTCAAGGATTCATGATATTAATATAATATTTTCATGTCTTCATTTTATTAATATATAAATATTCTAGGTATTATGCCAGGAATTAAATTCTGTAAAATGGAACACTATATTAAAAACCCTATTTCTTTTAGGAAATAAAACATTTTATTTTATGAGACTATGGATGTTCAAGAATATTCTTAATATATATTGATTAAAATAATGATATTTATTCATGACACTGTTATAAATCACTATATGAATTCATTTTGTAAGGATATTTGTTAATAACATTATTTTCAAGAATAATATTTAATCAATCCAAAGTGTCTTATACCACTTTGAACCATTTAAATAATAATCCCAAACAATGAATAATATTTAATGAAACCTAGAATATAATGAGATTATATATATTCGTGACATAACATGTAAAAATGTAGTATATACAAAAAAATTTAATTTGTTCATAATAACAATTAATTATCAATGGAATATAAATTGAGATGAAATTTCATTACCATTGTGGTTCCATTTGTATATGAAGACCCATAATATAGTGATAATAATATTAAATAATTAAATAATATATTTATAAAATAATTCATAATATTTTATATCTAAATGTGGAGTTGGTACACCACAACAAAGAAAAATGTGGTGTTAATGACATGTGCCTCAAAAAAGGAAAAGTGATAGATGAATCCATAACCTTAAACATCCTTTTATTGTGTGTTATTTATACATTGTCATAGTGGTTTAAAATATTTCAAAAACATATTCTATAACTATAATAATGATACTAATATAATATATTAACACCAGACAATATTTTATTATCATTTTAAACACTGTTTCATTGACCTAACAGTATCAGGTGTTAATTTCCATGTTTTCTCAAGTATATCGTGACATGATATTTGTTGGTCCTATTAATTAGATTAGTATTTAATTATATCTTGAATAAAAAACTAAATTGTTGTCATATATATTCATCATATATTCAATTATATAATTCCATTATATTTGGATATAATAAATGAAGTGCACTGTTCATTGAGATGGTAGACCGCAATTACACGTGGACTCCACATTCATTTAATTATTATATAAAATGAAAAAAAATTGTTAAATACTTATAATATAAATATATTATAATATGAAGTTTATAAATGTTGACCAACATTATTATAACCATTCATTATAAGGTCCATGTATGGCAAGAACATATAATATCACTTTGAGGGGTGGTAGCGCACACTTTCTGAATGAAAATATCTTATATACACATGATGGAATGTCTCCATATATGTTAGAAATAAATATTATATAAACATAAAGAAATTATAAATATCAATATATAGTATATAAATTTAGTGTTAATCTTAATGTCCACATAGATAGGTGGTAAATGAAAAATGGACAATCTATATTTCGTGAGGTAGTATATCAAGGTACACTGAAACATTATGTTTGATACCCATTAGATGGGTGTGTGTGTAAGTTTAAGTCGAAAACATTACATAATAACAACCTAGATTAATTTTTAAACATTTTTTTATATAATAAAATAATTAGGATATTTTAGTTTGTGGATAATGGAAATGAATCTAGAGATCTTGAGAGAAGACATTACCTCTTTTCTGGGTAACAATTTTTGGATGGTACAAAAATCTATCAATGGAATTCTTACATCCAATCATAGTCATCTAGGATGAGGGAAAAAATGTTGGGATACTATTTTTTCACGGTTTTGGAGTTCCATACTTGATTTATATGTGCGTATAAGCAGTAATGAAGAACTATTTTAATAGTATATGGGAGTGACCGTCTTGCAATTACAAAAAGTTATTGATTAATGTGAGGTGTACCTAACATAATGTGAATCCAACATGGGATTTTAATGGATTAATTAGTATGAATGTACAAATAAAAAAACCATCATACCAAAATATGAACATTTTAATAAATTGGTTCCTTGACGTCTATGATTCCCTAATTATATCATTTAGGTTTTTATTAAAGCATCTAGTATTCATAACTCAAAAATTCAACCATTAATACTAAAACAAATTGATAAATATTAAATAATACAAACACAATAAAATATTAAAATGATAGATACATTATTATCTATAAATCAATTTTGTTTTGTAAATTATTTTTAATAGAGCAACATGTGACGTGATAAAACAATTCTTAAACCCAATCTATGTTAATAATTAATAATTTATTGTAAAATAACAACAGTGCACAATATGAAATTATTTATTTTATTTTAATATTCAAATATCAGAAAAATTGAATTACAATATATCAATTTCATAATTTTGTACCATGATATAATCATTTAATAACTAATTACAGACAATAATTCAGTCAAAATACCTTACAATTAATACTTTTACTATCATTTATTTTTGGTAATAATTAAATAAATAATCACTACATTGATGTTTCTATAGTAACTAAACCATGCCTAAATTATTGAAAAATTATAATGACAGCAAGAAACTAGTTATCTTTCAAATGGATATGTATAGTTGAAAAAATTATTTTTTGGACATATGTCACTGTTTTATAAATGTTTATGGAAGGGAATGTTCCGTTTTTTTCCTTTTTTCCTTAAATCGCATTTTATATAGGGATATTACATTTAATAATATCCCGTAAAGCCATAAAATAATATCTAAGTGTAGATATGGTCGAATTATTGCATACAATGGATTTTAGACAATTTTTTTAGACATTTTGGCCTTTATGATTATGATTGAGTCCCATATAATGTAAAATCATACCTTAATCACAATAATTAATTTCAATCACCTTCATAAATTATTTTGGTCCAAAAAGAATTCCTTATTTGAACCAAAATATTATTCTTATAAAAATTAGTGTTTTTCTATTTTTCCAAATTCAGATAACAGATGTGTGACAAAAATGATTAAGGCTAATCATGCATTTGTGGCAAGAATGGGAATTTTTATATTAGAAATGTTGAATTGGTAAAAATGTTTTTTTGTCTAATTTTAAAATAAATTTGATACAGATGGCCTAAAATTTAATAATATATTTTAAATTTATTTATTGTGACTTTAATAAAAAAACTATTTATAATATAATTTAAAAGTAAGAAATATTTAAACAAAAATATTTTATAATAAATCACGGTGATCCTCACTATTCACCATTAAATGAAAATTATAAAAAAAAAATTTAAACAAATTTTGAAATTCCATATTCATAAAAGATGCTTATTTTTATCAATAATTATATAATTTCCTGAATTTAAATTTTAAAATGGTGCTCCAATAAAATGTTACAGAACTCAGTTTTTCATGTAACACAAACTAAAATTGTGTTGTTTGTGACGTAAGTCTGTCATTATGTTTCATATAATGAGAGAAATATTTAAATTTAATTTTATTTCTAATATTAAAAAAACTAATGTATTGTGTTATTACTTTTTACCAACATAATTTATATTGTTTCCTCTTAATTTAATCATCTTCCAAGAAATAATAAGATTGATATTTAAAAATAACATATATTTAAAAAAACCTACATCATTAATATGTATAATAATGAAT
Source organism: Viscum album (assembly GCA_963277665.1). Taxonomy (NCBI): domain Eukaryota; kingdom Viridiplantae; phylum Streptophyta; class Magnoliopsida; order Santalales; family Viscaceae; genus Viscum; species Viscum album. The sequence goes on from OY728121.1 coordinate 2,062,932,496, forward strand.
ATTATTAATAGTGGAGAAAGGTAAGTAAAATGGTAAATTACATATGTTCATTCGTGGGAGAAAATATGTTGGAAATTCAAGAATGGATATAGAGGAAATATCTAGAAATCTTGTTATTATGGGTAGTTATAGAGAAAATGATCAAGAGAATGTTAATAATCACTTTTTTAATAAATCCATGACTATGTGATACTCCATTTGTTTCATCAGAAATGAATCTACTGGAAATTTTATTTTTCATATCAAGATCATTTTCCCAAGATTTAATGAATTTAATCACTCTCTATGAATATATGTATACGTATATACATGATACATTTCTATAAGCACAATATTATTCATTGGTCATGGATTGAAATATTTCTACATCATATATTATAACAAGATTCATCATATAGATTTGTAATATTCCAATCTCTAAAATAATATACGAATATAAAAATGAAAATTTCCATAAACGGTTAACCATTCCAAAAGATTTTGATTCATAAAAATATAAATATGGCCACCAAATTTCAAAAATGATATTATCATTATCATTTAATATGATGGAATCAACTATAAATATTAAGATTCCAAACAAGTAATTAACATAATCATGTATCTTATTGAAAAATAATATTAACTCAATTCACAACTATACATTATCAGGAACTTGAATTCTTCCTTATTGTATATGTTTGAAAAATTTTGTTGGATATATTACACTAATCCAATTGTGTTTTATCATATATTAATGATGGAATATTCAACATGTTGACATGTTATTAATTAGTTTGAAGGTTGTTATATCTATTACAAATATATAATTCCTACATCATTATCTCAACATCGAGAATATATAAGGGATTTATTTCTCTCAATCACATGTTTTAAAAAACATTTAGCTTTATACTAAATAAATTACAAAGGTGCCATAGAATATTTGATATAAAACTCATAATGCAAATATACCATTGTACAATCCTTTAATATTTCATAATTATTATAACTAGTACTTTAGTTATAAAATATTAAAATAATATTGTTCTTGAATCTATGTAAATAAACACATCAATTGAAAAAATTATTCCTTAAGACATTAAAAATTCTACCACATCCTTTTAATTAATACATATTTCCTTTCACATTTCTCTAGCAGTCTCATTATCATTTGAAATATTACTATAACTCATACAATATTTCTGAATATATTCATGAGCATTCCACTTGGAACATTGATTTTCATAATGATAATTTTTTCAACACATAACACATTTAGTGGTTGATGTTTTCCGGTGGAGGATAAAATTACTATTCATTACAATAATAAAACACCTCAATTTTCCTTTGTAGTTACCTTGTTTGTGTTCCTATTTTAAACTGTTAAAACAACATATTGATTATCAAAGACATTCACTTGGTTTCTTATTTTATTACTCTTAACACATATAATATGGAATCTTATTTCCATTATGGTTTCCATTAAAAAAACTATGAGTAACCACCAGCCTCCCCTTTAATGATCATTATATTTTAATTCACATCAGTAAACACTCCATCACATTCAATGTAGACCAAGATCCTTTTGGATCCCTCCTTTGAGTAACACAAAACACCATAGTGTAAGAAACACTTATCAAAACAAAAAACCACATAGTCATGGAGAATTTATGATATGACTCCTTGATTTTGGATTGTATTTGTTTAATCAATGACACTATAAGTATATCAATGTTTATTTATAGAAATATTCCACATAAATAATTATTGATAGTTTTTAAGAAAAATTCAATTTATCCTATGTGTATCCCCCATGAAAGTCAAACCTATTACAGCATAAGGACCCTTACAGTGCACCCTGTTACAATGAGTAAATCTCATAACCCCTTTATGGAGTTATTGCACCTAGGTACATATATTCTAGATACCCTTATACCTGTAGGTTCTTGAAAAGGTTTTATTTCTCGAAATACCCACTTAATATCAACCTTATATATATTATTGGAAAATATTATATGACTATCCTAGATGTCTATCATAGTGTTATATTCCATAAACCTATATTTTTTATCTAGTATACAAGGTTATTTCAAAAAATCATTTTATACCAACTAAAACACCAGAACAGAATATCTGAGAGCTAGGGAATTATTTTATTTCATTGGAATGATTTCATGGAATAAAATACTAAAGTATAGATCAATTTTTTAATCATTGAAGTCTCAATAAAAGATAAAATTCTCATAAAACATCATCAAATATAAAACAAAAACATGATACATAATAAAATGAAATAAACAGAAACCTTGATTGCTTATTCAATGACTTATTATTAATAATATGGGGATTGTAAACATAAAAAGGGTCATATTAAATGCCCAGTTAGTGTAAGTAAATTATATGTAACAATGATTCGATAAGAATAAATCAATATTTCAAGGTAAATAACTAAGAAAACATTCCATTCATATAACTTTATAATGAAAATTCAGTATGGAAATATAAGAAACTAAAACACATTCCATTTAATTGATAAAGTGAAAATGAAATTCATACATTGATATGTTGTTGAAAAATGTCATAGAGGAATAATTTGTAAAATATCTATAATGCCAAATGAATAGAAATGGATATATATAACATACCACCATGTCATTTTGGAATGGATTTCATACATTCAAGGATTAAGACCAATGATATAATAATATCAAGGATTCATGGGACAAATCTAATACTATAATGTCTTCATGCCAAGAATATAATATTATTAAGGTTTCATGCCAATATTCTAATTCAATTAACTATTGATTCCAATAATATATTGTTATTAGGATTCATGCCACAAATCTAACACTATCAAATTAAATATAGTATAATAAAGGTATACATATTATGCAATACTAATATCATTTTAATGAGAATATAGATATTCAAATAAATTTATTATGAATAATGAAAGAAATAACATGATTGTTTCACTATAATGTTAACAATCACAAATTAATGTGATATTTCACCGATAATCATTAAGAACATTTTTTGGGAATCATCAATAAACATTCCAATGCGTTCAATACAACATAAAAATATTTAAATCATAATCCTCATGAAATAATAACATTATATGAAATTGTTAATATTATACGTGTAAGGATATTAATGATATAACATGTCAAAATTCTATATATCAGCAATATAAAATTGTATTGGTACATGATAAAAAACAATCCTCAGTGGAATTTAAATGATAAAAATATTCCCTTACAATTATGGTAACCTATGAATTTAAAGGCCATAAAGTAATAACAATAAAATTAAATATTTAAATAATTTTAATATAAAATAATTTAATATATATTATATCCAAATTGGTAGATGGTTCAATACACAGTATTTGTTTCTCAAGATAATGTAGTATGCCTCATAGATGAAATCTGAGACAAGAATCTCTCGCATAAACCATGATATGGTTGTGTTGTCTTTATCCTCCTATGTATACCATTATAATATGTTAATAACCTATAAAATAACTATAATAATGTTATAATATAGTATATTAACTTATAATATTAATTCAATAGTATTTTTAACATGCATTCTATTATTTTAAATATTTCAGTTGTCAATTGCCTAGTTTTATCAAGTGTGTTTTGACGTGGGATTTGTTGTTACTATTAATTAGATCATGATTTCATAATTGAAAAATGTAAACCATGAAATAATTTTCATATATATTCATTTTATAAGTAAAATTACTGTCCATAAAACTTGGATATTATAAATGATGTGCACCATTAATGGAGATTGTAGGCCCTACATACTCATTACACTACTTTCATTTAATTATGGTATTAAAATAATGATAAATAAATGATAAATATGTATATTAACAATATTTTATTATATCAATGTAATATATTACACATAGTGTTATTAAAACCACCTTTTATACATTCCATGTATTACATGAATGAGTCATATTTCTTTGAGATCATGGTAGTCCACAGATCTTAAAACGATATTATCATACTTGCGCAAGTTGGAAATCATAATGGCATATTAAAAATAGAAATTAAATATGCATACTGTAATTATAAATTTCATATATATCATATATAAAGATAGTTTCTATCATAATTGACACCATGGTCGGTGGTAATGGAAAACTGAACAATCATCATTTTAGGATGTAGTAGTCCACAGTACAGAGAAACAATATGATCATTACAAATTAGCTAGATGTGTGTATAAGTGTTGGAAAAAACTAATACATACCTAAATACTACTATATTTAGGATATTTTTTTAATATAATCATATAGTAAAAATATTTAATGGGTTGGGTTTTGGAAATGAAACAGGAGATCTTGTGAGAAGATGTTACCTCCTAATATGGTAACTTATAATTGTTTTTACCAAATGTAATATTTGGACTGCATATTAGAAAAAGGGATGATTATATGTTAATCTATTGATATTGGTATTTTTTTGGCTGAGTATGGATCTCAAAATGTTTCCATACAAGTGTAGTGCATGCCTTTCTATAGTGCATGGGGATTAGAACTCTTGTAAATACAACAATGTATTAGTTAGTGGGAGGTATAACATAGATAAATATCCTAAAAATGGTAAACTAATGTATTTAATGGGACTAATGGTAATCTAAAACATCAATGACACAATAATATATACTTTTTAATAATCTTTTTAATAATCTTCTATGATTCCCAAATTTTTCCATTTTTGTTTTTATTAATAAATATAGTTTTCTAAACTATGTAATCAAATAATTACGTTTAAACATATGTGATGTGGTGAAACATCGCATAAACACAGAACTTGTTAACAACATTTTTACAAAATATCGGCCAATATGTTAACTATATAAGATCATTGGAAAATTAATATACCATATATAATATTTTAAACACATAAAAATAATACTAAATAATATATTATTTTAGTAAATTTATTATTTTTTTAAATTAATTATTATAAAATAACAATAATGTCAATTTTGACATTGTTTGTTTATTTTTATTATTATACTATATATAGACATTGAAAATCAAATATATCAAGTTTAAATTTGTTTAAAATTATAAATTAATCTATAAAATATAATTAAATGCAATAATTAAATCAATTTTCTTTCCTTTTAATATTCATAGAATCGTTTTTTATTTTTATTATTTACTAAATAATCACTAAAATGGTGTTTCATAATAATTTTAAGTAACATAACAATCTCTACAAATTAATGAAAAATTATAATAATAAAAACACTTTTAGATTAAAAATACTTTTTTATAACTAAATGAACAATGTTTTTTACATATCTCAATGTTATATCAGTGTTAATGTTTAAAAAAGTTCCCTTTTGCCTTATTACATACATAACATTTAATATAGAGAAATATGATCTAATCATAACCTAATTACAAATAAAATAAAAACCGTGTGGTTATATGGTCAAATTATTCTCAAAAACTAGATTAAGGACATGTGTCTAGGTCAACTTGGTATTTATGATTAAGGATTACTTTTTAATTAATCTCAATCATACCAAAATCACTATAATTAATATTATTTCATTTAATATTCAATTTTTTAAAAAAAATTGATATTATTTTACCATAAATATTTTTGTTATTAAAACCATTTTATTTTTTAAAAATTAAAATCAAAAAATGGAAAAATTAATATTAATACTAATCTAGTATACATGTCAATAATATAGGATTCAAAAGAACAAAAATTGAAAATATTAATGTTTTTTTATATCTAATTTCAATATAAATGTTTTCCAACTACCGATATTGGATTAGTATATGTATAATTTATTAATTGTGTATTAAATATACTATTTGTAATATAATTTGTCATTTAAATTTATTTATATGGAAATGTGTTTTTTTATACTATAACGATGTAATTTTCAGTATTTATTAAAAAATGAATCCTCTTATAAAAATACCAAAAATTAACCCTAATATAATTTTAAAAATAGTAGTAAAAAATGAATTTAATTTTTGACATATAATATTTATAAAATTTCAATTATTTTTTTTCAAATAGGTGCACCATTAAAATGACCTAAAAAATAAGACTAGCGTGTAATCTAAGACAAATTAGTTTTTTTGTGTAACATATCTATAACTTCATGTTTTTTATAAAGAAATAATAAATAATAATTTTTATAACAAAAATAATACATTGTAATTTCTATGGGTGTTATATTAATTTACATATTTTTATACTATACAAGACATATTCATATATTTGGTGATCATGGTTTACATTTACAGGAAAAATTAGAAGTGTTTTCATATAGTTCTATTACTGAAAATTTATTATATAATTAGATATTTTTTAAAATCAATAACATGTAAATTCCTGAAATTAAAAAATTTATATATAATTTGGTGATATCTTACTATGATATATTATCCCAAACTACATTCATTAATTTGAGTTATCATAAACCACATTATGTAGTACATAGGGAATGGGAACAAAATCTATTATCATTCAATATAATCATATCATCTGATTCTATTATAGTATGTTGGTTGGCATGTAACATATGGCCACATGGAGTCTTTTGGGTCATATATTTTCATAAATTTATAATTTATCATATTTTTCAGGTATTGTATGTAGCTGATTTTATATCATTATTCGACACTAATCTATGGTTTTATATACACATTTGGAAATGTTAATTACTTTTTTAAGTTATCATTTTTTACCTCACCATGTATTGACCCACACTATGTGACTTTTTAGGTGTCATCAAGAATTTAGTTATATGAAATTTTATTTCATGTATGTGAATGAGTAATGTAACTTAAACATCCAACAGACCATAAACTAATGAGGTTTGAAAATACAATCAATTCATTTAAAATGAATGGAATTGGATATAATTTTTGTTTCATGATAATTTTCCCTAGAGTTAATGGGCTCAATTAATATCGAGACTAAGACATAAGGACATATAATGACATTATAATTATTTTTTTATCCACTAATAAACATGATGCACTATATATTCGTTTTCTCTACAGGATTACAAATCCAGAAGAATATTTCATTCCTATGGAAGTAAAATATTATTTTAATGGATCACATAATTCTATTAAATAATGATAATATATTCTTCTTCTTAATAGAAATTATCCAAAACCATAATCTTATGATTTTTATTGTCAAATTTCCCAAATGAATAAACAGTCATGTGTGGAAATAAATAACTAACAACTAAATCCAAAACACCCACAACATTTGGAAGAGTTTGACCATTTCTCAAATAACGAACCATCAAATTATTAAACAAAATCCTACTGAAGTTTGAACACCAAAAATTATATGAATTTTAAATAATATTTTTCTAATATTAATTTAAAATTTATATCCAAATAAAATCAATAATTAATGATTACACATAAAAAAAATAGATATTCCCTAATGATATATTCCAGATGATTTTTTAAACATCTCCATGTGTTTCATGAATCATCATCAAGACACATTAAATCATATATAAAAAATAGTATTAAAATAGTATTTTGTAATTATATCCTGTAATTTTAATATTATATCAAACATATTATATTCAATTAAATATTTTCAATATCAAAAAAATAACCTACAAAACATATACATTAAATAATATTCTAATATCAATTATTATCTCATACCTTTCTGTATACCTGAACAAAAATGTAATTAAATTATTTTGAAATTTTATGTATGGTTAATCTTAAGGGATGTATAACCTCACCAAAATAAAACATGTCCCACAATATATTTAATATTTAAAAAAAATCTTATAAAACCTGATATAGGTGGTTTTTATGCCTTAAAATCTTATGAACCATATATTTAAAAAGTCGTGATGATATCCCAAAATCTTATTATACAAAAAATATTTAAAAATATATAATCCATTGAATCAATAATTAATGTATAATAAAACATAAAAAATTTATATAATGTTATGTTCTATTACAGAATTCCATTTCTTAATTATCACAGATATTTATGGTTTATATTGTTTGTGAATTTAGTCATAATAGAGTTATAACTAAAAAATTTATTACAAAGTGGAAACTTTTACATTATATGATTTTCTCCCAAAATATTAAAATTTTGAAAAGAATGAAATATTATTTTAACAACATAACATATAAATTTTAATCACTACTTCAAGTTTATCCCTACACAGCTATAAAACCCCAAAAAATCCTTACAAATTGGTGGATTATAATTAAAATCATATTATAGGATATAAATGAAGGAAATACATTAGTCAAATAGAAAACATGAACATCCATTAAATCTATAAATTTTATATACATATGAGATACCACACTATTTAAATATGTGCATAATTCCACCGATTACATGTGACACTATAAAATTCAATGGGGAGATATATTTGGGGGTACACATAATGTATATTATATTAGACTCACACATTTTTATTATTTGTATAAAGGTCGTCTATAGTATATTTTTTTGGTGAATCGTCAATTATTATATTATATATCATTCTTAACCATAATTAATATATATTATTCATGTATCATATAAAAATAAAATATATTTATTCTCTCATTATTCAATATAAAATCCTAAAACCCCACTGGTGATCCCTTATGAAACAAATATCAAAATAACCATTCAATTTAAAGCCTATTTAATGAAAAAAATGTCCTATAATAATGTTGAATAGTGAATATATTGATGAAGATAGGAAATATTTTACTTAAATCAAAAAACAAGTTACAATTAGGGGAAATATCATTAACACTGAATATTATAAAATTTCAATTTTCTTTAATATTTTTAATGATATTCAAATGATCTTATATAATATTTGTAATAATATTTTTTTTAAACCATGAATGAATATACATAGAGACAAAATGTTCAATATATAATTCATTAAGGTCTATATAAATACATCCTGAAAATAAAAATATGATTATGTACAAGGGAGAAAAAATTCATTAAATTTATCTTTAAAACATTTGAAATGATATTTTATGTCGCAATATTATATGAAATTAATCCCAAATCATCTATTTTGTTATCTGTCATCACAAATATAGAATTATATTCATTATTTACAATTTAATGAATATTTGTATGTTTTTTATTTTTATTATATAAATTTTTTTCTTTTATATGTTCAATAACAATAGAATTTATATTTAGGATATGCATGTTGAATGTGTTCAATTAATATTCCAAAATTACATCATTTAGATGACAAGGGTCAACACATTAATTATTCCATTATTTAAATAATAACAACCAAGATATTATTTTCATTTTTAACATAAATTATTCTTCTATATGTAATGATGAATAATCTTTATAGATAATGAACTACCATACAATCATGGATACAATATGGCTTTCATACTCTTGAGTATCATTTCTATTTTCCAATGATCAGGATGAAATGAATGCATCTATTATTATTTAATTATTGATTTATAATATAAACATAAATAACATTTTCTTTATTTATGTATATACATTTATATATAAGGAATGTTATATCGTAATGATTAACAAATCACATGGTTTTATTAATGATTCCCCCCATAAACGACTCATAATAATGATTCCTCACTTATGGGTAGAAAGGATTGAAAGTTATATGGGGCTCAAATCTCACGTGACGAGGATCATATCTAGAGGTTTAAAGATCAGAATGTTAATTTGTCTTATATCACTACTATAAACTCCAAAATATGTCCATGAAATTGGTGGGTAAAGGTAAATCTTCGTAACATAATTAAATATTTTTCCAATCATTACTCGGTATCGATCTAGGTCGGATTTACAAAATTGGTATTCTTTTCAAGTGACTGTAAGTTATGAAAAAAATTTGATTGGTTGAATTTGTGATGACACACCATCATTTGGAGAATCATTCACTAAAAGGGAGATAAATGTAACGTATCAGACCTAGATTCCATCCTATGGTTCCCCTAGCCCGATTTTTCCCATGGACCCCATCGAATATCCCCAAATGATAGTGGATGCAAACTAACATTGAGGGCTTTGCTAAGTCAATGAGGAAACAATTCCCTCATTACCAGAGTATCAAAGAGGAAGTCAAACTTATAATAAATAGAGAAATAAAATAAATAGTATAAAATTTAATGTATTGTAAAACATGAATATGTAACAATTAACAGAGGTGTCTCATATAAAAAATGATTCATATGGTTCTAGTTTCTAGAAAACATCCATAACTGTACATGGAAAAATAATAAAATACTAGTATCCAATAAAGAAAAAGTTGCCAAAAAGGAATCTCGGCAACACATGCCTCATCTTGGTCATATACTATATTGATCCAAATCCAAATTGAACAACCTCTACTAGGGCGCATTCTAATATCATAACCTATATCAATATAACCTTTATGGGTCCCAAAGGAGGCCCAAGCAGGGTGTTAGATAAAAATCCTATTAGGCAACCACCCAGGTCGATTAAATTCTAAAAAAATGTACCAAAGTACTAAATATTGTTAACAATCTGTAAAATAATTGTCTTTCCCATTGTATAATTCTACTACATTACGAAAATTCAACCAACTCTCAAGGATACTTGAAAAATAGAGTCAACTCATTATAATGAAACTCTAAAATGTAACAAAATAAAGTCACATAGCCATACCGTACGTCCATATGTTTCATGAAATCCACGCCACATAATATAAGGAAGTCATGTATCCCATGGCCAGGCCATATATTGAAGTCAAATATCCCATGACCACACCGTATAATGATGTTTATACCACAAGGGCCCGATCCAAATTGTCAGTAGACCAAAGAATCCATGGAAAATATCTAGACTACGGAGGTACAGATTCAAAAAACCTATCAATGGCATCCCATTGAGTCGTTGAAAGGATTCATGGCCCATAGAGGATGCCGATATGCTGGGGAATTTATTATTTTCATCTAATGGTTGACGGAACATGTCAACACAGATGATCTAAGACTAGGTAATGGTTGAGGATCTGACATAAATTAAAAAGAACACAAAAAATACAATTAAAACATAACTCTATCAAATAAGATCTTGTGTTCTACTGCTAATAGTCGATGGTGATTGTCTCTTGATAGATCTATAACAGGATCCCTCGATATCATTCAAAAACACATATAGGATCCAATGGAATGTCGGTCGTCGAATTATGGGTGCTATTGCAGCGATCTGATGATGTCTTCGACGTCCCGATGATCCAATAATCGATATTTAATTCATTCCACGTAATGAATGAATACTTTTAGTAGTTCAATGAGAGAGTGCCTCCTCCATTATTAATACTGGTGTTACTAAATATCTGGTTGGGTTCCCCGACCACCATTAATTTCATGTTCTACTAAATAAATTATATCAATGAACTAGTCTACTTCAATATTATTTATTTTTTATCACATACCAGTAAAATATAAAAAATATATTACATGATGAAAAATGAGAAATATAACTCGAATCACTATACCACTTAATATTAATCAAACCATGAATAATAAAATAAAATTCATTCAATTAATATTATCACGATGTTTCTAAACATGTAATTACATTAAATAAATTCAATCCCAAATATTAATAACTTTAATATTAATGAATTTATTTAATTATTGGGGATCGATACTTTGGACACCACTCGGACACTATGGTGTGTCCACTAGGTCCATATACATATTCAATAGAATTGGGCAGATTCTTGAATACGCTATTGTGTGTTACTCTTTAGGCACTTATCTCGACAATAGTTAATAAAATTCATAGTAAAATAGAAAGGTCTAGCAAACCATCACGGCCCTTAATTTGATAATTATAGTCCCTACAACGACAACCGACCTACAAACACTGAATGTGTACTATAATCACTTTGTCAGTTAATATCTCATAATGTAGGATGTACACTTGTGTCATCATCCTTTTATGTATTTTTTATTTATTGATATATCTGGATGGATTCTCCTTCAAATTATTTTTCAAAAGGCTTAAAAAGGTAACACGATACTGATATACCAGTCTTGATATATACAACTTCCTAAACATGGAAGTGGAAAATCATTTCCTGAACATTCTACCAATGTCATACCTCCACAGACCCACCCAACACAAGTATCCTCTCCACGATTTCAATAACATGATTTTCTCCTTGTACCAACGTATGAAATAAAATTATATAAATTGGTAATGGTATCATGTAAGGAGTACAATTCACATTTTTAGGGATGGGAATGACCAATGACACCAAAAACATGTTCTGTTCCAATTAGAAAATATTTCCTCATGATTTCACTAGAAGTTATCACGAAGTGCGAACATCATGAGAAGAAGTATCAATGCTTATGAGCCCCCAAATCCTTTTTGTCAAAAATCTACTATGTCCAGTTAGTAAGATGTATCGAGGCCGTAGAACATGTATTTATGATTAATGTCATAGTATCTTGTGGTTCTCATTATATACTGGGATATGCTATGACCACTCGATACAATAATTAAGCTTTTTTACATTAACATTTAAATAGTGGATGAAAAATCATCTACATTATAATGGAATGATCAAATCATGTATAAATAATTAGACACCTGATATGGTAATAAAATGTATATAATATTTGGGTCTAGGTCACCAACTATTTCGACAACCCCTCTTGCACTAGAGACAACATTCCAATCGGACATCTAAGCAACTCACATGATATGTCTTATGCTTCTTTAGAGTAGTGGCTTTAACTATTGGGCATTCCACATTTTTGACACATGGAATATCTTTTATATATGACATCATCTCCTTGAGTAAAACTTGTCATGATAAGGTATTCCCTTGTATAACACTTTTTCCCATTTTCATAACAAGATAACTTGGCTATTATGAATTTAAAAATTTACATTATGATAATACATTTATAACGAGGTGTGATTCCAAGAATTATAACAAATCCTTACATTATGCTACTTCATAGGTTCCTTATAAGTTGCAACATACTCGGTATTTGTAGATATTTCTACCACTAGATTTTATGAGATTGACTCTTTCATCACATTTTCCTAATTGCGATACTAGATCAAATTGATTTACGGATTACAATTTTGTGTCCCACAATAAAACTAGTATACCTTCATCTACATATACCATGTACACATAATTAATACATTCCCATGTGCAAGATGATAGTTCTGACTGCTTTACTTTCATTTCCCCTTTATATATTAATATATTCCTGCTATAAAGTATATACAGGATGTATCAATTCGTGTACATATTATGGAACACATGATTGATCCATCACTGAAGCTTATGGAACTCAATTCACAACATTAATCTCTTCCCATGTCCCGAACATGTCCACCTATAGAGATTAATCAAAGTGAAAGTGAAACCAATTCTGAATATTAGTTGTTCAAACTTTTTTTTTCCAATACAATTTCATGCTATGTATGATTGACTAGGTCCAATCAAATGTTTGATGTACTTCAATGGATCCAATTCCATATAATAGAGGTTGATACTTTTAGTTAATCACTATAGATCTAATTTTATCATTATCTTATCTAACTATATGACAAATATATGTTTTACATATCTTACCGAACATAACTATCTTTAAAAAATTAATGCTTCCACTAACCATTGGTAGACAACAGGAAATAAATCATTTGAAATGAATGTTCTGTGATCTTTCTTCTTACATTAATCCAAAACTAGATTTTAGTAACCTGAAACCTTCATTGGCATTTGATGGTGGCGTCATCCATTTCTGGTAATGTTGTATAGACACCATCCATGAAAAATGTTCTTGACATCAATGACAAATACATTGATCTTATAAATTAGCCATAAAATGTAATATTATAATGATGTAGCCACTTCGTCTTCGTATACCCAATTAGGAATTATTGGTACTAGGATTGTACCATCCTTGTATAATCTCAAATGAATACCAACTACAGTATTCAATTTATAATAACATTTTAAATCTAAAACATGGTTTTCATTTTTGAATTTTTAATAATCTTTTCAATCTTAACTAATTTCCATATACTACTTACTTGTAGGTTTTATTATTCATAATGAATAATATATCACCAGCCATGAATAGTATGAAACAATCACGATCGTTTCATACTTAATACATAGTATGTTTCATTGGTACATTCCAAATCCAGATGAACTTGTGGATCTTTTCCTATGTCATGCATTTATTCATCTTGAGAATTGACTTTTTCCATGTCAATTAAACACCCATTATCTCTAATAGAGATGTGTACCAATATATATAAATATAGTATAATACTTGACTACTTCTTTTATATCATAGGGATTTGTGTAATATCCTATTCAACCATTACGATAATTGGGAAGACCCTGAATCCAGAAACCCAAGAGTCGGTGCCTTCTGAACATGATGCATTGTTTTTAAATATAACATGATCTAAAAAAACACCCCTCATGTCCCATACAGATGATCATGTGCAATTTAGGTTCTGGGAAACCAGAAACTTCTAAAACGATTCATCTTTTAAAAGCTGATACCTGAATATTTTAAATCAAAACATAGGGTGAGCATTGAAATACACATTATGAGGTTTTAAAAATAAAAATTGTATAACGTTTTTTGAAATTATTTGTTTAAAATCATTCTCTTAAGAAAAATGTAACACCTAACATCAAAATGCTCAATCAATAGTTTCAAGAAATATATGAAAAAATTATGACATTTCTAAAGGTGTAATAATGTTCATCATAAACATGTATAATTTTTGATTATTTATGTTTAAAATTAAACAGGTAAGAGTAATGCATAATCAGAGTTGCACATAAAGGAAATAACATAAATTTTCATATGTTGGTTACTATTTTACAAAGTGATAAACACAAATCATGTTCCAAACTTATACTAGTGAAATAAGAACATTATGAAAACATAAAAGCAATGGTCATGAAAGAATGGGCATATTATATTGAAAAGAATATGTGCCATAACTTGAATTATGTGGAATCAATATTTAATTTAAAAAATCATTTCTGTATCACCAAGGTCCATCCCCAAGTTGTCATTTGAAAACATTACCAAGGTATATCCCCAAGGCGTTATTAAATTGGTCATCTCTAGAGATTATGTTTTCACGCAATGCATTGGAGCGCTATCAGGGTGAACCCTTAAATTTTTCTTTATCATCACGTGAGCCACATTGTTCATGCTTTACATAAATGGTTTGTATATTCAAGATGTCCCTTACCACCTTGAATAACTCATTAATTTTTATATTACCCAAGGTGTCCCATACCACCTTGGTTAATCTAATTTCTTAGATCATTATCGTGACATGTCGAAGGCATGCGTTATGTAAAATAATAATTAAAATAAATAATGAACCCTTACACATTTTACTAATACATGATACGACAATTATCATTGTATAATATGTCATTAGTAATCAATGGAATAAATATTTTAATAAACATTATTTGCACACAAGATAATTACTAACGCATATACAAGGATGATATAACAAATGATGGATTTTTAAAAATTATAATTTCATGGAAATGAAATTCTTAAAGAAAACACTTTCCATTAGTTATGGTGATAAACATGTCATTAAATCATAGCTTTATTAACTAGTAACTTTTACCAAAGAAGGTTAATTGCATAAAAATATAATAAATGGACACAACGTGATAACACAATCCCAAAATTCCTAAATCCTCTCACATATTTTTATCAATCCATAATACACCCTTTATCATAAAACACATCAAGGGTGATGTCAAATGAGCTTCATTAATAAAATAGGAATCTCATAAAATAAGGAATTACTTTAATGTTGATACCCATCCCTTAAAATCATAAATTTTATTTGTATTGGTCTACATGTATATGATTACATAGATATATATATATATATATAATGTCTAAAAAGAGGGGGTTTCATGGTAAAATAGTTTCAAACAACCCTCATTTATATATAATGCCTAGTATAACATACTGTATTTTTTTGGAAATCCAAAAATAGATTGAGTTTGGGTTATAAATACATTTATATTCATACACAAAGATATATATTTCAATCATTTATATATGTAAAAGTTTTATGAAATAAAACTGAAAGAATTAAATCAAAACATAACACCCAAACGTCCTATACAACATAGGTCGATCTAAAAAAAAATATAACCTATATATAAAACAATATAGGTAACCCATATATATGAATCATATTTTAAAGGGTTAGTTTTAAAACAAACCAAGATAACCCCTTTCACTTGTAACATTTTAATTAAATTTTAAAAAAAACACCTCAAACCGTTTTAAAACTGGATGGGTTTCATTTTACATAATTATATATATATATATATAAACCGTATATACTAAATCATAAGAGAGTAGCACTTTATAACAAGGGAAAAACATAAAACATCCTTACTTGTACCCTACTGAAAACACGATGGAATGCCATTTTGAAACAATTACAAACCCAGGGGTTTGTATTAGGTATTAATATACTTATATAAACTATATGTGCTGGGTTTATATAGTGTAGGTTTCTAAAAAAACTAAAACAAAGCATACAATCACCCTTACAGGGATTAAGGATGATTCTCGGTTCAAAACGGAGCGCATTGGCATTGCTGGAGAGTTCGCAATGGGTTCTGGAGGAGAAGAAGTTGTCGGGGATTCATGAAGAAGGGGAGGTTTAAGTAGGGATTTGGTGCCTTGGCCAATGGGTAGTCCAATGTGGGGAAGATGATGAAACAGTGGCCTAGGAGGTGGGTGTGCGTGGGTCAAGAGGAGCAGTGAAAAGGAGAAGTCGAGGTGTCCTCGGTTGCAGGCCTACAGGCGCGGGACCCCAATGCGAGGAAGAAGACGCTGAAGTGGTCGACATGGAAAGGAATGGATGACCTGGATTAAAAACAGAGATACCAGATGGTTGGAGGTGGCGCGGGAATTGGTTTGATCGGTTTAAAAGACATCGAGGGCCATGATTAGATCTCGGGAGAGATTGGACGATCGCGGTGATACATGAGGCGATCATGCGGCTTAAAGGGTCGAAGAGAAAATCGATCAGACCGTTCTGATCATGTGGAACACATACCACATCGAAACAAACCTTGGTTGTTGTGAGGATTATAATACATAGCGCGTTTCCATCAGATCTAAAACACCAACACACACACAACATGGCCTTATACATGGGCCCCATGCAGGCTTTGGCCCAACCCTACGCAACCTGTGCCGCATGCCCTAAGCACGGGCCCGCATGGGACTGGATGAACCTATACTCAGCTCGGGTCTATTAACACCCTCTAAACATGTTGCGACACCGATGGTCGGTACCTTGGGTCCCTAGGTTCTTGGTCTCGGCCTTGAGGGCTTGTCCGAAAGGGATGCCCTTGGCTTGGCCGGGTCCCACTCAAATTTTTTTATTAAAAATATATTTAGACAGACAAGATAAATAATACAAGTTTAAATAGTCTCAATGTATATTTAATATAAATTATTATAAAAATTGATTTTCATTATACAAAAAAATAAATAGTTTTTTACTTATAATTTTTAAATCTAAAATCCCTTTCCAGATTATATAAAATACATTACATCTGGATATAAATATTTTTAAAAGATATAACATTCATAATTTACCTACCAAACCTTTAAAATATTAGGATCATTAAAATACACCACTATTTGTTTCATAAAATTCATTGTAAAAGACCTATAGTTTTCCCCAATTCAAAAATACATAATTTTAGATATCTAAAAAGTTATATTTATTATAGATACCCTTTAAACATAACATTCATAATATATTAAAATACAATGTTTCCAACCATGTAGGTGATCATTAGTATTTCATAAAATCAAATAGGCTATTTTATAATAATATTCATTTACATTAAAAAAATAAGATACTCGAAGACGTAATTGAAATATTTTAGAAAATATTAAGATATTTGAAATATAATAGGGTTATAAGACCATTATAAAGACCAATATTTTTTTTAAAAAAGACATACATTATAAATTTAAACCCAACGGTCGAAAATATAACGGTTGTAATTTCCTTAATGTACCATTTTATAAGTATGGGTGTTTCACAAAATCAAAACATTTGAATCAGGAAGGATGGATCTCCTCATTCCATTGGTGTTGAGTATGTGTGTGGTGGTTCTGGTTATCATGTTTTTTGCACTGACAGAACTAGAAAATGTTTACCATCAAATAACTGGAGTTTTGGTTCTTAATAGCCTTCTTGTGTCAATGATAGGTCTTGTACATGGTATTTTATATTAGTTTGGGTCTTTTTTGCAGTGTAACATTTTAATATATACCAGTTCACCTAATTCTCCCTGTTTTTCATCTATTTAGTTTCAAAAAATTTATTTGTACCAATACACGCAATGTATAACAAAAGTCATCAATATAAAACACCAAATTGCTCACTCAGACAAGTTCATAAAACCGGGGGCACCACATTTTCCCCCTCTTACCGGAATTGAATCCTCACAATTAAAATAAAAATGGTTCCGCGATGTTCTCACCATCTAAACCAATATAGAGGGTCAAAAGGTGCATTTATCGGAATCCCCGTAGCGATGCTCAACTCATCCAGTTTCCTTACCCAGATACACATAGGGAAGGAGTGGTTGAACTCATGTCCTGGACCTTCAGTCTTCTAGAGGGAACCTCGAACAGTACAATGTTCTAAAATTTCTATGTGGACCAATGTACGAAGAACTCGCCGAATTATGTCTCAGTCGAGAATATTCAAGTCATAGATGTGGTCAAGCTGGCTAAAGTTAGGAGTTGGAACATATAAGTCGCATAAATATTTCTCTCTAATGCAGCCTCTTTAAATTTTACTCTGGACGTGTAGTTCCGGACTAGGGTAAAACACAGGAAGAGCCCTTCATGGTAAATTCCTCGTCGTTCACACCTGGCCAACTGTGCTGAGCCTATGAGGTTGTATATGGAGGCATTCCCCTAGCAGGTGCGGAGAATCTCCAGACTGTTTGTCACCTCAAACCACTGCTTGAATGTTTTTCGCAAATTTTTGAAGGGGTCATACTCTTCCTCACAAGATTTGTTTGTAATGATTTCCAGAATCTCAGCGGGAAGAGATAACAGGTGGGTTTGTCCTCCCATCTATTGTTTTAAGATAGGAGTTAAATCACTTGGAATCCATTCAAAGGTAAATACAAAGTAAATAAAATGAAGGGGAAATTCCACATTTCAATAAACAAAAGTTTATTATTAAACATTAGTGTTTCAGTTTCCCCTAACGACATACTATATGAACCCCACACAGAGAGGCAAAACATCATATTACCTCAAACCAAACACAGGCTGAGAATACAGGGTTAAACTCATGGGGGCACCTATGACATCTCATGAGTCTAGCATGAGGGGTATAAAGTTGGGAGACAGCCACATACACTTGTTGTCTGCAAGACCATCAGGTGGACTCAATTTCTAACATTCCGAAGTCCAACAACTGACCCCAGAAGCCACAGTTTAAAACCTTCCATAGATAGGCCGCCCGGAGGTCACCGGTAGCAATAGATTCTTGAAAAGGGTTAAGTATCATAGTTCCAAAGCCCTCACCTACTGTGAAATTTCAGAATAGTCCCTCATAGTACTCTCCTCTACATACATAGGAGGGATACAAGGTCACCATCATAAGGAGGTAATCCATTCCTACCCCCTAGTGTAACTGAAGCACCCATGGTGAGTTGGATACATCATAAAAGTGTTTTCATTTCATGTGGATGTGGGCACAGTTTAGAAAATCCTCACGGCTAGCTAAAGACATAATGGTCTCTTGGGCCTCAGTGGGGAGAGACAAAAGATTAGTACCTTTTTTTTCCATCTGAAATTTAAGAAAACTAATTTTTTTAGTAAAAATGAAGTATATATATATATTTTTTCAGTTTCTGGCTTTCCAGAGTATTCTATACCGAACCTCTAATACCAACTGTGAAGAACCCAACACCAAAAACCAAGGGGATGGTGCATTTTGAACATGATGTGTTGTTTTTATATAAAACATGCACTGAAAAAAAACACATCATGTCCCACACAGAGGATCGTGTGCGTTTCGGGCTCTGGGAAACCAACAACTTCTGAAATGATTCATCATTTAAAAGCTTATACCTGAAAATTTTAAATCAAAACGTAGGGTGAGAATTGAAATACTCAGTATTGGGATTTATAAATAAAAATAGTATAATTTTTTTGAAATCATTCATTTAAAATCATTCTCTTAAGAAAACTGTAACACATAACATCAAAATTCCCAATCAATAGTATCAAGAAATATATGAAACAATTATGACATTTCTAAATGATTAATAATGGTCATCATAAACAAGTATGATGAGAGATTATTTAAGCATAAAATTAAATAGTTAAGAGTAATGCATAATCACAGTTGCACAAAAAGGAAATAACACAAATTTTCATATGTTGGTTTCTATTTTACTATGTGATAAACAAAAATCATGCTCCATACTTATACTAGTGAAATAAGAACATTAAGAAACATAAAAGAAATGGTCCTAAAATAATGGGCATATTATCTTGAAAATAACTGGTGACATAACTTGAATTATATGGCATCAACATTTAACATAGACAATCATTTCCGTATCACCAAGGTCCATCCCCAAGGTGTCATTTGAAAACATTACCAAGGTCCATCCCCAAGGCGTCATTAAATTGGTCATCTTTAGAGATAAAGTCTTTACCAAATGCATTGGAGTGCTAACAGAGCGTACCATTAAATTTTTCTTTATCATCATGTGAGCCACATCGTATATGATTTACTTAAACGGCTTTTATTTTCAATATTTCCCATACCACCTTGAATATATAATTCACTTTCATATTACCCAAGGTTTACCATACCACCTTGGGTAATCTAATTTCATAGTTCATTATCATGACATGTCGAAGGCATGAATTTTGTACAATAATAATTAAAATAAATAATGAACCATTACACATTTTAATAATACATGATACGACAGTTAACATTGTATAATATGTCAATACTAATGAACAACAGAAATAGTTTAGTAAACATTATTTGCACACAAGTTAATTATTAAAGAATATATAAGGATGATATAATAAATGATGGATCATTAAAAATTATTATTTCATGTAAATGAAATGCTTAATGAAAACACTTGCCATTAGTTATGATGATAAACAGGTCATTAAACCATATCTTTATAAACTAATAATTTTTTCCAAAGCAGGTTCATTGCATAAAAAGATAATAAATGGACACAACGTGATAACAAAGTCCAAAAATTTCTAAATCCTCGCACATATTTTAATGAGGCCAAAATAAACCCTTTATCGTAAGACACATCTTGGGTGATGTCAAATGATATTCTTTAATAAAACATGATTCACATAAAATAAGGATTTACTTAAAGGTTGATACCCATCCATTAAAATCATAAATTTTATTTTAATTGGTCTACATGTATATGAGATCATAGATATATATACACAAAGTTTATAAATAGGGGGTTTTCATTGTTAAACAGTTTCAGAAAACCCTTATTAATATATAATTCCTTGTATAAAATACTGGATTTTTTTGGAAATTAAAAAATAGCTTGAGTTTGGGTGATAAATACATTTATATTCATACACAAAAATGCATATTTCGTATATTTATATATTTATGAGTTTTATAAAATAAAACCGAAGGTAATCATTCAAAACATAACACCCAAAAATCCTGTCCAACATAGGTTGATCCAAAAAAGTAAATATATCCTATATATAAAAAATATATAGGTAACCTGTATATATGAACCATATTTTAAAGGGTTGGTTTTAAAACAAAGCAAGATAACCCCTTTCACTTGTAACGTTTGTATTAAATTTTAGGAAAACCCCCTGAAACTGTTTTCAAACTGGATGGTTATCATTATACATAATTATATATATATATATGAAACGTATTTACTTAAACATAGGAGAGTGGTATTTCATAATGAGGGAAAAACATAAAACATCCTTACTTGTAACCTATGGAAAACACGATGGAAAACCCTTTTGAAAACATTACAAACCGAGGGGTTTGTTTTAGGTATATATATACTTATATATACTGTATTAATTGGGTGTATATAGTGTAGGATTCTCAAAAAAACGAAAAAAAACATGTAATCACCCATATAGTGATTAAGGAGGATGCTCAGATCAAAAGGGAGAGTGTTGGCTTTGCAGGAGAGTTCGAAAAGGGTTCTGGAGGAGAAGAAGCCGACGAGGCTTCATGAAGTAGGAGGGGTTTAAGTAGGGATTCGGGGGCTCGACCAATGGGTAGGCCTACATTGGGAAGTCGAAGAAATAGTGTCCTAGGAGAGGGTGTGCATGGGTCAATAGGATAAGTGAAAAAGAGAAACTGAGGCGTCCTTGGTTGCATGCCTACTGGCGCGGGACCCCGACGTGAGGAAGAAGACGCTGAAGAGGTTGACACAGAAAGGAATAGACAACCTGGATTAAAAACTGAGATATCAGATAGTTGGAGGAGGCATGGGAATTGGGTTTATTGGTTTAAAAGAAACCGAGGGCCACGATTAGATCGCGGGAGGGATAAAATGGCTGCGGTGATACGTGGGGGCGATCATGTGGCTAAAAGGGACGAAGCGAAAATCGATCAGACAGTTCTGATCGAGCGTAATGCATCGCACATCAAAATGAAACACAGGTGAGGAAAGTTTTATAAAACATAGTGTGCTTCCATATGAGAAATCACACTCACACACACACGCATTGGGGCCTTATACATGGGCCCCATACAGGCTTTGGTCCATCCCTATGCAACGCATGCCGTTGTCCTTACACACGGGCCCACATGTGACTAGATGAACCTATGCCTGGCTCGGGCCAATTGACACCCTCTAAACGTGCTTGGGACCCCGATGGTTGGTAACTCGGGTCCTAAGCGGCTTGGTCTTGGCCTTGAGGGATTGTCCGAAAGGGATGCCCCCGGCTTGGCCAGGTCCAACTAATTTTTTTTAATAAATATTTATTTATACTTACAAAATAAATAGTACATGTATACTTAGTCTCAAAGTAGTATATAATATAATTTTTTGTAAAAATTGAGTTTCTTTATACAAAAAAATAAATAGATTTTTACTTATAACTTTTAAATCTAAAATCCCATTCTAGATTATGTAAAATAATTTACATCTTGATATAAATATTTTTAAAAGATATACCTTTCATAATTTACCTACTAAACCTTTATAAATATTATGGTCTTTAAAATACACCACTATTTGTTTCATAAAATTCTTTTTAAAAGACCAATAGTTTTCCCCAATTCAAAAATACATAATTTTAGAGATCTAAAAAGATATATTTATTACAGATACCCTTTAAACATAACTTCATTAATATTTTAAAATACTACGTTTCCAACCATCTAGGTGAACATTAATATTTCATAAAATCAAATAGGATCTTTTATAGGAATATTCTTTTACTTTAAAAAAATAAGATACTTCAAGACGTAATTCAAATATTTTGGAACATATTAAGATATTTGAAATATCATAGTGTTATAAGATCATTATAAATACCTAATTTTTTTTTAAAAAAGCGATAAATTATCAATTTAAACCAAATGGTAGAAAATATAATGGTTATAATTTCCTTAAAGTTCCATTTTAAAAATAGGGGGCGATTCACAAAATCAAAACACTTGATTCAGGAAGGATGTATCTTCTCATTCCATTGGTGCTGAGAATGTGGGTAGTGGTTCTGGTTATCATGTTTTTTAAACTGACGGACCCAGAAGATTTTTACTATCAAATTAATGGATTTTTGGTTTTTAGTAGCCTTTACGTGGATATGTTATGTCTTGTATATGTTATTTTCAATTAGTTTGGGTCTTTATTGCAATGTAACATATTAATATATTCCAGTTCACCTTATTCTCCCTGTTTTTCATCTATTTACATTCAAAATCATTATTAGTACCAAAACACACCATTTATAACAAGATACATCAATATAAAACACCACAATGCTCACTCAGGAAAGTTCACAAAACCTGGGGCATCACAATAATTACCATATGTGGACAATGTGTTTAACATGATGCATATTATTTTAAATCCAGTCAAACTCCTTGCATCCTAACACATGATCCGTGACATTATGGATTTCCACCATACTATTTCTTGTATGATATCAATTTTTCAATTTAGTTGGCATATTAGTAATGGGATTATGCAATTTTTTCATATCACGTATTGAAATATGATGGAAGTTAATGAAGGTTGTAACATTCATAATACATACTTCATAACTGTGATGTATAAAATCTGCATTTAAGAGTAATTCCATACCTAATTTTGATGGTAAATGTTAATATGTAAGACATTATCATCGATCCAACATATGAACATCAAGACCGTGATATAGATAATGTAACGTGCATTTAATAATTACTCCATGGTACATTATCATGATCGAAGATTCCATAGTCAACATATTTTTTGTCATTCCAATTTGAAGAAACTCATATTTTCTCACTGTGCATATACATCACTTGTACATTCCTTAATAACCTGTGGAATCTTAAGAAGTAACATTGCAACTATCTATTGATCTGAATAGTTCACACTTTTTCTTGAACTTACCCCATATGCTTTGTGACATACCTTTATTTATAATGGTCCCTTTCTCTAAACAAATATATCAATAATAACAATGGTGATTAGCTCGGCCAAGCCTAAATACAACACTAGATATATTACCAACATCCAATTTTTGTTTTAAATGAAAAATAAGCATCTTTCCATAACTGGATAAGTAATACATTTGTATATTCATCACTCATTGCCAATGATTCAAGTACCATTGAACTATTTGATGAGTATGAGACACAACGAACAAAAACCATTCCAAAACATGGAATGACGACTCATTATATCAAAAATGAAGGAGATATAATTTATATGGTTATAATAAATATATTTTTAATCTGGAATCATTATCATTTAAAATAGTGGTTAAGTGTTTCTTGCCACTAACATAGTAATAACCTTTTCTCAGATTCTTGGAGAAGACACCTTACTCTTAGTAATGTTTATCTAACTACATGGTTATTTTATTTTAATACATATACTTTAAAATCATATTTTATTTCATATCATAGATGTATTTGAGGAAAAAATATATTTATTCGATAATACAAACTGAATGATATGTGTTTACATGCTTCATGTATTTTAGTTCTTTTCATTTTTAAACATCCATAAATTTATTTCATTATTTGTGATGAAAATGACCACTTATTAAATAAAAAACATCTTCTATTTTATGTATATTATGAAGGAGGATTTGGTGTAACATTCCATTGGCCTTTTCTCCTCATCATTCAATTTATTCTACATATGGAAAAAACATTTAACTATATTAAATATTCTTATTACATGGAAAATGTTACCCTAAAGGTTTTGAAGCACTTCCTTTATACCATTATTTTGTATATGTTAATGAAAATAGTGTAATTTGGTGAAAATGTTATATAAATGGGATGTGATGAAAGATTATGAACTTTATTTTACATTACAAAAACTGAGTGGAATCTTCACATTCAAATATTTCATAGCTTTCTCCGTAGAGACTTTTTGAAGATTAGACTACATGCAACAACATCCATTTCATGATGTAGCAACCACAAATAACTATAGTCATTGATGATAGAATTATGAATAAATGATCATAGGATTAATTCATTAGCCACCTGTAATAAATTTACACCGTCGCTTCCTGAGGTGGATTAACTGGTTGGTAGACAAGCTCCTTGTATTTTCATTATGGTAGTAATTTGTGAAGGCACCAATACTACACATGGAATTCCATGCTAGATTGGATACCTAATCTATCCATTGATTATAACAGTTTTTACTTGAGGTATTACTTTCCATTTTACACAAATAAACAATACTAGATGATTACTTTTATGCTGATTACGGAATGTGATGTTATCGTTTAATATAATTAATTCATGTCTCCCACAAATTTACCTAATTATAACAACCCTCTATACAAGAATCAAGATACACTATCATATTTGTACTGTAGTTTAAAGGATTCCATAAAATCCATCATAGTATACAATCTATGGATATGCCACAACATGGGGGTGGGTCAAGGTAGGTTTTTGGATGAACAACAACATAACCCACGGTTCCATTATCTATTAAGTGAAGTCCTAGCTTTTGATATCATAATATGATTAATCAATGCTTTCCTAAAAAATTACAACATTCTAGATAGGGTTATTTCATTACTATGAATTTAGTAAACTCTACCCACAACCCAAATATGAACTCCACTGTAGTAAAATAATAAATGCATAAATGTAAACTATTACCTGACTAGTCTTGAGCATCTCAACGATATAGGTGAATCATACCAGAGTCAAAGATTGACTATTGATGGAGTTTCCCCTATCTTATATGTTAACTTCTCTTCTAAAGTATTGCCTCAACTTGATGAGGTCCACATCACATTTTGATTACCCCCTCATCTTAGAAGAATTCATTTGTCATCTTACACCATCTTGACCAATGTCAACCGCCTCATCATTGTAGGATACATGTCGTCCACTATCTTGTTATGAAGTAAAAAAATATTTGCACGCATGCAAGGGGGACTAGTTTGATAAATGTACATCTATTAAAGACAATGTGTGTAGGCCTTATTAAATTTTAACCAAAATGAAATCCGATATGGATAACATCAATTTAATTAATTACAATCACTACATGAAGGTAAATAAATAAATAAATAATTTTATACATACAAGAGTCGGTGCTCATGACTAGTATGTGGGTAATATAAAGAATTCTTAATATTATTCAATTGCATTAATTATGTATGGCAGTTATAAATTAAATTAAATGAATTTAATAATTGAAATATATTAATTATTTATCAGTGTGAAAATTAATTTTATTTTATAACATAATTTAATTTAAATTATCTTAATTCAATGTAATAATAATTTTTAATTAATTTCAACCTGTTAATAAAATTTATCTATTTAAAACACAATTAATAATTCATTAAATTTAAATAAATTATTTTACTAAATTAAATAATTATAAAAATTGAAATTAAAAAATAGGTCTCAAAACCATCCTTTGGCCCATCATGGGTTGCACTGAACCTGCACAGTCCTGTAACGGGTTTGGAATATCCTGTGCATTGCTTTAATAGGCTAGGAAATTCCCCCATACCAAATCATGGTTGGGAAGATCTGTCGGGTCCTATATTGAGACCAAGTAGACACTAAATACCATGTCAAAGTTTACATGTACCTAAGGTTGGACTTTTGTGGCTCAAAGTGTTCAGATGACTCTACAGGGAAGGCCAAAGGCTGGTGTAGTGGGCAGTAAAGGCATCCAGTTGGATTTTTCTAGTGCAGAGGTGGTGGGTAGCCGGATTCTTCCAGCACAGGTGTGATGCAATGGTTTGGAGCCTACCATCGTGAGGCCTCACGGTTGATACAGAAGGTCTGAGGTCGATCCGGACCATTGGGTGTTGGTCTGGCTATAGTAGGGTACATCGTCCGGGATAGGCAACCGAGTGGTGATGTCGTCAAGAGTCGGGTCACATGCCTGTAGCGCTAGGGAACATGGTCAAAGAATTATTGGGTTGGTGTCGAGACACTATGGATGAGGCCAGTGGAAGAAGTCAAAAGGGAGATGGCATTTTAGGAGGTTGCCTAGAAGCCGAGTAGCGCACCAGAGAATGTGAGGTGGCCTTTTCTGGGGAGGGGGGGACGACTGCAAATGATGCGGGGAAATCAAGGCGCTTACATAGTGAACAAGCTCGAGGGTCTAGGCAGACCCCTTTCCCTTTTTTATTAATTTTTTTTTCTTTTTTTGAACCGCTGCCCTCACACAAAAAAAAAATCCGCTTAGATTTTTTAAAATTCCTCCCATTCTTCATTATAAATATCAACAGCCCTAATATTTTTTAAATTTCAATATCTCCTCCTATTATTTATAATTTTATAATAAAAAATTATTATAATAAATTAATAATCTGTTATTATTACATTATTATAATAATTATATAATTATTAATAGATTAGTAAAATTATTGTGAAAATTAAAATATTATATAAAAAAATAATTTACACAAATTGGAATTATATTGGTTTAACTGATAAAAACATTATCCATTTTGCAGGATAAAAGAAATTTCAAATCCCACACTCAAACAGAAAAATTGATCAATATGAAAATTTTGATTTCCCAAACAAGGCCATTTGAGATTCGATTGACACATTGTTTGAATCATTGTGACTGATTTCAAAAACTACTTAATATTATGAAAATCAATAATATTTGGATCAGAATGACTTTGTGATCCCTCAGATCCAAATGATTGTATCTCAGGCCCCTAGGGAAATCATGTAGGCCAGTGATTTGAAAATTTTGATAGATGTGTTGAGGGAACATTTCATCATTGGAAATCTGATCCCAGATGAGATATGACGATCTCGTGTAAATTTCAAAGATAAAAATAAAAATAAATGAAAACATTATCATTTCAAATTAGAATTTATGGTCGACTATAACTACCGGATAATGATTTTTTCTTTAATTATACACTCTAGGATCCCTCTAGACAATCCACACTCACTTCTAGAATCCACATGAACATTGATCTTCAAATTCTTTGTCCTAGTGTGGCAATCCGATGATGTCTTCGATGTCCTGATGATCCCAACATTGATATCCCATAGATGTTTGAGGATGATCTTGATCCATTCTCTAAGATATATTTCTTCTCTCTCTATATTTCAGTACGATATAGAGTCCCTCATTTTTCATTCATTGGAATCATCAAATGGTTAGAATAGTTCATTGAGAGAGAGAGCCTCCTCTTTTATTTATAGTGGTGTTGCAAAATACCCAGATGGGTTTCCCAGCTCCAATTTAGTTCTACGTCAACTAAATAAATATTTTTGATGAACTATTCTACATCAATATAATTTATTACTATATCTAATACATATAATACATATAAAATATTTTATGTGATTAAAACATATCCATTTAACTCGACTCTCTATCCCGCTTAATATTAAACGAAACCTTGTTTATTAAAATAATATTCATTTGATAAATATTATCTCAAATTTACAAAACATATAAATAAAATAAATAAGATCCATCCCAAATATTAATAACTTGAATATTAATGAATTTATTTAAATATTGGTGATCGATACTTTGGACAACACTCAGACCCCACTGTGTGGCCCACTATGTCCATATACAAAATCAATTGAATAGATAAGGATTTTGAATATGCTATTATAGTTAATTATCTTGAATGATGTGAATAAAATTCACAAAACAAGAGTGGAGTCTGGTAAGCAATCATGTACCCTAAAGAGATAAGGATTGTCATAGGAATGAAAACCATCATTCGAACACTAATTGTGTACTATAATCTTTTTTCCATTAAATATCTAATAAATAAGAATTTGCACTTGTGTAATTATCATTTTCATTCCTTATTATTTGTTTATATATGTTGAGGTATTTTCCTTTAAACATGTTTGGTCAAATACTTATAATGGAAGAAACATCCTGATCCACCAGGCCTGAGATATATAACTTCCTTATCATGGAAGCGACAAATCCTTTCTTGACCCTTCATCCAATGTCATACCTCCAACGACGTAGCAAACATAAGCTACCATTCCACAATTTCAATAACATGGTTTTTTACTAGCATCTTTGCACACAATCTAATGAAATACATTTGTAATGGTCTTACGAAAGGAGTCCAATACCGATGTTTGTAGATAGGAATGACCAATGACACCCAAAACATGTGGTGTACCTATTAGAGGGTTTGTCCTCATGATCTCAATATTGGATATCACCATTTGTGAACATAATGAGAAGATGTATCAATTATTATGAGCACCCAGTAGCTGATAGTCAAACAACTACTATGTCTAGTCAGTATGATTTATGTAGACCATAGAACATTTAATTAATATTAATGTCATAGTATTTCATAGTTCTCATTATATAATGGGATCTTTTATAACATCTTAGTAATTTAATTAACCTTTATACATTACCATTTCTGTAGTGGACGTAGAAAAGTATACAATATAATGGTAAGATGATATCATGTATAACTAACTATACACATGATATGGTAATAAAAACTACTGCATAGTTGGGTCTCAAGAACCCACTATTTCAACAATCCAATTAGAATCCCTAGAGGAAACATGGTTAGGAATTTGTTGGGGTAATAAGAGCTCATCAATAGAAATTCCAATGAGATCATAATCAAGTTGGATCCATAGGATAGTAAGGGTAGGTGCATAAAATGAAATCCAGACCCAAGGGGTAGATTCAACCCATGGCATCAACTTCCATGTTCTAGATCCTTGGAGAGAAATCCATTTCATTCATCAACCACTCATTCAATAATTATTGAATTAAAATTAAACCTTTATTCCATGTTAGTATACCCCCTCAAATAAACTAGCACAAGCCGTGAGTATTCCCACTCATGCAAACCATTTATCAACTACAAGCATATGGGCCTACCCCTCCATATGAACCATTTTACATGTCATTATAATATTATAGGTATACCCACCCATATAATCCATTTTACATCCCAAAATATAAAGATATATAAGTCATAACTTGATATTCATTATTCAAGGAGGTAGTACATATCCAAAATAGTCTATTGAAGCTTTCAATGCATTAATTAACAGACATCCAATAACCATGAATGAAGAATAATACACCCCTTGGGAGTTCAAAACATTCATAAAAAAGTTATTTCCCTTAAGGTTCACCCATTTAGTGTCATTGAAATGAAAAACTAGTTCCAAATCACCCAAAAAAACCTAATTTCATCCTCACTAAGACCAACTACAACTACGACAGTGAACACACTCAAATATGAGGCCTCTTCGAAAGATCGATGGGTGGAATATCGGTGGAATTACCTAAAAGCATAAGAATAACTGAAAGAATGTATAGACAAACTACCTCTCCATGGAAGTAGAATACAAATCTAGTATCAAGTCTTCATTCATCCTAGTTTTGTAGAAATATGAAGAACATGCAAAGAAAGAGTTATTAGTGCATATGACCCAAATCAAAATAGTACAGTCGTCGTTCTAAAGAATCATGAATAACTTAAAAGGAATAAGTACCTATTGATGCAGTTCCAATGTGACAGATGACTCTCAAATTTGATTCTGGATTCCATCAATATAAGAAAAAACTTGTTTATAGGGTTTGGGATCAATACAAGAGAAAAAGGATGTGCATCAAAAAATGAGGCTAGAACCTCTTTTTTTGAAAAACCTCTATTGGGAAAGTACATGACATGGAGGCCATGTATAAAACATGTACATCCCTTTAATTTTTTTCGCGAGACTGACTACACAATTTGAAATCCTAGTACCCAACGTCTACTTCAATTGCACAACTTTTAGGCCATGTACACGACATGTACTTGGCCTGCATCAATATTTCAGTAATTTCCCATTTCATTCCAAAAAAAACACAACTGGCCCATGAAACAACCTAGAATATAATACAAAAAGAAATTTCACAACATTATCATGAATAGAAAAATCTACACCTAAATAAAAACTTACTGCATTTCAATGTTACCCACATATAACAATTCATCCCAAAATTTTTCTTTGAAGGGTGGTCAAGATTCATTTGAGAACATCTCTGTCCACTAAGAATGTACATCGGCCTCCCCATCCCACATCTCATCACGTAAATGGTCATGATAACAAGTATCACGTACCAGAAGAACTGAATAAGCTCAATGATAAATCATGTTACTATAAACTACACGAATTTGATGCACCTCAAAATGAGATTCAACCTTATGCTCAACATCCTTGATCTAAATGATGTGGGGAGGGTTTGAGAGATAGCGGCAAGAACTAAGATACATGGAAGACATTGTTCATGGAATGATATCTTTTAGGTAACTGAAATTAATAGGAAACCAGCCCAAATTTATCTAGAATCTCAAATGGTCTGACTTATATTAGTGAATTTTTACCCTTCCTTCTTATCCTCCTGTGTACCAACCCAGAGGAAACACACAAGAAAACCTAATCCCCGTCCTCGAATACTAAATGTTGTATTTGTCAATCAATGTATGATTTATGATGAGACTCTATTGTATCCATCTACTTCTGAATCCTCCGGATGTGCATAGATGTCTCCTGCATGAGACACGGTCCAAACAAAGATTCAACTCCTACAACATAATTGAACAGGGGAGAATGGAATGGCCTACCCTATAAATTATCATAAGTTTTCATTTGTATCGTCACATGATAACTATTATTGTAGGAAAACACAACCAAGGGAATGATCCACTCCCAAGAGCCCCAAAAATCATCGATGTATGCTCACATTATATCATCTGGAACTTGTATGTTATTCTCTGACTGGACATCATCCTGAGGTTGGTATGATGTGCTCAGAAGCACCTATGTACCCAGATCCCTATGAATGCTCTTCCACAAATTAAACTTCAAGAGGGAATCCATATCTAAAATGATTGTGAAATAGACCCCATGCTGTCTTACCACATCATGGATGTTCAACTATCCAAGATCATCAACACTAAAGGTCTCATTGATCTGTATGAAATGTGAATCCTTCCTAAGCATTTAAACTACATCCCACATAGAATCATTAACTCTAGGTGACCTCAGAAAAACCATCAATAAATATATCATGACATCGTCCCATTTCTTCTATGGGATAGATAACAGCTTTAAAAGCCCGACTTTTTGCTGATGTTCCTCTTTCACCTACTGACAGGTGGAACAAAATTAAAAAAAACTGCTACTTCACCCATCATTTTCGGAAACCATTTTTTTCATCGCCAGTCACAGAACATCTTGGTGACCCTGAGATGCCAAGTCGAAACTGAAGCATGAAATCCCTACTACGACTCCTAATGTATATCCATTAGAACCTAGACACGTACATGGATACACTTGATCACATCATCACATATCTTACTACAAGGAGGAGGGTCGTTACTTGCCACACCTTCTTGCCGATATAAGCCTTCCGAATATGACATTCGCCTCACCCTAACTCTATATAGAAGGGTAAAGGTAACATCAAATGTTGAATGAAAATTAATCCCCTATTTGTGAAGAACCTCTAGATGCATCTCAAAAAATAACTCCATATGCTTCCACTCTCTACTAGCAAGTTTCAATTCATGAATATGAGTCCTCCTCTTAAGTGAATTGGCCACTACATTACCCTTAACAGGAATGTATGAAACCTCCAAATCAAAGGACTGTACATACCCATCCCATCGTCACTGCCATATATTCTGATCATTCTGTGTAATGAAATACATGAGATTTTTGTGGTATGTGTACACCACAAAATTATCTTCGAATAAATAGTGCCTACAACAGCTAAAATCATGAACTACTACAGCTATGTTGAGATATTGCATAGTGTAGTTAATCCCATAAGGCCACAATTTCCAAGACCCATATGCCATGACTCGATCTTCCTACATTAACACATCTCTTCAGCACAATACCTGATGCTCTATATTACACTATGTATCTCTTTCCCTGCTCTGGAATTATCAGGACTAGGGCTTATGTAAACCTCACATTCATCCCTTGAAAGGTTGACACACAACTTTCTTTCCACAAATACCTCTCACCCCTCATAGTCATGCCGGTCAATAACACTACTGAGCAACAGAAACCCAGTATAAAATACCTGTAATGTCTAGTTATCCCCAAGAAACTCTCTATGTGAATTGTTTTTGGATTGTTCCCTTGTAGCTACTGCTCTCACCTTCTATAGGTCAAATGTCACAAAAATCTATAAGATTATGTGACCCATGATGTATATAAGATCCATCCAAAAGTGTCACATTGTGATTTCAGAATATAATTGATGCTCGACATGTGTATTACAAATGTTCACAATATGTTTGTCATGGTCATGCCGATTTTGAGAATACACCATGATATTTTCCACAAAACAACCACAAAATAGTACATGTTATGATGGTTTAATCAGTTCATGAATTCCCAGAAAACTGTTACCACGTACGTCATACTGGACAACATATATTGAGAATTGAATAACCCATTCCTTCAAGTAATGTTTGTATTAGGCATGCACATTGGTTGAACATGCACTTGGTGATATCCGGAACTCATGTAAATATTCAAGAACACTCGATCTCCTTGAAGCTGATCGAACATGTCATCTATCCATGGAAAAATATATTGACTTTTAACAATTATCTACTTTAGTTTCTCATAGTCCACATATAGCATAAGTGTTCCATCAGCATTTTCGGAAACAATTACTGGCGAACTCCACAGAGAAGTACTGGGCCTGATAAACCCCTTAGCCTCCAAGTCCACTAGCTACCGCTTGTGCTCCTACAAATACTTTATATACATCCTTTATGGAGGAATGGGTACTGACACAGCTCTTTGAAGTAGTTATATTGTGAACTCCACCACTCTCTCAAGAGGTAAACTACAAATGTCATTAGTAAAGATGTCCCTAAAGTGATCAGCCACTATAGAACTATCTTCTTGACTCACTCACTGATCATCCAGAGACACACTACAAGTAAAGGATTAAATCCTTCCAATTACATGATGCTTGGGTCTATCTCTTCCCTCATGGATATCCCATTTAGCCTTGTGAATAAATATTACACCCTCTACTGATGTGAAAGTCCCCCTTCAGGGATATCAGTCACCATATGCTCAATAATCCACTAGACAATAAATTTTGATAATGATGTAAAATCCTATAATCTCAAAGACACGGTGATCCTTGATGAAGTAGAACCCTCTGACCTTAAGGGGAAACTCCATATACTAGAATAAATCACCATTTCTAACTCTCAACAGTGTGTATCATTTCAAAATTCCCCCAAAAAGCAAAACCACAAGACTGTGGATTTTTAGCACACATGTAGAGATAAAATTTGATAGAAACAAATATATAAAAGGTAATATGAAATAGTATAAGCTATAAGATCATACCACTCACCGTACACGGTCTGTGATCCAACAGTTGTTGGGTCTGTTGCACTGAATATGTCTGGCTCGTACCACAGCCTTGTGAACTTTCCTGGAAACCCCGTGTAGATCTGACCTGTTATCTATGAGAACATATTGTCTGGATACCACAACCACCACCACCCTCTTCTCACAGGCATGTGTTTCTCCATCTACTAGCCTTACAAGGGGCTGAAGACCCTAATCTTGAACCTAACAATAGAGATGTCCCCTACCACTTAATGCTGAATGGAAGGGATTGCAAAACAACTACTTGTGCCCAATCCTTCTATAGGCTTGGCACAAAACTGCATCATTGTCAGAAGGATTTTGCATCTGTGCTTTCCTACCACACTGATATAAAATTACCATGATTCATACACCCAAAACCTAGCTACCACTTATATTGCAAGACGTCTAAAACCGAGGCTTCCTTCCTGATGATGTAGATCTATTGGCGGCGAGAAACAACAATCTCTTATTCTGTACACCCATATTCACTATTTTTATACTCTATAACTAGTGCATGATTCACATTATTAGTGATAGAAGGAAACCTGAACACATTGATCAGGCATCTGATAGAATGTCTAAGACCTTCCTCAAAAAGCCTCACCCTCAAAATATTGTCATAAAAAATATATTTTCACAAAATGCCTCAACTCATTAATGATTTCCATGTTATCCATAACCGTCATCACACCCTATTCTAGACGCATTAACTCAGTATTCCATTATTCTCAAAGATTCATAGGGTAAATGTTTTCATAGAAGTGGGTTTGGAATTCATCCCAGCACCTATTTTGTAGACCATCAACCAAGTTCAAATTTTCACACCGGTGTTTTCCTGCTCCACGTTTCATATAAGTCATGATCATGACCATCTGCTCTAGAGGAATCTCTAAATTCTCTAATATCGATAATTTGGTCACTAAACACTACTATGCATCCTATGGCCCACCATCCCATAAAAACATAAGAGGAGAATGTTGATGGATCACCCATGCCAGCTGATCAATAGTCAAGGATGGAAGCAGTGCTCCCTGTATCACCTGTATATATAGAAATAAACCTTCAATGAACTATTCCTAAGAACCTATATTCAGAACATTATCAAGTGTTGTAGTTGTAAATATATTCGGACCAACACGTAGTCTTTGGAAAACCATCCATGATGTATGATCATTGACTCCCTCACAGAGTACCACTGGAGTTTGTTGTAGTGACATATCTCTACAATTCCAAACACACTCCTCTGGAAAGAAAAACATCAATAAAAAAAATCTAAAATGAATAAGATAAGTAAAAAAACCCGTGAAACCATATCAACCCAAAACATTCTCCTAAATCCAGAACATTATATGGAATAACCAACAACCTACTAGAAATTATGCCTCTTACACAGTCAAATGTCGGGTCTTGGTAAAGTCTTTATCCAAAATTCATGTATTAAATTCCAAATCACATTCATATATTTAGGAAATTCCAATTTTTTTACCAGTTCTAGAATCCATGAGGGCCCATCACACCTCATGAACCCAACAAATAGTTCCATTCAATCCATACACGTAAAAAGATCATTGAACATTCATATTCAATCAGTGTGTCATTTCCCAATTTATAAGGTCCCAAATACATTATGGATTTATATAATACATCACCTCTTTATCTACAACACACAACTATCATAGAAATATGGACATAGATAACATCAACTATCACAAAAACATGTAATATCTAATGCATCCTATACGGCCAAGCATAATGCATGGAATGTGATTCTTATAGGTGTTTATATGTTGCATGAGATGGAACACCCTAATCTCATTAGGTTTCAACTGAAAGAGGACCCAAAATTGAATAAATAGTAATAACATTAATCAATTGTTTCACCCAAAGATGAAATATAATCAACACTAATAGTCAAAATCTAAATAATCTGAACTCAATTCGAGGTAATTTTTCTTTTTCCCCATACGCGAGTAGCTACTCCTAGGCACAGTTTATTTCCAAACTAAATTTCCTTCTTATCCCTAACTAATATCACCAAAATTTACTCACACAAGAAGAAAAACACTTCTGATACCACTTGGTAATATCTTGGACATAGATGCCACCTTATGGTGCCAGGAGCCTAGTTGGCCACATGGCCTCAAGAGCATCTCCTCAAATGATAGAGGATGCCGACTAGCAAGAAGGCCTAGATTAGTTAGTGGGGAGACTACTGTATAATTACCATATTTTAACAATAGATTACAAACATATAATAAATTGTGGATGTGAAATAAATTACAGACAACTGGAAGTAAGACAAGGCATGAATACATTACAATAAATAGAAGTGTCTTATATAAAAAATGATGCAGATGGTACATGTGCATAGAAAATACTCATAATATTATATGGATATACAATAAAATAAAATTATCCAAAACAGATCAAAATTCCAAAAAGGTATCCCAGCATCGCGAGCCTCATCTAGGTCCTAAGCTCCCCTGCGACAAATCCAAAGTCAACAACATGTACTAGGCCTCTTTCCCCTATCATCACTTATAACCATATAATCTATTTGGTTCCCTTAGGAGTCTCAAACAGGGTGTGAGATAAATATTCTAGTAGGAAACCATCAATTTCTATAAAATTTTACTAGAAATATTCTAAAGTGATAGAATGTGTAAATAACTAGTAATTTAAGTGTATATTCCCATGGAATAATTCTACTAAAACTAGTAAAACCAAACATCCTTCATGGATAACATCAAAAGATAGACATCTCATAACAAGGCTGTTATAACATGTAAACAAGAAAGTCACATGGTCATGCAATATATCCATCTCAATCCAGCAATACACAAACACATTATATAGATAAGTTATGTATCCCATGGCTACACTGTATATTGAAGTCAAACATCCAATGACCACATTGTATAGTGATGTGTAGACCACAAGGTCTATATCCAAGGTGTCAGAAGACCATGGAATCCATGTAAAATATCTAAACCATTGTGGGATGGATCCAAATAGCAGTTCCAAGGAATCTCATCGAGTCCCATTGGAGTGACTCGTAGAAACTCAGTAATGCATTGGTTGGGGTTATACGTCATGGAAATATCATGTCCTACATGATACCAAGATTTCTAGATCCACATGATATCAAGGGACGAGTTATACCATGTAATCAAGACACAAGGGAAATATTAAACCCAAGACATCAACTACCGCATTCCAGATCCTTAGAGAGAATTCCATGGAATACACCATACATTCCTTAAATAATTCAAGAATTGAAATTAAAAATTCACTCCATGTGATTGAACCCACTAAACACAACCTTCACAAGCCAAGTGTATAGAACTCACACACACCATTTACAACTACAATTATATGGGTCTACCCTCCCATATTAACCATTTGACACGCCATTATCATTTTATACATGTATAACTACCATATTATCAATTTTATATGGCAAAAAAAAATTTACACAATTAATTACATGATATTCATTAATCAAAGAGGCAGTACATATCCAAAATATGCTATTTGAGCAATCAAATAATTAACACGCCTCTTCTAACTAGGAAAGAACTAGACTACCTACCTTTGGTGGTTTACACTGGAATAAACAAGTTATTACCCTTTAAGTTCACCTGTTGGGTGACATTGAACTGTGAAACAAGTGCCAATATACTAAAATAGAACCTACGAGCATCCCCACTAGGTCAGGCTACAAATATGAAAAGAAACCCGCTAAAATATAGGTTTTGACGGAATGTCTGATTGTTGGAATATCATCCAAATGTCCACAAACACACATATAGAAGATAGAGGGTATATACCACACAACTATCCTCTGTAGTTAACAGATCATCCAGTATCATGTCCGGATTCATTCTGGATTGGAAGAAATCAGATGAATAGATGAAGAATGTGAAATTATGGTATATGGGCCTAAATCCAAATAGAATTTCATGTGAACCGAAGAATCGAGAAAGTCTAAAAATAATCGATTCATTACCAATGAAGTTCCATCATGACATATGGTGATCAATTTGGAGACCGAATGGATTCATTATTAAAAAAACTAGTTTAGAGGGTTTGTTGGTTAAAAACAAGGAAACACCTGATGTGCATAAAACAATGATGCTACTACATCTTGTATAAAAAACCCACTGTGAAAGTACATGACATAATGACCAAGTAAATAGTGTGTACTACCCATTTTTGTTTTTAGGAGCTAGACTAACTAAACATTGTTATAGACCAATACATGGTGTGTACTTGAGGTACACAACGTGTAGGGAATGTATATGATGTGTAGCTAACCTGAAAAAAGATTTCATCTTGTTTCCCCTATTCCTTCCCAAATACTACCCACCCTTCCAACAAACCTTCTAAGGGTTTAATCTAAATATTAATGAAACAACAATAACCTGAAAAGAGAGATTTCAAAAACAAAAAGACGTGGGGTCTTACAACAAACCATAGATGTTGGATGTCCTTAAATGAAAATTATCATTGATATGGGGGGTTTTGAAACTATAATTGAGTTTCATTTTGATGTGGTTTCTTTCATACATTATTTACAAGGTCATAATTATTGGGGAAGGAATGGGGTATTATCTAAATTTCTTTAAAGACACATGCTTTCTGAATTAATCTTTTGAATTCAATTTCCAATTAGTATGACATATGAAACAACTATGTACAAGTTTGTATTAGGTTTAATGGTTTTAATTGATTTTTTTTTGGAATCCAAAAATTCATTATGACATTGCTTCAGCAGTAGGGATTCTTCTATAAATTGTAAAAATAACGAAACATGTTACTTTTTAATAAATTTATATGGATATTATGGAAATTTATTTGAGTAAAATATTATATTAATTGGTGGGTTTATCCTCAATATCTTATTATCTTATTTTTATAGTGAAATCCGAGTATCAAACATCATTTTTCATTGATTGAAAATCAATTCTAAATAAATGTAATACCTATAGAATGTATCTTACATTGAAAATTAACCAAATTAATGGACATCATTTCTCTATGTTAATAAATGTATTGAATATGAAGGAAATATTTTTTGATACTACATGATTAAATAATCTAAATTATAATGGGAAAAAACTATTTCAAAAATAAGGTGTGCCTATATTAATCCCTTTGGTATATCATGATCAACCTAGACCTTCTGGAAATTTAGATTTTATTTTTGAGTAGTAGAATGAAGCACCGAGAATATATCATAATTTCATGAAGGTTTTATCTTAATAATAAATTGGGGAACTAGTATATAATTTCAATCTACAATATTGAGGTCCACATTGTTAGAAAACGGTTATTGATAATATTAAACTATCTAACAATGGTGAAAAAACTTTTGAATTGGGTTTCTTAATATAATATGGTTTATTTTTGAAAAAACATTTCACATACCAAAATAAATAGGTGCATTGGATTGAATGGTGCTAGAATGTTCTCCAAAAACTAATAATGATGGAGTCTAGACTAGTGTTACACGATAAGGGAAAAGTCACCTCCTATAATGGTTCAATTTTCTGATATACAAGGGTGAAAAAAATTACCATTCTCTATGCCATCAAGGATTAATGTAATTCTATATGATCCATTGTTAAATGTTGAAAAATATTAATCCCATATGATGATGAAATGTTACAAAGCAATAGACTGACTTCTCATGAAATTGTTATGAATGTAAAGAAGCAAGTTCATCAGGGTCATTCCAAATCATTTAAAAAATATGCATAGTAAGGACTAAAACAATAATAGGCCTATTAAGAGTACAAGGTCAACTCCTTTAACCTCGTGATTATTGTTGAATTCAAAAAGGATTTTCTCTTTTAGAAAAGAATCTTATTGGGGTTATCTAGGTGGTTCCCGTCAAAATGTGTTTGTTTTTAAATTTCAATTTATATGATTTCACTTTTGATTGCCATTGATTTTTTATTGAGGGAAGTGATGAATTGTCTAACCCATTATTCTCTTATGTCTTTCTATTTAAATTTTATATTAATAAAAATGCATTGATTTTATACATCATTGATTATTATTATATTTCAAGAGAGGAGTGTGTGGAAAAATATATACAGAGGTTCATGAGTTTACAGTCTTCCATACAAACAAAGGATGATTTCATTTCACATTATATTGATGAATGGATGAATATTGATTATTCCATTCAAAATAATAAATTTACATCATATAAATGATACATATATTATTATCTCATCATGTTTGAGAATATTATATGGATATAAAATATGAAATTAAAAATTGAGTTGTTGGTTAAATAAATACCAAATATTTTTACAACCATTATAGGTTTATATTGAACAACATCCTATAGTAGATTAATGATTTAACCGGGGACTCAAAGACGTGAATAGGTATATAAATATGATATTTTATTAGTAACTTTCAAAAACAATTTTTTTATGTTTGAATAATATAGAATAGTATGTCCACTTCTACAACTAAGGGTCAGATGTATTTTTGGAAATTGTTAAGGTATTAAATTAAAATAATTGAAATTTTAAAGAAAAATGAATCTGATTTTAAATAAAGTAACGATAAGAGGATTAGCTTTTAAAGTATTATTATGCAATAATACTTTGACATGTTTATATTTTTTTACAATTAACTTATTGTTTAATCAATTTTCATCGACTTTTTATGATAACAAATAAAAAAATGTTTTCCATTCATTAATGGTCATAATAATTACTAATGTAAAATTTTTCACATAAATGGGCATTATATTATATTTTAAAAAATATCTCAATCGCATGGAAAAATATTTTATTTCATTGAATATTAAATCATTTTATTAAATATTATTTGTTATAAAATTTCATCAACGTACAATTTTGGACTATTCAATAATCTCGATGTATAAAAAATATGAAACAAAATAAATTTTAACATAATCCTATAACACATAAATATGAAAAATAATTATGTAAAAAATTCATGATCCCAAACATGTCATTCATATTATATTATAGTTTATATTATTTGAATCAATTATTATTTTTTATTACATTAATAAATACTATATTTCCATTTCATAAGCATTTATGGAAATTATTTCGTAACTAAATATTAATAATAAGTCCCAATTAAAAAATATTCATCATTAAAATAATCATTGATTACGTTATAAAATTTATTTTTATCCCATAACCAAAATTTTATGGATATCAATATCAATTTTTTTATAAAGTTCATATTTTACTTTGTTAATTTAAATCTCAAAATGAAATATGTATGGATACAATATTCCATATAATTGAAGAATATATAGACATGGACAAAAAAAATAATCAATTTGGATAGATGGAAATGTTACAGTCATTTTTTTGTAATTTATACTAAATATGTATCTTTTATTTCAGAATGTACACATACCATGGTGAAATATATTAATGATGGTTACAATACATTTTAAAAAAACATAGATATCTACTTAAAAAATTTAGACCTCCGGATTCCAAATATTCAATAAAATTTATAGAATAAATTTCAAGTAGTGGAATAATTTAACTTAATATAAATTTGAAGATTAAAAAAAAACTCTACGATTTTTTGAAAAAACATTTTGATGCCCAAAATGAAATTATATAGAAATAAGGAATAATAAAGTTCCAAATTAAAATATATATTAAAATGAAAAAAACCAAAAAATAAATACTTCAAAGTTATCAAAATTATTTTATTACTATAATTAAATAACATATATCTATAAACATTGGAAATTATAATTTAATTATTCACTAAATATCAACTCATTTGCGAATGAAATTTATATCTTAGCTTATTAATATTTTGGATATTTTCTTTAAAAAATTTAGATTATTTTACTAAAATAAAATTTCTAAAATTATCTGAAAGTTATTGTTTTATTTATTTAAAAAAAGTATAAATAATAAATTTTGATGAGATTATTTTAAAGATTAAAATAACAATACTTAATATTGAGTGTTTATTCCCTAATAAATTATAAAAATTCTAAATGGTTTGGCATTGATTAATATTTTCATAATGTCTATAATATTTTTCTAACAAACTAATTAAACATGTAAAAACAAATTAATGATAGAATAAATCAAAATCATATTTATTAATAAGAATTAGATAGTTATATTCGTTATAACAATATGAAATAATTCTTTTCCATAAAAAGAAATCTTTTTTGTTGGACCCTTTTCATATAAGTTATTATTGGAATCTTTTAGTTATAAAATTAAAAATATTAATTTTAAATTTTTTTTTGAAATAAAAATATCAAATTTTTCTCTACAAAACTATAATTGTTTAGGTTAAAATTTATTTTTATGTGAATTTTGAAAACTAAACATTTTGTAAAAAATTATTTTATTTATATTAATTTTTTTACTTTGAATAAAAAAATATGTCTTCAATTAGATTAATAGTTATATTAATATACATTAATTATTCTTATGTTATATATATAAATAGTATTTAATTTAAATTATTTTATTTTTTAGTATAAGAATATTTTTTTGATTACAAGTTGGTTATTTCTAAAAAATTGATTAAAAATCAATAATATTACTAAAAATTAATCAATTAAAATA
Source organism: Viscum album (assembly GCA_963277665.1). Classification (NCBI taxonomy): domain Eukaryota; kingdom Viridiplantae; phylum Streptophyta; class Magnoliopsida; order Santalales; family Viscaceae; genus Viscum; species Viscum album. The sequence goes on from OY728121.1 coordinate 2,062,976,321, forward strand.
ATAAATATTTTGGAATTTTTTTTATTAAATTAATATATTATATATTAGTAAATTTTATATTGTTTTAATTAAATTATTAATAATTTTTATACAGTAAATATAGCACAACTTGTTCTTAAAAACATTGCTCTTGAAAACATAATTTTTCATCGCATAAGCGGGGTTTTTTAAATTAAATTGTGACAATTTGTTTAATATAATATGATACAATAGATTAAATAAATTTATAAATAATTCGTTTTAATTTCCTAATTGTTATTATAATGTTTAAACAAAATGAACAGGGAAACAAATTTAAATGAATTACCATGATTAATGAAAAAATGGTTTTCCATGGTGTTAAACTAAAATGGTTTGGATCAAAATGACATTAAACATGTATACTATATAGTATTTGTATATATTTACACATTATCTGTTATAATAATAATAATTATACATTATTTGAACCTTTTTACTTCAAAAAAACTTCTGTGGAATTCATTCTTTTCAAAAAATTAGTAGTATTCCACTCACCCCACTTATTAAATGCCACAGACTTTTATATATTATTCAAATCATATAAAGCATTTTTTATTAAAATAAATGAGAAGATAAATTCTATATATTAATTATAATATCACCAAATTGTTTTTTATTTTATAAATCTATCATAGGAATTATTTTGGTGCAATCCATAGGGGGGTAGCCTATGAAGAGTTAACATTGTTCACTAATTTTTTTTATTTTATTTCAAACACCACAAAAAAATTTTTTCATAAATTTTTTTTATAATATATAAAATATTCAGAAATATATTTACATGTTTCAATTATAATATCATTATAAAAATACATCTCATCGTCCATCTACTGGGTTACGAAGTCATAATTTATGTGTACAGCGAACTACCGCCACAAGAACTGAAATCATTTGTTTTTTCATTACCACCACTAATGTTTCTGCGTGATAATTAATATATGTGTATATATTATAGTTAGTAAATAATTATAACTCTAATATTATTATATAATACTTAACATTTTACATTCCTTTTCTTAGTGAATATTATAATTTCTATCAAATGTATTGTTCTATACCAGCTCGCGAAGCGATATGATTTGTTTTTCAGTAATGTAGTACATTGATGGTAATATGGTTAAATATAATGAATATAAATGAAATTATTGTTATTTCATGTCAATTTCTAAACAGATTAAAATATAATACATATCTAAATATATATTATCTTTATACTCACATTAAAATGATAACACCAACTTATTTCGTGTGGACTCCCGCCATCGCAAGGAGATGTAATTATCGTATCATAACCACAAACCAATGAAAATATAGATAACTATATTTAAATAAATGATGAGGTATATGTGATATTTTATCATCAATTGATGAGAACATAATATATACTTTCTTTCCAATAAGAAAAATGTTAAATGTAAAGGATACTAAGATGTATGTATGACTTACCGTCTACAAGATAACAACATAATTATTTTTTTCATAAAATTTTTTCTTGAATTTTCTAAAAAGTGAAATTTATAAAATTTATGAATAAATATTATTATTTATTTTATAGTTTTACTATTTATATGATTAAATAATGATCTTCTTTTCCTCATTCAACCATCCAATGTTAATTATTAACCATAAACTGAATATATACCAAACATTTGAATTATAGTTAGTTGATTATATAATTGTATATTACCTGTTAATAAGTTAAATAAAAGTAATAATAACAAATAAGAGGATCAAAATGAATTAAATAATTAAGGTAATTTTTTTTTCTACTATATAATGACACACATGTAAAATAAGAATCATGGCAAGGAATTTTATCTCAATTTCATTTCATTGGGATATATATTGATGTTTTACACTAATATTATTTTATAATGGGTTTATGTTTCCCATTATACATTATATATAATTATTTTATATATTATAATGTATTTTTAGTATTTATTAATTTTATTTCTTCGTGGGGATTATAAATAAAACATTACCATTATAATAAAGGAATGATCATCAAAAAAAGTCCTTTTTTAATGTTTTCCATCAAAATCATCATTATCTATGTACATGGTTTTAAAATTAATTAATTTAATTTATATTGATTTTAATTATTAATAGTTTATATTGTGTAATTTTTTTTCATTTATTTTAAATGGATTCATACGAAACCTTTTTATGTGTTTTATATTGAATGTTTTGTGTGATGAATAAAAGAATATTTTGTTCTTAGTGTTCATGAAAACAATGACTTTTCGACAGCATTGTATTTTAATTAATATTTTTATTTATTTTCAGGTATTTATTTTTAATCCAATATAAAACTAATTTTTTAATTTTTTAATCAATTTTATTGTAAATGGTGTTCTAAATGAAAATAATAATTTTATATTAGAACCTTTTTTTAATATATGGTTAAAAATGTTCTTCATATACATTCTAATAAAAAATTCAAATAATATAATGTTTTATTTATATTATGGATCTTGTCAATTTCATATGAATGACTGATCTCATATAACAAAGTGTGAACCATTATATCTTATATGATGGGTTCACCCAGATAACCATCCCATCCATTCGATAATGATTATACTCTCTGTAAAATTGTAATGGATATTGGTTATACGATTATTACAATTTTCAAGGGATTGGTTTGTTTTATATGAGATTATTTTAAAGGTACCAGCAAATATTTTCAATGATTTGTATAAATATTCTTGTATAACATTAATTTTATAATTTTTAAATATATTATATTTTTAAAATAATGTTAAATATGTTTCAATGAAGAATGTTATGTTTTTTATACAAAAATTATGGGATTTCATGTTTTTCATTAGACAAACTTTTATTTTCTTTTTATATAACTTACAAATATATTTATGGAAATACCATGTATACAATTGTACCCTAATATCATAGTATTAATGGTTACATTATTACATTGTCATAATATAAGAGGAATCACATCCCCAAAAAACAAATAAATTTTATGTTATAGAAAACTAGATACATATAGGAAAAATACATTGCAATGGAGAAAAAAAAATAAATCATAGAGATTTTTTTTTAAAACACCATTATCCAACATGTATATCTAAAAATTTCAATCATAAAAATCATATAGGAATCCTTGTGAAAAATATAACATATGAAATGGATAATCTAATATTCTCCAAATGGGTATATAGAAAAAGAAAACTGTCATAAATAAGACTTATCTATTATAGAAGACTTAATAAATAAAACAAATTAAATTTAAAATAAAAAATTATCATAATATTTTTAGAATAAAATATTATCAAATATTTCCATATAAATAAAAACATGAGTTAGAAAAAAAGTTTATTCTTCAAAAAGAATAATCAAATGGAAATTAGTATATAATAACATAAAGATTGACTGCATAATTCTAGACATATGAAACATATAGTCATCTATTCCTCAATTTAATCAAGAATCATCACTATTTTTTTGAAAATAAACATAAAATGGGAAAGGATTTTTCCAAACACCACTCTAGTGTGTCTCATTAGACCTATCGTTGCATTGAAAGAATATATAGGTCCTTGTAGGTCAATTAGAATATATAATAAATTCTTCATATGATTTTGGTGAATCAAAATCAGCATATACATTATTATTAATGCTATGATAAAAAATGTAAATAAATTTCCCCACTATGTAAACCTATGCACATGGCATACAGTGTAAGAAGGATAATGGAATAAAAATAGTAAATTCATAGTAAAACTTATCATAAAGAATATAATAATTTAAAATTGATCATCCTAAATTAGGAATATGATTCAAAAATGGAATTTTACACACATGAAAATTAATTAAATTATATAATGACAATTTATTTCCGAAAATTATGTTTTTTAAATTGAAAATCATATATGAATAAAACATTTTGAAATTCTGAAAGATATTATTTATCCAATATAAAATTCTAAAATTATATTGTATGATTGATATAAATATTGTTTCATTATGTAAGTAAATTTTTTTTATTCCATATATGTTAAAAATACATTGTTGCCATATTTTTTTGGAAAAATACCTCAACGAATCATTTCATGAATATTAAAAAAATATTCCAATAAAATAATATTAAAAAATGTAAAAATTATTATACAATAAATTAAATGATCCTATGATAATAATAAAATATTTTTTTCGGTCATTTTTAGAAATCAACAACATGAAAGAAAATACAGTTTAATGGGAAACAATAAAAATAATTTTTGAAACATAAAAAACGTATTGAAATATAATATCTTTATAGTGAGAATTTATAATATTAATAAATTATATTTGTTTGATTATAATAGTCATTAGAAAAGTGTAAATACATATTTTTCTATTAAAAAATTATTTCACAAATAATTTTTGTATCATAGAATTAATGAAGTAGATGTTTAACCCAAAAAGATGAAATTATGAGATTAATTCCCTAACCACATTGTAATCTATCAAATTTTATTCCCTATATTTGTAATAATAATAAGAAGAAACATTTAATTAAACGATGAACATGATATTCATTGTTTTATAAACCAATTTATAGTATATAAATGACAGACATGGAATTATTTTAGAGTATGTTATACATATTAGAGACATAAATGTCATATGAGAAATTCATACCTTATTATTCTATTTAGTATATTGTACTTCAACCACCAGTATAATAATTTAAGAATTTATTAATTATTTCAAGAACAATATTAATATTTATAAAACAATATATAGTAATTTTATAACATTTTACAAACTATTCCTTAATAATATTTCTTTTTTCCATTGTTTCAGGTGCATTTGTTTCTTGGTATCATGAACGGTTCACATGTGTAAAATTATTGATGTTCACATAAAATTGGAATAAAAATAGATAATTCGAATGAGGTGTTATTAATAAAATTATATAGGATTATATTTTCCCATATAAAATAATTTTATTTAATATAATATCACTATTCATTAGATAAAACTTCAGTTATAAATGACTAGTCTATTTTGGTGATTTTTCTAACCATCATAATCATGTTTCAAATTATTTAATATTATTAATATATATTAGTTTAATATTAATATATATATATTATTATTTAATAATAAAAAAGGTTTTTATTTATAATATTACATTTTTGACCATCCATCCGGGCGGTAATGGAAAAAAGTAAATATTCACCGAGATGATTCACCACCATAATTTGGGAAAAAATTCATTTCATTTAATAAGAGGAGTTAAATAAATGAACAGATTTATGAAATATTTTTAGAAACATAAAATTACTGTATATTAATTATTAATGATTTATTATTAAAGAATGTATGATGTTTTTGAGGAGAAATTGGGTGATTAAAGGGAGATATGAGATATTGTTTGTGATAATTAATCCTTGAATATCACCTTCTATAAGGATCATATATAGTCCATGGAGTTGGAATTTTTGATGATATCATCTGAATAGATACATGTGGAGGGTTGGGGGATATGTTTTGATTGATATCTCAGTATGTTAATGAATTTTTAGGATAAATATGTTGGTGAGAAGTTTTATTTCTACTAATGATGGGGTGGGATTAATTGATTAAACTCTGATTTTATTATTCTTTATAGTTAAGAACAATTCGATTTCATTTATTATATATAATTCAAATAATAATTAATGTTTAATATTATATTAAGCAACATTAATGAATGTGGAAAACCATTTAATATTTTATTTTTTAGGTGCCTAAATCTGTCACGGATTATCATTAAACATAATCATTATTTCAATTGTACTTTGGCATGACATTTTTTACAACGATAATTTTATAAGTCTCAATATAAAACATAAATACAAAAAATGATTTTTACCATATTATTATATATTTATAATCTATTTTTACATGTTTAATTAACATTATAGGAAAATTTAAATGTAAAATTAATATCACATACGAGATTAGAAAGTAGTTTGTTAAAGGTAAAAATATCAACAGATTAAAAATAATATATTATTATTAAATATAATAATTACTCTTATGAAATAAATTCGATTAAAATATTTAAAATCAATTAATTTTTAATTTTAATCTTATTTAATATATAATATAACCAGATAAATTTTTTAGGCAAAAAGTGTTTTTGGAAATTAATACCAATAATTTTAACAATTCAAAAAAAAAGAAACTTCTCTAAAAGATACATAAAATCTCACAAAGATAATTGTGATATAATTATTACAAACATTTATTTTATTTTTTAAAATGAACTATTAAAATTTTTATATTTAGTTTTTAATTTTTTTATATTTAATAGCTGTATAAATGATATTTACTAAATAAAAATTGTAATTCATATAATTAGATCTAACTTATCTTTATATTATCAAATATATTCAGAGAATATAAATTTTTAATTTAATATATTAAATATAAATTTCATTATTATATTCCAATAATAAGTATTTACTTCAATTATTAATATAGAATTCCAAAATGAAAATAATAACAATTTTCTATTAAAACACATCCAGTATGATCAATTGGACTTCATTTTCATTTATAAATAATTAAAAATAATGAATATATTTTATAGAGATTTCTAATATAGATTTTAAAAATATAATTATTTATTTTTATAACCCTAATTACCAAATATAGAGAATAAATATCAAAATAAATAAATACATTATATATAATTTATTTTGGTATAAATTGGTCCTAAATGTATCAATAATATCATATAGATTAAATTTTACTAGTGATATATCATTAATTCATAGTGTGTAACATTCTCCACTAATAAAATAAATTTCATCCCCACAATTTAAATATTACATAAAAAATATATGGTTTATATTTTTGAATTCCTTTCTTGAAAACCTACATCGTATATTTTTATAATAATTGTTCCAATTAAAAATTGTGAATGGAAAACTACGAAATACAACACAAAAACTAATATTATGAACATTAAATAATTTTTGAAAAATGAAAACATGTATATAGATGATAAATCCATCTATCATGTTCAGATGTTTTATGATTGAGAACGTGGCCATTAGAATGATATCCATCACAAACTGTAAATTTTTTAATCAGTTAAAATGGAATGTATTTTTTAGTATAATATATAACATGATAATTTTTTTTGTTCCAAAATATTTTTTCCCAGAGCTGAAGGATTATTTTACTACATAGTAATTAACTTTATAAAATAATATTACATGAAATAATTAAATTTCATATGAATAATAACATCCTTTGGACATTCATTAATCTATTTTTATTTTATTTATTCTTCTAGGTCATAATTTTTCATGATGGATTTTTTATTATTAATGAATATTTAATGAATAGCAAGATTAAAAATTCATTCCTTCAACCTCTAGATATTTATTAAGAAAAATGGTTATCACATGTTTCCTAATATGATTAATCATACATAAAAACATAATATATAGTGTTATAATCAATCCAGTTCACAATATATCAGTATGAAGGACCCTCCAACATATAATCAACAATATTATAAATTCTGAATATTTGATAACAATGTTCATTAAATCAACATATCACTAATCCCATATATGATATTGCATAATTTAATTTGTAAATACTTTGATCACAGATTTTACAAATTCATGATAATAACATCAGTCACCTTAAAACCATAAAAAATTGAATTCTTCCTTATTACTTAAATTATTCCTATATTCATTGATATATTCCTTAATTCAAAAAATGACGAAAAATATAGAATAAATTAAACATCACTAAAACATAGGCACTGCATTAATTGTTATCCTTCTACAATAATGTGTTCTCCAAGATGATCAGCTTGTCACTGAATCACATTTGTTGCTCATCACTCCAACTAAATATATTCCCTCAAACATTTTATGAAATGGAACTATCGTACAATCCTTATATATATTGATAATAAAATAATATTACAAAAAATATTCTGGATAAAAACACACAATAATTATATTCATTCTACATCGTGTTCATCAATTGAATAATATTGAAATTGATACATTATCTTTTTTTGAGGTATATATCATAGATTCATGGGGTCGTCATTTTGATAGTGGTTCATATCAATGAAGTTTAATCAATGTACATTAGAATCAATTTACATTCCCTTAAAATTAAATTCATGTTGGTTTTTCTCCCCACAATAGTAAAAATGTCCCAATACAGTGACATTAGTACAATATTTTTTCATTATATAATTATCACAACTATGAAAATAGATCTTTCAAATATTACATGTATCTATCTTTCTCCAACCATTCTTATTCTTCTCTTTCTTCCCATCAAATCCCTAAATCGTGGATAATTCCCTCTATGGCTAGACAAAACATGACTTTATTTTCTCTTTTGTAAGAATTTTTGGTAGACTACTACACATTCAATGACTAGATTAATTTCATAAACCATTCTACCATCCTTACTCTTTGGAAAACATCCATCAGTGATTTTCATAATATTTATAATAGGAACCATTTTAATCGATGAAATTTTCTTTAGATCTTATCATTATGAACCATAATGTGTAGTCCAAAAAATAGTAATACATTTAATTGAAATTGAATATTTTATATATTACTAATATAATAATAACAATCATGATTTTATTGGGATGTTTTTCTACACTAATATTCAAATTCATTCTTAGAGTAATGTTCTATAAACAATGAATTCCTAAATCTAGATCCAATGGGTTGTAAGAAAATATCTAATATAGAAGACAATGACCTTATACCTTGAATCCTATAGTCTTTTGTTTCATTATTAAAATCGCATAATATAAAATGTATCAAATCTCAAAGGAAAAAAGGTTCACAAATTTTGGAATTTTTTTTAATATTTTAAGTTTACATTTAAATTGAAAAATAAAAAACATAATATTGTATCTTTATAGAACCGAACTATCGTCCTAGAATAACTATTAATTTCAATCATAATAATATATTTGAAATCCTCAGAAAAAATAAAACATAAGAAATGGGTGATGTCATATTCTAGGTAATGATGTTTATACAATTGAAACTATCATAATTATTAAATAGAAATTTGGTTGAGGTAGATAATTAGAACTAATGACATTGATTATATAAGTTGACTATATCCTGGGAGAATAAAATTTGATCAAATAATTTAATATAAATAATCACATGATCCCTAAAACCATATTGTGGATAATATACTAATTAATTATCACATGGAAATAAATTACTATTAATAATATTATTCTATAAATAATTATGGAAATATGAAATAGACAATTGATGCATCATTCCAAGTGTCTAGCATCATCATGTCTCCTTGATAAGAATCTCATAAACTATTAAGGATTTCGAAAAACATGGTCCAGTTTGCTTCATTATAAGTACCAATGTATCTATGGGCTATAGTGGTAACCACCCATAAAATACTTATTATAATAGATATTTCATATGGAAGTATTGAAACATAATAAACATTGAAATTTACATTGAAGTATTCATTAAAAGTAAAATAACATTACCCATTCAAAGAATGTATTATGAATCCACCTTGAGTAATATGTTAAATGGTGTCAAAATATTTCTTCCCCTTTCAAACTGATCATCAAAAATTTAATAAATATAATAGATCATCCTAAATAAATAATAATATTCAATAATGGATGTTTGAATAGATTAAAAATATTAAATGATATCACTGAAAATTTTATTATTAAAATAACCTTTCAAATGGAAAATCATATTTGTTTAAATGAACACACAATTATAAATAATGTCATATTATTTTATTATGATATATTGATATATTAATGTAATCTTACAAATATCAAGGAATATTGATGGACTGATAATCATCTCAATAAATATAATTTTTCCTAAATATTTCATCCATATTTACTTTAGAAAATTATAAATGAACATTTTCTAGAAAAAATCACACCATTGAAAAAAAAATTATAGTCCACAAAGAATTAGTATTACATTAAAAATAAATGGAGAATCATGAAATTTTTTTGGATACAATCACAAAAAACTATCATGTTAGAAAAAAGGTCTTTAAAGAAAACATTAAAAAGTTAAATTATTTTAATTCATGTCCTATAATAAAACCAGATCATTTAAGTAACCATTAATAAAATAAAATTATTACTGGTGTTCACTATAAATCCAAATAGTGCAATTGTAAATACAATATATTTTTATTTTTAATTATTTTAACATATAAAAATATTATGAAATAATAACAGAAATAATTGTTTAACCCAAAGAGTATAACATGGGTAACGAAATCCCTTACCACATTATAATTAGGAAAATTGTATGCCATGTAATATCCCATTATAGATCGATTAATAATATCCTTTACCTCTTCGTGGTATTAACATTTTGGTTGTTGATATAGGTTAAATAATGAATTGAGATAATACTTATATTTGTGCATTCGCTGATTTTATGGACTGTAATCTTTAAAATAATATTTTTGTAAGATGCAGTTGGATTTCACACCATTTAAATTGATTATACGATGTGTAAGAGGATCTTGATATATTTTTTGAATGATATCATGTTGTGAATGTTTAAACAATATAAATTTATTTTTCAAATCATGATTGTTTTCTGTAATGTATGATTATTCTGAATAGATGAATTTCTCAGAGTAATTAAACATCATTAACATCATAACATGTAAATAAATTACATTTCATGTAATACCCCATGAAATGATGTTTTAGGCTGTTGTTTTGGTTTTAGGTGACTATTCAGTAGCCATTTTTTTGTTTTCTATTGAAGTAGAGGTCCACTCTGATAATTTTTGGAGACACCATTTCTTCAATAGTGATCCAGTAGGTATTAAACTTTTTCTTTTGTTTCATTGTGTGTATCGACCTGAAAATTTGAAGGAAATTTTTTTCTTAATTTCATTGTAATTTTATGAGTCTGCAGTTTTTGACAGCACTTGATGTCGAGGCCCGGTGTGCCCGTAATCAATTATTAATGATTAGATCAGGTGCGTTAAATGAACCAACGAGTGTGTTTTTCTATCTTTTGAACCGATACTTAGAATTGAAATCTGAGGGCACCACTGAAACCGCATCACATGTAATTTCTTAGGAGGACCTTTACCGAAGATACGTTTTATTGGGAGGAGTTGTTAAAAAAAAGTGGATTAAAAAAGTGAATAAAATTATGGTACAATTTTATTTCTGACTAAGGTGGTTTTATCCTACATGGGGGAGTTAGGGTGGTACCCACTAGCATCCTAACTACCCATGTGAGGATAAATGGGAGGTGGGGCCCACACGAGCCCCAACCCTTCACATTCCCTAAAATCCCTTAATCTCCCCATTAAACCCCTTGTATTTTTTTGGGTAACTCCTCCTATCCCCACTCTTCCAATTTAAATCATGCCAACACACATTATTTTAATTAATTGAACCTCATCAATTAATTGAATTAAGTAATTGAATTTGTAAACTTGAATGCTTGGAAAAGTAAAATAAAATTAGGAGAAGCCTTATTTTTTTTTGGTTGGTTGGTTGTGTTGAGAATTGGAGGAGAAAGAGCTCTAGTTTTTTTAATGAACTTCAACTTCAACGAAGAATTCCAACTCTCTGAAGAAGAATGTAGATTCGACGGCCCCTGTTTCTTTATCATCATCTTCCTCCGTGACAAGAGAGGATACACCATCGACGATGGAAACGACAACATCACTTGCGGCGCTTGACAACCGCAAACATCCTTCGAGGTAGGGGTTATCTTCATTCATGTTTTATTTATCGATCTTGGTCACATAATTATTGGCCATTTGTTATGTTCATAACAGGAGGAGATCGGACCACGTAGACATGACCGATCATCGAGCAATTTTTATTGTTGATCATCGTTTATGTTTGAGGTGAAGGCGGCGGGGTGCCGTTGCACCACGTGGGGATGAAGAGAACTGAAACCGGAGTGGGCCGCGACGGCGGTGTGCGGTGTTGTTGCCCCGCCATGGAGAAGCCGAGGAAGGTCACGGCTAGAGAGGGTTGCGAAGGAGGAGGGCGGTGCCGTCGCGCAGCGCCGGTCGAACGAGAGACGCAACTTTAGGCAGCAGTGGTCCAGCAGGGGCGGCCGACAGTGCCAGCCGCCGGCGTCTCCAGGATACGGGACCCTAAAGGGTTCTGCGGCGGCTCAACCAGCTGGCCATAAAGGTCGGCCGATTTCCAGAAAACTGGGGGGTCCTATCCCCCCAACTGGCTATTAGGGCGGACCCCAAAGGGTCCTCCGTTTCCAAAAACAAGGGGTGGTGCCCATTTGCGCCCCACTCAGCCAGCGTCGAGCCGTGACCGGCTTCCGAGCCGGGCCACAGGCCGAACGGGTTGGGCCAGGCCGCGCCAGCCGGGCCGGGCCATGCCCATTTTGGACGGACCCGCACCCGGGTCAGGTCAACCCGGTTCGGGACAGCCCAGTGGGTATTGGGTCGGGTCGGACTGGGCCCGGACTCCCTATTTTCAGACTAGGTTCATTCAAACGCTCATATCATGGGATACAGATCTTCGATCGACACACCGTCAGTTGCATAGGGATAATTGGATAGAGGAGGTCATTTTAGTATATTACACTCGTGATTTAGGCAACGATTGTGTATGGAAGGGTTGGTACGAACCCAAAACTAACTGGGCCTTCGGAGCAGAAATGCTTATAACATGAGCTCCGGAAGTCCAATTGACGTGCCGTAGACTTTGTTGGATTATTTGTGACGAGAAGGATCTCTTGGAATACATAACCTAATGTTAGGACACCTTTGGAGTATGGTAGGGATGGTTTTAGCTAAGATTCCAATCGGGCCCCTGGAACAGGAAAGCCGATAACTATCAGACCAGGCGTCCGTTTGACGAACCATCATCGACATGGGTAATCTCATTGAAAAATGGTCCATTTGAGTATCCCCTGTGAGAGTTCGAGGTATAGTTCAGATACAGTCGGGTTGGTTCGTACACGAAACCAACCGGTCCCCCGGGACGAAATGTCTAATAACTCAGAGACCGGGAGTCCGAATGACGCACCGTCTGTTGCGTTAAGACCCATGTGACGAGGAGGTTATTTGTGATACTTCTTCATTGGAAATTGTGATACTGGGAGTATCGACAAGTAGCTCGTGGAGCGGATCCTCTAGGAGACGAGCGTACGGAGTGCAGAGAAATAGTTGATGTGGACCTGATGACTGCATGTCCGATTTGATTCAGAGTGACATGTATAGCCCAGTGTAGAGCACTACATTGTTAGGTGGCAGATCCATGGCCGAAGAGAACTACTTGGTGAGGTGGTAGACCCACAGTTCACGATAGGAGGTGTACCTCTGTAGGCTATGAGGGGGATAACTACTATGTGAGGAGGTAGACCCATGGAGGGGAGCACTACTTTGTGATGAGGCAGTCCCGTGGTACTCGACCAGAGGAGTACCTCAGCAGTCTAAGGTTAGTGAGTAGCGCCTTAGAGTAGTGACAGGGCTACTGTAGTCGACAGAGAAGGTGTTCTCCTGCAGTTATTGTATCGATATCATGAATAAAAATCCTGGTTTGAGCTGAGTCAATGACATTTGTGCATTCCTCATGATTGATATGGATTACCTGATATCATAGGTATATGTATGGGCATATACCTAAGTAGTGGTTATCCGTGGATTTCATATCTGTGCGATACCTTAGGATTGATGTGGGATATTTGATAACTTAGGAATAAGTATGGGCTTATACCTAAGTAAGGGTTATCTATTTAGATCCTTTTTTGTGGATATCCTTGTTGGATTTTGTGAAACTATAAGGCTCTAGGGGTCCCTTCTGAGTATCGTTATACTCACCCCTGCACGGGCTATGCCCGCACCTCGTGTTGGATTCAAACGACGTACATCGCTGATGGAGGCTGAGTGTTCGAGGACTGGACGGAACCTAGAGGAGGACCTCACGACGAGTCGGTACCCGGAGCTGGACCTCACAAAGAGTCAGTATACGGAGATGGAATTCCCGACTATATGGTACTCGGAGAAGGTTGACGGGCGAGAGCATTGAGAAGGCTATTTGTACTTACCCATCAGGTAGGATCCGTGGTGGATGATCCTGGAGCTTATAATATTTTTCCAGCTGCTTGTCCTTTCTGTTGTATTTTCGTTCAGTTGTAGCTGTACTTTTTAGTTCGGTTTTTATTCTAGCCCATTTACTTTTCATCACATTCTTTTGTACCTAGAGTATTACATCCGCATGTACTCTGTGGTGTTTGTTTACATTTATAAAGGTAATGACTTCCTAGTTATCAGGATTTACGCCTTTGGTTCTAGTCGCGAGCCCCTGGCCTATGGAAAGTAGGCTTGGGGTAGTCATGACAGGGGCCCTGAGGAGGGGTCGTGACAAATTGGTATCAGAGGACTTCGGTTCTACTTCAGAACTTAAAACACTGATATTTTCTTTTCTGTGAAGCAATACTGTTAAGGGTACTAAGTGTGATCTTCAGTTCATGGAGTCTAGTGTTGGTGCGGGCGGCTGACAAATCCATACACAAGGACCCTGACTACTGATTTCCAACTCATTGCACGAAAACACTGATTGTGTGTGTGTTTTCAAAAGTTTCTTTTAAATGAGCTCAAATGAGCTCAGCTCACCAGGTATAATCTTTTGAACGTGTCGCATTTGTTCATTCAGGATGGCTCCCCGCAGATGACCAGCTTGAGCCCCGAGAGTTGTACGTACTGACAGGCCGCTGAGAGACAAGGCCTCAGTATCGGGATCTCATCCAGTTGAGGCACCAACGGAGGAACCAGTGGTACTACCACCCATTGGGACACCGATGCCACCCACCCCAGTAGCAGGTGGTGCACACTTCTTGAGTGTGCTGCACGAGTTCCAGCGCCAGAGGCCACCTAGGAATCGGGGATAGACGGACCCATAGGCGGCTGAGGATTGGATGGAGGCTGTGGTGAGAGTCTTTAAGCTAGTAGGTACACCATCGGACTTCATGGCGATCCTTGATGCCATCCTCCTTCAGGAAGAAGTAGGCTAATGGTGGAGCCTGATGCTCTAGATGCATGATGAGACATCACTTAAATGGGCAGACATCGAGAGCCTGTTCCGGGCAGAGTTTGTACCAGCCACCCTTCGAGCGGTATGGATACAGGAGCCACTTGATCTGAAAAAGGGTTGCATGACTGTAGCTCAGTATTCAGCGAGGTTCACAAACCTCTCATGCTACTCTACAGACATGTTATGAGACCCGTTCTTCAGTGCCCAGGCCTTCGAGGAGGGACTGAGTCAGGAGACCAGAGCATTGAAGATCCCTCTTAGCATACCGACTCAGGCAAGGGAGTTGGAGAAAGCCATCTTAGTAGAGAGTTTCCATGCTGAGTAGACTCAATCAGAAGGATACACCACTAGTAGACATTCAGCGGAGTCATCTGTAGCTCTTATTAGACAGATGACACAGAGGTCCAGAAGGGCCAGACTTACAGGTGGTCGACCGCATGACTCAGGGTCGGTAGTGCATGGCACCAAGGGTAGAGAAAGAGCCAAACCTACCATGTTGTCTTACAAATACAAAAAACAGGGTCACATGGCTCGTGACTGTCTGACCCACCACTCGGACGATCAGAAGATAGTTGAAGAACCTCCCAGGCAAAGGCAGAGGTTCGATTGAGGCAGACCGCAAGGAGCCGGAGGCAGAGGTAGAGGAGCAGGTCGTGCATATAGAGGTGGAAGACGCTTCAAAGTGTTTCCACCACCACCACCAGGAGGACCACCCCGACCACAGGGAATGGGTGGACATGTGAGAGCTCAACATTAGGAAGATGAAGCATATGACTACGGAGATCCAGAATCAGGTGGACATGAGCTGGTCTAGTCATGGAGGCCCTTGTTCTTGGTGTTTTTAGTATCCATATTATCACTATTTTAGTTTTATGTTTCATTGTAGTTTGAGATTAAGGTAATAAAATAAACCTTTCTTTGTGACGATTACTTTATTGTCCTATCCATATGGTTGATACTAAGAGGTTCTGGTTTAAAACTGTTGACTTGATCCTCACTTTCGAGATACCTATTGGAGGAGACCCAGTGACGACACACTAATGTCGACAGTGTTACTCAACCCTTGTAGGTGAGAGTAACGGTTGGATCTCTTGGTAGTAGCGTCGAGGCCTTACGACGTCATCCATGGCATGAAATAGTACCATTCATTTCAGGATTGACCGTATTAGGAAAATAACGTGGTTCATCCAGGGGATGAGACCAGATTTCTCTTTTCAAAAGTGGAAAAATCCCAGCATCTCTTGGGTGGAACGTAGAAGGAAAAGGGTGGAGATTAGTTCATACAATTGGGTAGTCTCACCCATTGTTCGTTGAGTGAATGGATTATGGTTATCTCCATCTCAAATAGTATCAGGTGTATCTACTCTCTGAAGGACATGAACCTAAGACATCGGTGATGGATTGAATTCCTCTAGGACTATGACTTAGATATAGTTATACTCCTGGGGAGGGGAACATTGTAGTAGATGCTGTTAGTAGGAGATCGGGTGTTCAGCTGTTAGGAGTGGTGAGATAGAAGCTAGATGCATTTCATATATCCTTTGTGAATAGTGATGGAGTCAGCACGTGTAGAACCAGAGATGGTTCGGGCTATGACAAAAAAGGTGCAGATCATCCAAGAGTGGATAAATACTGCACAGAGTAGACATAAGTCCTATGCTGATAGGATACAAGACCACTAGAGAATGAGAGTGAAGACCATGTCATCTTACGAGTCTCTCATCGACGGGGTTTACAGAGATTTTTCTAGGGAGTAAAGTTATAGATTCATTTCATCGGGCCTTTCTAGGTCCCTGGCAGAGTAGGAAAGGTGGCTGACTGCCTAGCCCTTCCACCTCGGATGCACCGGGTGCACGATGTCATCCATGTATCTCAACTGAGGAGATGTGGGAAAAACCTATCCGTCCTCATCGACCACAGAGAGCGAGACATCGATGATGGAGAGACATTCACAGGGTTCCAGTAGAGGTTGACGATAAACATTAGCGGGTCCTAGAGGGATAGTAAAATCCTCATGAGCGCTTTATTTGGCAGCACGAGAACCTCTAGAAGAGCACATTGAAGCGTGAGGGTCAGATGTGTGCCCAATACCACATTTAGTTTACTTTGATTGTGTTTTAGCTTTACAGGGACATAAATCCCTGAGTTGGGAATAATGTAAAGACCTCAAATATTTCAAGGATATTTTTTTATTAATTTCATTCGAATTTTACGAGTCTTCAGTTTCTAACGACACCTGATTCTGAGGCCCAGTGTACCCGGAATCAATTTTCGAAGTTTAGCTCGGGTGCGTCCAGTGAACGAATGAGCGAGTTTTTCTATCATTTGAACTATTACTTGGAATTGAAATCTAAGGGCACTGATGAAACCGCAGAGCCGATAATTGCTTAGGAGGATCGTTACCGAAGATGTGTTTGTTTGGGAGGAGTTGTTAA
Organism: Viscum album; assembly: GCA_963277665.1. NCBI lineage: Eukaryota > Viridiplantae > Streptophyta > Magnoliopsida > Santalales > Viscaceae > Viscum > Viscum album. The sequence continues at coordinate 2,062,993,838 of OY728121.1, forward strand.
AAAAAGGGGATTATTTGAAAAGTGAATAAAATTGTGGTACAATTTTATTTTTAAATAAGGTGGTTTTACACCACAAGGGGGAGTTAGGGTGGGACCCACTAGAATCATAACTACCTATGTGAGGATAAATGTGAGGTTGGGCCCGCACGAGCCCCAACCCTTCACATTCCCTAAAACCCCATAACCCCACCCCCCATTAAACCACTTGTATTTAATTGGGTAACTCCTCCTCTCCCCACTCTTCCAATTTAATTCATGTCAACACACATTAATTTAATTAATTGAACGTCATTAATTATTTTAATTAAGTAGTGGAATTTGTAATTTTGAATGATTGGAAAAGTAAAATAAAATAAGGCGAAACCTTTTTTTATTTTTGGTTGGATGGTTGTGTTGATAATTGGTGGAGAAAGAACTCTAGTTTCTTTTGATGAACTTCATCATCAATGAAGAATACCAACTCTCTAACGATGAACGTTGATTTTGTGGCCCCAGTTTCTTTATACTCTTCTTCCTCCACGACAAGGTAGGAGACACCGTCGATGATGGAAATGACGCCATCATCCACAGTGCTTCACAACCACAAACTTCCATCGAGGTTGGGGATATCTTCGTTCAAGTTTAATTTATCGGCCTTCGTCCTTTAAACATTGTTCGCTTGTTATCATCATAACGGGAGGAGATCAGACCGCGCAAACACGGCTGATACACCTCCCCTTTTTATTGTTAATCATTGTGGATGTGTGAGGTGAAGGTAGCGGGGTGTCGTTGCACCGCCCAGGGACGAAGAGAACCGCAGCCGGAGTGGGATGCTGCGGTGGTACACATCGCTGTCATGGCATGCCGGTGAGGCCGAAGGGACTGCGGCTAGAGCGGGCCACAATGGGGTTGTGCGGCGCCGTCGCACCACGCCAGAGAAGACGAGGAAGGTCGTGGCCGGAGCGGGCCGCAGCGGCAGAGCGCTGCGCCATCGCGCCATGTCGGTCGAACAAGAGCCACGACGGTCTAGCAGGGGAGGCCAGCAGTTCCGGCCCCCAGCATCTCCAGGAGGCGGGACCCTTAAGGGTCCCGTGGTGGAACAACCTTCCGAACATAAAGGCAGGCCATTTTCCAGAAAAATCCGGTGGTCGTAACCCCTCGTCCGGCTTTTAGGGAGGACCCCACAGGGTCCGCCGTTTCCAAAAACAGGGGGTGGCGCCCAGCTCGGCCAGCACCGAGCCAGGCCGCGACCAATCGGGCAGGACACAGACTCGGGTTGGGTGGCCCAGTTCGGGCCAACCCATGGGGTATTGGGCCTGTTCGGACCGGGCCCAAACACCCTATTTTCAGACCAGGTAGGTTCAAACACCCATATCTTTGGATACAGACCTCCGATCGACACACCATAATTTGTGTAGGGATCCTTGGATCGAGAAGGCCATTTCTATATATTACACTCAAGCATTCGACATAGATTGTGTATGACCGGGTTCGTTCGAACCCAAAACCAATCGGGCCATCGGAGAGGAAACACATATAACATGAGCTCCAGAAGTTCGATTGATGTAACTTCTACATTTTTGGATTCCACTTGATGAGATAGATCTTTTGGCATAATTCACCTGAGGTTTGGATGCTGTTGGAGTATGTTCGAGTTGGTTTTAGCTTAGAAACCAACCAGGACCCTGTAACAGAAAAGTCGATAACTTTCAGACCGGACGTCCAGTTGACGAACCGTCAGCGACATTGGTAATCTTTTTGAGAATCATTCTCTTTCAATAAACCCTATTAGAGTTTGGGGTATAGTTGAGTTAAGGTTAGTTTTGTTTGTAAACAAAAACAAATGGGCCCCCCGGGACGAAAAGTCTAATAACTCATAGATCATGCATTCGATTGACGTGTCATCTATTGCGTTAAGACCCCTAGATGAGGCAGTCCATTGTGATAATTTTTCATGGGACTTATTGATACTTGGAGTATCGACCAGTAGCTTGTGGAGCGGATCCTCCCGGAGACGAGCGTACAGAGTGCAAAGACCTAGTAGCTGTGGACATGAGGACTGCTTGTCTGATTCGATTCGGAGTGACATGTATATCCTAGTGGTTCACATTACATTGTGAGGTGGCAGACCCATGGTGGAAGGGCGCTACATTATGTGGTGGATGACCAATAGTAATCGACAGGAGGAGTACCTCTATTGGCTATGAGGGGGAGCACTACTGTGTGAGGTGGCAGACCCATGGCAGGGAGCACTACATTGTGAAGTGGCAGACCTGCGGCACTCGACAAGAGGAGTACCTCAGCAGTCTAAGGTTAGTGAGTAGTGCCTCGGAGTCATGACAGAGATACTTTACTCGATAGAGGGGGAGTTATCCAGAATTTGTGGTTTCGATATCGTGAATAAAAATCTTGGTTTGAGCTGTGTCAATGACCTTTGTGTATTCTTAATGATCGAGATTGGTTACATAATAAAATAGGTATATGTAATGGCATAATCCTAAGTGGTGGTTATCCGTTGATTTCATATCTATGTGATACCTCCTGACTGAGATAGGCTACATGATAACTTAGGTATAAGAATGGGATTATACCTAAGTAAATGTTATCTATTTAGATCCATCTTTGTGGTTATCCCTGTTGTATTTAGTGAGACATTGAGGGTCTCAGGGTCCCTACTGAGTATAGTTATACTCACCCCTACATGGGATATGACCGCACCTAGTTGTGTTGGATGCAGACAACAGACAGCGCTGATGTAGGCTGAGTGTTCGAGGACTGAATTATACCTGGAGGTGGACCTCACGACGAGTCGGTACCCGGAGGTGGACCTCACGATGAGTCAGTATCCGGCAGTGGACTTCACGACGAGACAATACTCGGAGAAGGTTGACAGGAGAGAGCGTTGAGGTGGCTATCTGTACCAACCCTTCAGGTAGGATCCATGGTGGACAATCTAGGAGCTGCTTCTATTTTTCCACCTGCTTGTCTTTTCTGTTTTATTTTCGTTTAGTTTTAGCTATAATTTTCAGTTGGGTTTGTATTATGGCCAATTTACTTTCAACACATTCTTTTGTACATAGTGTATTACTCCTGCTTGTACTCTGTGGTGTTTTCTTACTTTTATAAAGTCAATGCCTTCATAGATATCAGGATTTATACCTTTGGTGCCAGTCGCTAGCCCCTGGCCTATGGAAGATATGCTTGGGGTTGTCACAGCACGAGCCCCGAGGATGGGTCAGGAAATTTTGTCTCTATGAGTATGTAATCATTCCATATATAAATTATCATTTATCATGGTAGAACTCATGGGTTTCATTTATCAGATATAAGTATATTATTTATGATTTCAATCGTCATCTTCTTGAATGTTTGTGTGATCTCATTAGGGAGGCCATTAGTTTGTTGGCCATGGTGAGGAGTGAATTTGTTCTTGAGTAATTGTGTGGTTCCCCCTCTCTTCTGAACCTATTTCACAATTTAATCATTCATAAAACATGTGGATTGGATTCAAGGGCCTTCTTAGATGTAGTTAGGTTTTTGTTGGTGTTGGATCCCCTTGTGGGCATGTGAAAACAACGTGTAGTGTAGATGGTTTTGTCTTTAGCCTATAATGATGAATATTATTATTTAGCATTTATAATTTTATTTATATAAGGAATTGGCAGGATGTTTTTTTGTGTGCTTAAATAGTTTTTAAAGAATAATGGATTTCCCTGAATGTTGAAAAATCAAAATTAAATGTGTACTTTATAACTATTTAAATGGATTTGTGAAATTATTTTGAATTAATATTAAAAACTTGGGCATAGTAATGAAAATGGGCACATGGGATACCTTGGGTACATGTTGGATGGTTTAGCTTGAGGCCATCATCCAGTGTCAGGGATCACATTCTAGGGTGTTCCTCTTATCATTCTATGTATAATATTGTCTCAAGGTATATTTATGATGATGTGATTTTACATTCTGGGGTTTATCACAAGTTAGAATGTGTATATCATCATTTTCAGGTACCATAATGCACAATTCACAGACTAATTGGTTTGAGTAGTCTGATACGTGACCTATTGTAATCCTTTTTATTATGATGCATGAGTTTCAACTAATGTTTTTAAATTTTATTTTTTTTACTATTTTATATTGTATATGAAGGTTAATTATTTTGAATGATGATATAAGAAATGTTCTTTGATATTAAAATACCTTTCTTTTTTCATGAAAATTGATAAAAGGGAAATTTTAACCATGTTTTCTATAAATTCATTTTACTATTATCATGAATTGTTTTATTTAAAATGTGAATACATTAATTGTTATATAATGTAATAATATAGAACACATGGGTGGTATTCTATTGATCAATGTATTATCACACTCGATGAACATCTTTAGTGGTGCATTGACCAATGTATGACTTCCATTATAGAGAAAAAAAAGTTTTCGTAATTAAGTGGTAAGGATTCATTTTAGCTGGGTTTGATAATGGTGGTTATATGGAGGGATGATTTCCATGTGATCTCTTGGAGTATTTTTTTCAATTTTTTTCAATTTATATTGACTTTTCTTTTTCATTTTTATCCTCTTTTTTGGTAGATTTTTTCCACTTTCATTATCATAGTTATGGTTTATATATATTAGTATTTTGTTCCATTTTTCTTTTACATGTGTTCATATTGGAATTATAGTTGTACACGGATGGTGAAATCATTACCTCTTGTTTTTTGATTGATTCTCATATTCTTATTATCAACATGTGGGTATCGCGAACACCCCTTGTGTATGTGATGGGTCTGGATGGGTTCCAGTTTTGAGGGTAACCTTGGTTTATTCATTATAAAATGGGATTAGAGGATGTATGTACTCCAGAGTATTTGTATTAGGATTTATGTTAGAATATATATTTGATTTTATAATTCTTGAGAGGTATGATTTGATAATTTTTTTGCCATCTATTTTCGTTAGGAGACTCAAGATTCCATTGTCTGTGTTTTTATGCATATCTAGTGTTGGTTTTTCGATTAAATCCCATTTTATTCATATGGGATTTTGGAAATAGGCTATGATTTATGCTGTTTATTGTTCATTTATTTGATTTTGCTGTTCAGTAGTATACCTCCAAGATTCCATTCATGGGTTACACAATAAGGATAAGATTATGATCCACAAGGGAATCAAACAGTGGATTAGAATTCCATCGAGATAATCATAGGGGAAATCTGTTCTATTGATCGTGATGCACCACAAGTCCAGAACATGGTTTTTGACATACGTTCAATAGGTGGAGGAGAGGGAGAGGGGTCTTGTGAATTATTTCTCAATAAGACACCTTCCATTAAAGTAACCAATTAACCTAAATATGTGGAGGAATAACATGATAGGATCATCAAATCTACAACTACATAGATAAACCTAAGAATATCATGATTATGATTGTCTCATTCTGACCCTTGTGTTCTGAAAACCAATTATGGGAATCTATGGTCCAGTTAGCCAAACCTGTGGACCTAGATTGGAATGGCATCAAAACCCTATTCATCCATAATTTTAGTTCATAGTATCTGATATTGGAAATTTCTTTGGGGTTCCTAACATTATATTTTGGAGATTGTTTGGTGTCTATATATTCCAATAGTTTTACAATTATTTTCTTTTATTTTGTGCATGTGTTTTAGAATAACTATCTTATGGTTCAGAAGTACCTGTAGGTTGTATAAATGGATATAAAATATTATTTTTTATGATACTTTATACAAATATGAAGATGGTAGATAGAGATATGATAGAAGATATGGATATAGAAGACATGGCTGGTTCCCCAAACTCTTTTTTTCCATATATTGGTAGCATTTGAGGTGTGCATGGGAAAATAGGAACTTGGAGGATCATCATAGATGGGGTTTTGGAGGGTCTCATTTTAGAACTTCACCCACATCATTTCACAAAGCATGTAGTGTGACTATGACTTTCAATTAGTGAGAAATGATCGGACACACCAGAAATTTCTATCAAATTATCCCGAAGATGTGAAACAGCTATAGACATTCTGGTCATATACAATTCTTACGTATGTCTACTACAACCTCTCATTATGGTTAGGGGTCATTTTTTCAAATGGCTACTGTGATGAAGTGAGAGGCTTTAAAGTGTATAGTGCTCCATCCACATGTATTGATAGTGAATGAATTTCACCCTGTAGATTTGTGTCTTGCAGAAGATGATAGATGTCCAAAAATAGTGAGAGGTAGTATCCTTATTTAATCATTACAATAAATTCATTATTTGATACTAGTCCCACCCACTCACTTGTATGATCAAATATCAATTTTTTGCTAAAACATTCAATAGATTTTATGTCATTTATATTGGATATGGTGATACCTATTTGAAAGAGGATAGATAAAGTTGTTCGATGTCCTTATTCATTAAGGACTGCTAATAAAAATTTGGTTAAAATTTTATAGTTAGTGTTCTCAATTTTTTTCACAACATCATTGGTATGGATTATCTTTTCACTAATCAAGATGAGGTTGACTATTATCAACAATGAGTTTTATTTATTTTTTTATATGGGATCTATAGTGAATATCAATATGATTGGGACATGAGGTCTGGATGTATAGGACTATCCGATTGATATCACTGATGTTTTTATATCCATTTTTGATCTTGATGATGTTTCTCATGTGAATGACCTTCTAGTTGTTATTTTAGACTTTGTTGAAATATTCCTAGAAGACATCCTTAGTCTTCATTCAATTATGGATGTATGATATTATGATTTATCTGGTGCCGTGTATGTAATTGATATCGATATCTTCATATTTTAGGACACTGAAAGAGTTGAGTGAGATCTAGATTTAGTTTTACAAACTATTTTAAAAAGGGGGTTTCCCCCCAATTAGTTCTCCATGGGGTGACCCTATGCTGTTTTCTATGAGTGAGGATGATTCTATATGATTTTGTTTGGACTATCAAAAGATTAACTATGTAATAGATAATAAATAATATCATTAACCTTTTGTGGTTGATTTTTTTGACCTAGTAATGGGGAAATGAGGTTTTCAAAGATTTTTCTTTGGTCAGGTTATCATCATCTCTAGGATTGGGAGTCTTATATTCCGAAGAAAACACTTAGTAGAAGGATTGGCCATTATGAATATCTTATGATTTCTTTTTTTCTGAAAATTTATCCTATAGTTTTTTTGACATTATGGAATTAGATAATCCATCATCATCTGGACTCTTTTGTTGATGTGTTCATGGATGATATTATCGTCTATTAAAAATCTGAGAGTGAGGAAAAGCACAATCTATGTTTGGATTTAGAAATTTTAAGAGGTCAATATTTTTATGTATATCATTCCAATTTATTTTCATGATTTTATATGTTATGTTATTAGGGAAAAAATTTATAAACATGGATTATCTATTTATCACGATATGGAGAATGATGTTTCATCATGGAAGGAACCACCAAGTATCTTTGAAATTTAAAGCATCCTTGGCCTTTATGGATACTACAAAATATTTGATTGGGATTTCACTAAGAAGGTTTCACATTTGAAATCTCTTACCAGATTGTTGTTGAAATTATATTGGGATATGATGTGTCCTCCTTTTTTAATGAACTTCAACGACTAATTAAATAAGATACTATTATTATCTTACAAGATCACAATAAGAGACACATGATGTTTTGCGATGCTTGTTATGGAGTTTGGGATGTGTGCTTAAAAACTAAGAAAATGTTTTAGCATATGGATCATGTCAGCTCCAGTCTCATGAGAAGACATACACCTAACATTATTTTGAGCTTGTTGTTGTTATGATTGTTATTATGTGTTTGTGGGGATATCAATTTTGGATGATTTTCATAGTATTTTTTCATATTAAGAGTTTTAAATATATAATTTCTGTGAAATTAATGAATCATATATATAGATGATGGGTAGAATTCCACTATACATATGAAATTGATATATCCTATACCCAATGGAAGGGGAATTTCATTACAAATGCTATTATCATGAATATACCACTATAAGATGATGTAGAATCGAAAGGGGTGTGGAACATTGTGGGGATTATTCATTAATTACACATAGATATTTAGGGGTGTTTTAGGTATGATTATGACTAGTCATCCTTTACCCTCATCTATCATAGATTCTATCATGACATTTCAATAGTAGGATGTTTAGTTTATTAATTACAAAAAATCCACTATGCTGTGGGGGATTCTAGTTTGACTCTCTCTTCTTTTGGTTTACTACACCTTGAGAAGTTGGTTTTCTTACAATTATAAGTGAGAAGACTAGTATTTGATTAATTATCATGACTCATCTTGGGATTATTGACTATGAACTAATAATGTGTATTATGATATTAGACAAAGATTCTAAGTGCCAAGAATGAAACATGATATCAAATATTTTGTGTCCAATGGTTACACCTGAAACCATTTTAAGGATGAACGCTTGATGTCATATTGATTTCTTCAGCATCATGAAGTATCAATCTGAAAATGGGAAATTTTATCCATGTTTTTTTGTTTTATTGCCACTAATTCCAAAATTTAGGAATTCTATCTGGGTGGTTGTTGATAAATTGATGATGTATTCTCAAATAATTCTTATCAAGGATACAACTATGATTATAGAAAATGTTAAGCTATATGTGTATGAGATTTTGGGGTTAAATGGGATTCCATATGTCATTTTATTCAATAGGGATACTTGGTTTAGGTCGAGGTGATGGAGGAGTCTCCATGATGCAATGGGAAATCATGTAATTTTGAGCACAACATAACATCCATACACATGCTATCAGATGGAGTGCGTGATTCAAATCCTGAATTATATGCATTGTGCTAGTGTATTGGATGTCATTGGATCTTGAGATAGCCATCTCGGACTGGTTGAATTTTTTTTCAACAAACGTTTTCAGTTGTGGTAAATAATTGGTCCTTTTGTGGAATTTTATGGCCTCCCATCTCGATTACCACTATGTTGAGAGGCAGTTGATGATGTTTCATCAGTTGAATGAAGATTTTTCTAAGACATGTCATCAAACAATTCAGGATGTAAATCATCAATATGATACACACTAGAGTCAATAGAAATCATATGTGTATTTAATCATCATCCCCTAGTGTTCTTCTTTAGATATTGGGTTTTCTAGAATGTGATTCCTCTATTAGGTCACAATAATCATGGAAAACATGGAATGTTGGCACCAAGATATATTGTAATGTCTTAGGTCAATGAGTAGGATGAGTATGTTTCTTATAATTTAGTATTATCAATATAGAAGACAATTATCCATGACGTTTTCCCCATATCTCAGCTCATGATGTACCATCCTGATCTAACACAAGTTATGAGTTTAGAGGAAATTGAGATTGATCCGGATGTTTCTATTCAAGAGAATACTATTGATGTCATTAATACTCAAGTGAAATTATTGGGCGGGAAGTAAAATTCATTGGTCGTGGCCCTATGAAAAAATAGATCAAACTCTTATGAGACTTGGTAACAAGAATCATTGATGGGGGAGAAATTTACTCATAATATTCAATGGATTAAATCAACGAAAAGTCTTTATGTTGGGAATTTTGTGACATCATGATACCATTCTATCTGGTATTTCCTTAACTTCATCATGGTTTTCAATTTTCATTCTTGGTATAGTTCCATGAATTAATTTAGAGGTCACCTATTATGATGAGGGTAGAAATTTTTTATAGACTTACATTTAACAAACTTTTTCTATGGGATGGAGGAGGATTTCACTACAAATAACTTTGTTACAGGAGGGGTAATTGTCACTGGATTCAAGTAGTGAGAGTCCTCACAATGTGAATGGTAACATAATGTGAAGATATGTTCTTGGTAATGAATTTTTTAAGTAATGGATTTATTATACAAGGTAACAAATTTCTCAAAATACTTAATCTCCATGGATTAATGAAGTGTAATGGAATTAAACTCTACATTATTTCCATATCATGGATGTTTTATGACACCATTCTAGTATTGGTTGAATATTAAGATTCCACTTTTACACTTCTCTTGAACTATATCCCCTCTTTGGTGATTTTTGGAATCTGTGTTCCTTTTAGATCCTTATGAATGGTATTTGATCTTCATTGCAGTTGTGTTCCATATCTTTGTATTTGTGATTATTCTAATTCATTATTTTCATTGATCATGATAACAAAATAGGGTTAGGATAATTAGAACAATTGAACTAATTTAATATTTTATGTCTTCATATTCTATATCTATTGTATAATCTCATTCTGGAGGGTTTTACATTGTTGGATGGGGTACAATGGGTTTTCATTTCTGAGATATGTGGTGTTTCCTCTTCTGCATCGACCATATATTTCAATTTAACCAATCCTAAGACAAGTTGATTGGATTCTTGGGACATCATAATTTTCATTGAGTTATCATTAATGGTGGATCCCATTGTTGGCATGTGTGCCCCAAATTAATGGTAGGTGGGTCCTAATCATGAAAATTTTGATGAGTCTTATTTTTCTTTCTTTAAATATTGATTTATACAAGGAATTAAGAGGATTTATTTTTTATGTTGGAAATAGTTTTTTTAAATAATTATCCCACTTTATTATACATAGAACAAAAGGTTTTGTCACTACATTTAAATGATTTTTTGAACTGGTTTAGAAATGGGTTTTTAAACAGTTTGATTATTATGTAAATGAGCCCATGGGTTACCTAGGGTACTAGGTGGGAGTTTTATGTTGAGGCCATCAAATATTGTCCTGGATAACATTCTAGGGTCTTCCTTGGGCCCTATAGCACATATTTTTGTATTCATGGACATATATGATATCAGTGTTTCACATGAATGGGTATCTCCCAGTCCTATGATGTAGATCATTTTCCTTAGGTTTCATAGTGTAGTGTTCCTAGATTAATGTGTGTGATTGGTCTGATGCCTGACCAATAGTATAATGTGGTATTTGGATGCATGTTCTACTACTATTGTTTTAGTATTCATTCCCTTTTCACAATTATATCCTTTATATTCATGTTAATTCTAGTGATATATGATATAGAAATTTGCAACTTCACATTTACAAAACGTCTTCATCAATAGAAATTTGATAAAAAGGGAAATGTTTATCATGTTTTCTAAAAAAAAAAATTAACAAATATCATGCGATGTTTAATTTAAAACAATAATACATGAATTTCTAGATAGAGACATTATATTGAACAACTGGATAAGATTCTTAAAAAACTATTATCTCACAACATTCTCACAGCTTCGATGGTGCATTTACCATTGTATATCATCCATTGCAGGGAAATGCATCGTGATGTAGTGAGGCAGTGATGTTTTGTGTCATTCACACACCATAACTGGTTGTTATATTGTGGTGGTCCATCCAGACAATCTCTTGGAGTAGATATTTCATTTTCTTCCTTATTCATTTGGACATTCCATTTTGACTATTATCTAAATTTATTGTTGTTTGTTTCTATTATCTTATCATAGTTATTGAATATATTTATTAGTATTCTATTGTCCATTTATTTTACATCTATTATATATTCCATTTGTTTGTGTATGTTGTGGGAAATATTCCATATGTTTTATTATTATTTCCCAAGTAATTTTATCTATTCTGTGTGGATTGGGAACACCCTTTTGGGTATGTGATAAATCAACTTGACTACTAGTTTTGAGGGTCACCAAGGTCTGTTCATTGCATGAGAAATAAATGTAATAATTATGAATAGAAAAATTTATTACCTGGAAGATAATTATAATAATTATAAGATATGTAAAATGTAATTATACTCACATCGAAAAAGTATTGAGGGTTGAATAAGGAATATATACACTATAAAAATAAATTTGTGATGAGAAACCCATACCTCACAATTTCCTTTATTTTATTAAAAATAAATATCATTTACAATGTTTTAAATATTGTTATTATTTTATTAATTAACTATATTCATAATTATGATACTTTATAAGATATTTATATAATTTGTTTCTTGATATTCATTAATAATATTACATTATTTTCACTATTTCATGTGTTTTTGTGTCATAGATTCATGTTCGATTCAGTTATGTATGACTCTTGATGTTCTCATAAAATTTTAACAAAATGAATAAAAAGAAGTGGTTGGATTTTCTTGTACAAATTGATATTTCATTTCCCCCATATATTATATTTTTATTTAAAATATTAGGATGATTATTTTTTATAACATTAATGGTAAATGTTCAATTCATTTTGATGGGTTTTCTATCAATAATAAAATAGGCTATTCAAATTTAATATTATGTCAATATATTAGTTATAGAAGTGGAAAATATGTTATAATATAATGATTAAAATATTATTGAACCATAATAATACTTATATGACCAAACATAATGCAAGTAATATAAAAACGACAAAAATATTATTCACAGAGATAGTTAAGGACTGTAATTTAGAAAATAGTTTGAGTTTTTATTGAATAAGATGATGTAAGAAATGTATGGATATAATAAAATATTTTATAAAAAATTTAAGTTTTTTTCATGGTTTTGTTGATATAATTGATCGATGAACAGGTTGTGGTAAATGTAGAAGAAGAAGAAATAAGAGATGTTGTTTGTGAATATTTTCTCTTGAAAATAACCTATTTGAAGGATCACTTAATGACCATGGATTTGGTATATTTATGAGACCATATATTCCTAGACATGGTGAGGATTTGGATTAGAGGTATTTTTATAGATTTGAGGAGCATTATGTATTTTCAAGAGAGAATTGTCGATGAGGATTTGTATTTATAATTGAGTTGTGTTTTGTTTTTCTCATAAAATAATTAACAATTTATATTTAAATAAAAAAAATTATTGGAATTAATTACCATAAAATTGAATGAAAAGTAAAATTTTAAATTCTTTTTATTTTCTATAAAGACATCAAACAACCAATTAATGTCATATTTTTTAGGAATGTTGTGATTTTACAATTTAACATTAAACAATATCATTATTTTTCTTATAATGTGGTAATTAATTTTTTACCATAGTAAAATGTTTGTGCATAAAAATTATAATTAAAATAACTTACAATAGTTACATTATTATTCAAAAAATTGAATCTATATTACAAAATTAAATTCAATAAATTGGGAAGATTATTCTTAACAATAATAATGTCAAGAGTATGAGAAAGTGAGTTTTTTATTTGAAATTTAAAAACTATATCAATATACATATATAAATTCATCAAAAAACATTTTTAATAAAATTAATTAGATAAATATTTATATAATATATCTAATGTTACTTCAAAACCATTTAATAAAAATATTTAACCTTAACAATTTAATTGACAAAATTCATTTTTCTAAAAAAATTTAGTTTTTTACAATTCATTACAAAATGTATTTTTTACTCAGAAAAATACAAAAATTAACACGATGATAACAGGGATATTACTATTTAAAAAAATAATAATATTTATATATATTGAAAATTTATAAAAATTTAAATATTTATATATTTTCTCTAATCATAGGAGGAAAATATTCTTTTTATAATAATATATTTTTTATGATTAATTTTTTTTATTATTATCTAAATACTAAAAAACATATCAGGGGAATATAAATAAATTTTATTGATTATATAAAATAAAAATTTATTTAATATAACTCATTAAGAGATATTGTTTTAATATATATTTTCTTAATATATTATGGGAATAAAAATTGTTTATTTATAAAAACTCATCATTTATATTCAAATGGTCTTTGTTTTTATTTGTTGTTAATTAGTTACCAAAGAACAAATTTTAAAAACATTAGTTAAAACCATTTTAAAGGTTTAGCTAATCTATTAATACCTAGAACTACATTTGTTAATTGATGTTTATTAAATATAATAATAACATTAATAGTATATTTATGTACGTTAAAACCCAGCCTTTCATGTAACACATGTTATCTAATAGAATAAATTTAAAAAGAGCCCTACCGTTATATCTTTTGGTGTTTCATCATTAATTTTAAAAATGTTATTAATAGTATATATGGATGGGTAAGGAAATATATAATCTAATGTTGAATGTTGTGAAGAATTTTCATGAAAATAAATCATGATATATTTTAAAAAGTTCAAATGTTTAAAAAATTAGATACCCAATATATGTATGATCTTTATATTATTTGATTTTGTTATGTATGAGTTATGAGATTGTTAAAAAGTACTAAAAAATAATTATATACAAAAAAATAAAAGAATATATTCATATAATAGAATCCCGGATTACGTAATGTAATAATACAAGTCCTAATAAGTTGTATAAATGGATGGATTAGATAACATGATAGGTTTTTATATTATTAACAGCGTGCCCTTAGAATATTCAACATTATTTCTATGTGGAAGTAATATTACATTTTAATATTACTGTGTTCCTTCATTTAAATATAAATATTCCAAATGGATTTCCATAATTTAAATAGGGAATATATAGTGGGTTGGAACCAATATGTGAATAACTTTTGAAATCTATATCCCGATATGGTTGGAATTGGAATACAATAGTTTTTATAGTGATTTACAGGTTGAAACGTGATATAAAATTTGTTAGTTTCAATTATTGGTTGAAATTAAATATACCATGAAATATCACATCCATTATAGATTTTAACATTAAGATTCATCCCCCATAATTCAAAGGATCAACTACCCCTTTTGGATCCAAATGATGCAAAAATTTTATGGATACGTTATTTGATGTCATGGGATGTCTATAATTTCAAATGAAACCTCTTCGCATTTATCATCTACATGTGGAGCTACATGATGGTGTTCATTAGATAACAATACCATATAGAAAGTTATTTTTGATTCCATGTATTTTGAATCATTTCTATATTTTTTACTTGAGAAATATTTCTGATTTTTTTATTCATTTTTTTAAAAAATCATGTAACTGAGGATGAATGTTTATGATTTCATGGACAATTATGATGATAATTTTATATAATTGTCCAGTTAGAAACTATATTTTTTTTATACATTGATAGTTAAATAAAAATTCTATACCTAATTTTGAAACCATTCTGACGAAGACACATGGATGCATGCGAATCGAAAATCGATGATAATGATGTTCGCTGTGATGAAAGAGAACATAGACTATTTTAAAAAATTTATGTTAATCACGATGATGAATGTTTGAATAATTTTTTATGGTAGGTAATGTGTTACATAAAACAAATAAATTTAGATTGAAGAAAATTATGTTCCCATATTTTGTTATTTGTGGTAATAATTGCCCTTGTTATTTTATAATGAAATTATAGGATTATTACAAATATGGAAAGTGTGGTTATATATAATTTTATTGCAATGAAAATATTCCTTAGGAATCAAATCATGGGTAACTGATCTACATAATTGGTGAGGTTTTCTAGTTTTAATGATATGGGTCATTATGTTAATTTGTTTCGGTTGATAGTATCTTGTGAAAGAAATAATCAATATCTGAAAAAAGTGTTGTTGAAAAATGTATGTATACTAATATGACTAATATGGGGAAGTCAAATTATGTGGATATATGATTGTTAAATGTGTATTGAAATCATAAATATAACATATATTTATTTATATTGTCAAATTCTTTATTTTTTTGAATTTTTTTGGTAACATGGGAATATAAACACTTGAATGTATGATATAACTTTTGGTGAAAACCACAGGTGGAATTATCAAATAAACCAATATTTATTGAAATCACCATTTTGTTATTTTTCAAATGTATATTCATTTAAATCTTATTGAACGAGACATAGTAATGTTTTATATCATTTTGGGAATGGACTGACATCCATTTTACCATGATAATATTAAATGGGGTTTTAGGGTGTTTTATTCAATTATTTAAGCCATTAATAACATTCCATGTATCATAGAAGTTTATTAGAAATATTGTTGAATGTTTCCCATCACACATTATAAAAAATAACAAAACTACTAATAATTTTAAATCCTAGTAATGAATGAATTCAAGATTATATTTGAACATGATTTGGATTATGTTATTCTATATTCGTAGGTTAAGGTATTTGTTGAATTTGTGCCTATTGTTATTTCATTATCTAAACCCCATTATTGAATAGCTCAAGTTGAATATTTATAAATGAAAAATAAATTGGAGGAATTATTAGCTAAATGATTCCTTCTCCCTTGTACATTGCTATATGATCTCTTATTTTTTGTAAAAAAATTAATACAAATCAATGATAATGTCCATTGACTATAGTGCCTTGTATAACATCACTATTAACAATATTCATACATTAACTCATATCGATAATTTGTTAGATTATCTCTAGATATGACATTATTTTTTTGAATGTTGACAAGAGATCTATACAGCATCATATAAAGGATAATGATGATGAAATTATAATGACTATATTTTTGAAATGATATAGGAACCATGAGTTTTTAGTTATTTATTTTTATATTTCAAATCCATTTAATGTATTTATGGACCATATGAATAAGTGTTTTCATGAGTTTTTGGATGAAACTGTTGGTTTTTTATTGATGAAATTATGGTATACTCTAAAATATATTAGGAAAAGTGGATACCTACATGGATTTTATTTGGTAACCCAAAAAAAGAATAAAAAATATTTGATATATAGAATGTGTGGTTTTTTGTTGAATTTTTTATTCCTTGTACATATTATTTCTAATGATTTATTTATAATTAACCAAACTAAAACTTATTTTTTTGAATAATGGAAATGAATTAGAAATATAATAGATATTAGTAATTTTATTATATTATTGTGTTACAATCGATGTTTTGTTGGGAATAATTTTCAAATTTATATCTTAGTAAATATATTTATTCTAAAAAGAGTTAAATTCATATGAATTGAAGAATGTGATGAATATTTTCAACATCTAGAAATAATATTTTTGAATCCTATATTTTTTAAACAACATTATATAAATATTTAAATTATAAAATACAATTATTATTATTTTAATTGTTATGGTTGTGTCCAGATTATTAATAATCCAGTAATTATATATGCTTCACGTCATATGAAACCTCAAGAGTTAAATAATATTATACAAGATCTAAAATTATCTTATTTAGTTATTTCTTAAAAAATTTGTGGAATAATATATTTGAAGAAATGTATGAAACATATATTTATCACTATTGGTAAATTTATAAATTCCCTTAGAAAATGTTGAACATGATTCATATAATATGTCTATAAATAATTAGGTTTTAATATTTCTAGATTCATTACTATATTTTAAGAAGAAAATTGTTGTCTATGATTTGATTCAGATAAATAAATTTATCTTAATCATGTTACATTTTGACCGTTTGGTTAATGATTTGATATATTTTGTCCATGGATTTGTGGATTAAATTAAATACACTGTTTAGTTTCATGTTTAGGGAAATCAACATTGTTATAAATAATTATTAAATGTCATATTGATGATAAATATTTGTAGAAAAATGTAAAATTTTTTATGTTTGTTATGTAGCTGGATTTTAATGTTAATCACAAAATTTTTTATGATATTAGAAATTATTATATGTGAATTTATTTTCCATGCTAAGGAATGATTTATTTTGTGAAGCTCATAGCTTGTGGTTTTCCATTATTTAGTGAAGCACTATGATGTATGGAGTCATTATAAGGTTTTATTGGTTGTATTGAATGAAAATTAATATTTCAATAATTTATATGAAGTTATTAACATTTAAATTGGTTAAAGAAGAATGAGAATCACATAAGGTAATGCTTCATCCATTACTAGTGACAGATTATAAATGCATGAACATATATATATTTTATTTTGTGGTATTTCATTGGACATCAGGAAGTAATAATGTGAATTGATTTTTGGATGATCTGTTAACTAATTCTATAAATTTATTTCCTTCTTGTGATAAAATGACATTAAATAATATTTATATACTATATCTAAAGGAGATAATATGTCCTTTGGATTGACTCCCATCATTTATTTAGACACTGACTTGATTATCACATATAATATTTATAAAGATCCATATAATGCATCAATTATTGAATTAAACATCATCGAAAATTTAATTATAAAATATGATCGATACCCATACCGATTATTTTTTTTCATATATGACATTCTTCATTAATGATCTACAAATTATGGGGCATGTTGTTATAATCGCCTTTATTTGGTCTTATTTTAATAGATCTATATTATTTATTATGTTATAGGGATGGAATCACACGAGGAATTATTGTGACTATCATGTCGAACTATAAAAATATGGGATGATGATGGATAATTGAAGTTAGTGTGACCAGATATAGTATAGGAAATGGATGAGAAAGTTTATCTAATTCTACAACATATAATGATAGTTCACATCATGAAGATATGTTATGAATATATCAGTTGGAATTGACTTTCTATTGATATAGTTGATCATGTCATTCACAAATTTTATTTGTGTAAATGTTTTATGTATTTTTGTAATATGGGGAATATTTTAACATGGTTTACTGGGATGTATTATAAACTTGAGAACATTATATCATTTTTCCATTGAGTGGACAAACATTCATGATTATATAAGGTATAAAATGCATTTAATGTTTTGATGCTACGTATATATTTTTAGCATAATCTCATCTATTGATAATAGAAGTAGTTCATTTGGAAACAAGTAAATCATATGATGAAAAACCATTTCATAATATTTATTGTAGAATGAAAATTTTCTCTACTGAGGTGATTCAATCAGTTTATGATTTATATAATTACTGTATGGTTGATGCCACAACATGGGAAACTTGAAATTATTTAAGGGGAAGATATACACACATGTTTATTAAGTGAAAAATACATTTAGGGTTAAATTTATAAAATGAGTGATGAATGTTAAAAACCATATAATGATTTAATAAATAGTTTTTTCTATATATTAATTAGATATTCATATTAATTTTAAAATTATGTATAATGGTTAAATCTTAAAGGAAAGGGATTTAACTAAACTATTTTTATATAATTTTTTATCTAGAATTTAATTTCTATATCTATTAAAGATATTTTCTAATGTATTCAGTAATTTTTTAAATTAGAATATCAAAATTTATATATGGTTTTAATTTTGTTTTTTCATAAAATAATAATTTTTCAATGAGTAGTTAAAATGTTTGTTTTTTCTAAAATCTATTTTTCCGTAAATTGATTATTTTTACAGTCATATTTTTTTAAATAATATCTAATAAAAATTAATATTAAATAGTTTAATTTAAATATCATTATTTATTTTTAATAACATCTTAAATTGGATTTTTGAATATGTTTGTTTTGACTTTAAAAATAGAATATTTCTAAAACATGTTTTAAAATGCATAAAATTTATACATAATAGTAAATTAAAAAATTCTTAATGTGGAATGTTTTCAATTAAATATATTTATTTTATATTAGTAAATATTTGTATATATTACTTAAATTATTGTAATTAGTCATAATGTTATTATAAAATCAAATATTCTTGAATAAATAATATGCTCGAAACATACTTTTTGATGACTTATGAGGGGTTGGATTCAAATTATATTTTTCAACATATGTGAATTGAATTTTATAAAATTTTATTCCCTATATGGAATCATAATTTTTTATGTTTTATAATGTGATCCCCATAATTTTTTACCATAATTAGTAGTGAAAAATTTGAAACATAATTATTGATGCTCAGGAAAAAATGTATTTTTTTGGGTGAACAAGAATGATTTGGGTTATGATGACCTATAATTTTTTTTAAAATATATTAAATGGAAATATTTCTACCATATAAATTAAATTATTTGTAATGGTATAAAATTGGATCCTTGGGACCTGAAATAAATGTGGGTGGAGTTCACACTTTTCAAAAAATACAATTATGCCACTCACATCACATTAACAGCCACCTTATCCACAATTCATTTAACCATTAACCCCTTTCGGGTTATCCAATTCCTACCTCATTAACATCCAAAATTGATTCCTATAATACTATAAGCCTAATGTTTATTATAATTCAAATTTATGAAGGAATTTTGTGAAAACCTCTTGAGGATAACTAAAAAATAGGTACCATATTCTAATAAGAGTCTCAATTTTATATCTTCAACAAAACAATTAATATTATTAGAAAACATGAATATGTTGTTAATTTAATATAATTTAAATAATATGATGTTGTTATTTTAATTTAATAAGATAAATCCTATATTAATTTATCATATGGTTTATGAACTCATCATTCATCTGTACAATGGACAACCACCATTTAAATAGAGGTCAATGGTTTTTCAATTTCCACCTCTCACTATACGGTGTGTGGAATGATAAAAAGATTAATTCTGATATTTATGAAATATTTATACATTTATCATAATGATACCATATATACAGTTTTTATATTTCATTTTATAGGTGATATGTTAACGTCATTCATGTGAAGGGTGGACAAGATGCTCTCAAAGTGTTTTGATCAACTTTTTAGTAATGCATTACATCAATGGGAATAACTATAAACATAACTAATAAAAATTGATTAATAATTTTTACAACTAAAATTCTATTTTTCATAAAATATACAGTGAAAATTTATTTATATCTATCGCAATCACTGAAAAGTAATAGTTTCATTCACTTTAGCGTGGACTACATCATACATGAAGCGATGTGACTCCCTTTTTATCAAAACACAAGATGGATGATATATAAAAGTATTTATAAATATGTAATTCTGTATATATGAAATTATTATCATTATGAAATTGTGAAACTATATATACAATCTTTCAAAAATGATCATTTAAAATGTGAAATGTTACACATGTGTACATCGAACTCACTATCCCCATGATTGTATCATAGTTCATTTTTCATTATCAATTTTCGTGGTTGGTTTCAAAATAATAATTGATGAATAAATATATTAAATAATTTTATAATTATATAGTTCTTTAAACAATTAAATTTTTACTATATCCATCCTACCAATTTTATTTTGGACACATAATCTATATATTTTCAAAACATTTTACATAATGATAAGTGTTTTAGTAATTGTATATAAAAAGTTTATAAAAAAATAAAAGTAATAAAAAAAAGGATCTTAATCAATTAAATAATGAAAATATTTTTATTATTCACTATAATAAATATGCACATGGTATGCTAGACTGAAGTTAAGTGACATCCTCTATATTTCCTTTCATTGAGGCATATTTTGACGTCTTGATCCCATAGTTCATTATTAGAAAAATATAACACAACTATGAAATGATATATAACTCATATATATTATCATGGAATATTTGGGGTATTAATTAAATTATTTAACAGTCTTCTGACTTAAATATTTCCATGTTTATAATGTACTTTGACTAAAAAAATATTTTTAATGCCTTCTTTCCAACTCTTTGTTTTTCATGTACATGTTTTTAGAATGATTTTATGAATATTTTTATAGAAATAAATAAATTACAATGTATATATTATATATCAATTTTTATTATTTTAGATGGATGACATTGTGGATATTTTTATAGCGATACTATGTAATGTATTTAAAAAGAAAAATTGGATATTAAATTAATCAGAAATAATAAAACAACAACTTTTTTGATAATGAGAAAATTATTTTATTTCTATTTTTTTTTGAATTCATGGATGTTTTCATCAATTTGAAACACTAATAACAATAATTTTCATATTTTGTACTATAAAATTTATTTTAATTTGAAAATGTTTTTTTCTCATAAATTGTATTACATAAATGTTTAAAATATTTTTCTTATCATTCTTTATTTAAAAGGTGATGAAATTAAAAAGTCACACTATTTTTAGGGTTACTGGATTTCATATATTAAGGGTTCAACTAGAGAGATTTGACTGATCACAAAATATCCTATAAGATTATCTCACCCAGATAACACTCCAAATAATTTGTTAATGATTTTAATCTTTTATGAAATGTAATTGATATTTGATTTATGGTTATTCAAATATTTAATAGGAATTAAGGGTTTGTAAGGTCTCTATATGAAATGGTCTAAAGGAACCAACATGAATTTTTTATTCACGAAAATGAGTCTTCTTATAATCCAGTTTTTAAAATTTTTATTTAAATTATGATATCAAAATATTGATAATGAAAATTTTGGTAAAAATTTATGTTTTTAAGAATATTATTTTCATTGGTTATAGTTTTTTATCACTTGGCTAATTTTTTTTATGACCTTTATTAAGATTTATATATCATCCCACATTTTCAAAAAAAAATTGAATGTATTTATTGGTTTTTAATGTAATTTAACAGGTCAAGATACTATTCATGATGTGTATTCATGAAATGAAATCAAATTTAATTTTCAAAAGTGTTATATAGTGTAAAAATTGGATAGTTGTCAGAAATTTACACAAACAATTAAATCGGTATTGTTGTTGAGCTACGAAAAAAATTTATATAACATTAAACATAAAAATATACTCAAATGTATACAAATGAATTATTAAATATAAAAGAAATATTATTTAATGTTTAATGTTGTTCCCTTAAAAACATGTAAGTTATAATTTATATTTAAAATAAAAATATTTTATAGATTTTTTAAGTTCATTATTGAGTCTTTTTTAAAATTAAACATAGTGTACCTTTAAAATATTAGGATGTTATAGGATAATATATGGATCAATAGGATATTTATTTGGGGTCCCAATGGGTAGAAATTTTTTTTATTGTTGATAGGTGATGGGGGTGGTTATTTTTTTTATTTTATGATATGATGGGATGAATATGCATTACGATTTGAAGTGGTTATAATATAATCACAAATAGATGTGGTTATATGTTTCTCACATGATTAAAGGTGTTGAATAATTTTTTTTATTAATTCCATTTAAAAATACTAAAATATGAATTATTAACATGGAGACATGATTGTTTCAATGTGCAAAGTTCTCATTATAATTATACACTCATATATTGAATATATCAAATATTATATATATTTTTTGTGTTTGGTGTTTTTGTTTGGATACATTTTCTATGGTTATTAGAAATACTTTTTATGAGATTTTATTATACCATTCATGAGGTATAATACATATGATTTTAATATTTTAGTTTTTCATTAGGGGGTGGATATTTTTTTACATTCCATACATATTGACAGAGTGTTAACATGTTAATATTTGATTATATAATGTTTTTGCATTGCTATTATGCATTTTCATTTTTTAAAGTGTAATGGAATTAATAATTTTTCAATGAAATAATGTTGTTCTGGTTTCATCCCAAGTAATAGCCAATATGAGATTCATGTATCATTATAATTATTTTTCTTTTTCTTTTGGTATCAAAATGAGGGTGGGTAATTACATAATAATATTATTGTGAATTTTTTTACGTCAGATTTTGGGGTATATAAAAGTGAGGAATTCATTTATTTTAGCGTAGTAGTGATTTTAGATACTACAATGTTGTGTACACTAGTGAAACAAACATAATGAAATATATCTTTTGAAATATATTAAGAATCCATAATCAATGAAACATATTGTCAAAAAAAATTCTTTTAAAATATTTACGTTATATGTTTTTATTCATATACCATATATTTTTTAGTCAATGTGTTTTTGTAAGTTAAATTAATAGAGATAGTATCAAAATGTATGGGTGAATATTGTAAAAATATTTTTTGAAATGTGTGGTTATATAGACTATGATTTCTCATTCCATTATATAGAAACACATTGATATAAATATATATATATTTGAAATGCATAGGTTGTGGTTAGATTTAAATTCTGTTTGATGTAATTATTACAATGTAAATCTGATGTATGCCAATTTTTAGAGAAATAAATACTTGGGTATTTTCATTTAAGAGTATAATAAGATATTTTGAATGATTGGAAGAAAAAATTGTGTGAGTTCAAGAATCATATTCTTCTAATGTAATAGTGTCAATTTATGGTCATATTTAGAGGTTCTTAAGAGACATTTTTTCATATATAAATATTTATATAGTGATTGGGAATCATATTTTTTCTTCTTGAACATGGTAAAATGTTAGAAACAGTAGTAGTGAATGACTTTATTCAAATATTGTATTGTTTTTATTAGAGATTATAAACAATTTTGTTAATGTACAATCATTTTCCATATTAGAGGGTCTTAGGTTAGAGATTTAGAATATCATTTTTGGGTACATAGTATGGAGTTTCTACATTTATTTATGTTAATTGAGAATAATATTGAATATCATTTGAAGATAAATTTTTTTTGGAATCAATGATAATCAGGAATCGTATCATCATGTTCCATTATAGTGATATTGTGAAATGATGACATGATGAAAAAATTATTGATTGGGGAGATCATTTAAAAAGATTTCAAATAATAGATTAGATGGATGTTGATATAGTGTTTGATTTTTATTATGTTTTATAGAGAATAGTTTTGTGTGTCATCATGGAAATAAAATTCCAACGTGGTATTATTTTTCTAGTGGTGGAATAATGAGGTAATACTTTAGGGACTAAAGCATCGACATTTTTCAAATCGATATATGGATGGTCCCATTATATTTTTCCAGATAATTTTTGTTATGAAAATAATTCAAG
The DNA here is from genome assembly GCA_963277665.1 of Viscum album. Taxonomy (NCBI): domain Eukaryota; kingdom Viridiplantae; phylum Streptophyta; class Magnoliopsida; order Santalales; family Viscaceae; genus Viscum; species Viscum album. The sequence continues at coordinate 2,063,018,546 of OY728121.1, forward strand.
AATATTTTGTTACTATTTACACATCAAAACATCAAATTACCCAATTGGATTTTCCACAAAATCTTCTAGATTGAGGACCACTTCATCCATTATCACAATGTGTTGATGGGTGAGGATGTATTATTTGTTAATAATTATGATTATTCATAAGAGGTTTTAGAGTCATAAAATAAATAAGTTGATTAGTAAGATATGTATGTGGGAAAATATAATCCATATAATATAATGACGTAGGGGAAACAATAGTTTTTTAGGAAAAAATGAATTCAAAACACACTTGTGTTTATTTGGATTCTTATGATAAATTTTATTCTATTGTCATATAATTCCTAAAATATAAAATTGATCCCCAGGTAAAAATTTATAATGCCAATGATTCAATATTTTTTATTTCAATATGGGTCATCGTAGGTCTATATTAATAATAATTTTTAAATAGTAGGGAATACATTAGTAATGGTATATTTTCATAAAAAACCCAACTAATATCCCTTATAATAATTTCCATAAATTTAGGTGGATATATTTTAACTATATTATCCATAATAAAAAGTTGATAGAATATTAAATCATCATTGTTCATAACTAGTATTCATCCCTTGAAAAATTATTATATTTGTAATAGAGACAATTACAATTAGTATTCGGTAGTGTGAAATAGAAGTTCATAGAAATTAATGAATTATAAGAACATATTTTCATTTGTATTATAATGTGTATTTAATCCACACATCAACCTATTTTTAATTAATTTTATTAATTTTATTAGTTTATAAACCCATTACACATATTGGTGTTAGTTCTTATAATAGGAAATATTTTGTGGCCAATGAAATTAATTACCAATTTAGGAGGTTAGGAGATGTTTTATGAGGGTTTAATTGGGATTTTTTTGTATGGATATGTTAATTACATAATAAAATGATCATGTTACTCATAAAATCCTTCTATTTTATCCATGGTATATAATTTTTTACTGTATCTGGGATTTTGTCAACTATTATACAAAGATAGTGATGTTATCCTATATGGAATGTGATCATGCAGTGTTTGTTGTGGATGATATTTCAATTTAATATATAAGTGTATGGATATATTAGTTATTATATATTAGTTGGGAGTTTTATTTTCCTTACTTCTTATTTGATGATGTAAATGAGTTGTCATATTTGTTTCATTAACATAACATGTGTTTTTATGTTTAACAAAAATTTAAGAAATTAGGTTCTGGTACTGATATATATCCATGTCCTTCACTTTTTAAAAAAAATATTATCACCTATATATTTGTATGATTTGATCATATATATTGATGAATAATTAAATGATAATTTATTCAGCATTGTGTGTCTCAATATATTAATTAATCATTATTTATAAATAATGGAGATTCCATATCATGGAAGGTTGGTGAATATTCCTGATTGAATCATTTGATTGTGATGAACCATTATCCTCATCATATGATGGATTATTCCTAATCAATTCCATATCATAGTTACTCTTTTTTAGACTTATTTACAATATACTTATCTTTATCTAAGTGAGTATGTTCAAAACAAATATATTATTTATTTTTTGATGTTGATATACATATTTTTAGTCTTATATAATATATGTATATTAAAAGGAAATATATTAATTTAAGTTTATTGTAATTTGGATTCCTCAACCATAATTTTTTTATATGGAGGCCATCATATTTTATGTTGTTTTGGAATATTTTAATTGAAAATAGGGATATGTGAAGAATTACGGTGATGTTTTGTAGTATTGTAATAATCATTAGTTACATGGGAAAAGGTGTAGGAATCAGTTTTGAGTTAATTATTTGAATTTTCATGGTAATATTATTTTGAATCATGTTTTTTAATTGGATAATGTAATTATTGAAAAAACTATAGAAATGAATCATGTCATGGTATTTCAAAATAATATATTTTATACACATCATTTGTAATTATAAGAACTTTTTGCCTTATTTTTTTGGGATAATGACACAATTATCAGCAATTAATAATTAATGTAATTAAATTATAATCATGGAGGGATGTCAATATTATTTATCAACTATGTTTCTAATGGATGAGAGAGTCAATTCATAAATTTCATGAGTGGAATTTTATTTTGATGTAAATGAATCAATATCTAAAGAGGGTAAGTAAATATTCAGGATAAATGGGGGATTTCCCATTTTTTATTTTTTTTAAGAAATATCCCAATATAACTATTTATGTAATGGTATTATCATTTATTGAATTACTGTATTTTTATTTATTTTCACCCACCATATATATTGTGTAATATAATGTCTGATAATGAGGAATATATTTTTTTTCATAGAATTTAGAGGGTTTTAAAAAAATGAGGAATATCAATCATCATAAATGATATCATGATACAAAACAATGTGTATATATATATATTACATCATGGATGTCAGTTTTTTCGTAATTGTATTAGAGTATCTTGATTTATATACCATAATTAAAATATTCAATAAAATATTAATTATTTTTAAAAGTGTGTTATTTGAATAATTTTCATTACAAAATTCATTTCATGAATGTATCATTATATCTATATAATGATGATTAATTTCACTATGATGTTGGGATATAGGATATTGTGAACAATTTTTGGAATTTAGTAGGACATAACAATGATTTGTTCATGGAAAATGAGTATTTAATACAAATAGTTCACTTTGAAAATCAAAACATTTCCTTGAAGTGTTTGATTTCACTATTAACATAAAACCATTACATTAATTAGTCTAATAAGTAGTAATATTTTGTACTAAAAATAATTTATTTCACTATAGATAGCTATAAAGAGTTCTATCACATAGATATTTTGAGGATTTTTCTGTAATGGTCTAGACTGTGACAATAGTATGAGAAGATAATTTGGCCATGTCTTTGATCGTAATTTCATAAACTAATGGATAAAAAATTATTATTGGAATATAATGTTGCCATTGTTTTATATTTTTTTGATTATTAAATTAATGTTGGTTGAAATGTATTTTATATACACATTTATAGGGGATTTCTGTGTGGTGTTTGATTTATAGATATAAAAGGACTATTAATGGAAAATTTCTTTTCGAAATTATTTACTATTTCATTATAATTATATAAAGGTGTTCATATATGATATTTAGAAATTATAATACATTAATTATGGTGAATAAATCATGTGAATTTTATATATAATGTATTAATATATTATAGAGCATTTATTAGATTATATCATTAAATGTTATCATTAAATTACATCATAGAATATGAATGTTATGATATATATTTATATATTATTCACCTATATATGCAAAAAATTAGTAGGTCATATTTGAAATTTGGTAAATATTATTTTTCTTGGATATACTACTCAGATAAACTTTTCATCAATGTTTTTCACATGAGATATAGTCATAATTGAATGATTGACAACAATTACTAGAAATACTTCATGGTTGTTCAAAAATAATTAAAAATATATTATTTTACATGATATGATATACTTGTGAAGATGTGTATATTATTGATATGGCTATAATATTATAGAAATGACATCTTATATGATATCTGATATATACATTGAAAAAATATAGATGAAAGAAATGTGACATTGAACATATAGAAAAAAAATAGTCAAATTAAATATTTTCATTTATATTATATACTTATTTGAGAGATATTAGAGTCTTCAAGATGAGATGAAATATTAAGGATTAGTTTGGTGTTTTTATTTTATATATGCACTAGATTAAAAATTCAAAAAATCAACATAACCCAATAAAAATTATTTCAATGGAGATTATGATGTATTTCAATGAAAAGTAATTGAATATAATCATGATATGGGAATCTAGAATCATGCTTGTTTTCATAATTTTCATTCATTATGGAGACAAAATATAGAGATAAAAAATAAATTATATACTCTTAGTGTATCACCATTGTAGATTATTATTTTCCAAAATTGACATATATGATATTGTATTGTCCTTTTTAGGGAAAAGATAAATGATGGAGAAGTGGAAAAATATCATAGTCTAGGTTTTTCATCCTCAAAAACCATATATAGGTGAATGAACCAATTATTTGGTTGGGAGTTCCTAAAACCAACACCAAAACGTTAATATAGTGGATTCTCTCATATCGATACACTGCTTATTCTTGATTCATGTGTTATCGAATTCATAGAAATAAATATATCATTATTTTGTGATTTTTTAATTAGTTTAATTCTTAATTAATCATAAAATATTGTTTAGGCTATTTATAATAAATTATAAAATAAAATAAATGTAAAAACATTCAAATTACTAATTGGATCATAAGTGTATGAATAAATTAATATAAACCCTACTAAAAATAATATGAATAACTGATAATGTTGTGAGATTATAATGATTATATTTTTTAATTGTAATACGAATCATACCCTAATAAAACTCACATCACATTGAATTTCTCACTAATTATCTAGGTGGATGACACAATTTTTATCATAGAATCTGTATTTTTAATTTGTTTTTTATGAATTTTTCAAAATGATTCACAACAATATTTTTTAAATTTTTTAATTATTGACATATCATATTTTTGGGACATGTATATGGATGTAAATATGGAAAATGTAATGATGTAATGAGATTACTTGTGTTGGAATACCATTTCATGATTGTAGAAGGAAGATATAAAATTATTCTACATCACCAAATGTTATTATGAATGATTATAATTATGAATATATTAATAATTTTTAAAAAATATTGTATAGTTTCAGCAGTATAATTCACAATTTGATACATGTTCTACTGATTAATATGATATTTAGAGAAATCAAATGATAGAAGTGCTCTGAATATCAGAGAATCAAAATTCAAAATTACAATAATAAATCATGATTATATAGATGAAAAATATCCCAAATTACATCAAAAATTATGATCTATTACTAAAATGTAAAAAATAAAATATTATATAAAATATAGTTTTATATAAAAACTATTGTTAAATATAAGAATGAGTAATTGGATAAGGAATTTACATATATATTATAAAATTTGAAGGATCATATATTATGTTAATTAGAAAATGGATTTAATTAAAAATAATTTAAAAAATGTACTACTAAAATTAATTATCTAGCTACAGAAAGAAGGAAATTAATCAGGGAGAATAATTTGGTGAATCTTGAGAATGTTAAAAATAATGATTTAATTACATGATTATAATTGAATATTAATTATACAAGTTATACACTACATTATAATTTCACTATAGTGGTGGATGATTTTATTAATCAGAACATGATCATGTGAAAAATAAATGAATACATCGAGGAAACAATCATTATTAATTGAAAACATCAAGAAGAGATTATCAGGGTCAAAGTGCATGTTAATGAAATGAATTATAATAATTTAAAATAGATTACATTTTTTATTTTCCCAAGGTTAGTGGTAGATAGATATGGCTATTGTGTAAAAATGAATGATGAATAATTAAAATATTATAATGACATAATGTATATATTTCATGTAGATTTAAACAATAATAAAGTAGTATTCCTCATAAATTTTTGATATGATGAAAACCATGTGAATTAATGTTAAACTGAAAAAATAATATGTGTATTTAAAACTACACCACAAAGTAATATATACGATTTTGGGAAAGAACATTGAGTTATAGTGATGTTATGATGATACTGGAATTTATTGTTTAATTAATGGTTGTATTATAAGTACACATTATAGAATTTTTTATATTAAAAATGTATTTTTCATGTACACTAATATGGAGAGAGTATAGGTGTACACATAATTTTAAATTTTCTGTTTATCAAAAAAATATCCCACATTAAATTATGTCCCCTACACATGATAGGATTAAGGGATTAGGCCTATTCATATATTCATTCAAACTATATTAGATAAGAAAAGTAATCAAATATTGAAACAATATATTTTCAGTGTTTCAACCCATGTATCACTAACTACTTCATGAAAATGATTATTTCATGTTCAAGACACAAATTCTCAATTAATAGTGTAGGTATTATTATTAAGTAGGTTGTGATCCCTCTATTTCAACATCCCATGTATCTAATATTATAAAGGAGTAGATTTATTTATAATTTATAAAAATTTTGTGTGAAATCACATGAAATGATTTGGTTATTTATATCTTCTCCAATATGTTACTCAAATTATTTTTTCATAGATCTAAAAAAAGTGATGTTTTATATTCATTTGATATCAATTTATTAGCTGAACTATCCTCCTCTAGAGTAGTTGTTTTTATATAGAAACTAATATAATCATTACAACTCCTAAAACATTTGACAGAAATAATTTATGACCATAAAAATGTGTAACATATATGTTAATTATATATGAAATCTGAAATTGAATATACATATTCCTTTTAATAAACTTATTGAGTATATTATATATGATGGTTATTGAAGATTGGGATATATATACAAGCATGGTGACTTCAAAACCTGTAATTTATTAACATTATGTCTTCTATATGTATTTGTAAAATTGAAATTTAATAGCACTAAATTAATATTCCATCCTTTCTAATTTCATTATAGTTTTTGACTATTGTATAATTATATTCAAATATATATGATCATTTGTACTATAAATGTAATAGTACATAGAACATATAACATCTATATGATCCCAAATCATAATTATAATGATATTATCCAAATTATTCTTATATTATTATTCTTTAAAATTACATTATCTAATATATAACTAGGAATTTAAATTATTTATATTGAGTTATATTTAACTTAACATTTCGTCCACTTCACATATAATTTTAAAAATCATTGTATATCTATTTCATAAATACATTAAACTCAAAAAATTTTATTCACTCATATAGATTCTAATGTAATCAAATCAAGGATATTTAATGAAGCAACAATCCTTCAAGAGATATTAATTTAATATCACTATTCAATTTTTATAATAATAGATAATGTTGAACCAATAAAATGTCACACATCATGAAGGGTGACTATAATGATCAATGATTCTATACTAAATGTATGTTACAAAAGAAAATTCACAATAATTCTCTATAACTAGATAACTCGTATCCCTAAAGAAGATTCATCTTTAATATTCTTCCTAAATAGAACCAACATATCATAAAAATTCATAATAACTATACCATTATTCAAATAAAATGTATGCAGATCGACTATTAATGATTTTTTTTGATTTGTACATGATTTTTCAAATTATTTTTATATTATTATTTTATCATTAAAAATTCAATGGTTTTGGTACAGATATATTCAGAATAAAAAATAAGTTATTATGAATCAATTAACATTGATGTTATTTTAATTATTTTTATCACATTACACATCATCTGTATATATATTCAAATACTATGTGAGTTGATGTGGAAGATTACATTTTAATCTCATATCATAATTTAGAGTTTCATAATGCTTTAGAATGGATGTATGTTTTTCTATATTATTGGATCACCATAAATTATTATCATTTATATTTCCACTATATAAAAATAAAGAAATCACTATTTATTATCATAACAACAAATTTATCACCATGTCATGTTTTACACATATACCTCTATGCCACCATATATTTTAGGGATCCATATATCAACTTTTCTAAGAATATTCAATAGCTTATTTATTGTCAATCCTAGTTTCCATGTTGGTTTTTTGTGATCCTATCGACTTCACATTCATTACATATTATGGTGGTTGTTAACACATTTATCCCTCTTCCAGATATAACAAAATAACATTAATTTTATATATTCATTTATATATAATCCTCCATATTTATTTCCCCTGGGATGGAATTTCCTTTCACATTATCGGCACTGAAATCCCAATATGTGTGGTTAATATATTTTGGGTTGTAATTATTTTTTTCTTCCACGTGACATCAAAAAATTACACAAACATCAATTCTAACTCTATAGTCATGACCTCTAATGTTTACTTTACAATTATTTTCTATTGAGACTAAAAAAATTCAAAACCAACTAATATTTGATTGCAAATGATATTTTAAATTAATAATATCATTACATAATTCATCACTAATATATAATACATATCATCATCTCTGGAGAACATAATTATTGTTCACTCATCAGGATCTTCCACTTCATAGAACTCATATGAACATATTTATTAATAAAAAATTTCCTAGAGGTTATTAACATTTGAATAGATTTATTTCTTTAATGTTTGAAAGTATTTTGAAAAAAATTATAGCAGCCAAAAAAAGGAATAATGAATTATATTATAATAAAATTTTCATTGAATATCATTCATTTTATATATTTCATTGGTTATGTTCCAATAGAATGAAATTTAAAACCAAACTTATGTCATTTAGTAATCCGAGTTTTGGTGTAATATTCCCTCTTAAATAAAGACTATTTTTGATATATTAGTCAAAAAATTAAAATCAATATAAACCCTATTTTATGGTATTCATGTGATTGTATGGTGTAAAAATTATTTATTCAATAATTAAAAATATATAATTTACGTTTAAGGGTAAAAAAGAAATCAATAATCAGATTAAAAATTTAATCAACAAATATTGTTATGTATTTAGTAAAAATATTTTTTCTATAATTTCAGTTATAAATCTATAATATTTTTTTTCTAAATAGTTTATTAACACTAGTATAATTAATATGTTATTCGAATAATGGGATATGAATAGATAATATAATAGAAGTCATTTTACTAAATAAAATTACATTAATTATATTTTATGAATTCATTTAAAATAGTAATTTATATATTTTAGTCTGAGAGCCTGAAAAAATATAAAAAAATTTAAAATTATAAAATCAATATTATTCCAATGTGATTATTATTGTTAATTAAAAAGAAATATTAATGGTAAGAGGGAAATGTTCCATTCTTAATTGTATTGTGTCTTTTAAAGAATTATTATTATATAAGTATGACATATTTATTTATGAAAATTTATTAATTATATAATATTGGATTTATAATATAAATTAAACATTTCTATGTTTTTTTTAAAATTTGAAGAAACAAGATTTTATATTATATAACTCATGTAATATTTTTGTAAAAATTGATTAAATAAATTTTACAATTTATAAATGATACTTTACTCTTAAAAAATTTATAAATTTAATAAAAAAATTTACAAATCAAATTTTGAATTAGCAAGGTGAAATTTTATAATAGAGATTAATGTATTATTTGGTAGATATAACAACATAACATATATTAAAATTTTAACATGATAAAATTCTAAATTGAAAAATAAATAAATCAAGGTCTTATAGGATAAAATCATCTATTTTTTAGTAACATGGTTGTGTATTTTTCAATATTACCAATTCCCTATAGAATGTTGTTTTTATATTTTGAATCTAATAATATTGAGGATTTCTTCCATTATTATAGTGATATATGTAATTATAAAACATTCATCTATTTTAACATACAAAAGAGGTACCCCCTAATTATATCCCCTCAAACCAAGAGCACCAATTAATTACCCATACACTACAGAATCATATTAATTAAATTTACATACAATATTGATAGTTTTTTCATTCTCAAAATACATTTACACAATTACCTCACCAACATTGTAATTTTGATAATCAATTAAGTGAGTTATATCTTCCTCTCCTCTCATTCTCATTTAATTTTCATTTTGGGCACTCCATTTTCTAAAAACATTATTACAAATTAGTAATTTTATATCATCATTATATTAATGTTAAAAATATATTATTATCATTATAATACTATCAATTTACACCATTTCAATTTTCTTAATAGATTGTAGAGATCATGAATTTTGTATAAGTGATGACTACTGACTTCATGTTATGATGTATACCATTTCTTGTTAAGACCATTCCTACACAGATCAATGTATTGTTTGAAATGAATTTTAGTATTTTTTGTAACTGAAAAATGGATTATTAAAACAAATTTAATACTATCATATTGTTAAAAATGATATACATTTGTTTCAAAATTAACTGTAAAATTTAGTAATAATGGAAAATTGTTATTCGTACTACATAGTATTTTTTTTACCAATTAAAACATCTCAATAATTATCTAAATCTCATATATCACACATTTAACCATTAAATGAATCAATTATTATACTCATTAAAATGTAAAAACAACTAATACACCTACAAATTTTTTATTATACACAATATACTAATGTTTGGGTCAATTTGACCCCATACATGAACAATAATTTTATATTATATAATGTATGAACATGAAAAAAAATTAGTTGTGTAATATTATTAACATATACAAATAAAGAAATTTAATTTTATAAGAGAGGGTATGTAAATATTTAGTTACTTATACTATGTAATAACATGTTCTATGTTATGAAAACTCTATAATATACATTAAAAAAAATTTATCTTCAAGGATAAAAAATAATATACTAATAAATGAATATATAAACTTCATAAATAAATATAAAAAACATATTATAATATATTTAAAAATATTGAAATTATTAACATCGAAGGAACCATAAATACTAACATTGATCCTATGAATGTAGTAAAAATTTCAAAACTATAAAGACACAATGTGGGTAATAAAATAACAGTTATAAATATTGAAAATAATAATAGAAGAAAAGATTAGAACATTGTATGAATGATTAATTTTTTAAAATTAGATAATTATATGTTTACCACTAAGATAAATTATGTTAAATAACTAATTTTATTAATATGAGTGAAGGTAAATAAATTTTTTCAAGTAGTTAGATTTTATTTTATTACATGGATTCCATTAATATGAGAGAATAAAAATAATCTTTATTAATTGATATAACATTTTATATGATGTTTTATTATTATTATTATGTTAAATTTAATATTTCTATTCAATTCTTCAAACTTGATTATTATCTCACCAAAATGTTAATTGATATGATTAATTATCATCCATATATTAATTAGATCATTATTTCATACCCATGTTATCACATATCTTAAATGTTCCCCATTCATGAATTTAAAGACATTTATTAATCAATTTATACGATCTTCAATCATTACAGTAACTATATTTAGAGATATGTTTTATTATATATATTTTTTTATGTTAATTTTCATTATTAGTATATAAAAACTATAGAATATTCTATTCAATTCAAATGAAAATGATTTAACATTTCCTTTGATCTTACTCCAAATATCATATGTGAAAATGGCCAAATTGTTATTATTTATGAGAATTTATCTTTTATATTTTATTAAATACTAATATGGATGATTGGATTTGTATAAAATTATCTAGTTTAGGTGTTTTTATATGTGACAATATTTACAATGTAATTTCAAAACAATTCTATTATTTCATATAAATCCTATATTTTTTATACTCGTTAATTTAGTTAACATAAATGATTAATATTTATATGATTTGAGGGAACTATGTAAACCAAAATAACTAGTTGAAATATTATATATTAATAGATATTCCTGTAACACATATTAATGATTGCTCAAAAATTTAAACTATATCGTTTCGTTTGAACCATCCATGGAAATATAATGCAATTCATTATCCATTATGATAATATATGTTTTGATACCTGTTCCATAATTTTTATATACAGTGGAAATGTTTTTTCCACACTATTATTTTATTTGGGGATGTTGATTGATATATAAATTTTTAATATTAATTAAACAATAATGTATATTTGATCATATGAGATTATGTTTCCTACTATTTTGAAATAAGAATAATTTTTATAATTCCATTATCATTTAATAAGATATTTCTCTCTCTTTTTTCATATATGCATTGATATCACTCTAGATAACAAATTAATATTTTTCTTTTTTCATTATATAGAGACTGAGATAATATATTTATAATTTATGTATTTACCATTTCATGAGAATTATTTTAACATAGTACATGTCATGGAGAATGTATATTATGATGAAATTAAAGATATATTGACACATGAATTGTTTCAAATCCCACATATTTAAATTTTTTTCAATGAAAATGAGCTTATCGATTAATGATATGTATATATTATAATGTAAATGACTTTTTGAATTATGTAAACGACGTAATATTAATTCATATATTTCTTGGGTGATATATATTTTTTAAAAATGGAATAGTTTATATTTTTTGGGACATTTGAACAGTCACATTAGGGATCATTCATAGAGAACCACATTGAAAAACATAATGTTGAGTTGTTATATGCGATAATTTCATCAAATATTCATAACGTGATGAAAATTTGGTATAACGGGAAAAATATTCTTGTCATGATACTAAATTATTGATGACGTTGTAGAATAATATCACATTGGGGTAATTAAAAATATAAGTTCTTCTTCATGATTGAATAAATCACATATATTATGCTTGATTAGTGAGACTTATACTAAAAAATTTGGCAGACAATCATGGTTCATGTGATATTGTTCATCATATGATCATAATAAAGATATATGAAGGATTGATTTTCTAGTAACATTGATATATTCGGATGGAATTTATATGAATAAAAACTTATAAAAACTAAATGAATTATTTGAAAACATGAGGATGAAAAATGTTAAATATATTTATTTTTAAAATCATTTACAAATATTGATTATTAAAATTCCATTTGATGTTAGATGTTCATCAATTAGGATAACGACTTTTGGTTTTGGTTATCAATGGAACCACAATGAAGCTTATTAAAAACTATGTATAATTGATAATAAGAATACATCCCCAATGAAAATTAAATAAAATTGGGGTTGGATTAAAAATTTCTTCAAAAATACTCACCCAACTATCAAAACCAATACATAATATAAAAATTAAAACAATTTTCCAATTTCACCAGGAATGTATTATATCGAAAAATTATTTTCATCGGAAATTTACACCACTACAGATTTGATCTTCTAATACACTTTCCTTTATATAGTTGATTAATTCAATAAAGATGATATTTTTAATTAACATGTTTTTGAAGAATGTATTGAATATCCTACCTATATATCATATATATTGTGTGGGTTAAAAGGGTTTACGTTTGTTAAGAATAAAATTGAGAATGATGAAAAAGTATCTTTTGTATATATTGTATTCAATAATGTTTAATTCACTATGTCTTATCCTATGAAATTTCATAGAAGGATTGAAGTGTAATTCTTATCATTGAAAAAAAAAGATTTTGAATCAATTAGGTCATTAATTTTTTACTTCATGAGTAATGTGTGGTACTCCATAGTTTTTATTATAGATCATGATGGTAGTGTTGTACCCCCGTTTTTTTGGTATGTAATACATCATGATTTTTATGGATATAAATTGCATCATTGGTTGACGAGACGGATTGGTAAACAATCAAAAAATTCTTTTGGAAAAAATTAGATGTTTATGGTAAGTGTAATATCATTAAAAATTATTTAGTGGTCCTATGAGAAATGGTGACCACATAAAGATTTTTCAAAATGGAAAATGGACTATTATTTCATAGTTTTCCTATCCGTGCGTACTAACCGTTCACATGGAAATAAAGATCATTTTTTGTATCTTACTTGATTTTTATCTATTTTTAAATTTTTTCCCTAAATGGTTCTACTTTGAATTTTGTCTCCATTGATGTATGAAAACCATTCCCAAGCGTTTAATAACTAATCTGGAGCCCTCATGTGGCATTTGAAAGCTCGATTGTCCGAGTAGGTGATGTTCGCCTTTCTTTTCATCAAATTTATTTATATCTACATATCTTGTTCACATTATTTCTAAAATTTACACCTGTTATGGGTATATATATAAGATGATATAATCCAAATAAGTGTATATTTGTGCTTGGTTATGATAGTTGATTTCATCTACGGGATTTTTTGTGGATATTCAACCTTGTTGCTAGATCGTTCTTCATATATTAACATTTTTTCAATGAAACCATTGATGTAGGTGGATTTTCTCTTGACTAGGAATAGTAGAACTAATGATTATTCCTTCCAAATGAAAATAATTTGTTCAATTGGTATTTATTTGGTTGTGTAACAATCATTATAATAACTTCTCATTGTTGTTTTATAAAATTGGGGAAATCTAGAAACATAGGTTTTTGAATAAAGTGATGTTGTTCTTGATAATAAAACAGTCATTTTAAAATGTGGATTTTATAGAGTTATGACACATGGTATAGATTTTATATTTTCAATAAAATGGAATGTTTTATTTCAATTTAAGGGCTAATATGAGAATAGTTTTTCCTTCGTTTTCAATAAAAATGTAGTTTTATTGAAATGGATTGAATTGGTTAGTTGAAATGGTCTGTCATATATTGGATTGTCTGAGTTCATGCGTGATGTTACCCTTGATATGGGATATGTACCATTGGGATATAATGTGTTTAAACCTATATATGGGTTACATGTCATAGATACAGAAGGTAATTGGATGAGAGACCACTCATGAGTATGGAATTGTCAAACAAAGAATTAATTGGTGTGAGTCAGGTGAACCATGTATTGGGTATCGAAAAATATTATTGACAATCTGTTTTAAATCATTTTTTGGTTTTTTTACTTTATATATGACTATTTAGAAATTTATTTAAAGAGAAAATATTTTCATTTGGTTATAAATGATTTTGGAATATTGTTATGTTGTTTAAAAAAATTAATATATTTTTTTAAATAATTTGTTTTTTATAAATTTGGATTACATTTAAATTCTAGTGGAGTGAGTATGGATGTCCTTGTGGAATGCTTAATGAGTTTTATACTCAAACATTCTTTGGAAAAATTGTGTGTCTATATATAATATCTTCCAGAAAGTGGGAAAAGGTAAAGTCCCACACATCTTGTGAAATTAATTTTGGTTGGTGATTGAAACATAGATCCTATGGAGAATGGATTATTGTTGAAATCATGGGGATTAGTTTGTATCCTTCTATTGTGTTCTTAGATAGAAATGTTTCATATTCTATGTTATAGTTGGTTTTGATTTAATAATTAAAGAATTTTGTTGAATTTTTATTATTAGTTCTTGGATCATGTGGTGTTTGGATGTTTTAGGATGAATGATAATGGTTTTATTTCATAATGGATAAATCACCATTTTAGTATTTGAAACCCTCTGGCATTTATTTCCAACCTTTGGCATCATGGGGATGTCTCCTAAAGCCATGTAATGATTCATTGTATTCTCATACCAAGGAGAATAATCATTTCATTTCAAAGGGTATCATCTTGTTTTCTCAGTTACTAATAAGTAGTAATAAGTTTCACATTATTAGAGTTGAATAAATATTTTTCTATTCACTGGGTGGTGATCATAGGAAGGGGGTGGATTTTTGGAGCATGAATTTTTTTGAATAATATAAAATAACTAAATTGCCTATACTGAAGATCATGTTACCAAGGGTTTTGGTTCATATGTGTTTTGGAGATAATTCTAAGATCTTGGAATATCATTATCATGTGTTTATGGAATTAGATGATAAAGGCATGAATTAAAGGAATTATATCACACTAGGATTGAATGATTTATTCTGAATAATGATTTATTACTTTGGGAAAAGATTTTAATTATTGGAAAATGGTTAAAATTAAATTTAAATTGAAATACATTAAAAGGGGGTATTTTTTTATTTTTAATATGGTTTATTTTTGAAAGAAAGAATGATATTTTTAAAAAATGGTTCAATGTAAAAATGATTTCATTGGAAAAAAATGTTGTTATAGTTGATGTGATACAGTTTGATATGTGAATCAAATAGTTGATATGGATTGATACTTAGGAAGATTGTTCTTTTAGATAACCAATCCCTATAAACATCTTAGAAACCTACTAAAACAAGTTGTATAGAACATGGTGGAACCTAAGCCACAAGTGAATAATGAGATAGTTCATAGTATTATCCAAGTATTTCACAATTTTGATATAGGGAATAAATGTGATGTGCCAATACATATGGATCATTACATTTAGTTAATAAAGCATAATTGACCAATCTTCTATGTTGATTTTGAAGCTGAAAAGGTGGAGGTGTGGCTCAAATTAATGAATAATGTTTTCGATTTCATCAGAACTCCATTGGAGATGAAAGAAAATTTGGAGACGTATATGATCAAGGATATCACACACTATTAATTGTATTTTGTGATGTATTCTAAACTGGATCTCCATCGTATTTGAGAGGATACTAAAGATTTTTTTAAAACAAATCTATGATCACATGTTCAGGATCTGGTGGGCGACATTCTTCTTCACCCTGATGTAGGATATTCTCTCTATTAAGGAGTATGTGGATTATTTATTCATTTTTTCTCTTTTCCAAAGAATAATTATAACATGTGGTCTTGAAGGAACACATCCTAAAGTTAGGGTTAAGGCATGAGATTAAAATGATGATTATTGTGCATTATATTATAGATTATATAGATATTTTGAAGACAGTGACATCAGATGAGCGAGAAATCATAGGATATGGGAGAGGTGGAAGTATGGAGATACCTTTGGTAAATGGTGGGATCTCGAATAATTAGAGAAAGTGAGTGAGGGTCACATATTTCCATGGTGGGGGTGGGACTGAGAATCAGACAGCTGGATCTATGAACCTTTTTCCATTACCCATGATTAATGAAGACTATTTCCAATTTCGTTTGATTTGCCAAATAAAGCAAGAGTGTATGACACAACAAGAGAATTACATAATTGCTATCAGATGAGGTATCCTCAGTGCATTTGTCAAAACTCACATAGGTAATTTGTTAGGGACACTAATCAGGTGTCATAAGATTCATAAGCTTCGAAATAATAGGGGAAATATAAAATGTATCCTTAGTAGAGATGAACTACTCATGGTGATTCCTGGAAATCCATGACTCCTCCAAATGGGAAACGATAGCAAGGTAACAAGGAGAAGAGTTCCATAATGAAGCAATTATATAGAGATGTGTATATGGTTTTGGATAATCAATATGAACCATATATAGTATGAGGTATGAAACTAATAAATGTTGACCTTCTGAATGTGATGTTTGATACTGGTGCATCTCATCCCATCATTGCATCTCTTGTTGTTGACATTCAATTCATAAAACCTGAGATGAATCCTCTTGTGATAATACTATATACTCCTCTTAGGGAAAAAATGTCAAGTCTTCATGTCTAAAAAATGTTATATAACTTATGAGGGAGATGTGATGATATGGGACTTACGTTGTCATAGATGGATGTTTATGATGTAATCTTTGGAATGGAATGGTGGAAAAAGATCATAGATCACATCAATTGTTATAGTAGAATTTTTTGTTCTACTACTATGGACATTGTCGAGCATATCTTCAAAGGATATAAGGATGTAATGAATGGAGCCAAAGAATTTTTGGTACCAGTAGTGGGAAAAATATATTATCTATTGGCTATTTGGAATTTGGAATTGATGGAGGAGATCAATGATACCAGTTTTCCAGGAGCAGTGAATCAATTTTAATATGTTTTTCCCATGAACATTTTTGGGTTATCACCTAAAAGGGAATTAGAGTGAAAATTTGATCTCCTCTTAGTGAATAGTCATATTTACCTTCTGAAATATAGTATGGATCCAACATAATTTAGATAATTGAATGAGATGTTGGAGGAACTAGATTGAAAAGGGTCCATTCAGATGAGTAGGTCTCTATGAGAAGCACTAGTCTTTTTTGTGAGGAAAGAAGATTGAACACTACAGCTCTATGTTGATAATTTTAATCTTAATTAAGTTATGATAAATATTATGTATCCACTTAAACAAATTGATGACCTGTTTGATCAATTTAGGATATATTAGTGGATATCTAAAATTGACATGTGATCAAGATATCATCAAATGTGAGTTATTAAATAAGATATTTTGAAGACAACATTTAGAAGAAGATATGGACACTATTAATATAATTTCATTCTTATTGGCCTTATGAATTACACAACCATCATTATTGAATTGATGAATCTAATATTTCATTGATATCACAATTATATTGTTGTGGTGGTTGTGGATGTTATATACAAGTATTCAAGGAAATTTTATGACCATGTGAAACACGTGGAAATTTTTTTTAAATCATGATAGTTCACAATTTCTATGTCAAACTATAAAAGTATGATATCATGATACACGTCATATTCTTTATTAGCCTATTAATTTCTAAAAAATTCATTTCAGAGGATAAAAAAATTGAACTTTTTCTCTCGTGGAAACTGCTGAAGAATATATTTCAGATTCGACGTTTTCTTGGTCATGTTGATTATTAATAACCCATTACACATGAAATCTCATGGATATCATTAATAATGATATCCTTGAAAAATAATAATGTTCTTTTAAAATGGAATTAGAAAATATAGATTCTTCTCAAAGAGGGGAAGGTATGTCTCCCATCGACACCCATCTTGTTTTTTAAAAAAAAATTGGATAGGGGTATGTGGTGTAGTATGATGCTTTGGGATCTGGGTTGGTTGTGTTCACATGGATAGAGACCATTTGGTACCCTATGGTTCATGGTAGTTGATTTTTAATGGGAAGAACTATAAAATCCATGACTTTGGGTTAACTACATTCATTCATTATTTGAATACTCAGTGTCACTATCTCTTTGTTGAGAAATGTGTTGTGTTCACAAATCATTAGAGACTGAAACATATTTTTTCACAATGATATTTGAATCTGAGTAAAATGATATTTAATGATTATCTTCATTTTTTATTTTGATTTAATTTATACACCAGGTGAAGTTAATATGGTGGTAGGTGCATCAATTAGATAGTCATACACTTAGTTGGAAAAGGAAGATTTATTTAAAAGGTATTAGATTTCAGTACTAGATGACATGCAAGTGCAATGTGAAGACTGAGATGATTTTGCAATTTACTTTTTAGTTTTAGTGGTCTCTAATTTGGTTTGGTTGGATAAAGAGGAAAAACATATCGTGCATAAGGCATGATTATGATTTCCATAGACAATGGTGGGGAGACCATTGAGGGATGAAAACATTTTATATGTTGGGTTTTGAAGCTTAGAGATTACATGATTGTTCCTGTGGCTATTCATAAACAACATCTTCATTCTTACCACCAATGTTAATGGGTTGTACATCCCGAAAAATAGAAGATGTATAAGGCATTGAATACATTGTTTTTGGTGGACTAGAATGAAATGGAATATTTGTTAAGTTCATATCAATGTGCTTATCTTGTCAGAATGTTATGACAGACCATCAGATACCGGCATGTATGTTTTAAACTCTACTTATCCCCTTGATGAAATGGGAGGAGATAGTGTGTATTTAGATAGTGGTCTCTGAAGAATAGTTTAGAAAAATAATTTTATATGGATGATAGTGGATCGGCATACGAAGTCTGCTCTTTTGGTTCAAATTCACAAAACCTATATGGTGGAGGATCATTCCAGAATTTATATGTGAGATGTTGTAAATAGACATGGTCCACCAATTTCTATAGACCCAGTCAAAGACATGAGGTTCACATCTCCTTTCATGAAATACATAGAGAAATCTCTTAGAACACAACTGAATATGAGTACGAAATATCATCCTCATATGGATAGGAAATCCAAAAGGTTGATTCAGACAGAGGAAGTCATTCTTGTGGGAAAGTGTAATGGATTTTGGTGGATAATGGTAGGATTATTTATCCTTATTGGAGTACTCGTGTAATAAATGTTACCAATTCTTGATTTATATGGCTCAATTTGAAGCAAGGTGTGGGAGTCCTTTTATTTCTCCACTATGATGGATGGAAACAAGTGAGACTTCACTAGTTGGTTGAGCCATGTAGAAGAAATGATTGAGAATATTGAGTTAATTATAATTGTAATGAAGACATCCCATTGTCATTGGAAATATTATGCATATGATTTTTAAAAAACATTTTCATTTGAGGTGAGAGATCATGTGTTCTTATAGATCTCAACAATACATGAGAATCATCATCATAGGATGCAGGGAAAGTTATCTCTTAGATACATTGGCCCTTTTGAGATATTGGAACTTATTGGAGAGGTGGACTATGAGTTGGAATTTACACCAAGTTTCACATTGTTGTATTATGTATACCACACATCTCAGTTGAAAAAGTATCATCCTTATCATGACCTAGTGGTGAGATGGTATCACATTGAACTAGATCTAGATACAATGTTGGTACATATACCTATGTGAATTTTGGAGAGGAATAATAATGTCTTGCATAAAAAAAGAATCGGTCTAGTGCGAGTTTTCTGGGGACATGGTCATATTCAAGAAGAGACTTGGTTAAACGAGAAGGAAAATAATGTTAAAGGGCCATAAATCCTTTAGTATAGTGAGATTTTTCAACATACTAAGGTTGGAAAGACAAATGTTGGACAAAATTTATTACCCTCGATTTCTGGCATATAACCCTTACCTGATTCTTTACATGGTTATAATGTTTAATGGTAGAGTATGAGAGAGTTTGTTAAACACTCACGAAGAGTTTGAGGCCAAAATAATGGTTCATAGTCTATGCATGGTTTTTACAAACAGTTTTGAGGTCCTCAAAGAAACTATTCACTAATATATTTTTGGTATAGTGGAAAACATACAGTTGGTTCACGGTATTCATTATTGTGTGGACTTACCATGCGTAGGAAAAAAATAGGGATCCTATTTATAGGATCAAACTCATTTTTCACACACTCCATAATTATTTCTCAAAAAAAGTCAAAATTTATTATGAATATACATTTATGTTTGGGGAACATTTCTTAAGAAATTTTGAAATTATCTACATCATTCCCTTGGTGTTTGAGAGCCCGATTCTCTCAATAAGTGAAATTCTTTTTCGTTCTCATCACGTTTCTTTAGATCTAATTAGATATATTTCTCCTCTTATCTTTAATTCATAGCTATACACCTATTTTGGAAAGATATAAAAATTTGTATTCAATATATGTTGATATTTGGTATTGGTTTTTATAGGAGAATTGATCAAAGGACGTTTTTGTAGAGAATATACTAGATTGCTACATCCTTCATCGTCTATTTTCAATTTTCTCTAAAACCATAGAGGTTATTGGGTTCTCTACCAACTCTTCATAGTATATCTAATGAAAATGATTTCAAATATTTTATATTTTTTTGAATAGATTGGGATTTTTCTATTTATAAATCATTGGAAACCCTTCGTTATATTGTTTTAGATTATAGTGGAAAACAAAAAATTATGTATCTGAATAATGTGATCGTGTTATTGAATTTAAAATATAGATTTTTATATGGGAATTTTCTGAAATTGTGTCACATGGTTAGTATTATATGTTTTCAAAAGAAGAAATTTTTTATTTAAATGGAATGGTTTCAATGAAATGGGAATTTTTCATGGTTTCAAATATAAATATTATTTTATTAAAATTATTTGAAATTTGAGTTTGAATTCTTTGACATATATTCAGATGTTTGAGTTCATTCCTAATGTTCCCCTAAATATGGTATGTGTTCAATTTGGTATCAAATGGAGTTACCTCGATATGAGGCATATGTCATTGTGACATAATGTAATTGGACTATAGACCACTCATAAATACAGAATTTTCAAACCAATAATGCGTGGGTTTTGGTGTTGTGCACCATGGTTTGGGTATGGAAAAATATTATTGATAATTATTTATAAATCCTGTTTTGGTTTTATATAAGTTTAAATTTCTAAAATTATGTTTAAATTTTTTTTTTCTTTTGGTTATAAATGGTTTTGGATCTACTTTATATTCATTTATAAATTTTTTAGAAGAATCATTTTATATAAATTCTTTTATATTAATTTTTCTAACTTTTATATCTTTGTGTCATGAGTAAAGAAGTCATTAGGGAAAGACTACGGAGTTTTATACTCACCACTAATTTGTAATTTGTATTTTTCTAGATACTAAATTCCAAAACATGTCCAAAGGTAATTTGTCACTCATCTTGTGATCCATAGCCTATTTTGTTATTGGAAAATGGAGCTTGTGGAGAATGGATTATGATGGTCATCTTAGTGTTTGGAAAGTGTCCTTATGCCCATTTCAATGTTAGGAGTTGGTATACTATTCTTTTACATTTGTTTTTTTATCAAATAAGTTATGTATTTTTCATTATTATTTCATGAATCATATGATATTTGGTTGGTTTTTGTGTATGTTTAATGGTTTTATCTCATACATTTTAAATCTCCCACACTTTTATTTGAAACACTTTGGAATTTATTTGAAGCCTTTGGAATATTTTGGATGTCCACTAAGGCTATGTAATGATTCCTTGTATGGATAATCCAATGGGAATAACAGGGTTATTAAAAGTTAGATGAATTGATTCTTTTGTAGCCATGAATAGTATTTGATTAGAAGAATATATATAAATATAATCTTTCTAAAATGAATTATTTTATTTTATTATAATCTATATAGAGAAGATAGAGAATCCAATAATTTCATATATAATAAATGTGTGGTTGATATTTATGATATTTAATATGGAATATCATGGGATTTAATAATGATTCTTCTTCACTCCAATAATAAATATTGTATTAAAGGCATAAAAAATTTCCAATGAGTGTGTGGAATTTGATTTAATTTATATAGATTGTGAAACCATTTCTAGAAATAATGAGTTTTTTTCTGAAAAGGAAGTGTAACATTGTATGGTACCCAAAAGTAATCTTTTATAACCCTTAGTTTTTATTAATTATGTTCAAATATATTTAATTTCATTAAATTATTTTATTCCATGTAACATCTATAGACAACTATACACAACATATTGTTAAAATATTATTAAATAATATTTTATTCATTACCAAACTATTGGAATATAGGCTATGAATATGATTAATTATATAATGAAAATATATGTTTTAGGGATATATATTAAAGGGATTAATTTATTTCCAAATAAATAGAAGATAAAATAAAAAATTGAAAATAAAGGATACACTTTTATAAGAAAATATTTTTTCTGAACAAAAAAATGATTTATGTAAATAAATTAAATAAATATATTTTTGATAATTATATTAATTAATTTATATATTATATATTTAATTAAATTTTTTTAAAACATCTAATGTTTTTATTAACAATTGGATAATAAAATACTAATTTTTTGAATAAGATCCATAATTTCCCAAAAATAATATTTGTAACCTTTTGTGAAAATGTATTGAAATTGATTTTTTAAACTATAATATAATTTATTCAAAAGAGATAATGTTAAATTATAAATCATATTTTAAAAATATCCTAGGGTTAAAAGTTGTTATTTATTAAAAAATATAAAATTTTCACCGAATTCTGAAAAATATGTTTTTTACAAATTTCCTTTTCATTTTATTAATTTTTAAAAAATAAATAAAATATTTCATGAATATTGTTATAGTATAATTATTTCACATTTATAATTATTAACTCAATTTGGGTTATTAGAAGAAATTTATTAATTAAATTTCTTTGAAAACTATTTTACTCTTTTGATGATTATATCACTAGAAAACCATGTAATTTTAACATTTATTGGATTTATTTTAAATTAATTTTTTTCTCATCTATTCATGTAATATTTAAAATGGTTTAAATATTTATATTCATCTTTATTTATTTTAAATAATATGTTCAACTTAATTTTTCTTCCAAAAGTTCTTGAAAATAAAAATTATCTTTTGTGATACTTTCTTAAATGAGTTTACTGTGGGATTAAATTCAACAGATTAGTGGTATGGTGTACATAAAAATTGAACAACATTAATTTTTTTCCTATGTAAACCATATAACATATATGGTTTAACACTGTGTAATTTTATCCCATTTGGAATTTGAATAAAATGGGAACACCTTTTTCATTTAAAATAGTTCAATCGACCCTCTCACCTCAAATATAAAATGCCACACCCTCTCCTCTACTATTAACAATTGTTGAAACCAATGGTAAATAAATTTACTAAAAAACTCCCATAATTCCCTAATATTATACATGTGGTTTTGGTTACAATATCTAACTTATTTAGGAAATATTTATGTTTTTATAAGATGATATCTATAGATGATTATAATTTTTAAACATTTCATTTTTTATTACTTATTATTATAAGTCCATAAAATATTCCTAATTTCTTATGATATTTTCAGAAAATTATATAAATTTTTAGACATTATTATGTTAATTCCATTACATTTTTCCATATCCTCATCCGTCAAATTGGGGTCAAAACTATCCATCATGTGTTTGTCGATCTACCACCTCACAAACTGATGATATTATATTCATCACCACCTCTCATGATAAGATGTATTGATTTATTAACAGTTTATATATTATATTTATGATATTATTATACATTTTTAATTTTCATACCACAAAAATAGTATTACTTCTCATGAACTAATGTGTCGCGTTTTCCATTTATATTTAACAAGAATTAAATAAGGATATATTAAATTGATATATATATATATGATATTTTTAACATAATTATATATATATATATAATAATTAATTGTGTTGTACATATAACATTATATTTTATAGAGATATGATAACATCCTTTTTGTGTAAGGTATCATATCACATCATGATGGGATTAAAGTAATTTTCACTAACACTTTTCATGGATGGTTATAAGGGTAATAATAATTAATGTATATTATATAAATAAATTTAAAATTATAATGAAATTTTAATATATTATGAAACATTAAATCATTTAATTAAACTATAAAATTGAAACAACAGTCATTGATATGAACCTACTATCACCATTAACTATTTATTTCATTTATTATCATTAAAAATAATGTATTACTATATATAATTATAATTATTGTAAATGATATTTAAATGATATTTAAATGATATTTAATTTTCTATAGATTCTATAAAAAGTTTCAATGTACAAATTTGTTAAACTAATAATCAAATAATATATAAAAACAAAAAATTTATTTCTAGATACGTGAATTTTTCATGGATTTAATAATAAATAGAAAATATAAGGTCAGAATTAAAAAATATATGGGATGAAATATATATATATATAAATAAAATTATCATTATTAAATATATCTATAAATTTAATTAAATTTATCATAATTTTGTTTGAAATGTTTATGATGTAACTTGAGACTTACAAAAATGGATTTCCATCTAACATTTATTTTCGTTGAGAAACAAGTCATATTCATCACATATTTCTTTTATGTGGGGAATAAAATTTCCATGAATGTATCATTGGATTATTCTCATGAATATTATAGGTATATACTTATCCAATTTATGATATATATTTCAGGTGGGTTACAGTATAAATGTTACCAATGTAGTAAGAGAGTTTTTTCTCAAAATGTGTTATTGGAGATATTATTTATTTTATGAACCTCTCTATTTAGTGAGGTATATAAACATCTTCATTTAAATGGTATATAAATGATTTCATTCTATTCCTAATAATTTATGTTTATTTTTCTTTTCCTCATGAATTCATCATGTGATTAAATTTTTAGCAACATGTTATGGGTTTGATGTTGTGATCTCATTATTCATTCACATTGTTTATTATTTTGATTTTTATGATGAAATATTTCGAGAAATAACTATATATACACATAACTATTATTCTACTAAATTTAAATAATTATAATGAAAATTCCATCAATTTTATTGTCTTTATATTCTCATGATTCCAATATAATAGTTCTAATGAATATCAAATTTACTTCACCCTTTTGTAAAAAACCAATTTTCCTCCAAAACATGATTTATGAAAATGTTTTCAAAAACTATTTAATGATAATAATAGATTTATTAAAACTTATTAAAAATATTTATATATTTTTAAAAGGTATCTAAAAAGTATCCTCATGTAATTTTTTTAAACAACGATGGGTTCTCTTTTACTAAAACTGTGAAAGTAATCTTCTTTTAATGTTCATAACATTTCCATCAATCATAAACACAGAATATCATAATGTTTCATTTTTATGTCTAAAATATGTTTTATGATTTAATTATATTTAATATCATTAATGTTTTTATTTTTTTAATTTCAAAAGGGTATTTTCCTCGATAAACGTTTTAAAATAATTTTTTATATTATTTTTTATGTTTTTAGTGTTATTTTAAATGATATTGATTTCAAAAATATATTTTAAATATCTATTTTCCAAATTGTTATTTTGAGAAAAAATTGAATTCATCATGATATATAATAAATCATATTAAAATCATACAATATATGATCGAAATATATCATCAAGAAAATTGATTACCACTAAATTTTATGAGTGTATAGTGTGATATTATATTTTCATGGAAAATTTTTTTCATCAATAAATTCTCCAAATTATATTCTTTTAATAATAATATTCGTTTTCAAACAATATAATATTATGTCCCATTAAATTTACTATTGATATGATTCATTGATACCATCTTTATTAGTTTTATATATGGACAATTTTTATTATTATGATATTTATGTGAAACTCATTTCATTTCAACACGTTATTCAATGATGAAATATTTTTTTGTTTTTTTTTTCATTGTAAGTGTTTTAATAAGATGAATGTTTTTTTATTAACATATCATTTCATGGGTTATGATTTGAATAATTTGTTATGATCTTAAAGAACACATATGTATAATTTTAATAATGTGATAGGTGGATTCAATATCTATCTCTAAGTAATTTGGTAATTATTAATATAATATGAGATCAATTAATTTACTAGAGGTTATACCATGCCCAGTATATTGTACATGGGAGAAAATTCTATGAACTAGGATGGACTGGTACTTGTCAGTACATAACTAACAATTTCGTAATATCATTTTGGGTACCATTAACCAATTTTTTTTGAAATTATATTTATGTAACCAATATTTGTCATATTCTAATGTTATTCTCTTAGGGGTAATGTTCATTGATTCTATTGTCATAAATATATTATTAACTTCTTTCATTAACTTCGTTAAAAATATTTATGATATATAAAATTTATGGTATGGCTAAAAAATTATAATATAATTTTATCATTCCCATATTGAAATGTTATACTACTATATACCATTATTTACATTACTGATAATATGATCTAATAGATTATTATTTTCCCTTTACCTGAGAGTTGAAAAATTTTATTTTGTGATTTTTCAAATAAGGATTCTATTTATGAAGAACATATTTAGAGAAAATATTACTCACATATCTTCCAATTTTTTATGCATCCATATTTTCAATATTACTATAAATAAAGGATTATATCATTGAACATAATGTAATGTAATGAATTATAATCTACAAAGTTGTAATATTTATGTTGGATATGTTTGGTTGTTTAATGTTGGAATTAGACAAGGGTTTAAAAAACATATGAGAAGGGATGAGAAACCCATAGTGACATCTATTAGTATGTGTGTAAACATATTTTTATAGTTATTTGATTGGAATTGTCTATTTATAACATTAATAATTATTTTTATTATAAAACAATGTCATGGAGTTTGGGTAAATGATATAGTTAGTGGTTTCCAAAAAAAATCACACTATATAAACTAAAACTGAATGTGGATCTATCATAGAGGTCCATTCTGTATATAAATATAAAAATTCAATATTGAAATGGACATTATTATCACATGGTTTATGAAAATGGTTCCACTTATACACCTGGTTTGATAGTCATGATATATATTCATTCAAAATTAATAATATCATAATAAAACTTCATGATGGATTTAAATTGATGATTTCAATGAAACAACATTGAAATGTAAAATATTTAATATATATATTCACTATTTAGACATCATATAATGTATTTTGTGGATATATGGTTCTCTACTATGATTAGTGTTAGTCATTCAATGATATGTGTTTTTAGTCAATGGATTAATCCCAATGGAATAATGTTCACAATAACAGTTATTGAAAATTCAATAAATATGAATTAGAAAATATAATGATGAATTTTTTGAAATATATAATGATTAATATAAATTTTATACCATTATATATCAGTAAAAAATGAAAATCATTTTAATTTATAATTAATCAAATTTTTGTGATTTTTATGTTTATGAATGATTTTTTCATAATGAAAATAGAGGAAAAAATATTTTTATTTATACATGTAATGAATGTATAAAGGTAAAAAAAATTGAGTGATTTTGTTATTTTGTGTGAAAATAACGTTTATATAGAAATTATTTTCAAAATAATTCAAATTCATATATATGAGGAACATGGGAACTATTCATGTCAAAATCATTATCCAAGGGTTAGTCCCTAGATAGAGGAATGTACTATGATATTCCAAAAAATAAAGATATTTAATTGAATTATGTATTTATTTGATGTTATGATTTATGTTTTTTCTATATTTCAACAATGGTGATGAAATTATAAGATTAATAAAAAGTTTAAGGATTGTTTTAATTTTGGAACC
The DNA here is from genome assembly GCA_963277665.1 of Viscum album. NCBI lineage: Eukaryota > Viridiplantae > Streptophyta > Magnoliopsida > Santalales > Viscaceae > Viscum > Viscum album. The sequence continues at coordinate 2,063,047,104 of OY728121.1, forward strand.
ATATACATCATTATGTTCTATAACCATTATAGTTATAGACACCATCTAATTATTATGAGTTTAAGGTTGATCAGAAGATAAATGTTATAAAATACCATTTTGTGGTTATATGTGATGATTGATTGAAATGATAGTCAATATTTAAATATAATTTTTGAAATGTAACATATTAGTTTTATATTTGTTTAAAAAAATATTTCGGGGAAATCCATTTAATTTTTATAGTAATTAGATTACCATTATTGGTAACCTTTTCAAATTAACCTATATTTCAGGTTAAGGTTATTATGACATAATAAAATTTTCTAATATTATTATAATTCTGTTAATATATTTTTGGAATATTATATACTACATGTTGGAAGACAACCAAGTGAATCTGGCAACGTCACGAGTCTATAAGACACAATTCAATGCTGAAAATGGTATATCACCTAACATAAGAATATGAATAAGATCATTTATATTGGTAAAACATAATAAGTCAAATTTATAAATATTTATTAATGTTCATGTTTTTTTATCATTCTAATACTACGAGAAAAATGTCTATGGGGATATTACAATTAATATTCAAACCAGAATGAAAATGGAAAACATTATCCTTGATTTTTTCCAAGGACTCTCCAAGACATTTAAATGATATAATGGTATATGGTTCATAGTTCAAAACTATAAAAATATAAAACAAATAAACTATATTAGATAAAATTTCCCTCTATAACACAATTCGATGATATAAATTAGAAAAGTGAGATATTTTCAGGGAGTACCAAAATCCTTTCTATCTAATCGGTATATGGGTTAAACCTAAAAAATTTGGAGTAGTCTTTATCATGATCATGATATATAGTTGTGTTTCATCATTTACTATCATATTGAGGTAGATTTATAGTCTAACAGAATATTTTAATTCCAACAGGATATGCTTAGATAATATTTTGTATACTTCAAATGTAGTAGCATTCAACAACATCCACTAAATGACTTTTCTTATAAAAATAGATTTAAATCCAAAATTTAGATGGATACTTATGAATTAAAATAAAAAAAAAACATTAAAAAAATATATATTATAACAAAGTCCTAAAAAAAATTATTGGTAATTAATATTGATGAATAAATGGAAGTGAATTTTATAGGTTTTCTTCAATACATATGGTAGGAAAACATTTGAATGAAATGTAATATCAATATTTGTCGATGCGATATGAAATTCGAATTTATTGTGAGTTTTCATCTATGAATTTATATATAGATTAAGGTAATATTATTTAGTATGATGGATAAACTACGAGCAATGTATAATTTCCCCTTAAATATTCATGATCATGTCCGTATGTTGGATTGATATGTGGTGCTGCCACCAAATTTCTCTTAGGATCAAGATATATTCTATATATATCATTGTAAAAAGTACATACCTGATTCATCACAGGTATTAAATTAAATGTTTTTATAGATTTATCATTTTTAAATAGGAACACCTAATGATTATTATGGATCAAATATAGAATGTTATATTAAACAAGACTAGTCATCATAACAATGTTTTGTGGTGAAAACTGTAATGACCCCGATTTTCCATGAAATTGTTTATAATTATATGGAATTATTATGAGTTTGAGAAATTTTATGGAATGCGGTTTCGAGGTCCAATGAGTCCAGAATTAATTTTTTAACATTTTTTTGGTACGTTCATTAAACACGTGAGTGACATTTTATATCTTTTGAACCAGTTCCCAGATTAAAAATCCAAGGGAACCGTTGAATCTGCAATGACTATATTATATTAAGGGAGGATTCACATAGAACATATTTGGTATAGAGAAATTGTAATCATTAGGGACATCAAAATATGATTCATAAAAACAACATAGTTAATTTTTATTTTCTATTTCATCTTTTCCTCCAAGAGACAAGCGGCAATGTGGGACTAGTGATGTGTCAAGACAAGAAATAAATTAACCATTAAATCCATTGTAACAACACCATTGGAGAATTTGGAAGGTTCCTAAGAAATGGGATCCCATTAATCCCAAAAGTGTTATACACCCTCCCCCTCTCATATTTATATGGAGCTTGGGAAGAGGTTTCAACACTGCTTCAACGAACAACGATGTGCTGACAAAGTGTCGAGACACGAAAGCCATGGATGGCAGAGTAGGTTCCAATGAGCTATGACAACAGAAACCGAATCCCCAATCCGATGATCGAGGATCGAGGGACGTCATTGGAGGCTTGTTGTGGAGAAGATGGACACCAACCCACTTCCTCAATCATTGGAGTTCTATAAGGTTCTTCATTTAGGGTTTAGTTTTGATATTTTATTCAAAGTGATTAATGAATCCTTTAATACTCCAACAAGATTTAAATATAACATGGAGGGCGCTGGCCTAATGAACATGGACCCTACCCTCGGAAACAATTATTACCCATGCATTCTTTGTGGAAGACCGCCTGCAAGGCAGTATTGGTGACTAGCGTAGGCGTAAACCAAGGTGTTGGCTGGCACTGGCTAGCTTCGGTGGAGGAGGCGGTGAACCCACACTACCGGAGGAACCTAAAGTTGTTCTTCATCCGCACCTATTGGAGGACACAAACAACACACTGAGCGGTAGTGGATGTCTAGGGTGGTGTGACAAGAAATTCACCAGAGGATGTGGTCCTTTGCTCATTATTCATGGAAGTGGGACCTACAACTAGTCTCTCGTGACATGGAAGCACCATTAGGGGATGTCTCTTCGGTTACCAAATGGGGGGGGACCACATTCCTCCTATGAAATACTGACCATACCCCACTCTAGAAGGCCGCATGAGCCATTGGGCTGCACACCGCAATTAGTCAAGCCGTGCGAGCCCAGCGGGCCACGCTTCACCGCGGGCACCCCCCTTGCAGGTCGGGCACACCCTTGAGGGTCGGGTAGCACCCCTTATGGGCTCTGCTTCCCCATTTGGGGTGGGCCACACTCCATGTGGGCCGGGCCACCCCCTTGTGGGTCAGTCTAGATCTCGGCCTAGTGGGTCGAGCCCGCCGCGGCCTAGCCCAATAGGGTCGGACCCGGATCGCGTCATGTGGACTCGATCGGGGTCAGACCAAACGCAGAAACACATAAAGGGCCATCTCATGAGAGCCGGACATCTTATTGAAGTACCGCATGTGGCATTGGGATCCTTGGATCGAGGTGGTCCTTTGGGTATAGTCTACATGTCTCTTAGAATATGTTGGAGGATGTTGACGTTGGATGGAACCTCGATTTCAACCGGGCCATCCGAACTAAAACACGTATAACTCATAGACCGAGCGTCTGATTTATGGCCCCTATTTGGGGTTGGAACCCTTACGATATGGCGATCGTTTGGGTAACTCCATTGTGGATATTATTGGCGTTCAAGGTATGACAGATATCTCAAGTGGTAGGTTCTACAGAACAAGAGCGCATCTGGTGCGAGGTATCCAAGGGTAGGCAGTAACATGAAGAAAAAACATGGATCCTGTGTGGGTTAACATCTATCTATAATGCATGGTTCATGTTCTATCATATCCTATGTGTGTCAGCACTCTATGATCTGGTATGGGTTAGTGGGGGTTAGTACATATCTGTCCTTTGTGGGTCATAAGCTGTGTCACATAATAGAATAAGATGATCTAGCTTACGACTAATAATCGGTACTTTTGTACATAAGTTTTTCATGATTTTGAGCTAAGTCTAATCACATTCCTGATGATAATGTTGTGGTGTAACCTATGTGGTACCTTTATCTTTGTGGTGATATATTGGTGGTGTTACCTCTGTGGTACTTCTAACTTCGTGGTGTTTCCTTAATGGAACTTCTACCTTCGTGGTGTTTTCATCATGGTGTTACCTATGTGGTACTTCTATCTTTGTTGTGATACCTATGAGGTACTTATACATTGGTGATGTTGTCTTAGTGGTGATACCTATGTGGTACATCTACCTTTTTGGGGATGCCTTTGTGATGTTACCTATGTGGTACTTCTATCTCAGTGATGTTACCTGTGTGGTATGTCTGCCATAGCGGTGTTACCTTTGTGGTATTCTTCACTCATGTATGTGATGAGTATATCATGAAAACTTAGGAAAATGTGTGGGCATATATCATAGTTGAGTTGATTTCTATTTCTTTGTGCTTTGTGATTTATGTATTACTTTGTGGTATTTCCTTTCTGAAACTAGGGGAGACCAATAGGGTATCAGGGTCCATACATAGTATTGTTATACTGACCCCAACATGGTCTCTTCCTGCACCTTGTTGTGTCTTATGTAGATGAAGAGAATCAGAGCTGAGACTTGAGGGAGAAATGATATGGTGTTACTCAAAGGGTACATGCAGACATGGAGTTCTATAGAGAATAACTATACATACCCTTCAAGTATGATTCTCAGTAGATGATCCATGAGCTGTTTTTTACATTTCAGTTGTGCTTATACATTTTTCAGTTGGTCTTGTATTCCGACCCAATTTACTTTTATCACTTTTCACATTCATCACATTTTTAATAAAGTAGTTCACTTCGTGGTTGAATCTTATAGTCTTCTTTGACTATGTGTGTGTATAGGTTAAAATGGAATGCATTAGCTTTTAAGGACTCCCTTCCCTAGTGCTAGTCTCCTACCCATGTCCTATGGATGTCAGGGTGGGTTAGTCATGGCACAAGCCCGAGGGGATGGTTCTCGACAAAGTGGTATCAGAGGAATTTGTTCAACTGAAGAGCTAGGATATTGATCTTTTCTATGTGACAACAATTTTATGTGTTATGAGTGTGGTTTTTTGTTTGACGAATCCAGTTTTGGTGATGCGGCTGACATATCCATGCACCAAGACCATGGATTATGAATTCTGACTATGTGCCAGGAAGCTATGATTGCGTGTGTTTTTGAAGAGTTTTTCTAATGATCACTTTGAGTCAGATCACCTGGTATAACATAATGACCATGGAACACCAGTTTTATTCCAGGAAGCCACCACATATACAACCATCTAGGATTCTCGAGAGAGAATGTGATGATGGACCACCAAGTGATGAGGCCTAAGTGTAATTCCAAATTATGGTGTTAGAACCTTCAGACATTGTACAAGAAGCACCACTACTGGTCAGAAAGCTGTTTCCACTAGCCCCACTAGTAGACGGTACATGATGATTGAGAGTGTGGTACGAGTTCCAGCGGTATAGGCCTTCGAGGTTCTAAGGCGAGATGAACCTCCAATAGGCTGGCGACTGGTTGGAAGCTATGGCATGATTGTTTTGCTTAGTTGGGAGACCAGTTGATCTGATGGTGATCCTAGAATCCATTCTATTTCAGGGAGAAGAAGATAGATGGTGAAGAATGATTCACTATATACATGATGATGTGTCCCCCATCTGGGCAGTCAATGAGATCCTTCTTAGGGTAGTGTTTTCCTGAGCGACCCTATGCTCTGTGTGTATACAAGAGTTGTTTCACCTACATTCGGGTACCATGACTATGGCCCATTACTCAGAAAGGTTTAGTAATAACATACTCTTCTCCCCAACCTAGTACGAGACCCATTATTCAGATCTCAGAACATTTATTATGGTATCTGATGGGACATCAGAGCATCGATAATTTTTCTCAGCATTCTGACACATCCTGGGGTAATAGAGCGAGCGCTTTTGGAGGAGAGAATCCTAGATGAGCAGTAACATACAATGAGAGACACCAATGGATGTCATATGAGTTAGGAATTAGATGGATGATGTAGGGGCCCAAGCTGGTTAGGCCTTCTGGTGGGAGACCTCAGGATACAGGGTCGGTGGTGTGGGGATCACGGGACAGAAGAAGACAATTGAAGAGTAGGAAGTGCTTCTCAAGCGGCGTGTTGAGTCACATGACACGTAATTTTCGGACCATCCATATAGATGACCTGTAGGCGGTCGAGGGATCACTGAGGAGGATGAACAAATCTGATTGGGGTGACTTGTATACAGAAGGCGAATGTGGAAGAGGAGTTGGCCATGAAGCAGGCTATGGGCAGTGATTCGAGGTTGTAATGCCACCACCTCTACGTGGTCCACCCAGACCATAAGGAGTAGGTGGACAGGGATGAGCTCAACTCTACGAAGCTGAGGCTTATGACCACGATGCTCTGGAGAGGATTATAGATATGATTGGTGTTCACTTCACCTTAGCTATAGAACATATAGACACATGTCCCAATCACTCTTTTTTTGCCACAACCCATGTTCAGAGCTCTTAGATTTTGGTGGAGCCATTGGCTTGATCCATATGTCTCAAGACTCATACGGTAGGGGATTAGATGATTACACACTAGGTCCCGTTGTGTGAGCCTACTCATGAAGGTGACAACATCAGTTGGGATCTTCTAGTATCAGCATCGAGGCCTTCGGACATCATCATGGTTTTGGACTGTTTTTCCACAGTCCATGCACAGATTGAATTTTTTAGGTGCAAAGGGTTATGTGTCTGTAAGGATGTCACTAGATTCTCCTTCACAAGAGAGATAGGAACCATTGCAGTACATGATGGATTGACCCAGATTAGGTTGTATCCAATCCAAAATTAGTTGGATAGCCTTACCCTCAGAGCAGTAGATTTTGAGAGTCTGAGCTATCATGTGGTGGTGCACCAGTATGAAGATGTCTTTCCAGATGTTGTTCTAGGAATACCTATATGCATAGAGGAAGGCTTTTACATCAACATGTCCACTAGGACGACACTGATATCTACACCAGCATATCAGATGGGTCCCATATGGATTTTTGAGTTACAGGTACATTTGGAAGACATGAAGAAAAAGGGGTTCAGAAGGCCCAAAGTTTCTATATGGGAAACCCGAATTTTGATCGCTAAGATGGAATATATGAGATTGACACTCCTTGCAGACTACTCGAGCCTAAAAAACGTGATTATTTAGAAAAAGTATCCCCTTCATAGGATTTATTATCTTTTTGATCATCTTAATGGAGCATGTTGGTTTTCAAATATAGGCCAAAGATGAGGCTATCATCAGCTCAGGTTACGAGTTGATGATGTGAAAAAGAAGGCCTTCAGATGTCAGTATGGCCACAATATGTACTTGGTTATGCCATTCAGCATGACCAATTCCCTAGCAGTGTGAATGGAATTCGTGAACATGATCTTCTAGCCATAAACCAATTTCATTGTGGTGGTTTTCATTGACGACATCATGATATACTCCACGACCGAGGAGACACATGCCTATCATCTTCATAGAGTTCATGATACAATCAGAGAGCACCATCTTTATAGTAAGCTCTCGATGTGCCAGTTATGGATATGAGACATCCACTTTCTAGGAAACATTATCTCAGAGGATAGAGTTGGAGTAGATCAACCGAAGATATCGGTTGTACCTTTTTGGGATCCACCCCAGAGAGTGACAGAGGTTTGGAGATTCCTTGGGATGGCTGGATACTACCGAAGATTCATGCATGACGTATCCATAGTTTCGACACCATCGTTAGCATTGACGAAGAAGGTATATCCCTTCCTGTGGATAATGAGATTCCAATAAAGATTTCTCGAGTTGAGGCATAGATTGAAGAGTACCCCCATCAGGAAGCTTCTAGAAGAAGACATTGGGTATGTAGTCTACTACAACACATCTTGTAGTGATCATGGATGTGTCCTGAATCATGAGTGAGAAGTGATTTCAAATAGTTCAAAAAAACTAATAAAACATGGGTATAACTAAAATAAAAATGACCTGGAATTAGCATCAGTGGTCCTCTCCATGAAGATATGGAAAAATTAGATGATGGGAGACCATTTTATAGTCTACTCTAATCACAAGAGTCTCAGGAATATCTTCTCTTAGAAGGACATGAAACTGGTACTGCAACGATGGCTAGAGTCTTCCAAGACTATTAAATTGAGATAGTATATAATCCTTAGAAGGGGAACCTGGTTAAAGATGCACTCAGCAGGAGGTCTGGTCTCCAGTTGTTGAGTGAGGTGACAGAACATCTAGATGCGTTGTTCATATCCTTCATGGATAGAGATGGAGAAGCAAACCTCTAGTCTATGACAGTAAATCCCCCACTTCTTCAGCGAGTTAGGGAGGCACTGATTGGGGATATTGACTGTGAGGCTTGACAAGCTCAGATATCCACAGGATGGTCACCTAATTGATTTTCAAAAGGTGCAGATCACATCATTATTTTCAAAGGACATACCATGGTTCTGGTGGCGCTATGGGAAGACGTGTTGAGGGTGTTACAAATATCCCTTATGGTGGTACATCTTGTTGTGCTGATGATGTACCAGGACCTATGGCGTCAGCACTGGTGGATATGTATATAGAAAGCAGTGACATAGTTTGTTATTTATGCTTCACTTTTAATCAATTGAAGGCCAAGCATCATGTTCTAGAAGGATTAGCACAATCATTCGAGGATTCAGAGTGGATGTTGGATGGAATGTCGATGGATTTCATAACTGTGCTTCCATGTACATCCAAGGGACATGATTCCATCTAGGTGATCATTGACCGACATACCATGCTAGCCCACTTCCTACCTATTTTTGTTCAGGGATCTATAGAGGTCTTGGGATGCCACTATGTACAAGAGATGGTGTGACTCCATGGGGTTCCATCAACCATCATCTCTAACCATGACACACGTATTACTTATAAGTTGTGGAAGGGATTGTAGGACGCATTAGGGACTCATCTACATTTGAGCACCTCCAGTCATCTTTAGATGGATTATTAGATGGAGTAGACCATTAAAATACTGGGGTACATACAACGTGCATCCATCATAGATTTTTTCCATGGTTGGGAGGATCACTTGAATTTGGTGGAGTCTTCATACAACAATAGCTAACAATCCACCATCGGTATGGTACTATTCGAGACCCTATACGATCAAACATGCAGATAACCTCTATGTTTGACAGACCCAGGTTAGTCAGTATAGATGGGTCTAGATTTGGTATAGGTATGCATGGAGAAAATAAAACAAACCATGGAGAAAATAAAACAAAACTTATAAATTTGAACTTCAAAACAAGAACACAATATTTGAACATGAAAATCATGATAAATGACATAAAACATGACAGTACGTAAAGCATAGATCATAATGGATCATCAATCATGATAAAATAGAATATAAATAAAACTTGTAATTATGGAAAAAATTTAAGAACATGATATAATTTCAATAGTAGCCAAGGCATTGCTGCAAATACCATCTCTGTGGACCAAGTCCCTTTCAAAATCGAGTTCACTCCTCGTTCCATTCCTATAACACTGAACGAGATTAACTTACCATTCTAGACATGTCTATCTCAGGAGATATAAATCATTACACAATGCATTGGAGGGAGATATAGGTCCCACCCATCTCATAATTAAATAATCCTTACCTGTGCCACAAAATAAACATAATTCAGTCATCATAACCCAAAGAATAAAATGGGTTTCATAAACATCATCCCATCATAGCATAAGCCATAAAAAAATTGGATATTATATCATCATAAGAAAATTGAAACCATGTAAATCATAGATAAATTATACTGGAAACATACACAGATGAAATGATGCCATCTTATATGGAAAATTGTTTTGATAAAACAATAGAAATTAATTCTTGTGGAAAAAATCCTTTCTTCTTCAGAATAATTTTCTTTTCAAAAAATACCCTGAAATTTAAAAATAAAAGGATTTTTTTTAAAATTTTCATAAAATATTTTAGTGTAATCTTCAGGAAAATAAGGTTTTTTGAAATCTTAATAATCCATTCATCCCGTATACATTAAAAAAACACACATCTCGTACTTTTTTTGGAAAAGTCAAAAAGTACCTCGTATGATAAACAAAAGAAATATTCCTTAAATATAATTTAGTAAAATCAAAAAATTGGATAAAATTACTTCAAACATACCTGATACATTTTTTAGAAAATAGGTACATGGATGATAAATATGACCCCAATAAATACATATAAATAAATAATCACGGATAAAAATGAGGTTGTGAGATTTTCCCTGACCATATGTCAAATTTCATCTGTATGTGTCCAAGAATCTTGTATAATGATATAAATAATGTCATTGACATATTATAGAATCATATTAAATGTTATGATATCATATATGGTTCACTTATTACATTTTATTACCCGTTCTTTTGAAAATTCTATGATAAAGCTCCATTTTGGGAAAAATCGTTTCATTTATCATCTTTGTTTTGACTTGTAATTATTAATATGATTACATAGATCGTGATTAAATAATTACAGAATATAAAACATGATTTATATATAATATATATTCGGAATATTCATATATATTATAGATCGATAAATGGAAAGAACTACACCGTCCATGGAGACGGTAGGCAGTAGGTATGCATGAACGTTGTTTTTCGTTTCCTTATTGAATTGAATGGAATTAAGTAGATGACATACATATATATACATTAATCCAGAAGAATTATTATTTCATATATTTCATGATTAATTATTATATATACTTTATAATCATTCGTTATTTGTAACATGGAAAATGAATCTCATCGCGTCGTGGAGACAGTAATCCGTATGTACGCACGAGCGTTGATATCATTCCCATATTTATTGAATGGAATTGGAGCAGATGATATAATATCATAGAATCAGTATGATGTTATAATAATCATAAATAGTTATTCTTTACACCAATATACCCATCCAAGTAAGGTAGTGGTGCAAAAACTTAATACACTACGGTGTGGAGACGGTATTCCGTACGTAAGCACGCGCGATGATTTCATTTACCGTAGGATGGATAGAAAGTGAAATAGGGTTGTTTCATATTTATAAAAACATATCAGTCTATAAGTAATACATATGTTATTACTTTATAATGAAACAACTAAATAAGAGGAAGTAGAAGAAGAATGAAACTTCAAAGAGTCGGTAGAAGAGATTACCTCTTCCTCGACGCACCTCCTTTAAACATCTTCTTAGGGCACTAGAGTTGGTATTTTGAGAATACCAGAACCTCTATTATATAACTAGATATGTTTAGAAGATGAATTTTAAGGTTTTGGATCATCATAAAGGCTTAAAAGGGATTTAAGAGAAGAGGGAAGGGGTGACCGTTATATAAGGGAGGAGAGGGGAACCTTTAGAAAATCTTAAAATATTAATTTATAATAAAGTAATATTCGGTTTATAATAGCTCCAAATTGATTTATTTCGAATATAAAGTGGGGATGGGTCTAAATAATCTCAACCAATAGTTTTTAGACATGTTTAGATTAATATTTTAACATTATCATTTAGATTTAACTCTAAATTAAATAATTTAACTTTTATCGTGTCTTCTTGTTTTCTTACACTATATGGTTAATAAAATTACTATAACAAGCCAAACGAACCCCAATTTGTTAATTATTAATATATAAACTTATATAAGTCACTTGGATGATCCTTATATTTTTTTTGGAAATTAATAACAATTAATAATATAATATTTGTTTTAAAACCTATTTTATGTCATTTTTGACACTATTCGGAAATTGATTTTTTCTGAAAATCATAACAACATGATTATTTCTAAAAATGTTAATTGAATCATTATTAAAATGTCATATTAAAATATAAAATTATTTTAATTCATAAAATGTCTAAAATTATATTTTTTTAGGTATTTATAACATCAATTATGTTAATATTTCATTAATAAGGTAATTACTACATCATCATTGTGTCATAAATAAAATAAATTATTTAATTTATAAAAATTATAAATAAGCTACCATTATGTAGGAAATATTTTTATATTTTTAATTAATATTTATAGTGGAATTTATCTTATTTATAACCCTGTGTTAATAATGTTTTATTTATTAAACATAGATTTTAACTATTTTAACTCTTATTTAAATAAAATCATAATAAGTTTCCTAATCTCATCCATGTGGTCCTAAAGGGTAATATTTTATTCCTAAGGTTGTTTTTGGTCGAATTACACTTATCAAATAGAATTAGGACATTTGTTATGGTAATAATAATATCATTTTTACCCTTAATTACCCTAGTTACTTTTAACCGTAGTAAATAAAAGTAAAAATTACTATTCAAAAAAATATTTTTTATCTTATTGATCAAAATATTACTACTTGATGTTAACCGTGTCTATTGGATTTTCAAAATTCTACTCACAAAAGTGGTAAAATTATGTTTTATGTAAATTTTCAAATTCTCCAAGGAGGTGGGTAAAAGACGGTGAAAGGTTCAATAAAATTTTTATATATCTAAAATTATAATAAAATTACTCCAATGAATTAAATTGAACTTATATAGGTAGTATGTATCAATTTTGACCTAAAATAAAATAAAATAAAATAAATAATTATCTAAATAAAAGGTCGGTTTTTAAATAGTAACCAAATGTTTTCACTATTCATAAAAAATTGAATGTTTTCAAAAAAATACCCAAAATTTACTCTTGGTTAATTTCGATATTTAGACTCCAAAAATGAAGTTCATTTTGAAAAAAAAAATTATAAAATTTCAAAAAGTGTGTATTAATATTCATAACTGCTATTTTATATAATATTTTAATAACATATCGTTGTTTAGTGAAACTCGGTATTGCGTACAACACACACTATCATGGAAGGTCGTGATTGTGTTTAATGAAAGCCATGTCAGGGTTGTGTGTAGTGAAATATTCATTTGTTGTTGAGTATAATAGAATCCAACAGTATTTCATATATACATTTAATATATATATATAATCTCAAGGTAGCATAAAATAACTTTTATCAAACGAACATGAAATTGTCTATAACACGATCCAATATTAGTGTTGTGTATAATACAATATATTACAATGTTTCGCATAGTGAAATATAATATTGCTGTAGCGTAAAACAGTAGATAAGAAAGAAATTAAAAATAATATATCTTATAAAATCATGAGGTGTTACATTCTACCCCCCTTTAAATGAATTTCCCCTCGAAATTCATTGGGTTTATAAATGGTTTACTACTCAGATGTTTCTTTCATAGAAACCCACATCGTTAAAAGGAATACTAAAATATAATTTTAAAAAGTGAAGTATGAAACATATCAGTTACCCAAATGAAATCATCACTGGGTTTCCACATAGGAGAACATAGGTGAAAATATAGATATAGAAGTGAAATCTAATCATCAAGATCTGATGGAGAGTGGTAGATAACATGGATATGAAAAATCCAACAATCAAAAAGCCATAAATTTGTGATCATCTAAGGTACCATCTGATTCATTGGATATAAGGGAATTGGGGAAAAATTTCGTTTTCATGATCATTTCCCTAATGTTGATGAATTTGAATTATTGAAATACTTACTTTATTTCGGTATAATCTCACCGTTGTTCGTGCCTTGAACAATTTACACTTCATCTCTAAAAGAAATGAAGTTGAATTTTTCATTCGTGAAGTGTTAAAAAAACATGTGATAGATTGATGGGTCATTCCATTTGTCTCAGAAAAAAGAAAAGAAAAAGTTATCAAATAAAACTAAGTCTATCTCTGGTGAGGTTAATCATATATGATTCTAAAAATAGACTTATACATCATCTATCATACCTTATAAAAAATAAAACTAGTTTCTTCTAACCATGGACTTCATGTAGGCCAGTGGTAGGTGATAAAGGCCTGTCAAAAATCGGTTTTGGGTTCGATTCTCATATCCTTGTATGACAAGACAGGTTATCACCCATCCTGCAGTTTATCCTCTTTCGAAAACTACACTAAAATAACATTACTGAAATAATTTCAAAAAATGTTCTAGCCTAATATAATTCTATCCGATGTCCAAAATAATCCATTCCAATCTTTAGACTTATCCAAAATACATATGTACAATCTCATATTATAAAAAAATGACTACTCGAAATTTCATATAACAAGCACGTGGATACCATCGTTTATCCCCAATATATCATAAAATATATATTTTTGATCACATTCCAAACATGTGAATACCATAATCTTGTATTACCATATAACCTTATTGAAAACATGAATTCTATAAAAAGATAACTCTTTCCACATACCAAAAACCCAAAAAAATCTATATACTCAAATCATGATATCACTTTGTCATTTTATCAGAGATGAGCTCATGAATACTATCAAACATATTATTTTCTCCTTATACCCTCATTATTTGCATATCATCTTCTTTCCAAAAATATCTGAATAACATTTCGTGGTTACTGGTAGCATTCAATATATAATTTCAAATATTTTAGGGAAAAAATAGTGTATCAATACATAGATGTTTATCTATTCCATAGTGCCCTTAAATTACCTATAAAACAAAACCCCTGATGAACATACAATCATCCCAGTACCTTATTAAACCATTGACCGAGCTACAACAATTCTTTCATCTCACATATCATTTGTATTCTCTTCATCATCATCCTCATAAATACCACCCATATGACCTTGCTTATCCTCTTCACGAGATTTTCCCTTAGGGTATTGGTTTTCATAATTCCAATACATTCCACATTTAAAACATTTAATCGTTTTTGATGTCATAGAAATTCCATTATCCTTCTCCATGGTGTTAACTGAACCTTTTCCTTTTCACTTACTGGCTTTGTGTCCTTCCTTTCCACATCCAATGCATCTTCCTATTCCTTTGAAACATTTTCCTTGATGCCTCTTCCCACATGATTTACATGAGGGAAATGGAACTTTCATTCCTCTATGATAATCATGAATCTCTATATTTCTTTTATTAGATGAGTCAAGATACTTACCAAAATTGAGATTATTGATCATATTTTAAGATCGCTGGTTAGGAATAATAATGATGTTTCGACTTCCAAATCCCATTTCATTTGGTTTCTCATGAAGAATATCATTCCATTTTAAATCATATCCTCCATTGTCGTGAATCTTCATGTTTCCTGCCATTTTCTAAAACCCAAGAAGAATAATATGACAGGAAAAAATTATACTAGGAAAGCAACATAATAAAGGGGGAGTACCTTCAATATATAACACCTTAGGTTTAATTTTATGATCATTAACATAATTCTAGGATTATTATCTATATGTTTTCTTAACCATAGGGACATCGCTCGACATACCTTTGAAATATCTATAGGGATCCCACTAAAGTTCTTGCATCATAGTTTCCAAAGTTTGACTAAACCTTCGCTCTGATACCAACTGTAGAGACCCAAATCTTGATGTTCATGGGAATTAAATTAATTTATTAGAATACATAATACATAAAAAAACCAACACTCAAGGATCGTAATAGTATAGTGACTTTCGAAACATGGAACATAATCTTCTAATCATGGTGAAAGATCTTCAACATCTCCAATAAAGATATTTCCCTTCTATTTTCTTACCTAAAACCTTTATTTATATCCTAGAGAGAAGAAAGCATAATAAAGGTGATCTCAAATTCTCAGTAAGGGTAAGAATCGAGAAAATAAAACAAACCATATACATTTGAACTTCAAAACATGATTATAATATTTGAACCACAAAATCTTGAGCAATGACATAAAACATGGCAGTATGTAAGGAATAGATCATAATGGATCATCAATAATTATAATATAGAATGGAAATAAAACTTGTAATTGTGGATAAACATTAAGCACATGATATGATTTCCATAGTAGCCAAGACATTGCTTCCAAGACCATATTACTGGACAATGTCCCTTTCTGAATCGAGTTCACTCATCGTTCCAGTCCAGTAACACTGAACCAGATTAACTTAACGTTCTATCCATTTCTATCTAATGAGATATAAATTTTTACCCAATGCATTGGTGTGAGATATAGTTCCAACCCTTATCATATTGAAATCATTATTACTTGTGGCACAAAATAAACAAAAATCATTCATCATAACCGAAAAAATAAAATGGGTTTCATAAAATTCATCCCATCATAACATAATCTAGATAAACAAATGTATATCATATTATCATAAGAAAAGTGAAACCATGTAAATACTTTATAGATTATACTTGAAACATACAATGATATAATAATACAATCTTTTATGGAAAATGGTTTTGATAAAACACTTGAAATGAATTCTTGCAGAAAATATCCTTTCTTTTTTAGAAAAATTTTCTTTTCACAAAATGCCATGAAATTTTAAAAGAAAATGATTTCTTTTAAATAGTAATTAAATCTTGTAGAGTATGCTTCATTAAATTAAGGGGCTATGAAATATTAAACATCTGTTCATGCCGTATATGTTAAAAAACATTCTTCTCATACTTTTTCCGAAAAAGTCAAAAACTACCTCATACAGTAAACAAAGGAAAGATTCCTTACATACAATTTAGTAAAAGTAAAAAATGGATAAAAAGGACTTTAAAAATACATGAAACCATTTTTTGAAAACATGGACATGGATGATAAATATAACACTAGTAAATACTTACGAATAAACAATCTCGGATAAAAATGAGATTTTGATATTTTCCCTTACCTTATTTCCAATATCTTCAGTATGTATACAAGACTACTGTATATTAATTAAAATAATGTCATTGACTTATTAATGAATCATATTCATTGTTATGATATCATATATGGTTCATTTATGACTTTATATTACCCGCTCTTTTGTAAATTCCATGTTAAAACAGCGTTTTGGGTAAAATCCTTTGATTTATCATCCGTGTTTTGACTTGTAATTATTAATATGATTAATTAGATCCGGATTACATAATTCTAGAATATAAAATATGATTTATATATAATATATATTCATAATATACATATATATATATAATTGATCAATAAATGGAAAGAAATACACCGTTCATGGAGACGGTAGGCCATACATATGCATGAACATTGTTTTTCATTTTCTTATTGAATTGAATGGAATTATGTAGATGACATAAATATATATACACATAAATCCAATAGAATTATTATGTCATATATTTCATTATTACTTATTACAAATACTTTATAATCATTCTTGAATTGTTGAGGAAAAGAAATCTCATCGCGTCATGGAGACGGTAATCTATACGTATGCACAAGCGATGATATCATTCTCATATTTATTGAATGGAATTGGAGAGGACGATATAATATCATAGTATCATTATGGTGTTATTATAATCATATATAGTTATTATTTACACCATTATACCCATCCATGTAAGGTGGTGGTGGAAAAACTGATTAAACCACGACGTGGAGACGGTATTTCGTACGTACGCACACGCGGTAATTTCATTCTTCATAGGATGTATAGAAGGTGAAATAGGGTTGTTTCATATTTATAATAACATATCAGTATATATGTAATACTAATTTTATTACATTATAATGAAAAATCTAATGAAGAGGATGTAGAAGAAAAAATAATATTGAAAGAGTCAGTAGAAGAGATTACCTCTTCCTCGACAAACCTCCTTTAAAATTTTTCTCAGGTCACTAGAGTTGGTCTTTTGAGAAGACCAGAACCTCTATGATATAAATAGAGAGGTTTATAAGAGGAATTATCAGGGGGTGTCGAAGCTTCAAGGCTCAAAAGGGTGTGAAGATAAGAGAGAAGGGGTGCCCTTTTTATAAGGGAGGAGAGGGGTACCTTTAGAAAAACTTAAAATATTATTTTATAATAAAGTCATATTCGGTTTTTAATAGCTCCAAATTGATTTATGTAACGCCCCAACCCCAGCTACCCAGAGCCGGTGCGTTACTTCGTAACATTGGCATGATCACAAAAGATCAAGTCTCGAAAGACCGATTAGTTTAGTAGCCTAGGAAACACTAGATACATTCATAAGTCTTACATTACATCATAAATTGAAAAACTAATAACAAAGTCTTCATAGTCCACATTCATATCCTCTTCTGACTATCCCTGCAGGTCATTCATAAAATACTTCTTCACATCCTGGAAAATATTAAAACATTGAAAGGGGTGATCTCAGATGCTCAGTAAGGATGACAATATAGCGGAAGCTTTCATCAATAAACATAAACATTTAAGGAAATGTATAACTAAAACAAAATCCTTCTGAACTTGAACTTCAACATAATATGGAAAATGTAAAATGAGATAATGCCATTCACTTCTTCACATGGATATTCTACTGGTCGAATAATCACATGCAATATCAATAACCATTTTCATAATGATGGAATGCATAATTCTAGACTATCATAACCACGTAGCCAAGGCCTCGTGCCAAGACCACAAATAATATTTTTTCAAGGCCTCGTGCCAAGACACTAGTTTGTCTCATGAGACCTGCCGATGCATCGAGGAGCTATAGCGGGCTCCACCCGTCACTTATTGAGTCCAATGCATTCCTCATATGAATAGTTTTAAACATATCATAAACCATAACATTATTGTATCATATAAAACATGCATAAAGGAAACATAACATTTCCACATTTCAATCGCAAGATATCAATACAACACATTGATATAATAAAAACTCTTTAAAAACCATTTTCAATACCAAAATAAAATAAAGTTAAAACTTTGTATTTATTTTTCCTTAAAAAATGATGGCTTGTAGAGGAAGATGAAACTCAAATAATGGTCACGGCGGCATAGAAGTCATTGTCGCCGCATATGTACGGAAAGAAAAACATTCCCTTTTTGTCGTTTAGTAAAATGCTTTGTATAAAAAGATTCCTTTTGAATAAATGTAAATGTCAAAGGGGTTTATACACCGTATAAAAGAAAGTTGTGTATAAAACCAAATATGCCTCAATGAAAGGAGATTGAGACAGAGTCCTTAAAAAGATCATTTTTAAAATAAAATAGATCTATAATGTGTATTCACTATAGGTAAACATAAATAAATTAAAAATACAAAATAATACATAATAATATCATGACATAATTTGAAAGTAGGAGATTGACACAAAGAATGAAAAATTGGGTGAAGAAGTTCCCTTACCTCGTGTCTGACTTGAATCAACCGTTCTTTAACCTCCTGAATAATAAACTAGAGTTAATATATACCTTATTAAGAACCATTTCCAATTTCATTATCCTTATTATATCACTTATTACAATGATATGAACATTATGTAATTATTTAAGTTTATAACGGTCGTTTTGTCGATCTTTGGTACTTGAGTCAACAATAAACTTCTTATAATTACAAGTTGTTTATGTGGTAGAATATCCATTATCTCCAGAATTATATTCATGATTTAGATGTCATATGTATCTTATATATCCAGTGTATACATTCATTTATAATATTACATAACATTTAGAGGTAAGAAATGAAATGCACCGTTCATGGAGACGGTAAGCCGTACGTACACATGAACGCTACTTTCATTTCAATTTCATATTTAATGGAACGAAATCATAATGATATAAATTTATAATATAATTACAGTATAACATAGTGTATAATACCATTTACTCAATCCTTTATACATCCCACATTTGGCATTAACGATTCAAATCACTTTGAGGGGGCGGTAGTCCGCACTTCCTAAAATGAAATTATCGCATTTTACCCATAATGGAAAACATAAAGTATGCCATAAATGAGAAATACAGAAGCATAAGTAAAACACAAACATATTATATATCATTTATAAAAATAGTTACATCTTAATAGCCACCTTTGAAGGTGTTATATGAGTGTTGAACAATCATCGTTTCGTGAGGCAGAAATTCGCCATCCACAGAAACCGTATGTTCTTTAACCATTAGATATTGGTGTGTGTAATTGTATCTCGAATACTTCTTATAACAACATCCTAGTATATTGAGGATACTGGTTTTGTTACAAAAGAAATGAATAAAAACAGTTTAGGGGGTTGGAGAAGAAAAATAAAACAAAACAACATTAGAGAAGACATTACCTCAAAATCGGGTAACTCTTTTTGATTTGAGCCAAAGGCTTCCTTGCGAAGAGTTCTGCAGAAAGTGAGGCTACTAGGAGTAAGAGGGAGAAGTTGGGAGAGTATTTGGGCAGAGGTTGGCCGAGCCAAATGGCTTGATGGTGTGAATAAGGTGGGAAAGGTGGGGTCCTTTTATAAGTGGAGAGGAGGGGCACTTTTGGAAAGTAATGAAATGTTACATTATTATAGAATTCTTTTCGGATTCTAAAGGTCCCACACTTATATAATTAGTGGCTAAGGTGATAAGGGTTCGAAATATCCTCATCCAATAGGCTTTGGACAAGTGTAAGCCTTGGATTTTGCATTATCTTCTCATTTTATTTAAATCGTTAAATAATGAGGTCATCGCTGCATCATCATGATGTCATAAATAATTTAATTTATTTAATGTCTAAAAATTATAAAAAAATTACTATGATGTAGGAAATATTTTTAGATTTATAATGAATATTTATAATCAAAATTTGGACTTGTGTAACCCCACTTAAAAACTGTTTTAGTAAAACAACTCATTTTGTGTCAATTTAATTTTAACATTAAATAAATATATATTATTGTCATTTTCCAACCAAAGTGGCTCCATGGGGTCCCCAAGTTGACCCATCAGTTTTCTTGGTCGGCCATGACTCATCCAATAGGAGTAGGACAAGTGTCAAGCTCATATCATATTATTAAAACATTGTTTTTACCTTAAACTACACTAATTACATCTAATCGCGATTAAGAACTTAAAAGTTACTATTCACCAAAAATTATTTTAATCTCATTGAACCACATTTTAATTCTTAATGACAACCATGTATGTCGGATTTTTGGAAATCAAATCACATAGGTGGTAATATTTCATTTAAACGAAAAATCAGTTATTTAACTACCACTTAGTGGTTTCAGTATTCATCAAAAATTGAAGTTTTTCACAACAAGGCCAAAATTTCACCCTAAGCTATAATTGATATTCTGATTTCAAAAATGATGTCTATTTTACAAAATTCCAAAAATATAAGTTGCATTAATTTATTTTATAATTAATTCCCGATGTCACAACAAATAGCGTGTTTTTAAGAAACAATTTATATCAAAAGATTGGCAATTGTTTATGTCCAATTTCAATGTAAAATTAATTCTAATGACCACCATTGGATAAAATGGTAAAAATATATTCTAATTATTCTTTAAAACCACTAAATATTATAATTTATCACTATAAATTATTTTTATTAAAAAAGTTGTTTTTAAGTATTTTTCACTATTCAAAAAAAAGTAGAAGTTCTCAGAAAAATACCAAAAATTCAACATAGGCTAATTTCGATATTACGAATCCAAAAATGAAGTCCATTTTGAAATATAAAATTTCTATAATTTTAAAAAGAGGTTATTACTATTCATAACGGCTACTTTGATTAGTCGCGGTGTTTTAGAACTCGAAGTTGCATACAATGCAAGCTATTGCATTTTTGAATGAGAAGCGTATCATGGAAACTCGGGGTGTTACATTATCCCCTCCTTCAATAAATTGCGTCCTCGCAATTTGAAAATTTTCTTTGAAAATAAATGGTTGAAAATAGAAAATACCTTTGTGGAATACCCACATCGGAAATAAGGTTAATAAATATATAACATTAAAAGAAATCAAGATAAGTACAAAGGTCACCCGATATAGCCCATTCTAGGATTCTATGAAAATATGGATATAGAGGAGAAACAAACCATCAAGGTCTGATGGAGAGTTATAGAAAACAGGATTAGGAGAATGTATAACTATAAGAAAATCACAAACATGTGATTGGTTAAATGGTCATTGAATCCCTAGTTGGAAAAGTTAACTGACAACATTTTTGTCCTAAGTTACCTTTTATAATGTTGAGGAATTTATTAAGGAGATTTACTAAGAATGTAAGGGAATATACATACTTGTTATGTATACTTTCATTCGTTAATAAATTTTTACCACAAACCCATCTTTTACTCCAAATGGTAACGGAACTCAAAAATATTCTTTTTATCCTAATTGTATAAAGTTACAAATGTTAACACATACCATTTAGATTAGTAAAATTATTTAGTAAAAACCAGAGACTTCCTGTAGGCTAGTGGTAGGAAATAAAGGCCTGTCGCACTATGATTGTGGGTTCGATTCCTGCAGCTTTGTCCGACGCGACGGGTTATGCCCCACCCTACAGGTTGTCCTTTTCCTAAAACTATAGTATTATAATATTCAAAAATAATCTTCATAAATTTTTTAACCGTAAACAATACTATCCAAAGATAAACTTAATCCACTCCAACCATTATAGTTATCCAAAAAACCTTTGTCCAGACTTTCTCTAAAAGGTCTCTTAATTCCAAAATCAATTTATCAGATTCCCCAAACAAAGTAAAGTTTCTCTTATTTTCACATACTAAAAATATAATTAGCTTCATCATATTAAAACCTTAATGAAATCAACAAGTACTGCAGTACAATCCTTATATATATATCACATTATTCTAATAACCATAATATAATTTATGAGTCCAAAAGCACCAATACATTATTATTCCGCTTCAACTGTAGTCACAGCATAAGATTGGCCTTGATCCCTTGGCATTTTTTGAGGTAATTTTCACTGACGCTTATGAAATTCATATGCATAATGACCCATTTCCCTACAATTATAACATTCAACATTGATAGCCTCTTTCTTTCCCTTACAATCCCGTGCCTGGTGACCTTTTTCTCCACATTTGTAACAAACTCCCATTCCTTTTAGGCAAGTACCACGGTGATTCTTCCCACAATTATCACATAATGGAAAATCCTTCTTTCCCTTTTTCCCATTATTTGTCTCTTTTTCCACCATTCTCTTCTTCTCTTGCTTTACTTTGTTGTCATAAGACTTAGAGAATTACTTTTCTGCCTTGATAGAACACGAGACAATATCTTCGTATGACGAGAAGGTTTGTGAGACTAATGCTCGACGGAGAAATGGTTTTAACCCATCAAAGAAACGATCAATCTTATTTCTTGGGTTACGTATATAATCTACAGCATACCTTGATAACCTTGTAAAGTTAGCCTCATACATTTCGAAATTCTCATCCTCCTTCTGCCTCAGACTCAGAAATTGCCTTTCCATATCCACTTGATGGTCTCGAGGAAAGTATTTTTCTAAGAACATCTCTTTAAACTCCTGCCATTCCATGTTTGTTAATTCATCCTCTTCCTTTGAGTTTTGAATTAGTTACCACCATTGATCGGTATCTCTAGTGAGGCGGTAAACTTCCATGATAACCTTCTCCCTTTCGCTACTCCCCAAGGCATGGAATATTTTCTCTAAGGAGTTTATCCATTGCTCAGCTACTAATGGATTTGTACCCCCATTAAATGTTGATGGTTGTTGCCTCATGAAGCGGTCTAACATTGATCCTCCAAGTTGCGGATCAGGGTGCTCCATACAAGTAAGGTTATTATTCATAACCTAAGTGAGTTGTCTCAGTATGGTAATAAGTTGATCAGCACCAGTTGTATCTCCAGATCCACAATAATTATCTTGAGCAGGAGGGAAATCCCTACACGGAGTTCGTGCATTGATACGGTTTCCATTCCTTCTACTAGGCGCCATTTCTATACAACGGCATAAACTAGATTAGTTTATGAATCAAAATACATAATTCCATACTTATAAAATACTTAACATAAATTGAACTATTTATGGATATAATCCATAATCATAAAAAGGATTTCATTGAGGAAGTATATACTCATAACCGTTCATAGTGGTTTGTAAAAAAATGAGATTTATCCTAATCATATCCCCCAGGAGTGTCGTAACCAAGAGTGCAGCAAGGCCCGTTGTCGTGCACCAGTTCCCATTCGAGTCTAGCTCAAAGCGGTGTTTTCGGGTTTTACCCCTAGGTACATCTGTGCTAGAGCCGCCTCTACCTGCTCGTATCCAGACAGGGATGTATTGCTCGGAAAACTCATAACATCTCTATAATACCAAAATTCTAGGATGTTCTTCTATACTAATCCTCAAAGTCTATCTTTGGGATATGTGCTCTAATCAGAGTTTATCTAAATCTAGCTTCCAAGGTTAGTACTAAACTGCCTCTGATACCAACTGTAACGCCCCCACCCCAGCTACCCAGAGCCGGTGCATTACTTCATAACATTGGCATGATCACAAAAGATCAAGTCACGAAAGACCGATTTGTTTAGTAGCCTTGGAAACACTAGATACATTCATAAGTCTTACATTACATCAGAAAGTGAAAAACTATTAACAAAGTCTTCATAGTCCACACTCATATCCTCTTCTGACTATCCCTACAGGTCATTCATAAAATACTTCTTCACATCCTGGAAAATATTAAAACATTGAAAGGGGTGAGTTCAGATGCTCAGTAAGGATGACAATATAGCGGAAGCATTCATTAATAAACATAAACATTTAAGGCAATGTATAACTAAAACACAAGCCTTTTCAACTTGAACATCAACATAATATGGCAAAAGTAAAATGAGATAATGTCATTCACTTCTTCACATGGATATTCTACTGGTCGAATAATCACATGCAATATCAATAACCATTTTCATAATGATGGAATGCATAATGCCATACTATCATAACCATATATCCAAGGCCTTGTGCCAAGACCACAAATAAGATTTTGTCAAGGCCTCGTGCCAAGACACTAGTTTGTCTCATGAGACCTGCCGATGCATCGAGGAGCTATAGAGGGCTCCACCCGTCACTTATTACGTCTAATGCATTCCTCATATGAATAGTTTTAAACATATCATAAACCATAACATAATCATATCACATAAAACATGCATAAAGGAAACATAAC
The DNA here is from genome assembly GCA_963277665.1 of Viscum album. NCBI lineage: Eukaryota > Viridiplantae > Streptophyta > Magnoliopsida > Santalales > Viscaceae > Viscum > Viscum album. The sequence continues at coordinate 2,063,071,856 of OY728121.1, forward strand.
ATTTCCACATTTCAATCAAAAGATATCAATACAACACATTGATATAATAAAAACTCTTTAAAAACCATTTTCAATACCAAAATAAAATAAAGTTAAAACTTTGTATTTATTTTTCATTAAAAAAATGATGGCTTGTAGAGGAAGCCGAAACTCAAATAATGGTCACGGCGGCATAGAAGTCATTGTCGCTGCATATGTACGGAAAGAAAAACATTCCCTTTTTTTCGTTTAGTAAAACGCTTCGTATAAAAAGATTCCTTTTGAATAAACATAAAAGTCAAAGGGGTTTATACACCGTATAAAAGAAAGTTGTGTATAAAACCAAATATGCCTCAATGAAAGGAGATTGAGATAGAGTCCTTAAAAAGATCATTTTTAAAATAAAATAGAACTATTATGTGTATTCACTATAGGTACACATAAATAATGTAAAAATAAAAAATAATACATAATAATATCATGACATAATTTGAAAGTAGGAGATTAACCCAAAGAATGGAAATTGGGTGAAGAAGTTCCCTTACCTCATGCCTAACTTGACTCAACCGTTCTTTAACCTCCTGAATAATAAACTAGAGTTAATATATACCTTATTCAGAACCATTTTCAATTTCATTATCCTTATTATATCACTTATTACAATGATATGAACATTATGTAATTATTTAAGTTAATAACGGTCGTTTTGTCGATCTTTGGTACTTGAGTCAACAATAAACTTCTTATAATTACATGTTGTTTATGTGGTAGAATATCCATTATCACCAAAATTATATTCATGATTTATATGTCATATATATCTTATATATCCAGTGTATACATTCATTTATAATATTACATAACATTTAGAGGTAAGAAATGAAATGCACCGTTCATGGAGACGGTAAGCCGTACGTACGCATGAACGCTACTTTCATTTCAATTTCATATTTAATGGAACGAAATCATAATGATATAAATATATAATATAATTCCAGTATAACATAGTGTATAATACCATTTAATCCATCCTTTATACATCCCACATATGGCATTAACGATTCAAATCACTTTGAGGGGGCTGTAGTCCGCACTTCCTAAAATGAAATTATCGCATTTTACCCATAATGGAAAACATAAAGTATTCCATAAATGAGAAATACAGAAGCATAAGTAAAACATAAACATATTATATATCATATATAAAAATAGTGACATCTTAATGGAATCCTTTTAAGGTGTTATATGAGTTTTGAACAATCATCGTTTCGTGAGGCAGAAATTCGCCATCCACAGAAACCGTATGTTATTTAACCATTAGATATAGGTGTGTGTAAGTGTAGCTCGAATCCTTCTTATAAAAACATCCTATTATATTGAGGATACTGGTGTTGTTACAAAAGAAATGAATAAAAACAGTTTAGGGGGTTGGAGAAGAAAAATAAAACAAAACAACATTAGAGAAGACATTACCTCAAAATCGGGTAACTCTTTTTCATTTGAGCCAAAGACTTCCTTGGGAAGCGTTCTTCCCAAAGTGAGGCTTCTAGGAGTAATAGGGGGAAGTTGGGAGAGTATTTGGGAAGAGGTTGGCCGAGCCAAATGGCTTGATGGAGTGAATAAGGTGGGAGAGGTGGGGGCCTTTTATAAGTGGAGAGGAGGGGCACTTTTGGAAAGTAATGAAATGTTACATTATTATACAATTTTTTTCGGATTCTAAAGGTCCCACACTTATATAATTCGTGGATAAGGTGATAAGGGTTCTAAATATCCTCATCCAATAGTCTTTGGACATGTCTATGCCTTGGATTTTGCATTATCTTCTCATTTTATTTAAATCGTTAAATAATGAGGTCATCGCTTCATCATCATGATGTCATAAATAATTTAATTTATATAATTTCTAAAAATTATAAAAAAAATACTATGATGTAGGAAATCGTTTTATCTTTCTAATGAATATTTATAATAAAAATTTGGACTTGTTTATGCCCACTTAAAAACTGTTTTAGTAAAACAACTCATGTTTGTGTCAATTTAATTTTAACATTAAATAAATATCTATTAATGTCATTCTCCAACCAATGCGGCTCCATGGGGTCCCCAGGTTGACCCATGGGTTTTATTGGTCGTCCATGACTCATCCAATAGGAGTAGGACAAGAGTCAAGCTCATATCATATTATTAAAACATTGTTTTTACCTTAAACTACACTAATTACCTCTACTCGCGATTAAGAACTTAACAGTTACTATTCACCAAAAATTATTTTAATCCCATTGAACCACATTTTACTTCTTAATGACAACCATGTATGTCGGATTTTTGAAAATCAAATCACAGAGGTGGTAATATTTAATTTAAACGAAAAATCAGTTATTTAACTACCACTTAGTGGTTTCACTATTCATCAAAAATTGAAGTTTTTCAGAACAATGCCAAAATTTCACCCTAAGCTATAATTGATATTCTGATTTAAAAAATGATGTCTATTTTACAATATTCCAAAAATATAAGTTGAATTAATTTATTTTATAAATAATTCCCACTGTCACAACAAATAGCGTGTTTTTAAGAAACAATTTATATCAAAAGATTGGCAATTGTTTATGTCCAATTTCAATGTTAAATTAATTCTAATGGCCACCATTGGATAAAATGGTAAAAATATATTATAATTATACATTAAAACCACTAAATATTATAATTTATCGCTATAAATTATTTTGATTAAAAAAGATGTTTTTAAGTATTTTTCAGTATTCATAAAAAAGTTGAAGTTCTCAGAAAAATACCAAAAATTCAACATAGGCTAATTTCGATATTCCGAATCCAAAAATGAAGTCCATTTTGAAATAGAAAATTTCTATAATTTTAAAAAGTGGTTATTACTATTCATAACGGCTACTTTGATTAGTCGCGGTGTTTTAGAACTCGAAGTTGCATACAATACAAGCTATTGCATTATTGAATGAGAAGCGTATCATGGAAGCTTAGGGTGTTACAATTTATTTCTAATAAAAGTTGTTATAGGTCGAAAAAATCTCAACCAATAGGTTTTAGACATCTTTAGGTTACTATTTTAACCTTATCACTTAGATTTAACTCTAAGTTATATAATTTAATTTTTACAGTGTCTTCTTGTTTTCTTACACTATATTTTTAATAAAATTACTATAATTAGCCAAAATAAACCCAAGTGGTTCATTATTAATATATATAACCTTATCTATGTCATTTGTCCAATCCTTAGATTTTTAAGAATATAATATCAATTAATAATATAATATTTGTTTTAAAAACTATTTTATGTTAATTTTGAAACTATTTGGTAAATGATTTTTGTGAAAATCATAAAAAAATTAATATTTCGAATAAATAAAATTTAATCAATCCTAACAAGTAATATTAACCTATAAAATTATTTTAATTCATAAAAAGTCTTAAATTACATTTATTTGGGTATTTATAACATCAATTATGTTAGTATTTCATTAATAAGGTAATTACTACATAATTATTGTGTCATAAATAAATTGAATTATTTAATTTCTAAAAATTGTAAATAAAATACCATTATGTAGGAAATATTTTTATCTTTATAATGAATATTTATAGTCGAATTTATCTTATGTATAACCCTATATTAAAAATGTTTTAGTTATTAAACATTGATTTTATCTATTTTAACTCTTCTTTAAATAAAATAATAAGTGTCATAATCTAATCCAAGTGGACCTAAAGGGTAATATTTTATTCCTATTGTAGTTTTTGGTCGAATTTAACTTATCCAATAGAATTAGTACTTGTGTTAGGGTAATAATAATATCATTTTTACCCTTAATTAACCTATTTTGTTTTAACCGTGGAAAATAAAAGTAAAATGTTACTATTCACCAAAAATTATTTTTTATCATATTGAACCACATTTTACTCCTTGATATTAACCATGTCTCTATAATTTTTAAAATTACAGTCACAGAAGCGGTAAAATTATGTTTTATGTATATTTTCAAACTCTCCTTGGAGGTGGGTAAAAGACGGTGAAAAGTTCAATAAACTTTTTATATATCTAAAATTATTATAAAATTACTCCAATGACTTAAATTGAACATATAAAGGTATTATGTATAAATTTTTACTAAAAATAAATTTAAATAAAATTAATAATTATTTGAATAAAATGTCGGTTTTTAAATAGTAACCTAGTGTTTCCACTATTTATCAAAAATTTAAATTTTTCAGAAAAAAACCAAAAACTCACCATAGGATAATTTTGATATTCTGAATCCAAAAACTCACCATAGGATAATTTTGATATTCAGAAAAAAACCAAAAACTCACCATAGGATAATTTTTCATAATATATCGTTGTTTAGTGAAACTCGATAATGTTTAGAACAAACGCTATCAGGGAAGGTCGTGATTGCGTCTAATTAAATCCATGTTAGGGTTACATGTAGTGAAAAATTCATTTGATGGTGTGTATAATATAATCCAACCATATTTCATTTATAAATTGAATATATATATATATATATACTTTCAATGTTGTGTAAAATAACTTTTATCAAATGAACATGAAATTGTGTGTAACACGATCCAATATTAGTGTTGTGTATATTTCAAGTTAATACAGTGTTGCGTATCATGCATGATAATATTGGTGTAGCATACTAAAGAAGATATGAAAGATATTAAAAGGAATATATCTTATGAAATCTTGGGGTGTTACATGTATTCTCCACGAACTATATCCCTATATTGATACGAGATGGTAGTGGTAGCTCTGGCACATTTGTACCTCAGAGTGAATGCTCTGACAAAGAGTTTTGGGCTTGACCTAGTGTATCCTAGTTCACGACAACGGGCTTTGCAGCACTCATGGTTATTACACTTCTAAGGGATATTCTTAGGATAATTCACATTTTCATTATAATCCATTATTAATAATTTAGGAGTAAATACTTCCATAAAGAAAACATGTTATGATTATAGTTTATATTAATAATCTTTTCAATTTATGTTAGGTATTTTAAACGTCTTCAATCATGAATTGTGATTCATAAACTAACATATTGTATGCAATTGTTTAGAATTGGAGCCTAGTAGAAGGAATGAGAATTCCAGCAACACACATGATAGAAAGAATAAGAAATATTATATATTTCATGGTATGAAGCCATCATTTAAAAGGGAAATAATCTCCAATGTATTCTCATCATGTGATGAAATAGTAGCATGTGTTAATAATATTAGTAATGAATTCTCTGAGTCCTATGGAATTGTAGGAAATCAAAAGAATAAAAGGATGAAAGAGAGAATGATGGATAAAGGGAATAGGGGAAAAATGATTTTCCCATCTGTGATAACAGTGGAATGAATCACCTTTGTATATTCTTGAAGGGAAAGGGAGTTGGATATAAGTGTATAGAAAAAGGATACATAGTACATGATTGCATGGGTATGAAAAAGGTTTCAAATGTACAATGATTCAACTTCAAGTAGTAGGGTCACTACACAAATCAATGTCCAAATAATCAGAGTATACCCCAAATGATGTTATTGGATAATAATAAAGGAATGATACTTCTGAAGATAAATAGGGTTGATTAGAGTTCTTTTGTTGTTATTAATGTATTGTGTCATTTGACTAATGTATTAATGATGTATATGTTATAATAATTACAGATTATATAAGGAATTTACTACAGTACTATTTCATTAAAGATTTCATATTGTGAGGTACCAAGAAAAATGAATCAATAGCATGATAAATGTTTTAGAAAATACATGGATGAAAAAAATGTAAAAATTTAATATAGTCCTGATATTGAGGTGTTAATTTTGGAATAATCGATAATTGATTTGGATAAATTATATTGGCTATTATTGACATTCTTGGAACTGGTTAATGGTTTTTTTATTCCATTATTGATGGAGTTTACAACATTTTTTGGATATAAGGAGTATAACCTGTATTCTATAATAAATAAGGGAGAATTAATGTAATCAATTTGGTTTTATGATAATTCAGGGTGCTACCATGTTTTAAAAGAATACATGATGAATGTATTCACATGATATTATGTGGAAAAAATAATTTTCATTGTGTTTACCTTCCATATCAATCTTGGACTGTAAATTTAGACAAATTGAGTTTTTTTAAGTCCTGAGGTTGTAATGGATAATTTTTGACATTACTATTGTTAAGGTTAAAATATTTCATATGATAGTTTTTTTATTGTTATAATAATGACAAACCGCTAGTCAGGAGACAACATGTCACATCTGGAAAGGCCGCAAGACATGAACCTCTAACCAAAGGGTGACAAGGGTGAATCACCTACCATATGCCTACATGATGTATTAGTTTGTATAATGTAGTTATTTTAAAAATAATCTGAAAAATTAATTATAAACTCTTTATTTCTAAAACCCCATATGATTTGGGTTACCTGAATTTTTTTTAATTATATTATCTTTTATAGTGAAAGGTGAATTTGTGGTTACAATTAGTTGAATGATGAAACACTACTTATTATGTCTATATATTTTTCACTTATTCTATGAAGAAATTATTTATTAAATATTAGGGAAAAGATAATAAAACCATAAATTTTTTATTCTAATACATTATGTTTTATTGAACTGACAATATTTTTAATCATTATATATCGATGGCTTTGAAGCCCTCAATTGTACACTATTTTGTGAATGATGACCTCAATCATTCGTTATAAATATTTACGTTTTTCCTCCAATTATATGATTCTAATTCCCAACAATGATCTCTTAATCGACATCACTATTTGGTGATTTCATTTTCATTTCCAATTTCCTCTAATTAAGGCTAAAATTTATTAACTCAATTTCTGATGTGCGTTTTCCACAGATGTAATTTTCAATTTTTATCCTTTAATTTTTGAAGAAAATTTTCAAATTGTGAAGACACAATTTATTAAAGGAGGGGAGAATGTAACACCCCATGATTTTATTCTACGTTATCTCAGTAATGTAATTCAATAGTTTGTGAAACACACAACACTGATTTAGAGCGCACAAAAACTCACCAAACTAGCCGTTAAAAAAGCAGTTATGAATAGTATTAACTAAATTTTGATTCTAATATACTATATATAATTTTAACATCCATATTATGTTTTTGATACAAATAATATAAGAACAAATTCATTTTTCAGATAAAATATGTGTTTTAAAAAAAATGAAATTTTACCACCTTTTAATAGAGAACCCTTTTTAAAACAAATATTAGACACATTTATATATCCAATTCAATGAAATTAAATTCTTATTTATAAGAAAGAAATAGGAATTTATTTTGGATATTTTTTTTGTACTTTTCTGATAACTTTCATATTTTGCTGAATTGTGAAAAATACTATGTTTTAATTGAATAAAACTTATTTAATCAAAATAATTTATAATGATAAAGTTTGAATTTTAATAGTTTTGAGTATAATTAGATTATATTTTTATCACTTTATTCAATGTAAATTTTTATAAGTAATTTCAAATTTAAATTTTCCATAAACACATGTGAATCTTTTAATAGTTTTTATTTATTAAAAACCTGCTTTTTGGTTTTGACTATGGGAATTAATTTAAAATTAATTTATGAAAATTATATAAATTTAATTTGATAAGATAAATATAATTTTTTTATTAAAATATAAAAATTATCTTATAGTGAATTTTTGGTATTTTTCTAAAAACAATCAATTTTTTATGAATTGTGAAAAACACAGAGATGTTGTTTAAAACCGAATTTTTATTTAAATAATAATTTATTTTATTTAAATTTATTAGATGTTTTAATTGATATATAATACCTATATATGTTCAATTTAATTAATCTGAGTTATTTAATAATAAAATTAGATGTATAAAATTTTATTCAACATTTTGCGGTTTTTACCCACCTTTATTAAGCATTTTAAAATTTGCATAAAACATAATTTTACCACTTCTGTGAATTAAATTTCAAAATTCTGAGAGAAACTATTGATATGAGAAAGTAAAACTTGGTTCAATAAAATGAAATTTTTGTGGTGAATAGTAACTTTTGACTTTTTTTACCACACTTAAAATTACGTAAGGTAATTATAGGTAAAAATGATAATATAATTACCTAACACATGTCCTAATTATATTGGATAAATGTATTTCTACAAAAAACATCCTTATGAATAAAATATGATTGTTTAGGCCCACTTGGATAAGATTAGAACATTTATTATTATTTTATTTAAAGAATAGTTAAAAGTGTTAAATTCAAGGTTTATTAACTAATCCATTTTTAATATTGGGTTATAACAAAGATAAATTTAACTATATATATTCATTATAAAATTATAAATATTTTATACATAATTTTATTTTATTTAATTTTTATAGACATTAAATAATTGAATTTATTTTTAACATAATGATGATGTCGTAATTACCTTAACAAAGAAATATTAAAATAATTTATTTTATAAATATCCAAATAAATGTAAATTGAGACTTCTGATGAATTACACTAAGTTTATATGTTAATTTGAAAATTTACGTTTGATTAGTTTATTTTTTTGTATTTAAAATATTATTATAACTTTCACAAAATCAAAATACCAAATACTATCAAAATTTACATAAATTAGTTTTTAAAACAAACACTATATTATTTGTTGATATAACATCCCTAAAAATTTAAGGTTTAACCAAAGGGTTTAAATAATATAATATATTTCATTAAATATAAAATTTATGTTCTCTTGGATTTTTTGAGTAAATTGATAAACAATATAGTGTATGAATACCAGAAGACACGGATTAAGTTAAACAATTTAATTATGAGTTAAATCTAAAAGATGATGTCAAAACGGTAACATAAACTTGTCTAAAAACTATTTTTTGAGAGGCTTTAGACCCATAACCCGCTAAGGATCAAAATAAATCCATTTAGAGCCATTATAAACATAATATAAATTTATAATATATTAATATTTTAATATTGTCCTAACATGACCATCACCCCTCTTATAAAAGGGAAGTTCCCCTTCTCTCACAATCACACCTCCAAAGTAGTTTGGATAGGCCAAACCCTACCCAAATATCCTCCATCCTCCCCTCACATAAACAAGAGGCATTAAATTGATCATAAAACCAACCAAAGGATCCCTTTTGATCAACTCATAAGGAAACAACCGAAGAAGAGATAATATTTTTACCACCCTCATTCAAGTTCTTTTCTTCTACCACATCCTCTTTCTTTATTTTTTTCATACCAAAATAATAAACCCAGTACCATATAAATACTATCATGTTATTATAAATATGGTACAACCATATTTTTAATTATATCCATCCTATAAATGAAAAAGACATTATATGTTTGTACGCACGACTTACGTCTCCACGTCATGGTGTAGTTTGTTATTCAGACACTGAATTATATGGAAGGGTATAATTATAAGGCCCCAGCCTTAAACCTTACTTAATCTTGAGTTATTACAATATTACACATTGAGGATCTTTTCGGGTTTAGAGTTTTAGAGAATTAGATCATAAAACATGCATTACATTCCACATATAAACAAAGTGGTTACATAAAGATAGTATTCTTCATTCCCATCAATGGAAACACATTTAAAATAAAACATGGATTATTTCTTGACACATCCTTGACTCTATCATCTTATCATGTACCTTTCCCTTGACCTGTGAAAAACATTTCAAAAAAACTTGGGATGAGCATAAAAAGCTCAGTATGCGTTATAAAAACATGGAAAGGAAACATGGGTACATATATACATAAGAATGAAATCATACTTTACGCATAAAACATAGGCACTTTAACATACCTCATAAAATCATGAATAAATCATAGAAATCATAAGACGTAAAGGTAACTTGAGGCATTCATAACATTCTTACGTAGGGAGTAACCCTCTTGGTTACGTTTGGAATACCCATCACAGTATATTCCCTAAATCTCTTCGGAGAAACCTTAACGTTTCACTCCTTCACGTTACCCAATGCATTGGAGAGCTATATCGGGCTCACCCGCCCTTAGTTTATCATGGAACCACCCGTCTACATAATAATTCCCACGAACCATAACATAATCGTATCCCATAAAACATGTATAAAGGAAACATAACATTTCCACATTTCAATCACAAGATATCAATACAACACAAAAACATTGTGAAAACCATTTTCCATACCAAAATAAAAGAAAAGTAAAACATGGTATTTATTTTTCTTTTAAAAAGAAGGTATGGCTTGTAGAGGAAGCCGAAACTCAAATAACGGTCACGACGGCGGAGAAGTCATTGTCGCCGCATACGTACGACAAAAACATTCCCTTTTGTCGTTTAGTAAACGCTTCGTATAAAACGATTCCTTTTGAATAAACGTAAAAGTCAAAGGGGTTTATACACCGTATAAAAGAAAGTAGTGTGTAAAATAAAATATGCCTCAATGAATGGAGATTGAGACGAAGTCCCATACCTCGTATCCGACTTGACCCGACCGTTCTTTAATCTCCTGAATAATAAACTTGAGTTAATATCTACTTGCTTAAGAACCTTTTTTAAGTTCATTATTCCTTTTATACCATGTTATGGACATCATGTAATCATTTAAGTTAATAATGTTCATTTTGTCGGAATTTGGTTCTTAAGTCATAAATAGACTTCTTACAGTTACATGTTGTTAATTTGGTCAAAGGTTCATTATATACAGAATGATATTAATGATTTGGATAACATATACATCATATATATTCATCATATACGTGTATTTATAATATTACATCACAATTAGAGGTAAGAAATGAAATGCACCGTTCATGGAGACGGTAAGCCGTACGTACGCATGAACGCTACTTCCATTTCTATTTCGTATTTTTTTGGAATGGAATCATAATGATATAAGAGTATATTATAATTCCAGTATAATAACATATATAATATCATTAACTTTATCCTTTACACATCCCACATATGGTATTAACGAATCAAATCATTTTCAGGGGCGGTAGTCCGCACTTCCTAAAATGAAGATATCGTGTTTACCCATAATGGAAACCATAATGGTATGCCAAAAAAGAAAAAAAACAGAAGCTTAAGGAAAACATAAACATATTATATATCATATATAAAAATAGTGACATCATAATGGCCACCTTTGAAGGTGTTAAATGAGTATTGAACAATCATCGTTTCGGGAGGCAGAATTTCGCCATCAACGGAAACCGTATGTTCTTTAACCATTTGATGTAGTTGTGTGAGAGTGTAGCTCAAGTAAATCTTATAACAACATCCTAGTATATTGAAGATACTGGTGTTGTTACAAAAGAAGTAAATAAAAAGAGTTTAGGGGGTTGGAGAAGCAAAATAAAACAAATTAACATGAGAGAATGAATTACCTTTAAAAGTGTATCTCCTTTTGATTTGAGCCTAAAGGCTTCCTTTGAAAGGCTTCTGCCCAATGGGAATCCTCTAGGATGAGGAGAGGGACTTGGAGATAGTAAATGGGAAGGGGTTGGCCGAGCCAAAGGCTTGAGGAATGTGTGAAATGAGGTATAGTTGGGGGCCTTTTATAAGAGGAGAGGAGGGGCACTTTTGGAAAGTAAAGAAATATTACTTTATATGAAAATGTGTTTCGGTTTTAAAAGGACCCACATTGATATAATTCGTGGATAAGGTGATAAGGTTTCGACATCCACTCATCCAATTGGTTTTGGACATGTGTAGTTCATAGATTTTACATTATCTTTCCATTTTATTTAAATCGTCAAATAATGATGTCATCGCTGCATCATTATTATGTCATAAATAATTTAATTTATATAATTTCTAAAAATTATAAAAAAAATACTATGATGTAGGAAATCCTTTTAGATTTTCAATTACTATTTATAATCAAAAATATGATCTTTATATGCCCATGTAAAAATTGTTTTCGTAAAACATATTATGTTTGTGTCATTTTTACTTTTACATTAAATAAAAAGTTAGTTTTGTCATTTCCCAACAAAAGTGGATCCATGGGGTCCCCAATTTGACACATGCCTTTCCTTGGTCGTCCATGACACAACCAATAAGGTTGGGACATGTGTCTAGGTCATTTAGTATTATTAAAGCATTATTTATACCTTAAACTACCCTAATTACCACTAATCGCGATTAAGAACTTAATAAGTTACTATTCACCAAAAAATTATTATAATCTCATTGAACCACATTTTACTTCTTAATGACAACCATGTATGTAAGATTTTCAAAATTCAAAACACATTAGTGGAAAACTTTCATTTAATTGAAAAATCAGTTTGCTTGATTACCACTTAGTGGTTTCATTATTCATCAAAAATTGATGCTTTTCAGAAAATTACCAAAAACTCACCCTAAGCTATATTTGATATTCCGAATTCAAAAATGAAGTCTATTTTAAAAAAATCAAATCATATAAGTCACATTAATTAATTTAATAATTAATTCCCGCTGCCAGAGCAACTAGCGTGTTTTTACAAAACAATAAGTATCAGAAGATTGACACTAGTTTAAGTCCAATTTCAAAGTGAAATTGATTCCAATGACCACCATTGGATTAAATGGTAAAAATATATTCACATTAAACATTAAGAAAAATTCAAAACATAATCTAAACATATAAATAAATTAGATTAAAAAGAAGTTTTGATGTAAAATGCAGTATTTTTCACTATTCATTAAAAAAATGAACATTGACTGAAAAATACCAAAAATTCACACAAGGTAAATTTTGATTTCCCAATCATAAAGAATAAGTTTATTTTGACAAACATAGTTTATAAAATTTTCAAAATATAGATTCAAAAATGGTTTGCCATCAAAAGGCAGTAAAACAATCTTTTAAGAATATTAGTGTATTCCATGCATAAGATTGTATTTATTTTCATTTTAAGCCTCTATAACACTATCGTAATCATTAATTGACATAGATAAAAATATATATTATTCATTACTTACTTGGGATGTTACATCCTTCCCCCCTTTAGAAAATTGCGTCCCTGCAATTTATTTACTTATCAAATAAATGGGGGTACTTATCCCTCATTGCATTTTCAGATTCCCATGTTGCCTCTTAAATCATGTGGTTTTTACACAAAACCTTTACCTGCTGAATCACCTTATTCCGTAACACTTGCTCCCTATGGTCAAGAATCTAGACCGGTTGTTCCTCATAAGATAGGTTCTCTTCCACCTGAACTACCTCTGGACTCAAAACATGAGATGGATCTGGCATATACTTTCTCAACATCGAAATGTGAAAAACATTGTGTACCTGAGATAAACTCGGAGGTAAAGCCACTCGGTATGCAACTGATCCAACTCTCTCCAGAATTTCGTATGGTCCAATGAACCTTGGACTCAACTTTCCTTTCTTACCAAAACTCATCACACTTTTCCAAGGAAAAACCTTGAGAAAAACATGATCACCTACCTCGAAAGATAGATCCTTCCTCCGGTTATCCGCATAACTCTTCTGCCTGCTCTAAGCTGTTCTCATGTATTTCTAAATCAGCTGAACTTTTTCTGCCATCTCTTCTACCAATTCTGGTCCCATCAACTTCCTTTCACCCACTTCATCCCAGAAAGATGGTGTTCGACACCGCTTCCCATATAATGCCTGAAATGGTGCCATCTGTATACTGGAATGAAAACTGTTTTTTTATGAAAACTCAACCAAAGAAAGATGTTGGTCCCAACATCCCTGATAATCCATAGAACAAGCTCGTAGCATATCCTCCAATGTCTGAATTGTTCATTCTTACTGCCCATCTGATTGAGGATGAAAAGCTATACTAAAATTTAATTCAGTACCCAACGACTTCTGAAGGCCTTTCCAAAAGTTAGAAGTAAACCTGGGATCACGATCCGATACAATGGAGAGAGGAACTCCATGTAACCTGACTATCTCTTTAAGATACAAACGGGAAAGTTGATCAGGAGAGAAAGTATCTCGTATAGCAAGGAAATGAGAAGATTTGGTCAAGCGATCAACAATAACCCAGATTTCAATATTACCTCGAGATGTCTTCGGTAATCCAACAACAAAGTCCATGGATATATTCTCCCATTTCCACTCTGGAACTGGTAAAGGCTGAAGCATCCCTTTCGGTAACTGCCGCTCTGCTTTAACCTGCTGACAAGTCAAACACTTCACAGTAAAATCAGCAATGTCTCTCTCCATTCCATCCCACCAGTAATACTCCTGCAGATCTCTATACATCTTAGTACTGCCTGGATGAACAGAAAACAGAGAACTATGAGCTTCACATAATAACTCTCTCTTAAACTGTGAATCAAAAGGAACACAAAGTCTCTTCCCAAATCTCAAAACTCAATCATTATCAATGTTGAATTCAGGCAACTTACCTTTCTGAACCAGCTCTACCTTTTTCTGCATCTCACTGTCTTGCTTCTGTGCTTGCTTGATTCTATCTGATAGAGAAGATCTAACTGATACCTGAAACAAAACCGAAGGACGTCCTGCACCAACAACTTCTGTGCCAAAGTTCATCAAATCGTTAACCAAAGGATCACGTTCCAACCACAACATTGTTAATGAAGCATTACTTTTTCGACTCAAAGCATCAGCCAATTTATTTTCTTTTCCCGGATGGTAATGAATTGTGCAATCATAATCCTTGATTAATTCTAGACATATCCTCTTTCTCATGTTTAACTCATTCTGAGTGAATATATACTTTAAACTTTTGTGGTCGGTATATATTTCACACTTTACTCCATACAAATGATGCCTCCAGATTTTTAAAGAAAAAACAACAGCAGCTAATTCCAAATCATGTGTAGGGTAATTTACCTCATGAGTTTTCAACTGTCGTGAAGCATAAGAAATTACCTGATCATTCTGCATTAGGACGCAACCAAGTCCTTTCAATGAAGCATCACTGTATATAAGAAACTCACCATTCCTGGAAGGTAGTGCCAAAACTGGAGAATTCACCAATCTTCTTTTCAATTCCTGAAAACAATCATCACATTCTTTTGCCAAGATAAACTTAACACCCTTTCGAGTTAGCTTAGTCATTGGACTAGATAACCGTGAAAAATTTCTAACAAACCTTCGGTAATAGCCCGCCAAACCAAGGAAGCTACGAATCTCGTTTACATTTGTGGGTCTTGGCCATTCTTCCAAAACTTTTGTTTTTTCAGGATCAACAGTTATTCCATCTTTAGAAACAATGTGACCAAGGAAAGAAATGTGTTGCAACCAAAACTCACACTTGCTGAATTTCCCATACAATTTCTTTTCTTTTAAGGTTTGCAAGATAACCCTTAAATGTCTTTCATGCTCCTCTTTACTTTTAGAAAACACAAAAATATCATCAATGAAAACCACCACAAACTTATCCAAGAACTCATGGAAAATTCTATTCATTAAGTCCATGAATACAGAAGGTGCATTGGTTAGCCCAAAAGGCATTACTACAAATTCATAATGGCCATATCTCGTACGGAACGCGGTCTTCGGAATATTTGCCTCCTTTACCTTCAGCTAATGGTACCCCAATCTCAAGTCAATCTTTGAAAAAAAACTGAGCTCCCTGGAGCTGATCAAACAAATCATCGATATGAGGCAAAGGATATTTGTTCTTAATAGTGATATTATTCAAGGCTCTATAATCAATGCAAAGTCTCATAGAACCATCTTTATTTTTAACAAATAAAACAGGAGCACCCCATGGTGATGTGCTAGGTCTAATGAAACCTTTCTCTAATAAATCATACAATTGCTCATTCAACTCTAAAAGTTCAATCTGTGCCATTCGATAAGGGGGTTTTGAAATTGGCTTAACATCAGGAACTAAGTCAACAATAAACTCAACTTCCCGATCTGGTATTATTCCAGGAAACTCATCAGGAAAAACATCAGGATACTCATTTACCACTGGCACATCATTAATCTGAACAGTTCCTTTATTTTCAATGACGTGTGCAAGGTAACATTCATTTCCATCTTTTACAAGTTTCTCGGCCTCTTGATATGTTATCAAAAGTAATGGTTCATTCTTGCAAACAAACTGAAAGTCTTTTTGAAAAGAAACTTCTTTAGCTCTACAGTCAATCTTAGCATGGTAGATAGAGAGCCAATCCATACCCAGGATAACATCAAACTCTACTAGAGGTAGAATAATAAGGTTTGCAAGTATGTTCTTTCCACAGATAAGGATAAGAAGATTCTTATAAATTATTTTTGCCTCGACATTCCCCCCAGGTGTTTTTACCAAAAGTTCATGAGTCATTTCTTGAGATTGTATTCCCATTTTACGAGAAAAGGTTTCAGAGATGAATGAATGTGTAGACCCCGAATCAAACAACACACTGGCATAATCTGAAAAAAAAACAAAGTACCTGATACAACTTCATTTGATGGCCCGACATCTACTAAAGTAGTTGCAAAGGATTTCACCACCCCTTTCTGCTTGTAGTCTAACTGCTTCCCATCACTCAAGCTCCTTGTCGGACACTCGTTTTCATAGTGACCCATCTCATTGCACTTATAACATTTCACTAACTGTAAATCAAATTTGTTCTTACCTTCACCTTTATCCTTTTCAGTGCAATCACGAGCCTTATGTCCCATCTTACCACATCGGTAGCACTTCCCAGAATTCAGAAGACATTCCCCAGCATTCCTTTTGCCACATTTATCACAAACTGGAAACTTAGTTCTCTTACCATCAAATTTCTTTGAAGAATTCTTACCTTTCTCCTACCACCTCGGTCTCTTCTTCTGCTGGTTGTTATAGAAAACTTGGTCATCGGCAAACTCCATTTCCACCTTCTCAGCACATCGAACAAGATTTTCATAACTTTTAAACTCACGAGAAGCTAATGCCCTTCGATATTTTGGCTTTAATCCTGAGTAAAAACGATTGATTTTACTATCAAGGTCCCGGATAAAATTTGGAGCATACCTTGCTAATCGAGTGAACCTTTCTTCATAGGCAGCCACTGAGTCTTCCTCTTACCTCAATTCCAAGAATTGATTTCCCATCCTAAGTCGAACAGCCTTAGGAAAATACTTCTCAAGAAACATACCTTTGAATTCATCCCAGTCAAGAGAATCAATCTCATCGGCGTCCCTGATATTTTTAACCATAGACCACCACTGATCTGCTTCACCCTCCAAACGGTAAATAGCAAGACTAACCTTTTGATTGTCTGAACACCCCATGACATCAAAAATATTCTCCAGTTCTTTAATCCACCCTTCAGCTAGCAGAGGGTCAGATGATCCTCTGAATGATGGTGGATGTTGCCTCATGAAATGTTCCACCACTGACATGTTCCTCTGCGGTTGGTCTGGCTGGTCTCGTGTATGGATACCACCGCCATTTATCGCTTGAGTCAACTGTGCCATTACTGCAACAAACTGTTCAGTTCCAATTCCGACCATTTCTGGATGCTGTTTCGGAAGTTTATTTCCTTCTGTATGCCTTCCTAGCACTGCTTCCCTATTTCCTCTGCGGAAAACCATTCTGAACAAACATGTCTTAGATGAAGCAACATGGTAATCTTTAAATGCTATATCATTTCGAAAACAAAATATTTTTGAATAATAATTTAATAGAATTATAACTCCTAAAGTTATCCAAACCGACCATTGATACCAACTATAAGGCCCATGCCTTAAACCTTACTTAATCTTGAGTTATTACAAGATTACACATTGAGGATCTTTTCGGGATTAGAGTTTTAGAGAATTAGATCATAAAACATGCATTACATTCCACATATAAACAAAGTGGTTACATAAAGACAGTATTCTTCATTCCCATCAATGGAAACACATTTAAAATAAAACATGGATTATTTCTTGACACATCCTTGACTCTATCACCTTATCATGTACCATTCCCTTGACCTGTGAAAAACATTTCAAAAAAACTTAGGATGAGCATAAAAAGCTCAGTATGGGTTATAAAAACATGGAATGGAAACATGGGTACATATATACATAATAATGAAATCATAATTTACCCATAAAACATAGGCACTTTAACATATCTCATAAAATCATGAATAAATCATAGAAATCATAAGACGTAAACGTAACTTGAGGCATACATAACATTCTTACGTAGGGAGTAACCCTCTTGGTTACGTTTGGAATACCCATCACAGTATATTCTCTAAATCTCTTCGGATAAACCTTAACGTTTCACTCCTTCACGTTACCCAATGCATTGGAGAGCTATTTCGGGCTCACCCGCCCTTAGTTTATCACGGAACCACCAGTCTTCATAATATTGCCAAAGAACAATAACATAATCGTATCACATAAAACATGCATAAAGGAAACATAAAATTTCAACATTTCAATCAGAAGAAATCAATACAACACAAAAACATTGTGAAAACCATTTTCTATACCAAAATAAAAGAAAAGTAAAACTTGGTATTTATTTTTATTTTAAAAAGAAGGTATGGCTTGTAGAGGAAGCCGAAACTCAAATAATGGTCACGACGGCGGAGAAGTCATTGTCGCCGCATACATACGACAAAAACATTCCCTTTTGTCATTTAGTAAGCGCTTCGTATAAAAAGATTCCTTTTGAATAAACGTAAAAGTCAAATGGGTTTATACACCGTATAAAAGAAAGTTGTGTATAAAATAAAATATGCCTCAATGAAAGGAGATTGAGACGAAGTCCCATACCTCGTATCCGACATGACCCGACCGTTCTTTAATTTCCTGAATAATAAACTTGAGTTAATCTCTACTTTCTTAATAACCCTTTTCAAGTTCATTATTCTTTTTATACCATGTTATGGACATCATGTAATCATTTAGGTTAATAATGTTCATTTTGTCGGTATTTGGTTCTTAAGTCAAAAATAGACTTCTTACACTTACATGTTGTTAATTTGGCCAAAGGTTCATCATATCCAGAATGATATTAATGGTTTGAATAACATATACATCATATATATTCAGAATATACATGTATTTATAATATTACATCACATTTATAGGTAAGAAATGAAATGCACCGTTCATGGAGACGGTAAGTCGTACGTACGCATGAACGCTACTTCCATTTCTATTTCATATTTTTTTTGAATGGAATCATAATGATATAAGAGTATATTATAATTACAGTATAATAACATATATAATATCATTAACATTATCCTTTACACATCCCACATATGGTATTAACGAATCAAATCACTTTCAGGGGGCGGTAGTCCGCACTTCCTAAAATGAAGATATCGTGTTTACCCATAATAGAAACCATAAAGGTATGCCCAAAATGAAAAAAACAGAAGCTTAAGGAAAACATAAACATATCATATATCATATATAAAAATAGTGACATCATAATGGACACCTTTTAAGGTGTTAAATGAGTATTGAACAATCATCGTTTCGGGAGGCAGAATTTCTCTATCCACGGAAACCGTATGTTCTTTAACAATTTGATGTAGTTGTGTTAGAGTGTAGCTCAAATAAATCTTATAACAACATCCTATTATATTTAAGATACTGGTGTTGTTACAAAAGAAGTAAATAAAAAGAGTTTAGGGGGTTGGAAAAGCAAAATAAAACAAATGAACATGAGAGAATGAATTACCTTTAAAAGTGTAACTCCTTTTGATTTGAGCCTAAAGGCTTCCTCTGAAAGGCTTCTTCCCAAAGGGAATCCTCTAGGATGAGGAGATGGATGTGGAGAGAGTAAATGGTCAGGGGATGGCCGAGCCAAATACTTGAGGAATGTGTGAAATGAGGTAGAGGTGGGGGCCTTTTATAAGAGGAGAGGAGGGGCACTTTTGGAAAGTAAAGAAATATTACTTTATTTGAAAATGTGTTTCGGTTTTAAAATGTCCCACATTGATATAATTCGTGGATAAGGTGATAAGGGTTCGACATCCACTCATACAATTGGTTTTGGACATGTTTAGTTCATAGATTTTACATTATCTTTCCATTTTATTTAAATCGTCAAATAATGATGTCATCGCTGCATCATTATTATGTCATAAATAATTTAATTTATTTAATGTCTAAAAATTATAAAAAAAATACTATTATGTAGGAAATCTTTTTATCTTTTCAATTACTATTTATAATCAAAAATCTGATCTTTATATGCCCATGTAAAAATTGGTTTTGTAAAACATATTATGTTTGTGTCATTTTTACTTTTACATTAAATAAAAAGTTATATTTGTCATTTCCCAACAAAAGTGGATCCATGGGGTCCCCAAGTTGACCCATGGCTTGTATTGGTCGGCCATGACACAAAAAATACATTTGGGACATGTGTCTAGGTCATTTCGTATTATTATAGCATTATTTATACCTTAAACTACCCTAATTACCGCTAATCACGATTAAGAACTTAATAAGATACTATTCACCAAAAAAATTATTTAATCTCATTGAACCACATTTTACATCTTAATGACAACCATGTATGTCAGATTTTCAAAATTCAAAACACATTAGTGGTAAACTTTCATTTAACTGAAAAATCAGTTTGCTTGATTACCACTTAGTGGTTTCACTATTCATCAAAAATTGATGTTTTTCAGAAAATTATCAAAAACTCACCCTAAGCTATATTTGATATTCCGAATTCAAATATGAAGTCTATTTTAAAAAATTCAAATCATATATGTCACATTAATTAATTTAATAATTAATTCCCACTGCCAGAGCAACTAGCGTGTTTTTACAAAACAATAAGTTTCAGAAGATTGACACTAGTTTAAGTCCAATTTCAAAGTAAAATTGATTCCAATTACCACCATTGGATTAAATGGTAAAAATATATTCATATTAAACATTATGACCAATTCAAAACATAATCTAATCATATAAATTAGATTAAAAAGCAGTTTTGATGTAAAATGCAGTACTTTTCACTATTCATTAAAAAATGAACATTGTCAGAAAAATACCAAAAATTCACACAAGGTAAATTTTGATGTCCCAATCATAAAGAATAAGTTTATTTTGACAAACATAGTTTATAAAATTGTAAAAATATAGAATAAAAAATGGTTTGCCATCAAAAGGCAGTAAAACAATCTTTTAAGAATATTAGTGTATTCCATGCATAAGATTGTATTTATTTTCATATTAAGCCTCTATAACACTATCTTAATCATTAATAGACATAGATAAAAATATATATTATTCATTAGTTACTTGGGATGTTACAATAATAATAAGTATAACTTATTTAAATAATAAATATAACATGTTAATTATTATTTTTATATGATATAACATCAAATTACTTGTGATTTCACCATCAATATAATGATATTTTTGCTTGTGCGTACGTTCGGATTTCAGTCTCCACGGCGCGATGAGATTCATTTCAATGTTCACCATTCAACGATGTTTATAAAAATATATATTATTAATAACTATGTATTATATGAAATAATAATTATATTGGATATATATATATTTATTTATTTATTTTCATACCTATATTCAATTGACATACTTCATTTCAATACGATATGAAAATGGAAACAATGTTTATGCATACAAAAGGTCTACCATCTCTATAAACGATGTTTTCTATTTCATATATCTATATATTATTCATATTTATTTTATATATATATATGTGATATATGATTCATGTTTTATATTCTGGAATTATTTAAATCATGATCTATGTGATACGATCAAAAATAACAAGTTAAAACATGTACGATAAAGAAAGCGATTATTACAAGAAATGTCAATTTAATATTGAAATAATTATTAAATGGATAGTATAAAGTCATACATGAATCATGTATGATATAATAAATATTAATATGGTTATGGAATAATTTAATAACATACTGTGGTCATTATACAGGAGGATAAACGTACCCTCGACCAAAGGAAAGTGCACGGTAAGGGTTAATTTTACAATCTCTTCATTATATGATGTTGTTTTTACATGAGTATCTATTGGGACCTCTTTATCATCCACATCCATGTTTCATAAAAATATTTTCAAAATGAATATTTTATGGTTTTATGTAAGATACTCTTTAACTATATAATCATTTTAAATGGTTCAAATATTTATTCATCTAAATCAGTCTCATTAATGTCCAATTTTTCAAAATTGGTTTTAAGGATTTATATATATAGACATGAATTGTTTTAAACTGTTAATTCCTTTTAAAATTTTCAATGTTGTATGGGACACTGTGATTATAAAATTTATTTAAATTTCTTTCTTCCTAAATTGTGTTACTTTTATAATTTTTCATGAAAAAAGGATATTTCTCTCAAAGAGTTTTACAAATCATTTCCATATATGTCAAAATACTTTATTGGATTTTAATCTTGATTTAAGTATTTTTATTATGAAAAAAACCCTCCAATTTTTTTTTGTGATTTTTTGATATGTTTTACTTTGGTTGTGTTATTTTTATACCATTTATCGTTTAAAGATAAAGTATTGACATTTCGTATGCAAGTATTAATAAAATTGTTTATGTTATGTTTAAACATTTTCGTATGAGAAATGCATTGAACATAGTAAGTGATAGATGGAGCCCGCTATAGCTCCTCAATAAATCATTAGGTCTCATGAGAAAAATTGGTGTCTTTCATAATGCCTTGACAAAATCATATTTGTATTCTTGGCATAAGGCTTTGTTTTTGTGGTGATAAAGTCTGGAATTTTTTATTCCATCATTATGAAAGTGGCTATTGATATTTCATGTAATTATTCGACTAGTAGAATATCCATGTGAAAAAGAAAATGACATTATGTAATAAAATATATTTTCCATATTATGTTGAAGTTTATGTTTAAAAGGCTTATTTTTTAGTCTTATACATTGCCTAAATTGTTTATGCCTATTTATGAAAGTTTCTGCAATATTGTTATCCTTACTGAGCATCTGAGCTCACCCCTTTTAATGTTTTATTTTTTTCCTTGATTCCAAGATGGGTATTATGATTGATGATCAGTGTTATGCTTGGGGATTAATGGTGTTCTTAAAGGATCATTTATGTTGTGTTATATTTTGTAAAGTGTAATGTATCTTTCATGTATGTAATCTATTTTCTAATATTTCTAAATTGACTAGTCATTCGGGACATGATTATTTTTAATCATTAAAATGTATTAAAATAATGCAATGACTCTGGGCTTCGGGGGTTGGTGTGTTACATGAAATAATAAAAAAATTTAATATTTATAAAAATAATTATTCCTTATCACAAATATTTTCACTAAAATGGTGAGTAAAGGTTTAGTGTGATTGAATAATAGTAATAAAAAATATTTTAAAAGACTAATAAACATTCCTTTATAACCAGTTAACCCTAAATACCCTTCTTAAAATCTCACACATAATACCCATATTCATATCCTTGGTTAAAAAACATTCAGAATGGGTGAGATCTGATGTTTAGTAATGGTATTAATAATTAATATAAATTAATTATAATTGAAATGAATATTTTTATAATATTGGTATAATTAATTTATATGAAAAACATATATCATTTAATAAAGATATCATAAATTATTTAACATATCTTGAAAATCCTACGTCAACCATATGAGGTTATATGAATGTGTAAAAAAGCTTTATTCTTTAGAGCATACACTAATAATGAAAACTAAAATAAAATAGTGCACTATTTAAATTATTAAACAAAGATAGATATTGAAATAATATCTCACTAAAACCATCCAATAAATTAATATCAAAGTAGGATTTGTCTACTAAAATATCCACCATTTTAGGATTGGGGTAATCCTTGAATTTAACCATAATATTTTGATAAAAACGCATATTTACAATAATTCCACAGGATACCCCTCTCATCTAAACATGGGATAGGGATAAAAAATCATCTATACACTTATATATTAAGATATTTCCTCACATGTAAACTATTTTAATTGTATAAATACACATGTGAAACCATTATCTTGGTATGAATAAATATTTTTACACAATGGATTGGGATAAATCTGTATATATATTATTTGGATAGGGATAAATAATCTATAGTAACCTTTTGATATAATGTGGTATAAATATTACCATTTCACTAGTTATTGATATATAACCCCTCAAATCATACTGCATATTTATAAATCAACTTTATAATTATTTACTTATCATGTAACAAGAAACCCATGGTTATAAAATGTTTTTGAAAATCCATTCAAATAAAAATATTTACTCTTTTTAGAAAAAAGACCCCATGGATAAAATATTGGTTTATTTTAACACTTCATAAGTTTCTATTGAAATAAAATGGGTTTCATATTATTTACAAATTAATTAAAATTAGGAAAAAATAAAGAATATAATCAACGATAAAAACATAATAAACCCATTAAAAATATATCGTATCCAATTAAATATTCTAACTTAACGGTAAATAATTTTGAATAATGATGATATAGAATATTTAATTTACACTATATAAAATAATGTTTTATTATTTGGATAATAACTTCCCAAATGATTTGATGGATGATATCAAGGAGAAAACACTTCAACAAAAGAAATAAAAAATTATTATTTCAAGATAAATGAATTCTTTGAAAAGATTGGATATTACAAAATAGATGATTATTATAGACAATTATATTTTGGGATAATATAGGTTATTGATATTTCAATGAACAATCATAAAAAATAGGACATTTTGTGTCACTTTCAAAATATATATTTTTAAAAATGATATTTGAAAATATTTAATTCTAAAAACATTCATAAATATGGTATCTTGAAAAATATTTAATAATGGATTTAATATTTTTAACTATTATAATAAAAAATTACTTTGGAAAATAATAATTAGTAATATACAAATGAAAAATGAACTATGTAATTTAATAGTTTAATTTATTTCACTATTAATATTGATAATTTTTTAGAATATATATGATTGAGTCCTTAATGAATACAGAAATTATTGAAAATATAGAAGTTAAATGTCATTGAAAATATTTAATATTTCATATATATTTAATAATTAAGTCTTGTAAATAACATAATGGTTTCAAAACAAATGTGTAGTTGAAGTTAATACATTTCAATTTTATTCGATGTAATTTTATTTATATTTTGAAATGTATATTCCGAAAGAAAACATCATTTTATCATAAAAAATCATAAATTTTTTTATAAGATATATTATTATAAAATAATATGGTTGGATAATACATTCATTGAGGAAAAAATTTAGGATAAAACATTACAACTCAAATAAATGTGATTTTAGTTAACAATTTCCCTACAAGATACATATCCCAAAGAGTGAAAAATATTAATTAAAGGTTTTATATTGTGTTAGTTAATGTATATATAAAATAATGAAACATTACCACATAATTAAGTTAATGGACATATTTTACTTAACTTATTTTAAACAAGTTCAATAATAATCATTACCCAATGAATAAAAACTGTGTATCAAAAAACAACTATCGTAATCATAACCATAGAATAATGGTGTCACCATGATATTTAAATTAATGATTATTAATATGTTAGAAATTAATTAAACATTAAATCAATATGGAAATAAATACATAATATAAACGAAATTATGGTGCACAAAAAAAACATGGCATTTAGACTTGAGAATGTGACAATATGTCCCCTACGTTGAATTGATTCTTTTATTGTCACACTCAAACCTCCTATATAGAAAATAAACGAATTAATCAATTATTTGATACCCTTATTAATGTATGTAACCATATATGAAATTCATTTACAATTATTCTATATACATTTATTAATTAGTTATTATCTATATACCATATCACATGTGAGTAATCTTGGTCTTTTTGGAGTAGATTAATTGTAGTGTTGTTACAAATAATTTACTAAAATGAATGATCATTCAATGCTGATATAATGTTCTTGAATTTATTAATTATTATAGTTTATAATTTCATATTTTTAATCCATGAATGTTTTGGTAGTGATTACTGATGAGAAATTTTGGAATAATCTTGTTTCGATGAATCTAATCGAATAAATCACATTTAATTAAATTGTGATTTAAATTATAATATTACTCTTACATGATAATAAAGAATGTTTATTAAAAATTAATATAATATATTATTATAAACTAAATACATATAGTCACCAATGATATAAATTTATATCATTATTCATGAAGGTCATCATCCAACCAAAAATATAACATATCGTAATTAATGGATGATTATGATTCCATTTTTTCAAATATAATTTTATCGAAACACTATTTATTTTATTTAGTAATTATTATTTTGATATATCATAATATCAAATAAATAAAACAAGTATATACATATATGATGTTATTACATAAAAAAATTAATATTTTTTTCATTGAATATTCCTTTAGACTACTTAATTTATCAAGGTAAATTCTGGGACATATTATTTATAGGATTTCTTATTGATCATTGCACAACATGAATAATTTTATTATAATCTTAATTACTAATTAAATACATTTTTAGGGACAACAATTCATGGTTGTGATGAAATGAAAAATATAAATGGATCATCCTTTGAAATGATAGTCCAAATGTACGCAAGCATGGTGATTTTATTTCATGAATGGGGGGAAAAAGAAATATGTTAAATCATTTAATAACAAGTTTTTTCATAAATACAGTAATTATATATAAAATTAAATATTATTAAAATCCTTTTATGATGGTGGGGAATGTGAATCATGTTGTGTCATGGGGGTATATGTTCGCAACAAGCATGAATGGAGATTTTTCTTTTCATAACATAAAAGGGAAATGCTGGTGAGTTTATTAAAATAATTCTAATAAAATAATTGTGTAATAATTATAAATATATAATAATTATATTAGATTTTAACTGAAATTATATATGAATATGTGAAACTAATGGATTAAATCTTAGAATGGAGCTGGTAAAAATTTATGACAAATTTTAACTCTAGGAAAAATTTCTAGCATTCCTTAGTCCATTAAAATGGAACTTAACTCTCTATATATTATATCATAGAATATTATATTAATTATATTTAATGAAAAAATAGTCACTAATAACCATAGATACTATGAAAAAATCATATATCAATGATATTCTTTAGTACTTGGAAGGAGATAACACCATATATCATTATTGGATCCACTAAAATGCCACTTTTAGAAATTAAAGGGCAATGAAAGCGTATTTTTTATATCAAAAAAACATACATTGATAATTTTCCATAAAAATAATGATCTCTTAATATTTCCTACCGAGTTTCCATTTTTTTCTCATGCTCAACCCTTGTTCTTTAATACACTAATATGAAATCCACAAGAAAAGCTATAATTGAATCTAGATATCTCTGAAATAAATTATTCATCTATTCCATTAAAACTATTTGTGTGTTCATACGACCAAAAGTCATTAATAAATATTCATAATGGCCATATCTTCTTTTGAAATCTATTTTTTCTATATACTCCATTGGAAATCCCAACTGGTAATATCCTGATCAAAATTTATTTTTAAAGAACAAATGATCTCTCCTAAATTGATCAAACAAATCATCATTTCATGGAAGAGTACAATTATTAATCAATATATATTGGTTAATCATATAATATTCCACACAAAGCATTATAATTCCATTTATATTCTTCACAAATGAGACCGTAGATTCCCAATGATACGCTTATGATGATTGAAACATTTTCTTCCCAGCTCTTCAAACTAAAATTTCAAATCCATTAATTCTGTTGGCTCAATCCTATAAAATTGAAGAGAAATAGGAATTGTTCTCGAAAGGAGATCAATCGAAAACACCACATCCCTTATAGTAGGTAATCTACTTATCTATTTGGGAAATATATGTAAATTCATCCATGAATTCTAGAAAACATTTACCATTGACATATTCGATCGATTCATAAGTTATCACATCCAATTGATAAGACATTTTTCACACAACTTATGCAAAAAATTAAGATTCATGTGTCTTTAGGACCCTTTATATTCTTATGATATGCACGATGACATCCTCTATCATGATAATATCAGTTTTTCAATAATATTCAATGTGATCCTTTACCGTTTTCAACCAATCCATTCCCATGAATACATCATATACATCCATATCCAACAAAGAGAATACATATTTTAGTTCATATCTATCAATATTTATATAACGTGTTCTACAATGAAATGCTATACATTCTGTTTTTTACCATAGGATAATGTTGTTTTTCAATATTATGAATCTTCTCAATTTTTAAACAATGAAAATAATCAGTATGAAAATAAATAATGGAATGTTATGTAGGAGAATCAAAAAACACATGAAAAATATTTTTATTCAATATAATTGTACGTCTCACTGTACGTGGTCTATACAGATCATCTACAATAATCTGTGAAGCTCCATATAATTTCTTCATCACATAACTTTTCTCCTTGTTTCCTTTCTTATATTTCCCTTTCTAAAATCCCATGGTATTTTTAGAATCCCCATGGATGTATCTGCTATATTGGTGAGATCGATTCTTCCTTATGTGACCCATCAAAGCATACAACCCTTGTGATACCTCAAAAGTGTCTCAAGATCCTATCCTCAGAGCACTATGACAATAGCCTTTAATTTGTTCCTTTATTATGCAATTATGAGATTCACTTTATGTTGTTGTACACCCTAGCTTGATGTGGTCAATAGAACCACATTGTAAATATTGTTCCTTTTTCATGGTTCTCAGATGAAGATTCACATATCAAAAATTTTGATTATTATTTTCTCCCCCATCCTAGAAGTAGGTGCCCCTCTTCTATAAGCTCCCATAATTAGAGCTCCCACCATTTCCTATATGTATCACGATTATTCATCCTTATATATGTATTGATATGTACTATTTACCTAATTTCTCACTATTTGACATCTGTGTATAATCTGTAATATAGAACACAATTATCTCTATTCTAATCTACTTTTTTATCCCTAATTCAATGATGTGTGCTTTCATGGATACACTAGAAACATACTTGGGTGAATAGTACATTAAATTCAGGAATTTATCCAAATTCTCAGTGACCTAGAGGATTTCTTGCTTTAAGATGAGGATGTTAGTATTACTTTGATTCTTGAACATGTTAGGATAGATTTGTTTATTGAGAAATTCTTGAAAATCCTCCAATATATGGCCATAATCTACATAAGCCTCCACTAATAGATTCCACGACTGACATGAAATATCCTTAAGAAGATACGTTTCCTTATTGAATGTTAACTCTATAGTTCTTTTGGTGAAATCGATTACATGTTTCATATGATTTATCCACACCTCATCCTTTTCTGGTTCAGAATCACCCATGAAGATGGGTGGATGTAGTTTTAGTGATTGGACGTAATGATAGACCTCTCCAGGCTCATCCCTATGATTACCTATATCTATATATTGAAATACATTTATGATACTATGATACATCTCATATATAACACATGTATTAGGTTTTTCCGTATTCTCTGTAGATTCTTCTAGTTCATTTTGACAATGCATACAAGGTTACATTTTCTAAACAAACAACAAAATCTATATGTCTCACTCTCTAGAATCCGATGTCATAGAATTTACTATTCAACCACATTAATTATCACATCATTTTATTCCAAAAATATCCATTATTCTCATTCAATGATTTTTGAAAACATTCAAATTTATTTTGGAAATCAATCTATTTCTGAGATACTCCAACTATACTCTTTTCAGAACAATTCATTTGAAAAATTAATTATTTATCTTCAAAAATAAACCTAGTTTATAAAATCATATTTCATTACTAAAAATGAAATATGAAATCATAGTTGTAAAAAATTATTCTAATGGATTTCATGCTCGTATGATTGGATAAACACAAGAAAATGGGATTCTAACTTCTATAAATGTTTTCTAAACACATATGTAGCCATCTCCCTAGTAACATGATCTTCAGAAAAAAAAATATTAGTTGTATCAATTTATTTTATAAATTTCAAGTGCACAAAAAAACATTCAATTATAATATTCTAATCCATGTAATAGACAAGAATTAATTCATCTCTAAAACCAAGGAAGCTCTTGACATCATGATCTATAAATTAAACAACAAACTAATATGATTTATCTCTAATATGGTTTTGGACCAGACTAAATAGATGCCAGTTGTAAAAGAAATAGTACTGCACATTTCATTGAAGAATATGGAGGATTTTACAAAGCCATAATAAACATCTTCAATATTGAAAAGCCAAGAAATAAATATCAATGGGCTTTAATACATGTGGGGTATGATTTTCCTTTTATAAATATAACAACAAATCCAATGCAACCAATCAAAAAAACCTTGTATGATGAATGATAAATTGAAAAAAAACACAACCATTTAATTTATATCAAAACCATATAATGTGTATGACAATAGAAGCCAAACTAACAACATAGTAAACAACAGAAGATACTAATAAAACTCCAAGACAACCACAAGACTCCATACTCCACAACACCGTGATCCAACATCACTAAACAACCCATGTATCACAATTTATTTCTAAATACCTGTGACACATTACCTTTACCATGTCAATATGGATGACTTATTCCAAATTATCAAATACCCAATGTAGGTGGGAGTAATAAATCTCATAATTTTTTCCACCAGTGAAATCCCTATAAATTCCATAATGAATGAATTGTTAATAATAAATATTTAAAACAATTTCCAAAAAAAATTATAAATGAATATAAAAAACTTATAAAAATTTTATTTAACAAAATATAAACAAGTTATATAAATTCCAATTTTCCAGAAAAAGAAATTTTAATGAAAACTTCTGAATATTTCAATAACACATGTTCATATGATCAACATCTAATAACCATTTATTTATATATAATCACACAACCAACCATGTGTGATTTGTTATGAAATTTCCATACTCACAAGAATTATCTCATCTATCTACAATTATTTCACATGGTAATTATAACCCATTTGGAATTACA
This sequence comes from Viscum album, assembly GCA_963277665.1. Classification (NCBI taxonomy): domain Eukaryota; kingdom Viridiplantae; phylum Streptophyta; class Magnoliopsida; order Santalales; family Viscaceae; genus Viscum; species Viscum album. The sequence continues at coordinate 2,063,102,904 of OY728121.1, forward strand.
CAATTGTAAATGATCACAAGGTCATATTTCAACCACGCCTCATAAATTCAATATAGTCACAAACACCACGTATTATGAGAAAGAATTTAAATATCTATAAGAAAAAACATTTCAACAAATACACCTTTATATTGAAACCCATTTTTTTAAAAAAAAATTTCACAGATCTAGAAAATCCAAATTTTTAAAATACCTATTTTAAAATAATGAAACTAAATCGTGTAACACAACAATTCACTACAATTTCACAATTTCACCAAAAATACTAAATAATAACTAAAGATAATTTCAACCATGATATGAAAATAAATAATAAAAAATTTCATACAAAAAAATAAATTTTAATCTAATCCAATCAATTCGATCAACATGATTCGAGTGTGAAGACACCTATATCGAGTGTTTTGGCAGAATGATAAATCGAAGAAGAGTACCAATAATAACCGTTCAAATATTCATAAAACCCTAGGGATCCATTCACCTATCATCATAAATAAAAATAAAAATATTTAGAATCAAAAACCATAGGTATACCAACATGGGTGTATTTTTGCGAAACTGATAATAGGGGTGATGTATATCTAAGAAAAACATCAAGAACAATGAAGAACAAACACTTACAAGATTAATCAGGCTTTGAAACACCAATGGGATGGTACTGTACTGATTGTAATTATCATGGGAGAGGTTATAAAACCATTGAGATACCAAAATCTCATGTTAGGTCTATATAGTAGCTAAAAAAAGTAAACTGAATCAAAAAACATGTTAGATCGACGTTTTTAGGATCAATATTTGACCATGCACACTATTTTTTCAAATGGTTAGGAAAAACATGCTCTTACCATGCATTATCCAAAGCATTAAATATTACTCTTCACATATTATCCTCACACATTATCGATAACCACGTACCAAACATTCCAAATACCATACATCGAAATATGAAAACCATTTTCAAAGTTCAAGGTTTCTCCAAGGCTATTGCATGGTTTGTATAAACTATGTGTTGACCGTGTGAATTCCCCCCCCCCCCCCAAACAAAAATAATGTTCTATTAACTCTAAAAAACATCACACATATACTTTATGTACATAAAGAAATGAATAAATAGTAACTTACCAAAAACTGGGGTGCTATAGAAATAAATTATTCTATGGAGGTGGAAATCAACATATACTCATGGATGCTGATATCATTATTATAAAAGCGGAAGTTGGAGTAATATGGATCAAAATTTAACAATATTAAATATTTAATAAATATCGTCATAATATATTAAATTCATTATTAGGTCCATCTTTCCCAGGAAGGGGTGAAAAATACAATATGATGTGTCATGGAGGTGGTAGTCAGCATAATAATCGAATAACGGATTCACTATTCTTCATGTAAAAGGAGGAAGTTATAAATCCTGAACCATCATTATCATAATATAAAATTACAGTAAATATATTTTAATTATTTTTTAATTACTGTTTAGTGGATATTTATCAATAATATGTGATCATATAGAAATATAAATGTGTAAAGAGTAGCTATAAATTTGTACCTCAATTGATGGATTGACATCTATGAAAATGGACTTAAGACATTTAGTTAATGGTATTTAGAAAACCAGACCATTATTAGGTCGATATTAATGTTTATGTAGTTTATTTTAGATTCATGGATTATCTACATCAATTTTTGTGTGATGGGTCATCAAGAAATAATTATCCCATTTATAAGAAAAACAAGATGACATTTTTGAATATATCAAAAAATATTTTTAATGGGATGTAGCACTAATGGAATCTGGCTCTTAAAAAATAATTATTTGAAAAGTAATATAAATAAAGTCAAATATTTACTAAATAAAAATTAAAAAATTATGTTATTATAATATGGAATAATGTATTTCATATTTGGAATCAATATAATATATAATGTATAATTTTGTCAACATACTTTTATAAACGAAATATTTGTGAAATTAATTAAAATTAATTATAATTATTAAGGTTAAAAATTTTCATAATTAATGAATAAACATAGAATACATGTTTTAAAAATGGACATAACATTGTATAATAATTATTTTCTAGACATATTTTGACCCATCCACCACTAGGGGTCTATAATGGACCATAATTACGCTTTAGGGAAAAGTAAAATCTGGGGACCAATCAAGTATTTTCTAGAATACCCTATATGTATTTTCCCCACTCATAAAAGGAAACAAACTGCCCCCCTCTCTTAACACCTCCCAATCCATTTGACTCTGAAAAAACCTATCAAAATTTCTTCCCAAATTCCATCCTCTCCACATAGAAACATCACTTTGTTCAGAAACGAATTCGTGTTGTTCCAATGGTGCTCATGAAAATGGTATTACCGAAAGATGAGGTAATGTCATTCAATAATCATTTCGTTAAGACTTTATCCAACCAAAAAAATTATTCTTATTACACTATAATATAATAAAATTAGTATCCTAAATATGGTGATATTATTTTATATTAATGGTTTTATCTACACTTACACACACTTCCATAAAAATGAAAACACATTCATTGTTTATCTATGTGTAGAACAATCTATTCATGAAAAAATGTCATTAATTCTTTTTTATTCCCATTTCATGGTCGGAAAATTTATATAAATTCATTTTTATATGATATATATTATATTTATGATGGTTTTCTTATTCTTAAATTTTTATATAACACGTACCAAAATTCTATTTATTTTCTATAAACACGATAACACCATTTGTGGATGTATGGAATGAATTCTCCTTAATGTGATTTGATAAATTCATACATTACATGAAATGTGTTATGCATTGTAATAGTAAATTTTTATGACATATATTACAATATAATTATACATGAATGATAATATATATTCAATATTTACTTTCTTTTATTCAATATTATTTTAATATAAAAACAACATCCATGTGTAAGTACGACCAGCTGTCTCCATGAACTATGTATTTTATTATCCATTTATATTTTTATATAATATTATAAATAATAATATCATAAATATATAGGATATTTTTATAATTTTTTTATTATGGATATTATGAAATAATTATATAATAATGGGGAAAAATTATTAAAAATCAAAACACATGTAAAAGACAAAGTGTTTATTATATAAAACATAACTTTAATAGGGAATTGTTAGTATAAGGGTAATATAATGGCATATGTAAATCATATATCATATATAATAATTGAATATTGTTCGGTAGTAAATTTATAACAAACACAATTTTATTTAACGGATGGATTTAATGAGTACGTAGATATTCAAGACATATGGTAAGGAAATTTCTAATCTCACATATATTTCAGGGAGAATTATTCCATATTCACCACATGTTTTTTGTGTATGGGGTATATAAATCCCATAAATCACATACATTATTAATAATAATAAATATAGGGGGTTTTTAAACAACATTTTTATGATCTCTCTTTCATGAGTATTATAGTTTATAAGTTTCAAAATTGGTAATGATATTTGGTCACAATTTTCATTATTTCAATCCAAAATTTTATATGAAAATATAATCTCTTACGATATTTATATATTTTTCATGGATAATTTAGATCATGAATATTTTGAATTTAATGTTAATATATTATTTAGGTAATTTTATTCTATCATGGGGATTATGATTAAATATTAACAATACAGTTAAAGTATATTATTATAATCTCATCATTTATTAAGATTGTTTATAATTACAATTTTATTAATGAAAAATTAGGATTCATATCTCAATAATCCTCATGAATTTTCATCTCCTCTGGTTATTCATAATATAATCATGTAATGGAACTATTTTTAAACTTCTTGGTATGTAATATTTTTATGATAATGTCTTCATGAATAATTTCCCTTGTTTATCTCTTTAGTTTGAAAACTATTTTATAAAAATAAATTTTTATAAAAATTATTTAGATTTTTAAAAAATATATCATTTAAGATTATATTTAGAGAAAATTATTCAAATTATTCAAATCATAATTTATAGGTATTCATATATATTTTCAATGAATACTATTTCAATTTTTTTCTAGATTCTATTATATGTTTCAATGTTATTTTTAATGAAGGTGGTTCTAAAAATGTTTCATGTCACATAAAAAAAATTCAATGAAGAATGGATATTTTCACCTAGATATATTTTTACAATATTTCAGAAAAATTTACTATCAAAGATGAAATATATTTTTGGTACTCATTCCTTTCTAGTTGTATTATCTTAGGAAACATTGATATTATTTATATGAATGTTTTTTATGGAATGAATGTCGTGAAACATAATTATCTATCATCAGATTTGTGTTTGTGAATCCATTTTTCATATCAATTTGTTAAGTTTTTTTGAATCCATATTCATTTCATGTGTTTTTAATTGTTAAAATTATTAAACATTTATCTTATACACAAGTTATGATATGATAGAATGATTATTATACATATATCATTTCATGGGTTTTGAAATTATGTTTATGAAAGAGATCCATTTTTATTGTTCATTTTATAATGATTTTTTATGTCATTTTGGAACACATAAGTATTATTTTTTTATTTGATGGGTGAGATCTATATCTCCTTCCAATTCATATGGTAAAGATATATATCTCATTATATAATTATGGTAATCAATTTGAATGTATTGATCCAATAGTAGCAGAAGGGGAAACCTGGTCCATTGGGAGAAGAAAGGGAAACATGATCAAATATGGGAGGAAGGGGAACACCAATCACATATATATGATGTACTAGGACTAGGGGTGGTGTTTTTCCCTTCCCAATAGATTTAGATAACATGAAGTTCCCTAATATGTTTATGTAAATGATTATTTACTTATTGTGAATGATATTATAGGTGTTTGTGTCCAGCATTATTTCTTTTATAATTCTTATGATATAATTCCAGGAATTATTCTCATTATTAACTAATTATTATGTTACTATGATATAAAAATATATTTTCAATAATAATATGTATGATCTTTGACATGCTTGTCATGATCATCTAATTTTATGACGATGTTATCAACCCCTTATGTTCGTGGTTATGCTTACATGCCTCCCTTGTTAACCCATACTGAGCATCTCATAACTCCATTTATTTTGTTTAATTTTCCCAAAAAATGATGATATGTATTATGTATTATGTTTCTATTAGGGTTTATAGTCATAGAAAATTGATTTCGAGATAATTTAGCGAACATTTGTATTTGTGCTTATATATCTATGTTTCCAATGAAACTAAACTAATAAAATCATTAGGAATCTGTTGGTTTAATGTTTTATGTAACCCTAGAATATTATATAATGTTAATTTATCTTATGAGAGTTTTTAAATAATTTTAATTAGATAGACATTTTAGTTAAAAATTGAAAGAATGATTAGGGTACAATAGTGATATACAATATAACATTTCTATATGGATAAGTCTACGGAACAATCAAAGTAATGTAAAATTAAATGGAATATTGGTATTGGATAGAGTGAGTTGTTTCAAATAAATATATAATATTATGTATTCAATAGTTCGATATGGATACAAAATAGATTAATATTGTGTTAAGAACCCCTAAAACACTATATTTAACATGATTTGAATGGGAATTGGTTCCCAATAATGTTCTTTTCTGCACACTGGGTTTGACAATCAAATGTTATATTCTTTAGGATTTCTAAATTCATCATAAAACATCATGAAGGATTTAAATATGAGTTGTATATGAAAAAAATATTATAAAACTATGGTGTCATATATTGATGATGTTTTCATAATTTAGACATCCTATATGTATTTTTTTTATTTATGTGGTTACTCATAATGATAATTATATATTACTATATTATTTTTGGTTTTAGTGAATTGATTGAACTTAAAGGAACCACATTAATGGTGAATGAAATTAAGATGAAATAATTTCCCCATGAGATAGCATATTCTATTAAATATGCAATGTAAAATATTTTTTCTACGACTGCCAAAATTTCTTACACTATGAATCAGAATGGACATCTTATTATGAAATGGGGCAAGACGATTCTATTGATTCGTTCATGATCAAATATCCTCTTTCTTTTAGTGTGTACACATATCCACTTGTGGAAGAATAATACCTTATTACCACTGAAAATATATTTTGTTTCCTCCAATCCTCAGATCATGAAAATACGATTCATTATGTTTATCATTTATCAGGATAAGTTATCCAGTGCTGGAATGTAATCAAGAATATACGGAAGAATAATGAAAATGAATTGAGGTATTTGGATGATTTTGAGAACACAGTCATCATTATATACATTACATGTGATCATTATATGTGGATGGAAAATGATTTCCTTGAGTTATTGTGAATGGATGATGAATTTTTCAATACATATGAGGATTTTTTACAATACATTCAAGGTGCACTTCGAGTCTTTTAATCCAACAAGAATATAAGTTTTACAGAAACATTAATGTCATAAATCCAATTTAGGGATGGTTCTTATCAATAATTGACAATATTATCTATGAAGATATTTTAGTTTGTATGATCAAGAATTATATTTAGTTTGTAGTTACATATCAATATCATGTTTTAACAGGAAAAGGATCATGAAGTTCAAAGGAAAATATAAAAACCATGGATAGAATAATATGAACCATATATAATTTTATAAGTCTATAAATAAGTATTGAGGAATGTGTCTCATGGGGTTTAATAAAATTTTTATGAGTGTCACTGATTTCCATAGGGAAATTTATTTCCGAACTAATAGAAATAAGTTGGATAATGATGTGAATAAATATAATGCTTCATAGAATGAACCTACCACACATAAGTTCTCCATGTGTAAGGAGAATGAGACTTATGAAAACTAGTTCCAATATCAATGTTTTAGAGATGATTATAGGTGGCAACAATCTCTTAAGATAAAGGAAAATGGTAAATCGCATGTGAAAAATGATTTCAATGAGTGGTGTGATAATTATGTGGATAAAGGTACATGTTCCACACTCTTTGAAAATAATAAATTATTATTTGATGTGGCATCTTTCCAATCATTCAAATTTAATTACAATTCTAATTGAATTTTGATTCCTCAAAAATTATCAGCAATGGATTTAGCAATGAAAACACCAAATTTATTGTTGCTTTCATATCAATTCCATTATTCTTCTAAAATTGAAATTTTTGGGAATATTCTTCTTGAGAATCATTTAATTCATCCTCTATATTAATTTGATGTCATCAAGGAATTGGTTTTTATTTTTTTTATAAATCTCGGACCAATTTTAATGAAAATCGAGTTACATTTGATATTGAAATCAAAAAAAATATCATCAATAAATGTGATGATTTGTAGGAAACTATTATGAAAATTACATCTTATTTATTATTATAAATTATAATTCATATGGCATGTTTGTCTCAAAAAAATTATGAGAAACTCGAAATCTATGATATGCTTAATTTCTGGAATTTTTTGATGTCTTTCTAAAAGAGTCTCCAATCCATCTACCAGAATATGAGTTTGTGTTCTCAATAGAACTCTGAATAGTCCCACACCTATTTCACATACACCCTATAAGATGTCCCCAACTGAATTGTAATTATTGAAGATGAATCCCTAAAAAAACCATGATTATGTATTCTTTTGGAAGAATGTTTCATCATGGGATAAACATGTAATTTTGAGGAATAATGAAATATAGATAAATGAAACATGACATAAATTATCTATATTTTAACAAGATAACGATCAATAACAAGTATCCCCTTCCACATAATGATGACTCGTTTGATCAGCTATGAGGATATCAATACGTTCAATGATTGACCTTCATTTAGGATATCGTAAATTGAGGATCACAAATTATCCATTCTTTTTTATTTTCAAATGATGGATATAGACATCATAAAGGATGGTAAAAAATATTATCGTGATTAAATGATGGTTTATCCCTCTATCCATGTAAATAATTAATAGGTGAAAATGAATATTCCCAACTATAGAATAATGTTAGAAGTGTTCCTTAGTTTAATAATGATCATGATGGAAATATATAGTCTAAGAACCATATATATATTCTATTGAAATTTGATTTTAAGAACAAAATTTTATTTGAATATCATAGTTCATAATTATATATTAATCCTAGAAGTATGAAGATGTATAGAGACAAGAAATAATACTTCTAGTGGGATTGAATGAAGAGAGATATCACTGAGTTAGTACTACAATGATTGTTATGAGAAAACGTTAAGGATGAAATTAAAAAGTGTTAGCTGATTCTTCATCAATTAACCCTACTAGAATGGAAATGGTAGAACATCACCATGGATTATGAAATTTGAATCCCCACAAACACTAAAGTATTTAATGCAATATTTGTGGTAATTGGTCATCATACCAAGTCATCAAACTTAATTTCTTTTAGAGAAGGTGTATATATGGATTTTCATTCAATGATATTCATTAAGGATGTGGTAATGTTTTATTGAGTACCCAATTCAAATTTATCAGTGAGTGATATGTGGTTGACATAAATTTTTTTTAGATGTATATAGAAATAATGTGATACATTATTGAATTTCAATACTACATGTCTTCCTTAGATGGATTTCTAGTAAGAAATAAAAATTCCAACCCATTTGGTGATGTTGAGATCTTGTTTGATGAATTATAATAGTGTTTGGTGTTATGTACTTCCTCTATTTGAGTTTTCTTAGAAAAATAGCTTTCAATGAATCATCCACATGGATTATTATGATTCCCTCAATGGAATGATATTTATAGCTCCAACATGCTAGAATCATGTTTTGAATATAATGATATTGTGACATCATATTGTAGATGAAATGAAAAGACATGTGAGAACCATTCAGCAGTGTAACAACTGTGTTTTTATAGAATTATATGTATTAATATTCATAAATAATGTATTTATATTCCCTATGTTATGTAATATTAAAATAAATAATTTATTATATTGTTATTTATTTTAAAAAATTATTTTCCAATTTTAGAATTTTAATTTGAATATAATAATTACATTTTTGTATTTATAATGATTAAATTATAAATGTATGAATATTTTATTATTTTATGAAAAAGGAATATTTTTGGTGGATTTTAAAAAATGCATTATTTTTTGTGACATCTTGAAAATATATAATTGATATAAAATTTAGTAAATCTATTTGATTTATAAAATATGATATTGTATGCTTAATATTATACTGATATAATTAAGAACATTTTTATTATAATTTATTTCATGATAAGAAAAATTATTAATGTACGTGAAGATGCCGGGACTACACAACAATGGAAATTTCAATGTTTTTCCTTATAAATAATAATTGAATGCTAAATATTTTTTTCATGACATTTTATTAATTATTATGTATTATTTATTTTATTGTATATTAATTCCAAATTTTAGAGTAATGTAACAATAATATTATACAAATTCATAGGAAATGATCAAGCCGTTCAAGAAAAAACAACATATCTAAGATGTATTCTTTATGTGGATTTTCATAAATATACATTTCGAATGAATATAGTATTTAATTTTGAACATAATTTTTAAATTTTTGTGATAGAAATTTATTTTTAATTATTTACAATTAACTAATTATCATTTAGTCTAATGAAATGTTAAAGAAATGCATGTGAAATAAAAATAATAAAATAAAATTAACTTATTAATTTAAATTATAAGAAACCATAATTTAACCATAATCTATATTACTATAAATGGATGGGTATTTTTCTCCTACTATCACATTTTGATACAATTTGGGGACATTTTGGTCCATATTAATTGCATTATGTCCTTTCTAATATTTTATTCCAAAAGGAGGACAAGTTGTCATATTATACTTTTTATTTAGTATAATATTTTCATTAATGTACTTCTATTAGAGATTTTTCAATAATAAATATTTTATTAAAATCCATGTAATTTATATCATTCGTGAAATTTTATTTTTAATCATTAGGTAATAAATTTATACCATAATGTCTTGATCAATTATTATTAAATAATTATTTAATTGATGAATAAATCAAATTATTGAAATTAAAACAGTAACATAATAATAAATATATTTTTTAAAATAATCCATTAATTCAGTAGGTGTATACAATAATTATAAAGGAATAATTTTAGGTAACAAATGGAAAATGATGTTCTTTAAAGTAATGAAATCCTTGTAAAACTTATAACATAATTTTTCATAGAATAACTACACTAAATTATTACAAATGATTAATAAATAAATTTATTATGGGAAAAATGAACCCAAAAAACTAAAAATATCATGCATTCATCACAAAAACATAATTCCATTGTGGAAATAATAATAGAATATCACATTTTGTTGATGTGTTCTAGACTCTCAAGAGAGTTACAAACCCTTATAGAGGAGATACAAAATATCATGTATAACCACAATTGGATGGGTGGGTTTCCAAATCCATATATCTTGGCTCATCACCTAATCTCAATGATATTGTTACCTACTCCCCAAAAATATAAGAGACTCTTACCATATTCATGGATGAATCCCTTTATATTTAAGAGACATATATCATCTCTAATAGTCTACCTTGAAACATCATTGCCTCTATATATCGATGAAACTGTAACATCTCTAAAGAATTAATAATAATACGTGGTTAAGTAACATGTACATAAAATGATATTAAATATTGAAAATCACTCTAAATGAATTATTATTTATCTAAAATCACAATTATTGAGAAATTATATAACAAATAACATGGGCTATCTTGTACATGTTATGTTCTTTATAGGTACATTTTTTGTTTGAATGTTCTAACCTAGAAGAAGATAACTAAATATTTTTAAGGACATTTATGGACAGTAGTGAGAAACCATAATAGTATAATCCCAAAATATCAAACAACATAATCAGACAACCCATTTTAATGAAAGATGAATGGTATTTGATGCATTCTCTATATATAATATATAGTTAAGGGAACTGACCTTGGTCTCCATTTCTTCCATGATGAGTTCATAAAAATGATATTCCATCATTTCCAATGTTTTTAGGGACTCCCCCAATTTTCAATCTCTTTAAATTAAGAATGTTTTTTGAATAATATTATTCTAGTTGATCCACGTGAATTTATCTTTCATTGTATCGACTAGGATCATTTATTCCTTCAACCTATGAGAATTCTATTTAAATGATTTAATATAAAGTGAAACATCCAACATTTATTCCTTTGAGTCTAGGATAATATCCCAAATATTGTATTTCTCCATAACTTCAACATCACCTTCCAACAATGGGACAACCACATGATCATATTTTTGAATATTATTTTTAGCCTCATTAACATCCTACAGGTTAGGGAAAAGAACATTGTGAGGGGAATTTTGAAAATAAATAAAATATATATTAAAACTATGAATATTATCATATGTATGTGTTTTTTAGGTTTTATTTTTATTTAGTGTCCAATAATGTATATAATGTGTGGGAGTCATTGCTAGTGTCGAAGTGTTATATATATACACCAATACAGTCTATTTTTTAAGTATATAAAATGTACATGTAGTAGAAGACATGTTGAGTTCCATGATCTTTCCTTTCTAATAATATGATATATGATGAGTTATTGTACCTTAAATAGATTATGCATATGATTAAAAGCATGGTGTTTGGGTCTAGTTATGTACTTGGTGATTACTGTTAATGTAATCTTATGATACATGTATTTGAATAAAAAATGTTTCACCAAATTGTAAAAAATGTGTATATTTGTTCACATGACCCATCCCATGGGGACCATGCCATGACTATGCCAAGCCCACCATCCATAGGCTTAGGGCTGACGACTAGCACCGGAATGGCGTATCCCTAAAACGGGAAGGGATTTCCATTTAAACTATGCATACACACAGTCCATGAACACAACATGAAGCAACCACAATGTAATCTTCTGTAGTAGATGTGTGATGAATGTAAAGTGTGTTGAAACTAAAAGGTTCTAGAATACAAGCCCAACTAGAAATAGAACAAGTATAGCTGAAAAGGTACAGAACAGCTCCCGGATCATTTACCATGGATCCTACTTGAAGGGTAGGTACAGTTCACGAACTGTAGTCCCTGCTTCGCGTCACACTAGATGGTCCACCCCCAATTACCATCCATTCATGGATCCCTCAGCCTCATTCAATTATTTTTATCATCTTATCAAGACACAAAAAGGTGCGAGCATAGCCCGTTCAGGGGTGAGTATAATGATAATCATCATGCACCACGAGACCACTGTAGGTCTCCTAGAATTTCACAACGGAAATTCGACAAAGAAAAACCTCAATCTCAAAGCACGAAGCAATAGACATCAACACTAGTTAGGTATATTCTCATACATATACCTATGTTAATCTGATATACTCAACACATAGATGGGGGAATAATACCACAAAGGTAACAACACAAAGATAGAAATACAAAAAATGTAACACCACTGAGATAGAAGTACCAAACATGTAACACAATGAAGACAAAACCACAATGGTAGATGTACCACACAGGTAAAACCATTAATATTGAAGTAACACATAGGTAAAAACAAGAAGATTGATGTACTCGCCAGGTAAAAGACCCCACTCGTAATTAGGAAAAACATAAGTACAGAATATCGATTGGTACTAACCCCAACTGGCCAAAATAGGATATGACCCACATTGGATCCATATGAGCGGAACCACACAGGATCGATGAGCGTTGTCCCCCACAAGATCTGATAGTTACTAACCCCTACTGACCCACACTCGTTCTGAGAAACACATGATCAGTATGTACTAGACCACATATTATCACTGAGTGATGACAAACATAGGATCTGATGGTAGATTACCCACACATGATCAATAAATGGATACCCATACATGATCAATATAGGCTGACCCACACAACATCGATGTTCTTCTATCACATTACAGCCAGCCAAAGGATTGCTTGAACACGATGCGATTGAGATCCGTAGAATCAGACCCTCCAAATATCAGTCGTACATCAACCACCAATATGCTCCAAAAAATATTTATCCAATTGACAACAATGTCATTATGGTTCTAACGTGACATATTGTGGGCAAATCGAATACCCGGTTTGTGAGTTATAAGTGATTTAGTTCCGAGAGCCTGGTTGGATTCGGGTTCGATCCAACCCATCCAATCTCCATCATTCACCAAAACTCAAGTGCATTATACCAAAAGGACTACCTTGATTCAATGACCCAGTTTCGTAGACAGTTGATCAAACTGATGTCTTTTACTCATGATATGGACCTTAATGTTTTTTAAGATCCAATTGGCCCCAGTCATGTCCAAATCGGTCATCCGACCCTACCCGACCCGTCACGGATGGGTGTTGGCGGGCTCAGACCGACACAGATTGGTGGACCAAAAGGGCGGCCCATATAGCAAGGCGGTGGCCCACATGGGGGCACATCCAGCTGGGCAGGCGGCCCAGCTACATGAGGCGTGACCCACAAGGGGGTGTCCCGGCCGCGTGAGGCGCAACCTGCATGGGGGTGGCCTGTAGTCCTCCTGAGATTGCGGGGTGGGGGGGGGGGGGTGGGTGTTTCCCCCTGTTATTTCGAATAGCCATGGGTTCATTCAGATTGTGAAATGGTGGCACCACGTGGGTACCACCAGCCACCGTATAACACGCCAGGTAGACGTGGGTTCTGCCTCATACGCACCTTCGGATATGTACCCTTGCATGTCAGCGGCATGCTGAACTTGCCACCTCCCCTTCCACAGCTGGCCGATGTGTCAGTCTCCTTCTCTAAATATTGTGGCTGGTGAGCCATAGCCCCTTGCTCACCGGTGGGTACACGGTGGCGCGCTGCACCTCCTCCACGGTTGGCTAGTGTCAGCCACTCCGATGACCACCGCAGGTTAGTGCCACTGCCTCCTCTAGAGGCTTCTAGTGGAGCGCCACGTCCTTTGTATCTAGTCAGTGCTACCATGCCAACGGTCTTCAACAGAGGGAACAAGGGTTGCATAGTAGCAGAGGGTTCAAGCCATGTTTGTTAGGCTGAGTCTCTCCATGTCTGATCATAACCATTATTGATGATGAAATGTTTTGTTTCATTCACTTGAATTAAACAAGAATCAATCCCCTACCTCAAGAACGATGGTGAAATGCCCGCCGTTTAGGAAGTGAGTAAGTGTTCTTCATCAACCGTAACTAGCCTCCAATGAAGTCGGTTTATCATTGATCTCTGCTTATGGGTTTTAGTTTCGCTTGTCACCACTGGTTGGAAATGACCCCATCCTCCAAGGGTTTGGTGTCTCTGTACTTTTCCATCACTTCGCTGCATTGTGAAGCCATGACGACACCTCTCCCCATGCTCCATATAAATAGGAGAAGCGGAGGGCAATTAACAACATTTGAAATTAATGGGGTCTCATTAATTAAAAACATTCCAAATTCCGCAATGAATTTGTTACTTACAATTGAATGGTTATCCCATTTATTGTATAGACACAATGCTGGTATCATGTTGTTGTTTTTCCATCGGAGGAAAAGAAAAAAAAATAACTATGTTATTTTTATTATTCAATAAAATGTTATGAAACTTATCATCTTATCCAGACCTACTGCGGTCAAAGTGAAGCCTCCCTTAATGGAATCTAAATGTCACGTATTCAACAGTTACCTTAGATCTTTTATCTGAGCACCTGTTTAAAAGTTAGAAAACACCACTCGTGCGTTTACTGAACGTATCTAAAAACATTCAGAAATTCTTTTCGGGCACATCAGCCCTCAAAATCATGCACTATCAATTCTCACAGACACATTATAATTCTATTTAATTAATAAAATTACATGTAAAATCTGGGTCTTTAAATTCTCCCCGCCTTATGGCTTTTCTTCCATGAAAGCCACAACAAGGACTATGGAAACAAAATGGGGTACTGATCTTGAATTTGTGACTCCCGCTCCCATGTGATTTTCCTGGATGTTCATGTGCTGCCCGTGAAAGCACACCAGAGGTATCGACCACCCACAAAGGACCTGCTCCTATCGATTTTCAATCTATACTAGAACCTCCGTAAATATTTCTCCATCATCAAAGTCATGCTCGCATGGTCGATGATGTGAGATAGATCATGAGCGTATCTTCTCGGCAAGGATACATGGTGTTGAGATGGTATGCCAGTATGATATACTCTATAATACCAAATGTAGGATCGAAATAATAGAGATACTAAATAATGTATCTAATAATACTCGATATACAAGAGGGGGGTGAATTGTATACTTTTAAAAATTCATTTTCAACATTAAAAGATGGTTATGATTAACATAGTTAAATAAGTTAATTCAAAAAACCTCTAAATTCTATACACTTTCTAGATTCAAGAAATATGATATCGAGAAAATGAATCTGGAAATATGGTTTCGGAAAATGAAACTAAATGAATGTTTACAAAGAGAAGGATTCTACCTTAAAGCATATAAGATCTTACTAAATCAAAGTACAAGTATAAGGAATTATAAGATAGTTATACATTCCTCAAAAAATAAAATGATGCAGAAAATGTGTAACAAATCATGTAACAAGTAGTAAATATTTTTACACAAAGAGAAGGGTATCCAACAACCTTGGATAAAGGTACATTGATTTATACTTTCAAGAAAGTCTGTCTTACCCATACCTGGGTAAGCCCTCGATATGAAGATCAGAGTTTGTTTTTCTATCCACGCATGCCCTCAACATCAAGGTAGTCGACACCTCTGTCTTCCTCAACAAGGTAGCCCTCAACTTCAAGGTAGTCGACACCTCTGTCTTCCATTCCCCGAAAGCCCCCGAATGTAATCAGAAACATTCAGAGTCGCTTGAAGCATATCTGAACAAGACGTTTAGTACAAACAAAGCAATGAATGTATCCCTCTAGAAACCACTTCAACAACATGTAATCTCTGGAGTCATAGAACAGTGCTGAGATACTTTCCAATGAGATCCTATTTATAGGCACAACACTAACGATCAGCTTCGTCTTCCAACAGTCATATTCTTCGTTAAATTTCAGAGGTACCTATACACGTTTCACTCAAACAGTAGTTAGTTACTAATTGAATTAAAGGAATCATTTTATAACAAAAAACACGTGTAAGAAAAATTATGGTAATATAACCAAAAACTAGTAATCGGAATGTAATCAAATAAAATTTCTGAGTCAAACCAAAAATGAATTCGTAGTCAATAATACAATTCTTTTCGTATTCTGTTTTCTAAGGAATTAGGAACCTGAATTCTATAGAATTACGGAATCTGAATTTCAAGGAAATTCAGAATCTGGATTAACATGAATTCAGAACCTGAATGTACAAAGTTCAATGTCTAAATTCATTAGAATACGGAGTCAGAAATCATGGGAATCTGTAACCTGAATTTGTTTTCTGAACATAGAGGAATTCATAACAAGAATTCAGAGTCAGTATTCATTAGAGTTCATACTCATAATTCGTAATTATAATTCGGAGTCAGATCCCAGAAGAGTTCGTTAGTAGAAATCATAGAATTCTGAGTTAGAAATTAGAATAGTTTGGAGTCTGAATTCAGCGAACTCAGAGTCAGAACTCAGAAGATTTCGTAACCAGAATTCTCATAATTCGTATACAAAAGAAGAATGCTTCATATCTAGGTAATTATTGGATTCCATGGTTTTCGTTACAAACCAAATTTGACACTAAGAAAAATTATTATATGAACAATGAGAACATGGTACGGATAAATTTCCAGGGGGATGGAAAATTTTCCTTATAGAAGTAAAAAATAGGGTAAAATGAGATTTTTCGTGGGATAAGGAGTTTTCAATTTTCAAAACAAGAAGGAATAGTAATGTCATAAGGAAACCTTATTGACTCAAAAATCTCCTCCAAGTATGATGGAATGGAAAATTCATAAGGAAAACCTTGTTGACTCATCACGTGGAAGACGACTTGAACCGCCTCCAACTATAGTTGAAGTGTGAAGTAGTAAACAACCTTTCCAATCCGCCAAATTATCAGAAATGGTTCTATAAACCACTTTTACAACATTCCACATCATCTAAATCTCTGTAATCCTCATCAAGGTGAGGCCTGTAGGAAGACATGGCCTCCTTCTTCAAACTCCAATGGTCCCCACCACTGGTCAACATAAGTGTTATTTGTGCTTTGTGTAGTCTTCATCTGCACTAGGATGATTTTCACATTCTCAATAGTATCCCATACCAACTGTTGACCCATAATTGATGACTCCCCTATGTCTGTCAAGCATAGAGGTGATCTGAAAGGTTTCCCACAAGGGGATTCAAATGGTGCCATACCAATGGTGGAGTGATAACTATTGTTGTTTGAGAACTCCACCAAGGAGAACTAATCCTCCCACCTACAACCAAAATCTAGGAGACACGAACGAAGCATGTTCTCTAGCATCTATACATTTCACTCTATCTGCCCCTCTACCTAAGGATGAAAGGTAGTGCTTAAATTATGCTGAGTCTTGAACACCTCCTATAATCCCTTCCACAACCAGGATGTGAAACAATCATCACAGTTAGAGACAATCATCGATGGAACCCCATGGAGTCACACATTCTCCTGTATGTAGAGGTTTCCCATGACCTCTACTGATCCCTAATATCAGATAGGTAGGAAGTAGTTTTACCTGGTGTGTCTGTCAATAATCACCTAGAGAGAATGATGTCCCCTAGACGTATGTGGAATCCATATCACAAAGTCCATGGATATTCCATCCCACATACACTCTAGCACCTCTAGTGGCTGTGTAAGCCTGCTGGAACTTGATTCTCATCCTTCACATGATGAAAAGTGAGTCATCAAGAAACAGACACTTCCACTTCCTTATTTATCCCTAGCCACTATTGTTGATGTCAGAGGTCCTGGTACATCTTCGCCACCCTAGGATGTACTGCCAGAGGGGAAATATAGAACTCCCTCAACACCTCATCTTGTAGCTCCACTGCTACCATGGAACGTCCTCTAAAGGTGTTGGTGTACTCCCAACCTACATAAAATCAATCAGGTTCTATCCGGAGAATATCTAAGCACTTCGATCCTCATAGTCAATTTCCCCAGGCTGCACCTCTCTAACCTGTTGAAGGTGGGGAGGAGTTACTGTCATTGATTGGATGTATGCTGCTCCATATCTATAAACAATGGATATCTGTAATGCGGCTAGATACTCTATCCATTCACTCTGCAACTGTAGACCATACCTCCTATTGAGTGCATCTTCTACCATGTTCCCCTTCCCAGTAGTATAGACTAACTCAAAGTAATAGTCTTGGAGGAACTCTATCCATCGTCCTTGTCTCATGCTCCAGTCCTTCAATACAAGATTCTCTAAAATCATCATTTATAAAGGAATTTAACCTACATACTTTAGTTTTCCATACTCCCACTGAGAAAATGAATCAGATTCGTGTCGGTCATCTTCACCAATAGGAATATATTTACCAATACATTTTCAAAAAAAGTAACTAAATTTTCATAGATTACATGAATTAATAACATAATTTTCTGATATCAATCTCAATAATCAATGTGATGAATAATATTTTTTTTCTAATTAGAAGAAGGGAAATGATCTGTCCAAATGGAGAGAATGGGATCCATTCATATGAATGAAAAAATTGACTCATATATTACATTATATATAATTTAATATTAAACATGAATTCACTAATATAAAAAAAAATTTATACAATTCTGGGTAAAAATTAATTTATGTATAAGAAACCCTTACAATTATATTATTTTGAATAAAAATCACCAAAAAATTCTTGTCAGTGTTGATTTCCTTTAAATAAATTACCCACATATTTCATTAACAAGAAATAAATAGAATAATTTATTCTGATATGTTATCCTTATTTTCAATTGATTGAAGATCAAAATTGGAATATACTTCATGAGGGAATTTTAAAATATGATCAATTTCATTTGAGATGATCATAATCTTCATATCATCTACTCATAAAGATATGGAATCCTTAGAATCATCGAAACAAAAATAAAAATTTATATACAACTAGTTTAGTTCTATCTCATAAAAAATATATATTTACATTTTTATATATAAATTACAAATCATGAAAAACAAGATGATCCTTGAGCATAAGAACATTCTCATTTAGCCTTTCAAAATATATGAATTTTCCTTGAATAATCTTCCTGAAGGGTACATGTTGCCAATTTGGATCATTGGGATCACCATATTCAATTCTTACAGACTTATACAGTTCTAAACATCTGATGGATTTAGGTTTTCATATACTAGGGTTTCGAGAAATGATGGGGCTCTCATAGATGATCAATTTTGAAAACAAATCGTTTGTAATGATGAAGGGTTTTTCAATTGTATGATGATGTTGTCTAGTGTCTCGTGACGATTATGTATGGTATTCATTAAATTTTGAAATTTTTAAAATGTTTTTTAACAAACCAAAAATGAAAAAAAAAATTAAATCAATTTTTCTAAAAGAAAACAAATAAAAATGAAAGAAAAAAAAATTTAATGAAATAATAAATAAATAATTAAAATAATATATTCATTACTCCCCATTAATAAAATGAAAACATGAATTGGGAAATGGTTTACTAAAAATATCATATTTTCATATTTGATATTTATACATTCTAAAGACATATCCATTTTAAGAACATTATCTATTTGAAAATGATTCATTATATCAATATGGTATTTACTAGAATGACTTATAGGTTTTTTGGAAATTTTTATAGTACTTTTATTTTTAAATAAAAACAGTCTATTAGATAAATTTTCTATAAAATGTATTGGATTGTCTTTCATCTACAACAATTGTGCACAAAAACTGCCAGCAGATATATATTATGCCACAGCTGTTCATATTTAAACAAAGTGATAGTTATTACTAGACCATTATAATAATTATTTTCTTAATAAGTGACTAGTTATTGAGATGATTTTTCTATCTAATCTAACACAAAAAACTCATAAAATGTGTATGAAATTAAATTATTATTTGATGTTTTTGGGTAAATAGGATATTGAGAATCATTTCCTTTTAAATATTTTAAAATTATTTTTTCAGTAATAGGATGTAATTTATTTAAATTTAATAGAAATATAGCACAATGAAATATAGAAAAGATTATGATTGCTTTACAAGTAGTACAATATAATAAACAATAAATTAGACCACTATATAACTTATTTTCAACTGGTTTTCCAACTTCGCCCAAGTCATCATTTATAATGGTACATATGGGAGTTGTGTATGTCTTACTATTTTCAATTCCAATATTTTTAATAAATAATTAATATATTCATATTAAATAAAAATTTTACATAATAAAATATATATATTTGAAATCCTAAAATGAAATTCAACTCTCCCATCATACTCATTTGATATTATTTTTTCATTATATTCAAAAAATCATTAAAAAGGTTTTTATTTGTTCATCCAAAAATAACATCATCAAATTAAATTTTAGTAATAGAATAATAAAATATACATTTTTATGAAAAATATATGAATCTATTAATCCCTTATAAATTTCATTTGAATTTAAAATACCTTAATGTTTCATACAAGTCATTAGCTGCTTGTTCAAGTCCATATAAATATTTATTATGTTCAACAATATAATTAGGATGTAGTGTATTTTCAAAAACTGGTGGTTGTTCAATATGAAATATATCCATTTAATATTAAATTTTAAATATATTTAACATATATATGATATAAGTTTATATTAATAAAAGATGAATAGGCTAAAACGATTCAAATGGATTCTAATATAGGAATATAGTAAATGGTTTCATCATAATCTATCAATTTTTTTAATTATATACATTTTCTACATATATGGAAATTTTCATAGTAATAATACCTAGATTTTATTTTTTGTTTATAAATATCCATTTAGTTAATATTTCATGATAATTAGATGGTATTTCAACTAATTCTCAAACATCATTTCTTCTGAATTTGTTTAGTTTCTCTTAGATGGATAACAACCAAATCTCTTCATCTAATGCTTATTCAAAAGACTTAGGTTCTATCTATGATTTATTGATAGGTAATTTTACTAAATTTCTTTATTTTCTTCTTGTTTTAATTTCTATGTTTATGTCTCTTATATTAGTATCTAATGTATGGTTCAATAAGGTTCTAGACTGTCTACGTGTGACACTATTAGTTTATTTAGTTTTTTGTTATTTTGAACTAGACTGAATTTCATTTACATTATATTACATAATCATTTATGATGTGATAAGGCCCTTGTATTCTGGAGGGTGAGTAGTATTATATGTTTGGTCATAATTTTTTTTAAAATGGTTATTTTCATTATACATCACATAAATTTATTATTCTTTAATACATGAAATTTTATTTAATATTCTATATGATTAAGGCCTATTAGAAAAACCTAAAAATATTCCAAAATAATCTATTAGATCATATTTACTATTGTTCCCTTAGTGTTCATGTTATATACAATTAATTGAAAAGCATTAACGTATTTACATTAGGTTTCCTATTATTCTTGAGTTAATAGTGAATCTTATTAATAATTGGTTTTACTAAAACTCTACTCATGATATATAAATCTATAATTATATGTTCTACTAATATATAGGTTGGAATAATGTTTCCATACAGAAAAGTCCTTGCTTTTTCTTGAAATGTTTTTTTCTTCATTCAACATTTTTATTTTTTGGTGCTCTTGAAGTATAAAATGTGTTATTAATAACTAAATTTAAGCATAAAAATCTAAATTCTATATTATCACATTCTTTATCATGATCAATTCTCAATGAAATTATTTTAAAATCTTTATCATGTAGAAATATTTTTCCAAAACCTTGAAAAACAACTAATAATTACCTTTTCTATTTTAGAATGTAAACCCAATAAAATCTTGAAAAATCATCAACAATAAAATAAATATATAATTTTCCAACAAACATTATGCTCTTGATGGTCCCTACACATCCATATGGATATTTTCTAATGTTATAAAAGTTTCAATTATGTTAATTATTAAGAAATATGACTTGGGTTGTTTTCCAATTTGACATGCATCACAAAATATATCATTTCCAAACATAAGACTAGGAAAATAAGAAAATAATTATTTCTTATATAATTTATTTTAAGAATATATATTGAAATGTCCTTGTATTGTTTGGATGATCCAAGAAACATTTTTCTTATTAGTTTAACAATTTACTTTATATTTACAGAAGAAATTGAAATCCAAAATATAAATATTTTAAGTTTGGTGTGCATCAATTATATATACATTATCATTAAAAATAGAGTAGGAATTGTTAAAAAAACAAAACATAATATCCATCAGAAAAATGATTAGATATAATTATCATGTTTTGTTTTACCCTTTACCAAATATTAAATTTTTATTGAAATTTTCATTGAATCTATAATTGTTTGATCTCAAATAATCATTCTTTTTTTATAGTCACCAAAAGATTATAATCCTCTATTCCTTTGAGTTATTGTCTGGAAATTTGTTTAGACTCCACCAAAGTGTCAAGAGAATCCACTATCCTTATACCTTATTGATATTCTATTCTATTGGACATCTTATTTCGAATTCAATTAATCATTTGTTTTTAATGAACATATTTTCATGGCTCCAGTAGTGTAAAAAACATATCATGGAATTCAGATATGTATTATTTAAAAAAAAAATTATCAACGTCAACAATATTTTTTAAAATAAAATCATTTTCAATACCATTAATTTTAGTATTTATCTATTTTTAATTTTTAGTGAAATGGAATTTTATATTACAATAATAGCAGGTATAATTTTTTTAATTAGTATGAATTTTTTTTATAACATTGATTTTCCCCCTTTCGTCCTATTCCATGTTTTTCTTTTTTGATAAAATTCCTTCCCTGATTCTCATTCATATTTTTTCCCCTTTTACAAAAATACTAGAATCACTTTTATTATATTCATCTTCATTATGTAATTATTTATCCTTTTTTGCATGATAAATATATTTTGATGTATATAAATTGAATTTTTCAATTAGATCTATAATTTTTTTGTATTGTGTCAAAAAAAACTAAAATTTAATTATATTTACTTTTAATGATTAATGAATCATTATAATTATATTATATTTTTATTATATCATATAATATTAAGCCTCAAATATACTATTTGAACATATATAAGTTAGATGAAAAAATATATGACTGTACCTCTTATTATTCAGTTGTCATAAAGTATAGATTGTTATTGTGATTTTAATCCATTTATGTATCAAAAGATGAGGATCTTTCGATGTCATCAGATACACTCCACTTAGATTTCAAGGACGTATTTATTTTATGATCATAATTTTCATTCATCTGATATTAATTTTTTATCAAATTTATTATTTCAGTTGGGGGAAATCAGGTTTCATGTGACCAAACATTTTTAGTTATAACATCATAATTATTTAGGCTCACTTTCATCCTACTTAAATGATTTTTAAAGAATATTTTATTCTTGTAGCATTTTATACACATGTTGTATTGTTGTGCATGTTCTATTTCATAGACTAATGAATCTTAATTTTATGTTTTGACTTCTTGTTTTGATTTTATATCATGCTTCATAGAGGTCACCATATAGGTAGTGATTTCATTTTTTAAAAAATTATTATGAACATTATATTTATCATTCATTTTGACTTCATACATCATCAATGATCTAATTAATTACATCATAGTCACATTAATTATTGCTCAATATTGATGAATATATAAATATATGGAATCACATTTTGATGTTTCAACATTATGTCTATTTTCTTATTGACCTCATACACTAATGGTATCTCCAAATGTTCCAATTTTGTTAAAAATTTTCGTTAATCATGGATTTATTTGGGTAATTATTTCACCATAAAAAATTATGATGAAGTAGAATTATATTTTTTCAATAGCACACCTCATCTCTTTAGATATTTTGTTTTCCATAATATGCAATATAAATAGTTATCCAAATCTCATATCCTAAATGGTATTTTTAAACATGATTAAATAATTCATGATCAAGTCCACATATGATAAAATTAATTTCCAATGATAGGTTGCATTATACATATTCTATTGTTTCATCCCAAGATTATATTTTCTCATGAAATAACTACAGATTTATGAACACTGAATAAACATTGAATCAAATATTATTCATATAAATGATCATTCGTGAATTACAACATACATTGTTTTCACCAACAAAATATGGAGATTGAGTCGTAGTAATGCCTTATTTTAGATCATTCATTGAAATGATTTTGTATATACGATATTATTTTGATATTTCTAGTTCTTTTTAAGAAAAATATAACTTCAGATACAAATTTTTATATCAGAATAATATAAATATTGAAATTAGTGGGTTAATTGTGTCTTTTATATAATATTCACAAATTTTTGTATTTTTAATCTCTTTGTGATATAAGAATATATGTAACATTGTCTTCAAAAATAAATAAGATCCTTGTATAAATAGAAAGAATGAAAAAAATAGTTTTTTGGGGCACAAATATCCCCTAGTGCATTCCACCAAAACTCTCTCTAATCCTGGTATATATCACTAGAAAATTATCATATCAAAAGTGCATGAATCCAACAACTGAGTATATGTATTTGATACCATTAAAAAAATAATAAAAACGATTCTTCATGTTTTCTTATGTAATAGATTATCCACATCATATATAGAGAAAGTGATACTCTACCATCCTGAGTCTATGTAGTCAAAACACCAATAAATCAAAAGAATTTTATTTGTCAATTGATCAGGTTGCAATTCATAGTTGCATTAGCAACAACTAACAATAGATGGATATTATTCTATAGAAATTAATTTTATCAAGAAAAATTAACAATAAAAAGCTCTTTTTTTAGAAATTCATCAATAAAATTATTAATAGATAAACCGTGGGAATTTCATAGTATTATGATCTTTGAAAATTTATATCTTTTAAGTGTATCCTCTTTCTAAAAAATATCAATGTCGATTGTTATTTTTTGTAGTTATATATCTAAATATATTAAAATTTTAATAGTAATATATATTTTAAAATTAATTTTAATAGAATTGATGTAGATAATAAAGCTTTCTTCGATATTCTAGATCTAATAAACTCACCTGATAGATTGTGGATATTTAAATATGTATCAATCAGTGGTGTCGTAACTTCTCTTAATAATAGGATTTATTTCCCCAAAAAAAATAATGTTTTTTAATAAATAATGGGAAAACATTGAATCATTCATAATAAATTATTTACATGAACAATATTTATATCATAACATTTTCAGAAATATTGGTAAAAATAGCAGATTTTAATCTCTCTTTATAAATAGTTAAATGTTATTTTCTTTCAGAAATTTTAAAAATACCAAACATAGGGTTTTACTACATACCATAGGGTTCTGTAGCCATGCATTCATTCTCAAAATGTAGGTTTGAAAAAAAATAGTTGATTATAAAAGTAATGTTGATGAAACAAAATATGTTTTCCTTAATCGTAGGGTTCCTTAACCATATTTTCTCTTCTTATAAATTTAAAGTTCTATCCAAATGTGAGGTTCCACATGCATAATTTCCTGTAATCATTGGGATTATGATCCATATGTGTTATTCCTGGAAAAGGGTTTATTCCATATGTTATGTTTATCATCATCGAGTATGAATAATGATTTTTAGAAAATATAAAAATTTCTTCCAAATTCATTGAGGAATATTCCTTCTGAATTAATAGAATGAATATAATTGCAGAATAAATATTTTAATTAATATTTATTTTGTAAAATACACTTATAGTAATATCATTATTAAATAAAAAAGTCATATTATTGATCAACATAATGAATATGATTTATAGATTATTTTTTTGAAAATACATGTCGTAGTACATAAACATACTGAATCTCTCCTAAGAAAACGTTCACACAATATAACATTGAAGGAAAAAAGAATTGGGATCACCCTTGTCCTTGGGTTTGAACGAACCTCACCAAGAGACGAGGAAGGAAAAATATTCAAAAATTAAGGATGAAAATGGAACTACGGATCTTACCTAAATGATTTGTCCAATAAATTATATGAAATATTGATGGATTATAGAACAAGGAGGAGCCGAAGGGGGTGCATCGCACTTGGAAAAGGGGATCCCAAAGAGGGGAGGGATACATTGTGATTTATAAGGCAGAAAAATGGGTAGGCATTATGTTTTTGTTATAAATTAAATTATTTTAATTTTAGTATTCAAAAAAAGAATTATCATTCACAGTTTGGTCAATACAGTTTGGATAATTGTGTGGAAACCATGTTACCTCTACTTGGCACCGGGAACACTCCACATGAACTGTCTATATGGTTTAGAAAACCACACGCCAACCATTCTGTGAACAGTACTAAAGTACTGACCATTTCCCACTAACATAGTAGGCTAGGGACACAGTTTGGAAAACTATGTGCATCCCGTTCACATCCCTACTTACACGACATCCAAATTTGGGATGGTTTCCTACTAGGGCCGCACTATTTCAGAGAAAACATGAACCCTCTATATACCACCAAAACATATGATTTCCTACCCCAACACTCTTAAAACACAATGTGACTTTTAATGGACCCTTGGATCCTTTACCCAATCCCCAAAAAAAACAAGTTTATTTGATTTGAATATCATCATTTCATTATGATACCCGGTTTGTAAAATGGAATATATAGTAAATACAAATGTTCAAATTCCATTGGAATTCGATAATGTTCAAAAACATGATACCTTAAAAACTCCCAACCATAGAACATATCATCCCCAAGAAGCATCAGGGAACAAACCATAACATAACCTATCTACAATGTTCAGAAATCACCATTCAAACATTGTAATTACATTTTCAAACACCCTATGCACTTCAATGAATCAAATAATCATACAGAACTTCAGTAGTCTTAACATGAGCCAACTGTAGATTTTCAAATAGAAACACTAATATAGATCATACACATTCCCTTTTAGGTAAGAAAAATATCATATCATCTTATCCTTTTTAACATAAAAAATGGTGCTCCCCAACATTGTATTTAAACATTTAGGAAGGTCCAATTATGACCCTCAACAATTAAAATGTCATAATTTAATTTCATTCATGTAGAAATCATATTAATGAAACCTCTGTTATGAGTTTGAAAATACCAAATGGTAGATCCCCCTTTGAAAACATTTACCTAGGTCGAGCCATATTTATATAAAAAACCCTCACTGACATATTATGCACTTTTTATTCACTTGATGGCATGCCAAAAAAATTTCCTTAACTAACCACTTCATTTCGGAAGAGAGGAATCTAGTTGAGACATTATGGTAGAAAATTCTAAACTATGGTCGGATATGATGTCAAGAATTTTACAAAGATATCATAGATGCCTTATCCTAATTCATCTCCCATTCTCCACAAATACATCAATTGATGTCAATACATGACTTCTTATGATGTGAAAATATTGAACCATCAACTGATAATGTAAACTATCATGCCACA
Source organism: Viscum album (assembly GCA_963277665.1). Taxonomy (NCBI): domain Eukaryota; kingdom Viridiplantae; phylum Streptophyta; class Magnoliopsida; order Santalales; family Viscaceae; genus Viscum; species Viscum album. Next base: position 2,063,130,581 of record OY728121.1, read on the forward strand.
ACAAAAATAAATGAATATCCTAGATCCAGACCAAAAGAATAATTATCCATTGAGGCATCATCCCAAGCCCAAATACCAATTTGAGATATCCTTGAATCAACTAGAATGGGTATAATGTATTATACCAAGGTAGTTCCTAGTCTGTTTCAAAGTGAGATGTTGGTACGAGACGAGATGTCCATATCGGACATTAAATGAGCACAAATAGTCATCATCCTAGTGGTCTTGTTAATGGAAATGACTTTTGCCCATAATATCATGCTAGCCCTTCGAACACATGATCCCTTTTAATAATTAGGACAAAAAAATTCTTCAAAAACCATTCTTCTGATTTTAAATACATAGAGATGTATCAAAATAGCTTTATATATTAAACGCATTAGGTATTTGTAAGATGAATGCTCTATTACATCATCCATATCATTTTCAAGATAAGTTTCATTCATTTCTAATTTAAAATAGTGTTATATGATATTTCCAAAGACAATTTGTTGAACTAACACAGATGGAAAACATTTAGATTAATCTCATCTTCACCTGCTGACACAACATCACTAGAACCATGATGCTTACACCACCTAGGAAATTCATGATCTTTCAAACTATTCCAATGAAACCCTTCCAAACTAATGGAATTTTAATGGTTATTTCACATCAAAAACCTATTCAAAATCATGTTCCCCTAAATGCCCCAACCCAATTCCAAACATGCAATCCTCAATGGTATTCAGAAAAAATTAAACTTTTGTAGCATTAATTAATTGTGTTTCTTCTACGAGGATGGAAAATTATAATAGAAATGATGTGAAACTTCATACCTTTTGATTATCATATTCATTTATATATGCGATTGATAGAATAGATGCAAAAAGTGGAACTAGAATAGATTAGATTTAAACACACATTTGATATTCCACAAACCAGTTACTACCATATCAAATAATTTGGCATCAAAGACCAAATAAAACCAAATGGTGTTTCGAATCAACTTATTCTTAGATATTCATCCTAAGGAGTTGGAAACAAACTTATCCCCAATTCCTAAGTCACTCTACCTTATATATGACCTGATAAGGTTCACAACATTACATGTATCATCAACCAAACCGAACTCAATGGGTACCTTATAACAATTAACAAAACAATGGGTTGAAGAAATATCAATGCATATAACCTCCATATTAAAAAAGAATTGGAATATCTGAAATATTTTCCATAGGTTTTCCACACTATGAAAGCATGCATCAGTTTGATCTCACAAAATATTTTTCCAAATGTCACATTTCTCATAAATTAATTAACATTAATGGAGATGTACTGAGTCATCCATTAGTAACGAAAAGAAAGGTTCAACCATCCAACAAAGGAGATGGTCCTCCCTAAAGCTTGTTTTAAATGCTGAAATCAAGAATTAATTTATTCCTATTCCTAAATCAATGGCTGGAGAATCCTTGAACACCCATCTGAACATGGTTTTCATTAAATATCAAAGCATACTACAAGGGACAACAAGACCTGAACGGTTTCAAATGATATAAATCTATCAACATTAGAATGTAATATTATTCTGTAAGGGTGCTACCTACCGTGACCCAGACCCTTTCAAAACATAAGTATTGAACCTATATCTACATAATAAAAAAAATCACTAGTCCCATGAAATTTACATTTTATCCATTTCTTAAATGAATCATCCAAATAATAAATGATCACATATTTGATCCTTGTAAATACACCAAAAATATTTAAAGTACCCTTATATTAGTGTTTAATGAAAGGAAACCACTAACTGTTCTATTTTTTATGTCACTTTATTAATTATCTCTAACCCATAATCATTTGAATGAACTTGAAACTAAACCTCATGTACCCATTAAAATAAACAAGTCACTTAGTGTTTAATTTAGTTAATATGATATTGAAAATGTATCCACGTCTTATCAAAAAAAATTAACATTTAATATTAATATAAATTAATTCATAATTATGAAATTTTACTATATAAATGAATTTTAACTGAAATGTAGAACTATAAGGCTTTCATTAAACCAACACGGGGACTTCCAAATAAAACAAAATAACAGTTTTTTATCTATAGATGAAAAAAAATAACACAATGGTTCATCTCATAAAAAAATTCCCCTACTATACTAAATTGGTATAGTTGAGAATTTGGAAATTTAACAAATCAACACATTTTCAATGATTTTTATCATTCATATTGGTAACCTTCTATATATATAGAACTTTTACATAACAGTACACTCAAATGAGTGTCTATATACCAAAAATAAAATTCACATACACCTTACTCTTGGAATTTTCCTCCCATTAATCCTAACCATTCCTCATTATAATTTAATCTTTTTCCACATTTATACTTTTTAGTAAAATTTTATTGATATATATAATTAATGAAAATGGTTCGTGTACACGGGTTACCATTTTTCGAATTATAAGGTTCCCATAAAATTTCTAACTGAAAAATGGATTCTATTTTAACAAAAACAAACAAATATCAGACAATGTAACCATTTTCAAATATCTAAATAAAAAATTGATTAATAATAGATGAAATGAACTCATTGAATCACGCTGAAAAAAATAAGGGAATGTATTATAAACAATGAATTCTATATAAATTTGAAATCATAGAAAAGAATCATTGATGTAGATCAACATTATAATTATACACCCATGAATGTATTCTAAATATGATTTCTAAATAATTTCATAAAAATGAATGGAACAAATCATTACATCACTCAAGGAACACATTCATACTTACCATTAAACCAACTTATGTAGCTACACAACATGTAATTTCAATGGAATATGATTATTTTTCTATATGCCAAATATGATGAATGTAATTCTTCATTCGTTACGTACTAGTCCAAGAGTAAAAAATCATAATTCTATAAATAACTAATAACTGAAATATACACAAATAACTCTAGGTGAAATCATATCCACTGTAACATCAAATAGTATAATCAATAATTCATAGCGCTAGCCACCTGTTCATTTCCCATTGGTGGGTGGATTACACCAAGACATGGCTATTTACCAAGGGGTGACACATTACCATTAAATTTTCTACCTACCTAAAATTAAAAAAAAATCTAAAAATAACTTCTACTACCATTATGTAATGTCTCGGTCCAACATACTACTGTATTTCTTGTCAGACCAGTGGGTCACATAGCCTCAAGCACTTCTCCCCATATGTTATTGGCTACCAACTTGATGCATGGGTCTGAAGAGGAGAGAGTGGTGAAACTGTACCCTCTTACTAGAGTAGCATAAATGGACATTCAATATGAGACAACAAAAAATAGCTCAATTAGTAAATAAATGAAATATATGAAACATAAAAATAATATAACTTATGTAATGCAATCAACTTCATTTTAGACACATAAATAATGTAATGTTGATGATACGTAAATGAAAAATAGACATTCAAAATTCTACAAACTATATGGGAGTACATAAATAAATAATGAAAATAAAATAATCATGGGAAATATCCAAGATCATAAAAATATTTATCATGAAATGTGATCCTAACTCATATTAATAAGCATATAACAACAAGAAAGGGAATATTTCTTACAAATATATGTTCTAATCGGGTACCTCAGTTCAATGGAGTCTAGATAAGGGTGTGATATATTAATCTCATTTGGTTGTAACCATAATTTCTATCCAAATCCAATTTGTGAATATTTATTATACATTGTTCTTAAAAATTTATGATATGTAAGGAAGTACTTGAATGCAATTGTCTAATAAATTCTCAGTTCCCATTTCTATCCAAATACATATTTTAAATTTATATAGGTAATGAACCTATGATTTAATAGTTAGATAGGTTATATTCAACAAAGAAAAAATGATGACCCACCATAATAATTAAATAATTCTCAAGACCTGATGCATATATCTACATCCACCATAATGGTGTAATCAATTATTCCTATCAAGGCCTTATATAAAATGTCAAAAATACCTAAAAAAATATTCAACTTTACCATGGAAAATATTTCATAAGATGAATTTAATTCATTAACCAATTTTGAACCAAATTTCATCTAAGACATTACTATGTCACAATCTATGCGTCATTCTTGTAACAATATCTGCAAACACCACACAAAATCATCCCTGTAAAACCCCTCATTAACCTGATATCACACTAAGTGTTGTATAATATCTCATCCACACATGTTCATCCACAGAGATCCACTGAGGTGGCCCACAAATCTCCCATGTAATAATAATAAATTCACATTAGTTAGTCTCCGGAAATCCATATGGAATCCAAGTGTAACTCAGAATATATTAGTTATAAGACCCTATGAGTCTGTCCTTGAAATCCAAGAATCACTCAGGAAAAAAATTATACCTAAATGACGTTATCAATGTAATTCTTTATTTGAAACCATGTATCGCCCCTGTATTAAAAAATTAAATAAAACATATAATTTGTAAAATTCATTTATAAATGTCATGGATGACCATATGAAATCACATTACAATCCACACCCAAAGGGTGGATAAAGGGATCAGTCATGCAAACTATGCTTGGATCACAATATCTTACATGAGAATTTTTCTTATAAATATCCAATTTAATAAACAAGCCATTACATAGAATAAATATCAATAAAATCATATGGGTAAATCATCATAATAATATTATCATGATTATAAACCACTACATGAAATTTCATTTTCTATCTCAAATGGGAATAACAATTCAATTTAAATTCATGATTAATGATGAAACTGAATAAAAAGGGCCAAAAACTATTCTTATAATCCCTTCCCAATAATTAAATCCACAAGATAATTAAATCATAATCATAAGTTTATGATTCGACATCCCAAGACATAGGGAAAAATTAATATTATTAAATTCAATCAAGAATTAATAAGAAAACTACATCTCATAAACAAAGCATTATATAAATAACTAATCATTATTTTTCAGCTTAGAACGTAGGGAACCTACATAGATGGGTTTTATTAAAAATTATGGTCTTTGATTCTCAAATAATTTCATTTATTACTGTTATCATATCACTCATGAATGTATAATTAATTTTATAAATGAATCACATAATAAATTATCATATTTAAAGCCAAATGAATGGGTACTTCTTTGAGAGAAGAACCAATACAAGTGAAACACATTGGAACATGAAATTTTCAATGGTAATGATTACTTCACACATGAACACATAATCATCCATACATTTATACAACATAATCCACTTTATGCATTCCCCTATCCATTAGGGAATATGGTGAAAGAAGAGATATATATATATATATATATATATATATATTTACATACCTATTTGTAGTAGTGAAAGCCTTTAATGAACAACCAAATGCTCTCAGATGGATGTGGAAAACAAAAAGTCAAAGAGAAACATTTTCTTTAGTGGTGAACAATGAAGCAAACCAAAGCTGAATCGAGAAAAATTTATCACACACTAGAATCAAAAGGAAACCAAAAAACTAGATTTACACTTGAACTAGGATTCTGCCAATCCACACTGGGAAACGAAGAAAGGAATCTTGACCAAATGAATGGAGGATAAGCGTTCTAGGGATTTTACATTTAAGATTCAAAAATGAAAACCCCCCAAAATCTAGATGGATTTAGTAATGTGGAAGATCCTGTTGCAGTTCATCACATGCATCCAAGGAGAAACCAAGGGGATTTTTCATCCCAATTCAGAATTGGGTAAAAGGGTTATATATTAGGTATTTCTTTTACTTTAATATTAATTCAATTAATTTTATATTTTAAAAAAATGGAGTATGATACACTATTTGGAAAAATCATGTGCCAATGATGCACCCTCCATTGGGCACCTGGAACACCCTACATGGGTAGGTAACAAGATTTAGAAAATATACTCCCACTATATGGTTAATAGAATTGATGTACTATCTATTTACTATAAAAAATGTAGGATAGTTTCATGGTTTGGAAAGCCATATTTATCCCATATGCACCTAAACTACCCCACCAGCCTATGGTCATATAGTTTCCTATTGGGGCCATACTATTTCATACAGAAAGTGTTCCATATTTACACACCCAAAACAGTTTGTTCATTGACCCAACACTCCTAAAATGTTATGAGTCACCTAGGGTACTAATCATTTCTTTACCCAATCCCAAAAATAACACGTTGATGTGTTTAAACTCTCATAATTTCATTCTAAATCTGGGTGTGTAAAATGCACCATCCAGTAAATTAAATGGTTACAATTAACATTGAATACCATCCATGTAAAAACATGGGACCATATATATGACCTACTATTTGGTGTATCTGGATGTTGTTTCTGAGGTTGAATCATCCCATGTTCAGTTATATGTTGGCCAAGATTCTTGATACAATTTTTTCTCTAGACTATGGTTGGAGGAGGAGACCCCTCTGATATTTTTAATTAGGTGTTTTCTATTAGTTTTTATCTATTACTCTCATCTTCTATTTTAGTGTGATTATACTGGACAATAGAGATAATCTATGATTATAATGAAGGGACTACTCCATTTTTGCGTGTTCATCAATGCTTGGTTTTTTACCCTACTAATATTTATGTTCTCTAATTGTTGTGTGTATTAACCATTTGTATGGAATATAGGACAATGTGGGTATAAATCATTGGGTTTTTTTATCAGAATATTATATGGTGGAAACCATGTAATTTTGTATGACTTCTTTGATGAAATATATTTTTCATGTTGAATGGAGATGTTGACCCCAGATTTGATCAATCCATTTGATCCCAATATTAGGTAGATGTTTCTTGTGTGTGGAAATTTAAACTGTTTTTCCAAGGTATTGAAAATTATGATTTTTAATTTATATTTCATGTGTATCCATTGTAAATATTGTAAATTTACTTGAAATTTTGGGGTGGGGAGATAATCATTCATTATATCCTCTATCGGGGTTTAAATCGGAGGTTGATTTACCTCAGCTGATAGACTGCAAACCCCATTTGGATTTTTTACACCATTTTTCTCATGTATTTGTGAAAATTTATTTTATATATTATTAATTTCTATCTATTATGACATTATTTTATCATCCCACCCCCATCGATTATATTGTAAGGTGATGGTGGGGTTGCTTTTCATTAGGTGATATCCTTAAGAAACCAATGTTTTGAAATAAATTCCAATTCCTTCATGAAAATTATAGGGGATTATTATCCATTTATAGATAATAATATATATGATAAAAAAACCAAACACAATAGGATACTAGATTAAAAAATAAACTAATATCATGACCCAACCAAAAACCATATTATAGGACAAGTGGAATAAAAAAGTCTATATCCATGGAATCACAAATACTCAAAGTCCAAATAGTCTACCAAATGAAATCAACTCATAGAACACTGAATACACATCCATTACCCAACATCACATTTCAATAAAATTTTATCAATATGAATCACTAAGTAACTGAGATACCATCCCTCTTCATTTGACATTGAAGAAAAATTAGGAAAAATCACAACATAACCCAAGATGGGGTTGATTCGAAACTCAGTAAGATTTCCACAATGTCTTCCCAACACAAGACACAAGGATAATTTTTTTTGGAAATTTCTATAAAATATTTTAAATGAAATTTTAAAAAAATTATAAAATTTATAAATAGTTTTCCCTACAAGGGAATAATAATTTATTATAAAATATTTCTCATCTCATTTGGGATACCAAATTAATATTTATCCAAATCCAAACATCCACACATGCACACATGAATTCCATGTTGATTGTTCAATTATCATGAGTTTTATCGAATTTATCTTCCACATCGTCATATGGTAACCAATAACAGGTTACTTGATAGCACACACAACTTCAATAGGGCCACATCCAATGAGATTGAATCTGTAGCAACCATGTTTTCCAATACCCATTATTTTCCATTATCATAAAGCAAGTATTTCATAAAAGAATTTCAAAAACCATTTTACATGAATAAAATAAAAAACATATTTCTAAAATAATCATTCTATAATTATCATCCAAGGACATTTCCCCCATAAGAGTTCAATTTCCAATATTTCTCAAAACATTCACATATATTGTTTCTAAATAGAACCACACAATATTTCCACAATCATTTCAATCAAAAAAATTCTTTCATGCGGATTCATTAAGTTCTAGTTAATTAGATTTGAGATAGAATCCAAATTCCTCACAAATGATGGTGAAGTTGAAGAAATACACTATGATCCTATATATTTATTCTTTTATCTTAATTCCTACAACCGACCAAACCATAAAACATCCTAAATATTTTCAAAGAACATGGAACTATCCACATCATGTTATATATATCATTATAGGACATAAATGGAAAAGATATCTAATATTATGTCTAATAACATAAACATTCATGTGAATCTGGATCACTAACGGGATTTAGATTGACTAAAACATTCTCCCAGATTGATGGAGGTCTCCTGTAAATCCCTGGGTGGAAAATGAAATCATGTTATTGGAGAATTATTGAATAAATAATTAATTAAGATTTTAATTATTATTAGATTCACGAATTATGATCTTCTATATTTATGAAACATTGTTAGGCTGCATTCTTTTGAAAATTGTGTGCCTATCATAATGTGCTACTTTCTCAAGTAGACCCCTACCAATGTTTTCATGCTATAATGACCATGAATTTTATCAATGAAATTTAACCTTCTTATGTCAGGTAGAAAAAATGACATATAAATAAAAACAGTATTCAAATAGTTAATGTTGATAAATTAGTCATTTTTTAATCCAATGAGAATTCCATGTATTGAAACATGACAATAAAAGAAAATAAGATTATATAATTGGTAATTTTTGGACTTCTGGTCCACTAAAATGATTTCACTGACAAAAAAATTTGTAGAAATAAAAAATCATGTTTATTACAAAATATTGATTAAAAATTTAAATTTGAAATAATATTTTTATTTCTCATAAATAAAAAATGAAAAATTTATATAATTGAATAATTAAATAATTTTTTCAACATTTATAGAATATTTAATCGGTATTTTTGTTTAATGTAAATTTTTATTTAAAGTTTTTAATTAAATTAATTATTCAAATGAATATATATATTCTTAAAATTGTTTCATATATAAATATTTTTATTTCTTATAATTAAAATAATATTTTATGATACAATAATTATTTTTCCAAAGTGTCATAATATCTTTTATAATATTTAAATAGATATATCTCGAATAAATGATTCTTTTAAATAAATATTATAATTTTCATATTTTTGAAATTAATTTCATAACATGGAGTTTATTTTTAAAATATATTCACTGAAAAATGTTTAGTGTGAGTTATTATATTTTTCTAAAATATTTAACATTTTGGTGAATTGGGGAATGCATTAATTTATATTATTTAACATTTTAGCCCAAATACCTGAATTCATGAATAATGAATGTTGTAAGAAACCATTAGTTCAAACTCACATACACTACTTGTTGAACATAGTCATAATAATAAATATTATTTATACACATGATATAGATAATAAACAAATGAATAAAATAAAAAACCACACCTCTAATCCCTTTAGAACTTACACTAATCATTATATCTTTTACCAACATATCTAAATTGTTGAATATTGACAAAATTCACTCAATTTATTTTTCCAAAGACACTTTAACATGTACTTTTATTTTTGGTCTCATCAAAATACAATTTTCATGTCCCATAATGTGTTTCTCAATGAGAAAACATTCAAAAGATAAAATCCTCTCGCATACCCTTTGAATATATTTCCATTTCTATATTATCCTCCACTACCCTATACAGAAGAACATGGTAACAACAATATAATATATATATATATCGGCAATATATTTTGTTAGTTTAAAATCATTCATCAAATCTTTTCTATTATCCTTTTATTCTAAAAATATCGCAAATTTTTGTGATGTGTTGGTTCACCTCCTTCGTGGATGACTGGTTTTCATTTTCCATTATTGGCTATTATAACTTATTTAATATTATGGAACAAATATATATACATAATATTAATATAAAATGATAGTGGTTCTATATGGTCATAAAAACTAGAAGAATAAACTAATATTTTTTCATTAACATATTATCTAATTTATTATTCTCATATATGAAAAAAATTATTTATGGAACCATTTAAATTTATTTATTTATATTAATACCATAAAATTTCAATTCGGTATTTTTCACCCATATGAAATGGAATCAAAAAATTAAACTCAAGGAAGACATTTATAAAAATATGAAATTAATTCACTCCGAAAAACAAAATTAAATAATATATCTTATAAAAATGAACATAAATGAAATTAATAATATTATAATTAATGAAATAAATTTATAAGAAGTCATGAATTAATTAATTAATTAAAAACCATATAATTTATAAATAAATTAAATATTAAATGGTTGAAATAATGATTCTCAATGATAAAAACCATTTCTATAAACTAACCAATGAAGATTAATTTTCTGCTTCCATGATTTGAATTTTGTAAAACTGACATACATATATGCAATAAGAATGATATTTTGGGTATAATAGGAACAACATACATTTTTGATGAATAGTAAGTTACCATTATCAATTGAAATTTTCAATTTTGAATTATAATGTAAACTTATGAATATTATCCCCACCCATGTAAATATAAATAAAATTTAGTCACCATATTAATGAGGTTGATTATTCTTTCCCTTAAAACATATGTATTGATATTTGTGTGAGTAAAAAATATTTAATTTTAATTTTAATTTAATAAATGTAATAATAATAATAATATATTTCATAAATTTATTTCAAAAATAAATATTTTGTTTCCTTATGATTTTGGGAAAATTTTATGAGACCTTAGTTTCTTTTTAAAAGTACTATAAAATCAGTTTTAAATTTATATTTTTTATTTTTCACAAAAATAATTATTCCTTTTATAATTTAAATTTTAAATTATTATAATATTATTCTGTTAAATTGGTTTTCAATTTTGAATTTTACGTGTCAAAAAATGGTTATGGTGAGTTTTTGGGATTTTTCTAAAATACACGACTTTTGTTGAATAGTAAAATTGGGTAATTTGCTTTATAAATACATTTTAAGATAAATAAACTATTACATTAATAATAGATGATTTAAGAAACCATTAGTTAGAAATCAGATGAACTTATTACTATTTTGGGTCACCATAATTAAAAATTATTTCTTATATTTTGTATAATTATAAAATAAGTAATAAGATATTCAAAAACCACTCTTATCATCCACTAGAAAAAGTTACCCATCACTCCCTTCTCTCCACACTCCTCTATTCATTTAAGCTCCTAACTATTTTGAATAAATACTATTCTCTAGTTCCTCCCAATTTCAAGGTTCCCTTGGTCTTTCCAAAATACCAAAACCCCTTCCCTTAAGGAGGTTCTTCGAGAGGATTTTTGTAGACGTAAATCCACTTCCCATTTCATTTGTTATCATTTATATTTATTGTCGTTTCCTCATCTATCACTCACATAATATGGCCAAATGATCATTATAACTCTAGTATCATTTATATAATTGAATTATATCATGTTAGTGGAACATCTATAATACATATCTTTACTCATTCTCTTTTATTTAAAAAATGAAATCATCATTCAGGAGGGGCCATTTTACAACCTCCATGGTTGACATACTTTGTTCAACAATATTTCTTTTAGTTATGGTCATTAAACAATTTTTTGGAAAAAACCTATTATATTTGTTTTATACCCTATTTAATTTTCATTAACCAGTATATATACATAGTATTATTATATACAACAAAACTTGTTCGGAATTTTGAATATATAGACAAAATAATCTAATTGATTGTAATGAATTTTTCACATAAGAAATCATACTCATACAATATAATAAAAGTAATTATATGTCCATTTATTCTTACTAATGTTAACTATTATCATATGAAAATGATTATGGAGAATTATATCTATTCTACATGAACTCTATTAATTATAAACAAACAAACAGATTATGAATATAAAGAAAAACACACTCAAAAATGACAGTATACAATTATTTTTCTTATTAATATGGGCATAAATGATCCTAATAAAAATATAATTCATAACATAAATATACATATGGTTCATAATAAATTAATTAATCAGTTTATTTTGATTATCCATGAATTTAATTTCATGTCCCGAACATGTTCAGGCATAGGTTAAGGGTTTTCTACCTAAACATCCACTTTCATTTGGGTTATTCTTATTCCCCAATTAGCTTAATGAAATTAATTTTTATTCTAATTTAATCTCCATTAATTATTTTATAATCATATATATATGTTTACCAACCATAATCCTTCCTCATTTTATGTGTAGTTAAATGTTTTAAATATTATATTTCAAAAATTCATCCAAAAATACAAGCCTCATTGAAGGGAATTTATTGAACAATTTTATCAAGGGAATTATAAAATCTATTTTTAGTAACCATTTTTACAATGAAATATGTAATTTTCTTGTGAATAAATAACTTAATTCACATATGTTTTTATACAAATATTTTTCCAAAATAGGATTTAATTTAATAAATGGTTATTTATCTAAAGAATTAATCGATGATTTTATATGAGTATTTTATTCTATTTCAAAAAACATATTGATTCTTATGTTCAATTGTAATTTTTTTTATATAATATACCAAATTTTGTTGATTTTTTTGTGATTAGTGTGATTGTGGATGTGCTATCTTGAAACCCTTAAACATGTTACTTTAAATGGCAAGTGGTCATATTTAATGATTGGGGGAAGCTTATTTAAATTTCATAATTTAGTTTCACTTTAAATGTATATGGTGTTTATGATTGTAAATATATTAATTATGAATTAAATGAACATAATATTTCATTTTTTGGGCCCACTATTTCCCCACGATGCATCAGTATGTCTCATGGGACATAGTAGTTTCAGTTTTTACCCATTTATGTATGGTCTTACCATGAGACCTTGACAGAATGATTATGACTTCCTGTATTATGCATTCCATAATTATGAAGGTTGATACTAATATTTCATTAAATAATTCACCAATTTGGATATCTGTGGTTATGTTTTATGAAAATAATTAAACACTGATTATACCTATCACAATACACTAATTTTTTATTTTAAATGAATGTATTTTAATTTTTCATCATTCAAATTTTTAATGTTTATAAATTCTTCCACTTAATTATTTACCCTTAATTAGCATATGAGATTACCCCTTCATAAGTTTTCCTTTCCCCACATAGTGAAGAAGTATATTATTAATGCATTTCAAGAATAATCAATGATATTAAGTGGGAATCAAAATAAGTAGTTATGTTTTTTTTCTTTTAATGGTGTAAAGTTAAAATTATGTATGTATCATGTTCTCAAAATCTACTAAACTATTAATTCCATTAGGGGTGACTTAATTGATTATATGTTAGTGAAAAATAATAAGGCACGTGACCTAGGAAAAATAGGATCATGTCCCTACAAAATTTAAATATAATTTTATTATACAGGGCATTATGTTCCTTTACAGATTTCTTTCAAACCTTAAGAAAGGGATCTCTCTAATACCCCTAATTTGTTATTATGATATAATTTTTAACTATTTATACCTATGTATTAAATCATTATTCATATAAAAATCTTCAACATTCAATTATTATTATTTACCCATATGTATATAGTTCAATTCACCCTTATTAAATGGGGAAATGCTTGTTTTAAATGGGACCCATTTCAATTTCTCGAAGATGACCAATTATAGGAAACATCCATATTTCTAACCAAAATTATAGTGCACAAGATAATATGTTTTTAAACACTATTTATTTTAGATATTCACACATTTCATAATAAAAAAAACTATATTATTTGAATCGTTTTTATATAAATGTTATGCATTTTCCATCATTAATATATCTTTAATATTTTCCCTAAAACTACAAAACAAATTATCATTATTAATGATTCCTAAACAGCCTTTTCAAAAAAATTCACTTCACTTGAACTCATATTATCATGATCTATGACTATATTATCTTTTCATCATCCATTTAAGGGCTCAATCCAATATTTCATGGACACTATCGTAATAAACCTATGGGTTTTGCCATGTGAAATGATTTGGATGTCCATTTATTTCAACAAGGAATCCATATGATTTTTAGTTATGATTAACTCTTTATATGGAACACATATTAATGAAAATGTTATATTTCTAATGACCAGATAGAGATCAAATGTATTTGGTAATGTTTAATCACATGATATGATATGCATGAGTTTATGTAAAAATGAAATCTATAATGAGACTCATTCCACCATTTGATATAGTCTTGGAAATTACCCTTGACACAATTTTATGTCACGTTTAATGTTTTTTCTCATTTATGAGTTTCCATTATAAAAATATCCCATGTTATACATGTTTTTATTTAATTAGTTTATTCTTTTTCCTTGCCATATTACGACATCAAGTCACTCCTTCTATCCCACATGTTATTCTTTCATCCAATGTTTATTTCCATAATGGTGTTTTTTCTCATCCTTTTGGAAATTTTATCCATATATTTTTGTATGTAGTTGTAGGGGATCAATGGAAGTAAAAATATAATTATTTATTATTGGTGAAATGAATTTTTATTTTAGTTAAATTTTTTTTAATTTTTTTTGCTATATCTTTGAATGACACTAGACTAAAGTATCCATTTATTGTATTGGATGAATAATTATTGTTTCAATATTTTAATAATATATATAAATAATTAGTGTCACTATAGTTGGTGTTAGAAATGATTATAGTTATATTTTTTTATTATAGATTTAAAACCTTATTAAGAACCCTATGGATAATTATACCACTATGTATAAACTAGAAAAAAATAGGGAATCACAAGTTTTTATATACTTTCCAATTACAGGTTTATCATTCTATTCTCAATTTCATTTTTTTGTATTCATAATATAAATGTATTCTATCCCTCTAATTTTAATATCTCTTTTATATTTAATGAATGGAAATTGGAGAATTTGTTCCAATAATCTATATGATAGAAATAGGGTGATTTCATTAATGAAATACTAAATACAATGGTGATAGGATTAAAAACCTTATGAATGTACTCGCATCGCTTGCTTATGTAATAAATAATAGCATGAATCATTTGAAACTACCAACTTCAACATATAAATATATTTTAGTGTTATAATCCTTTTTGTGAAAAAGGTATCATGTTGTTCAATGTTCATCTAGTCCTCTTATCATAATAGAATGGATTGAATCTATTAACAATATAATAATTTTCCATTAATGCTTCAATTTAAAAAATAGGATTTTACTTTATCATTTGATAGGATATATTATCAATGATGGACGCTGATCATAAACAAAATGTCTATGGTTTTAATGAATTATGTGGATATAAAAGAAATGAAGAAAATAATTTTCCATAAATAATTTTCCCTACTTTTCTATCTTAATGAGGAGAGAGATTTTCTCACTCATATAGTGAAATAAGATTATTCCATAGTGGTTTATGAAGAAATATTTATAGGTCATGCAAGATATTCTTATGGATTTTTCATGAACTCTAAAACCAGGGGGGATCCATTATATAGTGGATTAATGATGATGCTATAAAAATTCATAGAAATTAAATACTTTTATAGTTATAAAGAAATATTTTCTTGTTCCCTAAAGGTTGAGAAAGAATCAAGATACTTTTAGTGGAAGTATGGACTCAATGAATGAAATTTGAAAATTGATATTAAAATGGGAGAATAAACATACAAATCTCATGAAGGGTAGAAAAAGAAAAATAATAGATATCAATTATGAGGGATGAAGAATACTAGAAACTATATAATGGGGCCAGGAGATGCTTGAAATATGCATTAGAGGGAAATTAAGATAATTATTCCCAAAGGGATTTGAATAATCTCACTATTAAGAAAGAAGAATGTATGTTGTCGATAAATTCTAAACATATAGTGAAATGTAGAAACTGTAAGGAACTTTTAAATTATGAAAACTAGCCCTCTAAGACATGGATTGTCGGAGGAAATCAACAACAACAACAATCTCAAATGTTTTAAGGAAGGTAATATTCTATCACCTCTATTTTGGTGTATTTATATAATATTTTAGTGACATGTACTTTAATTATTCTTTAAATAATATCCAAAAAATTATTTGATTATGTATCTAAAATTTATTAATATTTTGAAAATTTAATATATTTATTTTAGAATTAATATAATATAAGAACGATGGGTTATCAGTAAAAATTGGAAATGGAAAATTATTGCACCAACTTTATAAACCTCCTCCATAAGTGATTTTGGAGGAATAAACCTCCCATTGAATATCATCTTATATCGTTTGGTGTAGTATTATGTTATTTTTTTCATGGATTGGCTATCAGTACAAAACTTTTGTATCAATAACCATAAAAGAGAGATCACTCGTCAAATCCAGGGGAATCCAAGAATTCTATTTCAGCATATGTTGGAGGATAAATATCCACCTAAATCATCATCCCAGTTCTCGAAATTATTTCATTATGGTCAAGAATATCTAGATCAAATTATTGAGATAATGGATATGATCATATCAAAGACATTCCCATTGTGAGGGACTACACAGATGTGTTCCCCAATGAATTGTACAGTTTTCCTCCAAATAGAGAATTTGATTTATCAATTGAGCTTATTCGTGGATCCTTTAATATATCAAATAAACATTATATAATGGAAACCATTGATTTAGAGTCACTGAATAAGAGCATACTATGGAATATAAATATGTTTTTTATATGATATAGTGCTTCACTGTAGGGAGAACTTGTCTTCTCTATCAAGAAGACTGATGGATCAATTCACCTATGAATTGATTATTTTGATATCAATGAAATCCTGATAAACAATAATTATACCCTTCCACCAATATATTATTTGTTTCAACTTTATTGGGACAATTATTTATCTAAGGTGGACCATCTGGAGGGATATCACCAATTAAAATTGAGGAAGGAAAATATTACAAATAATGTATTTAGAATGTTGTATGAACACAATGAGTTCATAGTGATTCCTTTTAGAATCAATAATTCTCCATCAATATTCATGGATATAATTAATAGACTATTTATTGAATACCATTGGAAATTTCTAGTAGTATTTATTGAAAATATTATGATGCACTCCAAAGGAATGTTTTGTACACTAAGAGATTCTGAATATTTATCTTAAAAAATATGAGGCATAAACTATATAAAAAAATAGTAAATGTGTATTTTAAATGGAGAAAGTCTAATTAATGGGGATTTTTCTCTCCAATGGAGGACTTTATGTGAACCATAATATGAAATATGAAACATAAGATATTCCTAAGAAAACATCTTTTAGGGAGATCAATTGTATCATTAGTCAAGGAGGGCATTGCTGATAGTTAATGAGTAACATCATGTGATTTTCAAACCCATGAGCCACGTTATCCTAGAAGGTAGTATTGTTTTTTCGGACATGTGAATACAAACATTTATTTTAAGACTTCAAAAAGAGACTTATCATTGCATTGGTACTTACACTACTGTTATGCAGGGAACTCTTTGTGTTATACAAATATGCTTAATAAAAGGGATTAGGTTTTTTGATATTGAAAAATAATAATGTGATAGCCTATATATCCGAGATATAGAATTTTCATGACAATAACAATCTCATGCATGATCAGGAGTCACTGGCCATTATTATTTCATTGGAAGTATGGTTTCATTGTCTCTATGGGGAGATGTGTGAGATATATACAATCATAAGAGCTTAAAATATATATCCACCTATAAATATATTAATATGCACCAGGCGAGGCAGTTAGAGACCATAAATTATTATTATTTCACTATCCACTACCATCATGGTAAGGGATATAAACATTCATATGACCTAATTATAAAGGTTCCTAAAATTTTTATCAAAGATGATACTCGATTTGGATCGAATATGATTATATTTGAAAAGAGTGTAAATGGTAATAATATTGGAAGGAATATCATAAATAATTTTACAAATGATTTCGTAGACATCCCTCCGGGAGAAAATAATTGTTTATTGATGAAATGATGTTGAAATTCAGAAAAATTAGAACCTACAAGAAATGGGAAATCCCCAATGGTCAAAATTGAGGATGAAGGAATTTAATGATTTCATTCAATACTGCGTGTACCATTGAATCCTGATATAACGAACTAGCACATTAGTTATGAAAATGGTGAAACCTTCTCAATCCACCTAGAGAGGAAAAATATAAATCAAGAACTCTTAAAGAACTATTCTTGTGGGGGAATATGACTAAATTGCTTACAGAATAAGCCCAATGTGCATGGTATGTTAGAATATGAAGGATGATATGACAAATTCAATGGGGATGATGAAACCATTACCCTTACCAATATAGTAATGGGAAAAAATTTCCATGTACTTCGTATCATGATGATTGAATAAATCTATAGGGGATACATCTATATAAGGTTTTTCGGATATTCTTACAATGATGAAACAATATTTTTTAAATTCGATAGGACTTCTCAGTCGACTAACTTGCACAATTATTCATTAATGAAGTGGTGTGCCAGCATTGAGTACCATTATCAATTATATATGATCATGATCCAAATTTTCCTCCATGTATTTCAATATTCTAAAATATTTCATAAATACTACTTTGAGATTCAGTATGTCTAATCATATTTAAACCTATGGCCAATATGAGTATCATATTTTACAATGGAATATATGTTGAAAATATGTTATATGAATTAAAAGGGAGGATTTTAACTACATATACCACTAGATAAGGTTTATAATTATACTATTTTACACTAGATAATCCAAATGGATCTATATGAATCTTGTAAGTCCACATGATTTCATTGGACCTTATTTCTTCAAAGTAATGCAAAAACTTTCACTACACGCAACACTAAGTTCAAGAGCACCAAGACATACCAAAATAGCCATTCAAAAGCGGTTAGGAATAACATTAACTTAATTTTGAACTTTATATAATCCTTATAATTTTAGATTCCATATTATGAGTCTCTTCGAAATAATTTAAGAACAAATTCATTTTTATTCATATAAAAGAAATAATTTTCAAAAAATGTAAATTTACCACCTTTTAATGTTGAACCCTTTTTAAATTGAATATTTGAAACATTTATATATTCAATTTGAAAAAATAAACTTCTTCTTTAGAATCTAGACATAATAATTTAGTTTTATTAAATTTTTGGTTTTTTTCTGATAACTTCTATATTTGGGTGAATAGTTAAAAATACTATATTTTAACTAAAATAATCCTTTTTAATCAAAATAACTTATAGTGATTAATAATACATTTTAATTTATTGTATGTATAACTGAATTATATTTTTACCATTTAATCCAATTATGGTCATCGTATGTAATTTCACTTTGAAATTTCACAT
The DNA here is from genome assembly GCA_963277665.1 of Viscum album. Taxonomy (NCBI): domain Eukaryota; kingdom Viridiplantae; phylum Streptophyta; class Magnoliopsida; order Santalales; family Viscaceae; genus Viscum; species Viscum album. The sequence continues at coordinate 2,063,150,186 of OY728121.1, forward strand.
AAACAAGTGTTAATCTTTTGATGGTTATTATTTCGTAAAAATACTCTTTTTTGTTTTTACAATGGGAATTAATTTTAAATAAATTAATTCAAATTCTATGATTTGATATTGTTGAAATTTAATTCATTTATAAATTCAGAATATCATTATTATCTTAGTGTGAATTTTTGGTATTTTTCTGAAAACTTTCAATTTTCATTGAATAGTGAAAACACTACGTTATTAATTAAAACTGACTTTTTATTTAAATAATTAATTTTTTTAGGTCAATATAGATACAAAATACCTATATAAGTTCAATATAATTCATTGGATTCAGTTTATAGTAATTTTAGATATATAAAAATTTTATCAAACTTTTTACCATTTTTTACCCACCTCCTTGGAGAATTTATAATTTCCATAAAATGTAATTTTACCACTTTTTTGAATTGAATTTCAAAAATATGAGAGAAACGGTTGATATCAATATTTAATATTTGGTTCAATAAGAAGAAAATATTTTTTGGTGAATAGTAATTTTGTTACTTTTATTTACCAAGGTTGAATGTAAATAGCATAATTAAGGGTAAAAATGATATTATTATTAACCTAACACATGTCCTAATTCTATTGGATAAGTATAATTCGACCAAAAACAACCATATGAATAAAATATAAACCTATATGGTCCACTTGGACTAGATTATGACATTTATTATTATTTAATTCAAAGAAGAGTTAAAAGAGTTAAAATTAAAATAAAATAACTAAAACATGATTATTATAGGGTTAAGAATAAGATAAATTCGACTATAAATATTCTTTAGAAAGATAAAAATATTTCATACGTAATTTTATTTTATTTATATTTTTTAGACATAATTAATTTAATTTATTTATGACACAATTATGATGCAGTAATTACCTAATTAATGAAATATTAAAATAATTGATATTATAAATATCCAAATAATTGTAATTTGAGAATTTTAGTGAATTGAACTAATTTTATAGGTTAATATGAAATATTGGGGTTGGTTATACGAATTGTTTTCAAAGTAATAATGCTATTATGAATTTAGAAAAAAATACCAAATATTGTTAAAATTGACATAAAAGAGTTTTTAATACAAATATTATATTATTAATTGAAATTCTATTCCTAAAAATCTATGGTTCCACAAAAAGACGTATATAATGATAGTTTTATCATTAATGAACCGCTTGGGGTTCTCTTGGATGTATATATAGTATATTTATTAAACATATAATATAAAAATAAAATTAGACATGGTATATGTCAAAGTATTTAACTATGAGTTAAATCTAAAATATAAGATTAATATAGTTACCCAAACCTATCTAAAACCTATTGTTTGAGTGTTTTTTAACCCATAACCACCTTATTCTTTAAATAATTTATTTTTTAGCCATTAGAAACTTATAATGTTTTTATTATAAAATAATATTTATACCATTTCCTAAGGTGACCCTCACCCCTTTTATAAGAGGGCAGCCCCCCTACTCTATAATTCATAAATTAGAAGCCATTTGGCTCAGCCAACCCCAGACCAAATAACTTCTCAACTATCCTAAATTCATTCTAGAGGCCTTCCTTTAGTCAGATAGCCATCCTATGTAGCCCTTTTGATTAAATCATATGAAATAACCCCAATAAGAGGTAAATATTTCATCAACTCATTCAAGTTCCATTCTTCATCCACTTCCTCATTTTTTGTTTTTTCCATTCTAAAAAAATAAATCTAATTAATTCTATATAATGTTATTTTATTATAAATATGTTACAACAATATTCATTATTCTATCCATCCTTTGAATGGCATGTCACCGTACGTGCATATGTACGGCTTACCGTCTCCATGTCGTGGTGTAATTGTTTTTCAATACATTATTATTCGGATTGGTATAATTATGATGTGTAATTGATGTAAATAATAAAAATAACACGATATGATTCATTATATATGATATACCATCCAATTATATATTATTCTAATATCAAAAGGATTTTATTGTCGCTCATTTATTCGTACGGATTATCGTCTCCACGGACGGGATGAGATTCATTTCCCATCATATCCATTCAAGAGTAATTTTCATCTAATGATTAAAATTAATGTTTAAAGACATGATATCATTCTGGATATGAATAAAATACATCCCATCCATAACAAATATGATTCACATAATTATGAATATAAAGGAAAAAAAATCGTTAACCCCCGAAACGACGATAATACTAAGATATTATTGAAAAAACAATGTTAAAAGAACATATATCATATCATATTAATGTATATGAATCTTGTATAATTTAATAAAAATCATGTCACCATTATATATGATTTTATCCTACCCTCTGATAAGGAAAATTACAAGGTAAGGGTTAATTTTACAATCTTATTATTATCCAATGTTTTTTATGTAAGTATGTACTGGGACCTCTTTATCATCCACATCCATGATTCCTAAAAATGTATTTCAAAACATTTTTACTATTTTATAGACTATGGGTTAAATTCATTTATAAAATTGTATGACATTTTATAAGATGTTTATAAAGGAATCTGTCCGTCATTTTTCAAACAAGGACCATTATTTCCTTTTAGAAAAAATTATTGTAAGAATATCTTTTTTTTAACTTATATGGAGGGTGCAGCTATTTTCCACCATTATAACATATTAAAATACTTCAATACAATCTTATAAGAATATTTCCAAAATAAATGTCTTTTTTTTATAATTATATATATTTAATGATTTCAAAATAGAAAGAGATATTTCTCTAAAAATTGTTTTGATTTCATCAATGTCAACATCCTTTGATAGATTTTATGTTTATTTGATGTTGATTTATTATGATACAAAACATCGATTTTGTATTGAAGGTTTTGTGATATTTTTGACTTTGTATCCGGTATTTCTATACCATTAATTGTTTATGGATAATGTATTGTCATTTCATTTTCTAGTTTTAATACGAATGTTTATGTTATTTTAAAACCTTTTCATATGAGGAATGCATTGGACTTAGTATGTGACGGTTGGACTCCGCTATAGCTCCTCATTTCATTAGTCGGTCTCATGAGACATAATAATGTCTTGGCACAAGGACTTGAAAAAATCTTATTTTTAGTCTTGGTACAAGGTCTTGACTGGGTGTTTATGAAAGTCTGGAATTATTCATTCTATCATTATGAAAGTCGCTATTGATATTTAAAGTGATTATTCGACTCATAGAATATCAATGTGAATAAGTAAATAGAATTATTTGATTTTTATCTTTTCCATATTATGCTGATGTTCATGTTTAAAAGGGTTTTGTTTTAGTCTTATACATTTTCTTAAATGTTTATGCTTATTTATGAATGTTTCCCAAATACTGTTATCCTTACTGAGCATCTGATCTCACCCCTTTCTATGTTTTATTTTTCCTAGGAGGCATAGAAGTATATTATAATGCACCTGCATGGATAGTCTATGGGATCTCAGTGTTGTCTATGGAAACAATGTGGTTGTAGTATCCCATTTCATGATGTAATGTAAACCTTATTAACGTATCCTTCTCTTCGAAGGCTACTAATATAATCAGTCTTTCGAGACTTGATATTTTGTGATCATGCCAATGATATGTAATAATGCACCGACTCTGTGCTTCTGGGGTTGGGATGTTACAGTTGGAATCAGAGGATGTTTAATACAAACCTTGGAATCTAGATTTATATAAATTATGTTTAGAGTACATTTCCATAAGATAAACATTGGGATTAATATAGAAGAACATTCTAGAATTTTGTTATTGTATAGATTTTGTGAGTTTTACAGAAAATACATCCCTGTCTGGATACAAGGAGGTAGAGGTTCCTCTAGCACAGATCTACCTAGCGGTAAAACCCGAAAACACCGCTTTGAACTAGACTCGAACAGGAACTGGTGCACGAAAATAGGACTTAGTGAACTCTTGGTTATGACACTCCCGAGGGATATGCTTTGGAGAATTCTCATTTTCAATAGAAACCATAATGAAGGGTTTATGAGTATATACTTCCTCAAGGAAAATATTTTTTATGATTATGGATTGTATCCATAAACTATTCAGTTTATGTATGGTGTTTACAAAATTTGTAGTTATTCATTGAAATTCATAAACTAACTTAGTGTATGCCATTGTATAGAAATGCCTCCCAATAGAAGGAATGTGAACTCCAGCAATATGTATGATCCAAATAGTAATAAGGATCATATCATTCACGGTGTTAAGCCAACATTTAGAAGGGAAATAGTCCCCCATTTATTCTCAACATATGATGAAACAATATCATGTTTTAATGAGATAAGTAATGAATTATTTGAGTCTATTGGCTATGAAGGGAAAAAAGAGATGAAAAGGATGGAAGAGAGAAGGATGTATAAAGGGAAGAGGGAAAATAAGGATTTTCCCATATGTCATAAACGTGGAAAGAATCACCTTGGTAAATTCTTGAAGGGAATGGGAGTTTTTTATAAGTGGGGAGGAAAAGGAAACCAAGTACGTGATTGAAAGGGTAAGAAAAAAGATTCAAATGTACAATTATTCATCTGAAAGGAGTTGGGAAACTCTGCGAATCAATATCCAAATCATCAGAGTATACCCCAAATGCTACTATTGGATAACAATAAAGTAATGATACTACCGAAGATAAAGAGGAATGATTATAATTTTTACATTGTTATTAATGTATTGTGTCATTTGTGTATTTTATTAGTGATGTACATGTTTTAAGAATTATAGAGTATATAAGCATTGTACTATAGTACTCTTTCATTAAAGACATGAGATTATGTAGATCCAGGAAATGTGATTCAATTTCAGGTTAATTTTTTTGAAAATATATGGTTGATAGATTGATAAACCATAATATGGTTCTGATACTGAGGTAGTGATTTTTGAATATTACATGATTGATTAGGATAAATTATATTGGATATTATTGACTACCTTGAAACTGATTAATGATTTGCATATTCCATCATTGATGGAGTTTAAAACCTTTTTGGATAGAAGGAGTATATCCAGTATTGTATAATGAATAAGGGAGCATGAATGTAATAAATTAGGTTTTATGGTAATTCCGGATGATATAATGTTTTAAAATAATACATGATGAAGGTGTTCAAATGTTATTATGTGGCTAAAAGGATCATCATTGTTTTTACCTTCCTTATTAATTATGCACAGAAGTATTTTGGATGATTGTAGTTTGAGATTATTTTTTGATTACTATAAAAAGGGCAACCCGGAGTTCGAGAGACAACTTGTCACGTTCGGCAAGGCCCTGAGAATTGAATATACAACTGAAGGGCGAAAATGGTGTATCACCACCCACTGGCCCACACGATGTCCAGAATTGACTAATGTATTTTTTTAAAAGGTCTGGTAGATGAATTATATATTATTTTTTTTGAAACCTATACTAATATGATAAATAGAATATTTTTTAATGTTCTATTATCTTTTATAGTGAATAATGAGTTTGTGGTACAAATTAGTTAATGGATGGAACTCTAAATGTAAAGTATATATTTTTTTCTTCTCCGATTCTATGAAAAAATAAATTCTTAATCATTAGGTAAGGGACCTTAAAACTAAAAATGTTTAATGTTTTGTTGAACTGATGATATTTTAAATCATCATAGATTGATGTCGTTGATGCCCTCAATTATACAATTTTTTGTGACTGGTGACCTCAATCACTCCATATAAATATTTATGTTTTGCCTCTAATTATGTGTCTTTTATGGCAGCAAATTTTTTCCTAATCGAGCTCATAATTTGGTTGTTACTTTTTCATTCCCCTTTTCCTCTTATTAAGACCAAATTTTATTAACCAAATTTCCAGAGTGGGTTTTCTGAGAAAGGTATTTTCTATTTTCAACCTTTTATTTTCGAAACACAATTTCAAATTGTAAGGATAAAATTTATTTATGTAGGGAAGAATGTAACACCATAGGATTTCATAGTAAATTAATTCTTCAAAATAATTCAATAACATTCACTGCATGCAACACTGAGTTCAAGCGCACCACAACATACTGAACTAGCCCTAAAAAAGCGGTTATGAAAAGAATTATCTAAATTTTGAACTTTATATACTCCTTATAATTTTAGAATCCATATTATGAGTTTCTTAGACATAATATATGAAAAAATATAATTTTTCATATAAAAATAATATTTTTTAAAAAATGCATTATAACGGCCTTTTAATGGCGAACCCTTTTTAAATCAAATATTTGAAATATTTATATATTCAATTTGACAAAATAAATTTATTCATTATAAATAAGACTTATGAATTTAGTTTCAATAATTTTTTTCTGTTTTTATGATAACTTCTATATTTGGGTGAATAGTGAAAAATAATATATTTCAACTAAAACATCTTTTTTAATCAAAATAATTAATAGTGATGAGTTTTAAATTTTAATGGTATGGAAGAATTATTGAAATATATTTTTAAAATTTAATCCAAATATGGTCATTTTATGTCATTTTACATTAAAAATTGACAAAAAAAAGTGTCAATCTTTTGATAGTTATTATTTCATACAAATTCTCTTATTGGTTTTGACAACAGGAATTAATATTAAAATAATTAATTAAACTTCTATGAATTGAAATTGGTAAAATAGATTTCATTTTTGAATTTGGAATATCAAAATTTGCTTAGGGTGATTTTTTGGTATTTTCCTGAATACTTTCAATTTTTGATGAATAGTGAAAAACACTAAGTTATTGTTTAAAATCGAGTTTTTATTAAAATAATTATTTATTTTATTTAAATTTATTTTACATAAAAATAGATACATTCTACCTATATATGTTCAATTTAATTAATTGGAGTCATTTTATAATAATTTTAGATATATAACATTTTTATCGAACTCTTTACCGCCTTTTACCCACCTCCATGGAGCATCTGTAAATTTTCTTAAACCATAATTTTACCACTTATGTGAATTGAATTTCAAAAATCCAAGAGACACGGTTGATATCATAAATTCAAATGTGGTTCAATAAGATTATTTTTTTGAATATTAATTTTTTACTTTTATTTACCACGGTTGAAAGTAAAGAGGGTAATTAACGGTAAAAATGATATTATTATTACCATAACACATGTCCTAATTCTATTGTATTAGAATTATTTGACCAAAAACAACCATAGAAATAAAATATGAACCTCTTTGGATTAATTGGATTAGATTATGACATTAATTATTATTTAATTTCAAGAAGTGTTAAATGAATTAAAATCAATTTTTAATAACTAAAACATTCTTAATATTGGGTTACACAAAATTTAAATTCAATTATAAATATTCATTAGGAAGATAAAGTAATTTCATAGATAATGGTATTATATTTTTATTTTTTAGACATTAAATAAGATAATTTATCTATGACACAATGACGATGTAGTAATTCCCTAATTAATGAAATATTAAAATAATTGATATTATAAATATCCAAATAAATGTAATATTAGAATTTTCATGAATTTATATAATTTTATAGATTAATATGACATATTATTGTTGGTTAGATGAATTTTTTTGATGTAATACTACTGTTAGTAATTTAGTAAAATCAAAATACCAAATAGTGTCGAAATTGTCATTAAAGTGTTTTCAGAACAAATATTATATTATTAATTGAAATTATATTCCTAAAAATATATGATTAAGCCAAAAGTCATATATAATTACAGTTTTATCAGTAATGAACCACATGTGGTTCTCTTGGAAGTGTATAGCATGTTTATCAAGCCTATAATATAAAAATACAAAGAGACATGATATATGTCAAACTATTAAACTAATAGTTAAATTTAAAATATAAGGATACTATAGTGACCCAAACCTTTATAAAACCTATTGGATGAGTTTTTATCGACCCATTCCAAACTTATACTTTAAATAATTTAATTTGGATACATTATAAACTGATAATTATTTTATTATAAAAGAATATTTCTAGCTATTTTTAAGGTGCCCCTCACCCCTTTAATTAAAGGGAACTCCCCCTTATCTTTAATTCAAACCTTCAATGCCATTTGGCTAGGCCAAACCCTACCCAAATACACTCTAAATTGTCCTCCCTTCAACCTAGAGGCCTTGCATTAGTCAAAAATCCAACCAAAGGAGCCCTTTTGATAAAATCAAATGAAAGAACCTGATGAAGAGGTAAATATTTCATCACCTCTTTCAAGTTCATTTCATCATACACTTCTTCTTTTTTTTGTTTCCATTATAAAATAATAACTCCATTATCTTATATATACCATGATGTTGTTAGAAATATGGTACACCAATATTTATTATTCTATCCATATTTTTAAGTAAATTTCTCCATACGTGCGTACGTACGGCTTACCATCTCCTCGTTGTGGTGTAATTGATATTCAATACATTATTATTTGGATGGGTATAATAATGATTTTTAATTTATATAAATAATAAATATAACATTATAATGATTCTGTATATATTATATACCATCTAATTATATTTTATTTTAATATAAAAAGAATTATATTGTCGCTCGTGCATACGTACAGATAACTGTCTTTACGAACGTGATGAGATTCATTTCCAATAATATCCATTCAAGACTAATTATTATTTGATGATGAAAAATTTTGTTTAAATACTTGATATCAATCTGGATATGAATAATATAGATCCCCTCCATGAAAAATATGACACACATAACACTGAATATAATGGAAAATGAATCTGTTAACACCCGAAATGACGATAATACTAAGATATTATTGGCAAAGCAATGTTAAAACATCATATATGATATTATATTAATGTATATGATTATTGTATAATTAAATAACAATTATTTAACCATTATAAAGGAGGATAACCTACCCTCGACTAAGAAAAATTACAAGGTAAGGGTTAATTGCACACTCTCTATATTATTTGAGGTTGTTTTACATTAGTACCTACCATGACCTCTTTTTCATCCACATCCATGTTTCTTGAAAATGTATTTCAAAACATTCTTACTCTTTTATAGACTATGGTTTAATGTATTTTATAACCTTTTTTGACTTTTTATCATATGTTTATAAAATAATCTTTCTGTCATTTTCCAAAAAAGGTCCTTTATATCCTTTTGACAAAATTAAGTTATGAATGTAATTTTTTAACTTATACGGCAGGTGCAGGTATTTTCCTCCATTATAACGTAATAAAAGATTCCCTAATAATCTCTCAAGAATATTTCCACAACAAATGTTTTTTTTTATAATTATATGAATTTTAAATGATTTCAAAATAAAAATATATATTTCTCTAAAAACGGTTTTGATTTCATCTACGTTAACATCTGTTGATGGATTTTAAGTTTATTTGAAGTTGATTTATTATGACACAAAACTTCCGTATTGTTCTGAAGGTTTTGTAATATTTGTGACTGTGGATGTGTTATTTCAATACCATTCATGGTTTATGGATAATGTATTGACATTTCATATGCTATTTTTAATTCCAATGTTTATGTAATGTTTAAAACTTTTCATATGTGTAATGCATTGGACTTAGTATGTGACGGGTGGAGCCCTCTATGTCTCCTCTATGAATCGGTAGTTCTCATGAGACAAAACAGTGTCTTGGCATAAGGCCTTGACAAAATCATATTTGTAGTCATGGCACAAGGCCAAGACAATGTGGTTATGAATATCTGGAATTATGTATTCCATCATTATGAAAGTGTGTATTGCTATTACATGTGACTATTCGACTAGTAGAATATCCATGTGAATAAGTAAATGGAATTATTTTATTTTTATTTTTCCCATATTATGCTGAAGTTCAAGTTTAAATGGCTTTTTTTAGTATTACACATTTCCTTAAATGTTTATTCTGATTAGTGAATGTTTCTACTATATTTTTATCTTCACTGAGCATCTGAGATCACCCTTTTTTTGTTTTATTTTTCCAAGGATGTGAAAAGTATATTATGGCTGACCTATAGGGATATTCTATGGGATCTCACTGTTGTCTATGGAAACAATGTTTTTTTAGTTTTCCATTTCATGATGTAATGTAAACCTTATGAATGTATCTATAACTTCCATGGCTACTTAACTAATCGGTATTTCGAGACATGGTCTTTTGTGATCATTCCAATGATACGTAATAATTCACCGACTCAGGGCTTCTGGGGTCGGGGTTTTACAACTATTATTATAGGAAAGGATACAGAACAATACATGATGGGACGATGTCATTGAATTTATGTTTATATGATCTGAAATAGTCTTATAAATGGTTTATAATGAGAAACACTTTATGCCACACATCCAAAAATTCAAAAATTGATATAACATCTATATATAAAATCATCTATGGGACAACGATTTTGAGGTTGGTGACCAATTATTCTTCTGCATTACATTATGGATGATGGTCGTGGGATTTGGGATGAATGGAATGCAATGTTCTTGGAAAATTACCCCCTTTGATATTATTGATCATGTTATAGATATGTCATATTTACTAGAACATCCACCAACCATGTCACAAGTGATTGATGTATTCAATGTTTTCCACTTATGGAAGTAAATACTAGATCCCTCAAATGTTCAAAATTATGAGATTGTACAACTATTAAATGATCTCTCTTCGGATGAGAAGCAGGTGAGGTTCTTGGACTGTGGAGATAGAATTATACAAAACAACACTACTATCTCGATCAATGTACTATAAATGAAACATATTTTTGAAGAGGAAAAAAGGAAACTGCAAGATATGATGAAGGATAATTACCCATAGATGTTTTCAACATAGTATATAAATATAAATTTATATAGTGACATTTATTATAGTGGGATAATGTAACGAACTATAATTTTGAAATTAAATCTTATATTATTATAACATGTAGCACGAAAGTTACAAAGAGAATCCAACAAAAACATTATTCACATAAATTATTAATGACACATTATTTTTCCACAAAATTTATATTAATCCCAATGATTAATGTGGGATGTTAAATGGAATAATAGATAATTTAATTGAAAAAATTGGTTTTTCTTGATCCACTATAATTATATAACTCACATAAAATATTTAGAAATAAGTTATAATGTTAAAAAAATATTCATTTTAAATAAAAAATTATATATAAAATTCATATATCATATAAATAATAATATGATATATTTATATCATGAAACAAGTTAAGAAATATTTTAAAATTTTTAAATTTTTGTATTGGAACTCTTGTGCAATGAAAATGTTTCGTTTCATTTGTATATATAATTTAATGATTAAATATAAATGTTATTTTCATAAAGATATTAATTAATTTTTATTTTCTTCTAATTAAATTATAATTTTTTGTTACAATAATTAATTTTTCAAACTGTCACAAAATCAGCTATAATATTTAAAAATATAATTTTGGAATAAATTATTATTTTAATAGATAAATTAAAATTTTCAAATTTAGAAAATTAGTTTCATTAAATCAGTTACATTTTTGAAATATTCACGTCAAGATATGGTTAGGGGGACAGTTTCGTATTTTTTTAAAACATTTGTAGCTTTTTTGAATAGTGAAATATGGTAATTTATAGTATTTATAAATATAATCGGAATAAATGAATTTTCATGTCCTAGATTAGGTAATCCCGCATTATTTTTAACCTGATTCAGTAGTTATTACTATTATATATAATAATCAATACCGGATATTCATGAGCTATAACAATAAACCAATGAATAAAATAATAAAAAATACCCATCTCCTCTACTTATAAATTCTACCCCTTATCTCCAATTCTCCACACACCTCCAAAGCCTAAAATGTTTTATAATTTCATACCAATTCATCTCTAAATCATCATTCCCACTTCCTAGAATTTGTATTCTCATTAAAATAAAAATTACAAGTTTGCAAAGAATGTTATAATGGTGAAAATATTCAAGTGGTAAAATTAACCTTCTTCCTCTATTAATTTCATTCCTACTCATAGCCTCTCCCCACCTCACCTATAAAAAATAGAATGATAACTACAGTATCATATATATACTATATAATTTTCAAGTTAATTTAATATCCATCATTATGTCTCTTCTTTTATCCTCTTATACATAAAATAAAAACAATGTCCATGATTTTTCAATTAAGCACGTACATGGAAAAAATGTTTTACTTTTTTCATTACATCCTACATGGATGGTTATAAAACCATTTTTATAGTTAGGAATTTTTTTTAAAATTTATATTATATCATATTTTATTTATTGTAACCAATATATAATCATAATAAAAAATTTAATAAAAATTCATGAAGGTCCTTACAACTGCCGAAAAAAACTAATCATTTTTTACAATAATTTTATTTAATGAATCATAATCATATATGAAAATAAAATGATATACTATAAAATTTAAATTTACTTATGTATATTAATTCCATTTCATTAAAATACTGAATTTGTTTCTAAAATTTTAACTGGAATCCCATAACTAAACATAATTGAACCAATCACGAAATCAATAAGCAAACGAAACTGAAAAAAATATACGTCATAACTCATTAAATTTACAATAAATGACCAAAATAAAAATATAATAAATTAAATAAAGTATATTATTTTATAAATTAATTAATTTATTTATCTTATTTGATTATATAGGATATTAAATGAATGTGTCAAACATGATTACACAAAAGGAAAGAGATTTATCCGAACCCAAATTTTACCATCTTTTTACGATTCATCTTTATTTACAAAAATGTATTTAATCATTATTCCTATATAATTCTTCTATATTATGTGAATATGTTCTACATATTTCTATCTAGTTCAATTCGTATTTGTTTAATTGGGAAATACAGTTTTTAAAATGTTCCCTTCAAAATTCATCCAGGAATTCCAGATTAAAGGTATTTTCTCTATTTCATACCCAATTTCAAGTACATCTCATAATATATATTAATCTTCTTTTATTTCTCTAAAATAAAAATTATATCATTAAAAAAATTCATATTGTTTTTTGTTTTATAATAACATTATTCCATTTCCCCCATTAATGTCTTATTAATATTTTCCATTATACCAGATGAAATTAGATCATTTCTAATGAATATTAAAATATATGATTACATGATTTTAATTCATATGGGTATAATTACTAATTATATATGAATATTTTCTCTTATTAATGTCCTTTTATGATTTGGATAAATTCTTTTATGGAAACAATCTTGTCACACCCTTTTGAAAATACTAATAACATGATTATGATATCCATTTCTTTCTATGGGTAACAATTATGTTTATTTCTTATTCTTGATTACTAATATGGAACAAATATTCATGAAAATTTTATGATCGGTGATCTATGATTGAACTCCAATTCAATTGGTAATGTTTAGTCTCTTGAAACATCATGTATGTGATTATGGATAAAACCTAATACAGTACTTTATAATTTATACTATGTGATATAGTATTAGTAGTTTGCATTTACCAATTTTTATGTATTGTTTTTTTGGTTCCCCATTTCCATTTTTCATTGATTATTTGATCCCAATATTATACATGTTATGATTCCATATGTTTATTCATTTTCCATGGATTTTTATTTCATCTTTTTATGCATTATCACACATGTGTTATGATTTATTCCTATGTTTATTCCTTTAATGGTCCATTTAGCTCATCCTAGAGTCCATGCATTCCCCAAGTGATCATTTTTATATTTAGGAGCTCAATGGATGTTATTTTCTTAAAATGTATGATTACTAAAAATTATTTTTATTAAATTTCCACGTTTTCTATTTTATATACCAAATCATCAAAATACACTATACATTATTATCCTCTATTTTTATTATTGATAATTATTCTTATAATCATGTAAAAAAATTTATAAATGGTTACAGTAATGCTATAAGCACATCCTATTAGATATCCATTATACCAACCATTCCTTTCCCCTTATTTTATTATTTCACAAGTTCCCATAAACATCCTCAAGGTTAGGAAAATAGATGCACAAACAATGTAGATCTAGAGTCCATACATCCACATGCAACACCATATCATGATTGGCATGTTTGGTTTTCACTAACCATGCTCAAACTGTCCACCACTAAAAAATCATATGAAACATTACCAAACCGCTCTGAACCTCCTATGAAACAACAGAAACATTATATGTACAACAACACAAAAATAAATCAGGTACCTAAAAATGTGTGTTCTATGTTCTCCCCACCGTTTCATTATATATCCTTATAAATAATTAAATCATAGTTTTCTTGGGACACAAGTTAATGCTTTCATTTTCAAACTCCAATATTTCACCATGAATTGGAACATGATACAATAAAACCCACACTAAACCAATTATTTTACAATACTTGAAATTCTATATCATATCCAGAGTTATTATTGTAAAATTAACCAGCAATGCATCTCAATATAAGTCAAAATTATCCCATATAATCACATGGTTTTGATCAGGATTGAAATTCTTTAATTGATATACATAAAACATATTATCTACACAACTGATCCTTGAATGAAAAATAACATGATATACCCCCTCATATAATATTTAGTGTATCTCAAAAGGACCTATGTAATGATGAGGTTATATTCCCTTCATAATAAATGATATATCCAAGGAAATGGAGAGTTCCTAAAAACATGATCAATCTCCATAAATGTTAATGATAACCGATGATGATCCACATATGATTTATATTGAATAAGATCCATCTTAATCTTCTTTTTGTTTAACTGAATCCTCTCTATTTTTTGTTCTATAATGAAGGGTATAAACAATAATGTCTCGCCTATATCAACTCAACAAGTGTGGGAATAATGTGGATATCCATACATTACTTCAAAAGGAGAGATATATATCTTGGATTAATAATTATTATTTCTCATAGACTTCACTAATTGAATAATAATCATAACATGTACCTCTAAAATCCATAATTAACCCCATATTCATGTCCTTCAATTATTTTTTATTCCTTTAAGATTTTTCATCCATTTTAGGATGATATTTTATACCCATAGTTAAATTTTATCAAAGGTCATGTTATACGGTTTTCAAAAAATGAAATTTAATCCTACAGTCTCTAATTTATAATATCGCTGCTATAATTCCATGTATCTTTTAAAAAAATCAGATAATTATTTTTTACATTTCCTAAAATGTATGTAATTCAAGAATATAGATAAAATGAGTAGCAATCATGAGTCATTCCATAATTACCCATATATAATTACATTTCATAACCGTTCTTGGTAATCAGTTCAAATAGTGATATGTATCTTCTCAAATATCCACATAAAAATTATAGAAGACTATAATAATCCCTTTTCTAATTGGCATTTTATATTGAACTATTTATAGGGAGGAATCTCAAATCAATCACAACCACTTCCATTTCCAAGAATACCCGCCAAAACGGTATAAATATTATGAATTCCATGATGGACATCCCATTCGAATGATGGTAGGAATTTATAATTTGATCCAGAAAAACCAATGGTACCATGATTTTATCTCTAATCTAAAAATATATTTAACATAGAACTCATCCCTAATTTCTATCCCCACAATATATATTTTACCTCATAGAAAAAATATATTGTCCTTCTAAAATTTCTCGACCAAAAATAGAGAAAAAAATGTGGAAAAAACTCCAAATTCACCCTATATGGTACAATATAGGTGTATGTCTATTATTACTAACATTACCACACAATAAATTAATGATTTTTGTACAATAGATTATATTACATTATTTCATATGAATCCTCAATAGAGATACTTTCACCCAATCTATAAATCAATTCAATATTAATCATATGAAGGTATTATAGAAATATAATTTTCTAATGATTGAAATATCATTATGATAAAACATGTTTAAAACTCTTATAATCTGCAAATACCCTGAATTTCTAACCAAAAAGATAATTGATCTATGAAACCAAAGCATAGACTAGAATAGTTAATTCCATGGAATGTTTTGGGTGGTTCCCCTCAAGCTACATTATTTTTTTGAGACATCTGATATACATGATGTCCCCACATGAGATCAATTACAAACATAGATCTTGAGGTAAGAAAAAAAAGACAACATATCCCTATATATTCTCAAGATAATTTCAAATTAGTTATAATGTATGTAAAACTGTCACATATGGAAAGAAAATTTCATATTTCTCATTCAACTAGAATAGAATGAATTTTGTCATCAAACCTATATTTTTTAGATAAATAAATTTTTTTAGAAATAACATTTTAAAGGAAATGTATACCTTGTATCTAGAAATCAGTATTTGAAAATATTTCATATAGATTTTAATCCAGGAAGATACCCAACCCAATATCCAACAGTTGTTCATGACCAACCCATGTCATATAATAAACAATTATATCATCCAAAAACATCACTAGAAAGAAATATATGTCACAATTTAAAAAATTTATTCATCAATTCCCTAAATATAGCACATGAACACCTAAAGAAATTGGAATATCAACAAATTCAAAAGGTCATTATCATTATCAAGAAGAAGTCTTTAGAATATCCTATTTCCAAACATGATGTTTTTAATGTCTCTAATAATTGATATTTTCTAAGAACTAGTGAAATATCTTAAATTGATAAAAACAATCATAAATACATAAAATATTATATTTATTCCTTGTCATATCATTTATAAGATTATGATAATCTATAAATTTTAAATAGTTCAATATGAAATCTGAACAGAAAAATACAGTTGATACAAATAGAGACATACATAGTTATATGAAGTCATTAAAATCCAACTCTTCTAACTAATCCTTCAATTAAACGATTTTCATTAGTGAAATATGATATGGTAGAAGGGAAATAATAATGGTCTTTTTTAGGATAACATTCATAAAATACCCTCTATTTTTGGTGGAAATCCCAAGAAAATATTAGTAATAACATTAATGAATAGGTCCACTATAGTTGTTAAATCCTTATACATGATCTCATCTATTGACTCCAAAATAACTTCTATTAGAAGAAACCTATTGTAATTACCACCCATGCCAGGGGTCCGACTCTTCCTACATCCGCAACCCCATATCCTTTAAAGAGATTTCAAACATCATTCTATAATTTGAAACTCACCTTTTGAATATGACAATCTATATGTGAATCATAATTCATCCCATAATCCATTACTAAAATCAAGACATATGAATCTATAAGTATAATAGTGATAACACATAATACCTCAATCCCATCAAATATATTCAAACATGATGCACAATTAATTACTTAACAATATCATTACAAAAAGGGGATTTGATATTATAAATTGATGAAATCATTACAATAAGTAAACCCATCATATCAACGAAATTATAAAATAAATGAATGGGACAATCCTATATAAAACTACAAGAATAATGGTAGAACACAAAAATAATAATAAATATCAATTTCAAATGACATGATTGATCAACCATGATCACTTTCGCTACACTAAAAAATTTCTTACTGGTGAACATATATCATTATTATCTTATTAAGATTTCATATCATGAGGAGTCATGGTGCCCCTACTATCTTTGTGTATTTTTTGGTTCTCATGAACAAATATAATCTAATAAACTCTTCCAATGACGTTTTATAATTTATGAAAGTAATGTGATGTTTCCCTAGAACCCATCCACAAAGAACTGTGATAATAGAAATGATGATGTCCATGAAATTGCAATTGGTACATTCTCTAGGTGGGTTTTTATAGTCACACATCATGATATAAAAAGAATCATTTTTTCATAGATTACACTTATTTAAATGAGGTATGTTGATCAATCCCATAGTCTGATACTCAAATAGTCCACTGCATTGAGAATACGTGGGCCTCAAATAATTATTTCCTATATTCGAGTTCAAACATGTTCCTATAATAAAAACAAAAAATCCCCATAATGTCGTTAAAGAGATGCATCATAATTACACCATCACTTTATTGGCCGCAGAAAAATAATATTTAATAGAGATGATGGAAATAATGGAGAAAATTACTTGTTTCATCCAAAACTGAAATATTTATTACATCAATGATTCACATTCAAAAAATTCTTGTTCCAAATATGGTAAATTTATAATTCCTTCCAAATTATATATTTCAAAATGATTCTCACCCTTCAATGTAATGAACAATATTAATCTCGAAATTCTAAATATGTGACTATTTTTTTGTTGAATAGTTCTTAAATAAACTCCCTTTAGATGACATGGATCAATTTCTTCTATATGTACTAATTCTAGACACTAGAATGCATGAAAATTTATTATAAAAAATACCTTGTTCATATTTGTCTCTATTTGTTTCCTAAAAAAATATAATCTTTGATTCATTAAATTTAACTGGAAATATATTTATTTTTAATGAATCACCCAAAAAGATGGGGGTTTTCAACATTTATAACCGAACCAAATTTTCCACTACACTTTGATCCTATTTTTTGTACCTCTATCCAGGACATGACATTCCAAGTGAATAAATTGGACCATCTGTTGGTTCACCGATATTTCAGGTGAAATATTTTTCTCACAAGAAACATTTATTAGTTTATTAGGATTTCTATCTTGTGCTATTATCTATAACCAAAATAAATACCACTTTATCCCACAATCATGAAAATGAAGTCTTTTATATTTCCAATTTCCATATTGTACTTTTTGGAATTCAAGATTGTGCATAGTGAAACATCTCATATAATTTCAAATTATGAAAATCAATTCTTTTTCAAAATATAATCATTTGAAATAATATCAAATGTTTTTAAAAAATAGCTAATTTTTATTATTTATATTAGTCATTAACTATATAATAATTCGTTAATATGGAGTGGGAAATCACACTCTAAATTAATTTCATGAAAATTTCATTTGTTAAACCCCTAATGATGAGGTGAAAACATAACATCATATTTCTTATTTAATTATCTACCCCAACACATTAATTAATTAAATTTTTTCATAAATATGTTACGTACACCTTTTTAAACTCTATAATACATGTTACGATAATATTAGCACATTGATACTAAATAGTCTAAATTATCCAAAAAATTATGATTTTATACTCCCTGGATGAACTAAAAAAATTTCCCAGATCGATAATCTTGATACCATTTATAACATCACAATCCTGAACCATTATAATGGTAATAAATGGTGGTATTACTATGCCTTTTGTGATATACTAAATTTATGAAAGGATGGAAATATATTCTATGTTATTCATTCACATATATGGGATCATGTTATCATTAATGAGAAGAATCCAAAACACAAAATAGTAACCAAACAATCCTCAATATGATGAATTATTAATAATAAACTCTAAAAAACAATCCTAACAACCATAACAATGTACAAGGGAACACTAAATGAAAACATACATTGGAAACAAAAGAATCAACATCACGAAATATAAACATTTGACAACTTCAAAAAAACTGAACATTAATGACACATGCTACAACTACACATAACAAACCCACATTATCATGAAACCACACTAAATAACTAAGATAACTTTTCATTACTTATGTCCTGATAGATGAAATCTGAAAACACACAATAGTTCCCATGAAGGGTGTGAGTATACAATTAGTTTGATTTTCCCAATGAATTACCAAATCATTCACCTTTGAATGAAACCTATCATAGCATTTTTATAAAACATTTTATAATAATTTTAATATATTTTATATCAACAAAAATCAAAATCCATAGAAATAAATTAATAAATCCTCCATAACATTTCTCATCTTATTTGGAATTAAAATTATATATTAACACACATACACACTTCCACACATGCATTCAAAAATAATATTTTTATACTCATGAATGATCTATCACTAATATACCATATTTTCATAAAGAAACCAATACCTGGTTCCCCAATTCGACACAGCCCTACAATAGGGTCATATCTAAGGCAACTAAACTCACAAAAACCATCTATGTAGGAATACATTCTATTCCATTTAACTTAAAACAATTATTTCGTTAAAAACAATTCAAATACAATTTTCCATTTATCAAATTTTAAATATTCATTAAAAATCATCAGTTTAAATTTTTCATTCAATAACAATTTCCTCACAAACATTGAATTTACACCCATTCCTAAAAATTTCCCTAAAGTATTTTCCCACAAGATTCATAATAGATACAAAAAAATCAATAATTATTATTCATTAAATATAATCCCTAATTTCTAATAATTTATAGTCGATAGATAATCCTTCTACATCACAAACCTAGTAAAAAATAAAAAACATCAGTATGATCCTATATTTTTGGGTGTGGATTTCATTTCCTCCAATATATCTGACCAAAAAATCTCTTAAGTAAAATAACATAAAATTGAACAATACTCAACAATTTAGATATTTGGTACTTTGAAATATTAGAAGTGTATAATGATGATAAATATCAATGAATGGAAACATATATATGAATGAAGATCTCATACAATATTTAAATCTTCTAATACAATCTTCTATACCAAAGGGGGTCATTTCTCATTTCATTGGGGGATGAATTCATGTAGTGGGGGAATTTTGGAATGCCCATGACCATAATAATTTAATTCATATTATATCTAAAACTCTCCAAAATCCATCTATTTGTTGCACAATTATTCCAAAATGTTCCACAGTCTATACACTAACTATAAAGTGATACTATCTATGAAAAAACAACACAATGGATGATAAAATGGTTATACAACCCAAGAATCTAACATTATTTTACCCAAAATTAATCATTTAATTTTTTATGAACATGTGGTCGAAAAAGAATTTTTTATTTTGTGCCAACCCTTACAACTCTACATTATTAGTACAAGTAGATGAAACGTTTATTGTATTATGTGAATATTTTAACTAAATGGTATTAATCATTTACCTCTAGAAAATAATAAAAATAACTCCACAAACATGAAACTAAATAAAATTATAACCCAATAATTAGATATACATAATATAAATAAATAAATAGTAATTTACCTCCATCCAAGGGTGTTACACATTTTATTTCTGTATGAACATGTCATTAAAGAATATTATAGGACTAAAACTAGGGTTCACCAACTGAAATTTAAATCACTCCACATATATGATCACCAGGTTGAGAATGAAAAATTTAGATCATATATTTAGAGATATATTAAATAAGATTGAATGGGGAAATGAAAATTATTTTCTGATTGAGCGGAGCCACTCATTTGGAGTCTTTGTAACAGGTCGATTTTGGTCGAGCATTAAAGAGATTGAATATGTGGATTGTCTCAAAGATGGATGTGGATCATATTTAAATTTTTTTATTTATTTATCCTATAGGTGATTTATTGTTATTTGATTTTCATTCCTATGATATGTATGAATGGTCTTTTCAATACATTTATTATAACATACATGTATTTTAGAAATTTTTTTGTTATATATTTCTTATCTGATTAGATAATTTTTTATTTATTCCATTATGACATGTTGAACATTGGTTAAATACTCAAAATAATATATTTTAGACCCCTATTTTAGTTTGAAAAAATTTAGTATTCAAGGATGGGTGTTTTAGAATATATATGATTCTATTTTTAATGTAAATCACGATAAGTGACCTTCAAAAAAATAAATCCTCATAAAAGAAAAATTCAACATTTTTATAACATTTATCTATAATAGAGTCAATTTTACTATTGTAGGAGGAATACGGTTAACTATAAATTTAAATACATCTAGATAATTTAACTATAATGATAAATAAAGGTAATGATATGTAATAGAAAATTGAAACATGTGAAAAAGTGTATTATTACACCAATAAAAACCCATTACGTTGATGTGTTCACGAAGTAGTAATATTTGAATTTTTTTTAAAATAACCACAATCATTTGTAAAATCCTTTCCTGGGTATTCACCACCGAAATATAATAAATTAATAATATTTATTCTAATGGATTTTATACAAAATTTTTTTATAGATTGAACTTTTTATGGTCTCCATCATATATCGTATTATAAAAACATTACCATGCCTACTGAACAGATCCTCGTAGGAAAAAATTTATTGACATCCACCGATTTTTTGAGTACATATTGTTTTATATAATATATTATGTATATGATCAAATATTGACCTAGTTTTATCGATATTTCAAATAAATCATTTTATAGTATTTTACTTAACACACAATATTCACTTTATTATATTATTCATAATCAATTGAATCCATGATTCAATCATCTTTGATTATTTCAATGTGTTTCTCATATACATCTCCTATGATACAATGATAATGATTAGATTTTTATATCATACCATTATCTTATTTTTTTAAATGAATATTATAGGATTAACGTTGTATATTATACATATCATTTATTGTATTCATAATTCTAGAATCAATTTTTTCAATTTATACCCTATAATGAATATGATTTTTAAAAATTAAAGGATTTTATTTAATATGAAGACTTGATGTTTTTAAAAAAATTAACTATGGTCTAACATAGTAAATTTTTTCCAATTCCATATCCAATTAACATAGTTTCTTTATATTAATTTTTCTAATCATAAAGGAAACAAAAAATAACCTATTTATGAAATATAGATATACTTTCCCATTTATCAAATATCTTTGATTTCTATTCTAATATTTTAATAAAAAATTGGGGATAAAAACCTAGTAATAAATAATCTTCTTTTATAAATATTGAAATTGATTACTACAACATTCTAATAATAATTTCCAAAAAAAAATTCTATATGGTAAAAAATCACATAATAATATATGAATAAAGAAATAATTTATATACAATATCGATTATAAAAAATAAAATTATAATAATGAAGAAATCCAAACAATACAAAAATGTGATACCCTATTGCGAGTAATATATAATATATTTATTCATTATGGAATATTACAAAATATATTCCCATTAAAAATAAGGATCCTATATACTACAACCATTACTATTAAATGATATATATTACACAAATAATGAGTATTTATTTCATTATCATCTTCAATTATATAATTGTGTGAATATAAGTTCATTAATACATGACACTATTGTAATGAGAGGGAAAAACAATTCCAAATATATTAGTTATATTAAATATAACATTATCCTTATTGATTCCTATATTTTTATGAATTTGATACAATTATCCCCTAGATGGAGAAATAGTATAATAGTTAAATACTCTCATAGTTTTTTATCTACACCATTCTATAATAAATGTTATCCATGAAGACCCTACAATGTCACAAGCCTTCCCATTTGGATGGTCAATGTCCTAATAAGTGTTTTCATAGGAATGAATTTCACAGATAGAATTAAACACATTTATTTAGTGTCACAATCACTATATAAATCAAATTGGTAATATAAATGACTATTTCATCCCATATAAATATTATATATCATGAAGTCCTTGTATTTATTAATACTTCTGTGTGTTTATTTTCGAAATCCATGTCCCTTGAACAAAATTAATATGTAGTATCATTATAAAAAAATCATTGATAAATGCATTATATATGTTTCTAATGAATAAATAATGAAAATATATTTACACAGATACATATTCATCACATGCATAAGTTATATAAAATTAATTCATTGAAATAAATAGATCTATATTTAGATAATAATTAATATAAGTTTAATCTTGTTATTTATATAATAAAAACCAAAATTATGTTAATTTTGTATAATCCTCAAAAAAATTGAGATATTAGACCCAAATTACATAATCTCTTATTTCATTAATCATGTTATACATCAATTTTAAATTAACTGCAATACCAAATATAAAAAAAATACATATTATAACAACATAATGAAATCAATTTATAGTTAAAGAAAAATAAATATTATATTTTCCTTCCTAAAGTGTAACAGGTATATTGATGGTATTACTATATGGTTGATGTAAATTGAATAATTTATAATAAATAAAATTACACTAAATTTATAAAAATTTTAAATTCATGAATATTTATATAATTTTTTTATAAAGACTGAAAAATTAAAATATATACCATGAGATAAAATAACAAAATAATAAAATCAAAATAATAATTATTTTTCATGATCTAGGGTTAGAAAAATTTCTTATGGGGTATATTTGGCCAATGTGTTATATTGTTTTTTTATAAATTAATTTTCCAAAATATTGTACAATTATCCATGTTTTTGTATTGAAAAAATCTAAACTATTTCAATCATAGAGAGAATCTTTCCAACCCATTCCATAATTAAATTTCATAATCATATCCATTCCATTAGTCTTACCACGGAAAATGATAATTCTTATCCAGTTATCAATGCCATTTTTATTCAATATTCTCACATAGGAAAATGGAATATATTTATGTCCAATTCCATTCCAAACCATTCTTCTCATAAATAATTTAAATTTCATATTTATATCTACCATGATGTATTTGGTCATTATGATGGTATTAGCTATTCTAGAATGGTCAGCTATCCCCATTAGCATGTAATCAAAAAATGATAACATGTTTTAATAATGAATTATTATTATTGATTTTGACACTTATCACCACCCAATTGATTCATAATAATTTTATGCTCTTATTCAATTCTTATGTTTTTGTGGACATCAATATGATAATTCTTTGTAAAAGAATAATTAACAACCAGGAAAATATCTTTTAGTGGTTGAATGCAAATGATTAATGATGAAAAATTATAAAACAAAAATATATTTTATATCAATAGTTTTTGAATGTGATATTAATTAATCTACCTTAGTAACCAATGATAAAATATTTTTTGATTGTATACACAAGACACTGAAATCTCAAACCCTTTATTAAGTAATTCACCCTTGTTAGTTTTCTAACACATACATCTCAAAAATAATTGAATGGAATATCTTATTTGAGGACATTAATTATATATAATGAGCTCCGGAATAATATTAGTTCTATGGTAAATTATTTTATATTAATGTTTCACTAAATAGAATCACATCTTTAATATTAGGAAATTTTTAATTGAACCATTATGAACCATAGTGTACATGAAATGACATATATAACAAGAACAAAAAACTAAATATTATTATGTATATATGACCATTATATATATATACATATTACTTTATTGGGAGTACAATTACATTATACTAAGTCACACTATACACACATCATTTAAAGGAATCCCTGAACCCACCCCCATCCACCAAAGAGATATCCAAGCCATTAATCCTTATTATATTTAGTATATGTCCTGATGTACAACTGGGAATAAACCAATTACATGGCCCAATGGCCCAATAAATATCCCATTTAATATAAAGGAATTAATATTAGAATGAAATAAATATAATTCTCATAATTCATGCTAGTGATGTAATTAATTATTGGAAACTATGTTCAATATTTTTAGTAAGATTGAATAATTACTACAAATAAGCCACATACCCTCTTTTTTTTAAAAAAAATATGGGTATAAGGATTGGTTTATAACTAGTACTAATATTTTTCAAAAATCAAAACTATAGGTGGAATATTACAACCTATACCCAATTTCTTTTAAAAACATTTGTATAAATCACCTATACCAATGGTTTTTTAAAAATCATGGGTATAGGTTTCAGATCAAGAACTATACAAATGGTTCATGAAAATAGTTTGTATATGTCAACACTATAAACATGGTTTTTGAGAACCATTTTAATTTCATTCTCATATAAGCGTGGGAAATTAATTATTGGGAAAAACAATAACCAATGTCTTCCACCAATATCCATGGTTTATAAACATATAAATGTAAATATATTTTAATATATGAATACCATTACATTATGACGTGGATTGTAAAATTTACTATGTTGGGGATGTTAATTGATCGAATCTATTGGTAGGTTTCATTTCAAATTCTATATCCACAGTTTTACAATCATCATTATTGTGTTGTTGACATGGTGGAAAATTTCCAATACAACTATTGCCATAGTTCATAACCATGGGTAATTTTTTTTTCAAACAATTGGTATATTTCAAATATTTATCCATGATATAAACTCCCATATTTTTATAGACCATGCATATAGCGTCTACACATGGTCTAACAGGAAATACCCATTGTTACAAACCATGTATATAGGGTTATTCTCTAGTAATGGTTTATTCATCAATACTAATTTCTTCAAAAAATGTTTTTTTATTTTTCTAGGAAAGAATAAAATAACTAAATTCAATTTCATCATAAAAATTAATTTTTTAAATTATTATATCAAAATTTTCCTATGGTAAAATTTTCATATTTTTCTAAAAGTATTATTTTTTAGTAAATATTAAAAAATACTGGTTTTTTTAGAAATTATTTTTTAAAATTATTTATATGGTTAAATTATTTTTTGAATTATTTTAAATATTTATTAAGTTAATTTATATTAAATATTAATCTCAAAATATTTCAAAAATATTTTATACCATAGATTATTAGAAAAAATGATTAAATTTAATAATAATTTTCTTACTGGAAAACAAATTTTCGTTGTGTTTTTTCTATTATATTTTAAATTAAATCCTGTAACTATTGTGTTTGTAATTTCATAAAATATATTTTATATTTAGATTGAATATTTCAAATTTAAAAAACATAGTTCTTATTAATTTTTTTCGTCAATATTAATAGTAAATTTGGTAATTTGATGTTACCATTGTTAAGGGTAAATAGAATAATTATTATTAAACATAAAAATATGTGGACCATGAAATTAGACAAATAAAATTCCAAAAAAATTGGATAAGTATAATTATTCACATAATTTCTATGGATTGAAATCCAGTTATTTAGTGGAAAATTGCCTATGAAAATGACATAAATATTAAGAAAATTAATGAAACTGACAAAATGTAACTCTTATTTCTAAATATGTATAATAATTATATTATGGGGTTGGAAAAATGTTATTCTCATATATAAATAAAATTTCAAATGATAAAATCATTTATATATATAATTGTACTCTAAATTTAATTATTTGTGTATAAACAAAATCCTTAAATACTAACAGTACCCTAATAAAATAATCATTTTTTGTAAAGGAATTATGAAATAAATTATATTAAAATTATTAAATAAATAATATTTAAGATAATTTATTACATTCAAGAATGTTATATATTAAATATGCATCTTATATATATTTTTAAATATTTTTTATCAAATTATATGTTTTATATTGATATTATTAAAGTGAAGGTAACGATTAGGTCTTAAAATTGGAATTATGAATATTTGAAAGTAAATAATATTTTATTAACAGATATGAAATTTATAAAACTCTAAAAATAAGTGAAATGAAAATTTTAAGGTTTAAAATTTCAAAATTAATCCATATATAATATTATTTTTTCATTTTATTGTAATAATATTAACCCTCAAATTATAAAAACCCATGTCTTCACAGTATTAGTTACGTGGAAAAATAAGGGTTAAAATATGATAAAGGTATAACCATGACCTAAAAATTTACAATAAATATATTATTTATTTTTTAGTAACTAATCTCTATATTCAATAACCGTTGTTTTTTAATGGGAACCTAATCCTAGAAATGAATTATATACTATTTATGTAAATGAAAGTTACAAAATGTATCCCTCTATTTTTATTGTTAAATTTTTTCAATTACCGTAGTGATAAAATCAACATATGAGTGAAAAAAATTTATATTTTTTATATTATTAAAATTATTTCATTAGTTTTTTTAAAAAAAATGGATGTTATTTAATAACCAAAAAATTCATGGGATATTCAAGCACAATATTTTTCAATTATATAGGAAAATAAACATGATGATATTAAAAAATTTCTTATAGACATAATTTGAATGATTTAACATTTTAAATAATTATTATAGACCCATGTGATTTATGGAAGAGGTTCTAAGTCATTATATTCACATTTCTTCTTTTTCATTATATATATGAAGTCACATTAAATGAATAGTTTCAAATTTTTCATTAATGATAATTGATCAAGAAAATATCAATTTATTATATAAAATTCATAAATACATTATCATCCACCATATAAATTGAATATATTTAATAAATACATTAATTTCACAGTTATGAGTTGATTTTTTATTTTTCTACACATTATTAACACTTTATGATTAAAATAGAGGTAACCAAGTCATTTTCAAAAATTACTAATCAAGGGATATTGATTCAAATGTAATAGAAAATATATATTTTAAAGATAATTATTTTATTAATACAATGTCATTTCATATCATCTATTTACATTCCATTTGGATTGATTTGGAATGATAATTTAATTTATTGTTTTGGGAAATAGAAAAAGTTCACCTCACCACAATTACAAAGGTTACCTCATCTGTGACTTAATTTCATCACATTTAGTCTTATAAATCAACAATTATCATAACATTAACATTATAAAAACTATATAAACATTATATAAGTTATTTTATCTTAAAAATACCATAGCATGAGCACATTATATGAGATATAAAAGATACATTTAAAAAAGGGTATTCCCTCTTACCAATTATGTTTTTTTTCTATTCTTTACCTTCTCTAAATAAATTATCTATATAAAATAAAATAAAATATAAATCCTAAATATTATAAAATGATTTTATGATTATGAAAAAAAATAATATACCCTACTTTTATAATCTAACCAGAATTGAATGTATTTCTTGTGCTTACATATGACTTATAGTCTCCATATAGATATATAAATCATTTTTAATAACCATATTTTATAGAGGGATATAATTATGGAATTAATTATTATAAATAATATTTATAATATAATTATACTTTAGTTGTGATAATATCATATCTACATTGTCATCATTAGATATTTTGAGAAACGATAAGTTGATCATGTGTATATATGGAAAACCATCTCTGTAATACGATGTGATTGGTTTTCATCCATATTTTATATGGATGATAATAAAGATAAATTTTATGAAAATATATGAATCACATATGAAATAATACTTATTTTTTTAATATTAATTTTAATTTAAAATTCATTAATTTCATCAATAGAAAATTTAAAATATTGTTCATGCATCCGTACTGCCTACAATTTAGATAAATGTTGTAATTAATTTTTAATATATAATTTCAGCAAATGATTAAAAACAATATATATATTTATTATATATATTTTTATAAGTGTATCACTAGTCTCTCATTTATTTCAATGAGACTTATTCCATGGCCCCCTGGTATCTTATATGTCGTGAATAAAATAAACATGAATTTAATATATGATATTTATCATTAAATAAATAATCATTTACATGTCCACATTATTATCTCTCTTTTATGTGTTTTACAGTGAAAAAGATAAAAAATCATTAATGTAATTTTGCCTTAGGTTTCCTTCATTGAGGGACTTTTTATGTTATGCACCTATATTCATTAATGAGGTGTATATAATACCCTATTATATGTTTTCTCATAAATATAATTATTTTCATGATACTATAATATTAATTTAATATTATTCTGTCTTCATTAAAAATTATGCCTTTCTTCAAAATAACATTTTCATAAAAATGTTTTAACAATGTTTTAAATGTTCTTGTATGTCGTTCCATGGTATAATATTTAAAATTTGTTTAAAATTTGTTTCAAAGATTAATTTATATTTTTTTAAGGTCACATTATATTAAATAGGTTTTACAAAAAAATTATTTTTTAAATAATTTTTTTAAAGCTGAAAATATATTTTAAATATAAAATGTTTTAAAAACATCTTCATAAATTTTTTTCCATATAAGCTGCACCTTTTGGTGTTACTCATACCTTAATCAAGATATGGTTCAAGGATAACCTTATTATTTTTTATCTTAATTGTTAATGTATATTGTGTATTAATGTTTATAAAAACTATTTCTTTTCATTTGATTTGATATGATGAATGATCTATATTCTTGTTTCAAAAAAAATGAATTTTTTTTATTTTTTTTCTGGTGGAGCATATATCTCCCACAATTCCATTTAGTAAATATTTATATCACATTATATAATGATTCAAATCATTTTGACCTTCTTACTCCACTATTTCAATAAGGGGATACCCTATCAAGTATGGGATGTAGGGGAAACATGGTCCTCAATTAAAAAAGGACTACGATTTGGGATGGTGGACTACCCCAACTAGTAGGTGCATACACCTTGATGTTTCCTCGTTGGTTTTGGAAAAGAGTCATGAAATATATGGAATGATATTTCATGTTTATTTTTCTAACATAAATTTCATGTCTTATTCCAATGTTATTATCTTATGAATCATAAATTACGATCATTTCAGATTTTTTCCTTGACAAAATATTATAATATTTGAAATTCACATTATTCTATTAAAATGATATATTCTTATTCTCATACCCATATGATCATGTTTTTATTATGTATCTCCCATGTTTACCGTCGTTGATATTCTATTCTTACCCTTATTATGATTTCCATTCCCTATATTATGAGGAATTATTTTAAATAAACTTTTTCTACAAGGATGTCCCATGGATGATGTTGATTACTTACTCTGAAATCTATTTATTATTGATAAAATATTGATCATTACGATCCACTTGTTTATGACCCCATGATGATATGTTTTTCCTATTTATCTATAAATATAATCCTACAAATGTCCTTTGTTATGTTTTTTATCAAGTATGTCCTTTCGACATTATATGTTAATTTTTGGAAAAAATAGGTCACACTTATGAGTATCAATGTCTGAAATGTGATGTTTATGTTTTTAGAACATGATCTAGATGTTATGATTTAGGGATTCCCCAACCTCTCTACATAACTATTATTTAAATATTTTTTAGTGGATAACTTTTATAATTCCCCCACACTGATTAATAAAATTGATACATAATAATAACTATTCATTTTTACCTATAAATCATCATATGATGTGCCAATTTTTTAAATTATACATGTTAATAAAAACCAATTATTTTTAAGAGGATACCATATATCATTATAATTATTACTAAAAATTTGTTTTCTGAAAAATGTGATGAAACTATCCCCTACATTCATATTGTTTTTATGTTATGGTCATCCCAACAGTGATCAATAATAAAAAATATGTATTTTCACAACCAAAAAAATTGACCATAAACCTATATATAAATCTAAAACCTTTTTAAATTACATAATACTGAACCATACTAATAAAATTAATCACTTCCAAAAAATTAATGCATTTTATTTTTAAAATAAAAATTAATTCAATTTTTTTTTTAAAATATGAAACTTTTAATGAAACTTCTACATAATTAAAAATAATTTTTTTTATATCAGTTTACAGATCATTTTATAACATATAAATATCATTATGCATTTATTAACATAAATTATTTATATATAAAACTTCAAAAACATAATCATTTTCATTTTAAAAACAAATTCACAAATCCATGAATGAATCCATATTTTAAAGATAATCAAAAAATATATATATATATTCAAATATATATATATATATATGTATATCAATTTTTTATTATAAAAAATACTTGAATAATATTTGAAACAATCATTGAATTTTTATTTTTACTACAAATACGTGACTGATTATTTAATGAACAAAACTTTTAGTTATAAAAACTCGTAAAATTATTTAATAATTGTGAGAGAATTATATTTATTCAAAAATTAGATATTTAACCTAAATTCAGTTATATATATATATATATTTAAAAATGATATATAAATTTATTGAATCTGATTGTATATCTCATATGGTAAAAATATAAGTAAAAATACAACTGAAGTTGTTGGAAACCAAATTTTGTTGACTATATATCATAAAATAATGGAATAACAAATGTCTTCTTAAATAAAATCCATTATAAAATATTTTACAAATATATTTTACATTAAAATCACAATATAAAATCAAATTATTGGAAATATATTATTAAATTAATCAAATATACAAATAATTCAAAAAAATATGCATTATATGATGAAGCAACCATTGTGTTTTGATGTTGTAACAAAAAGAACATAATTCCATATTTTATACTTATCATTTATACACCTATTCAAAATATTTTATTTTCCATTATTTATGTAGGGTTCCCAAATCTTAAAAAAACATAAATAACTGAATCAAGTTATCAAGAAGAATTATTAACCACATACAAAGGAGAATTGAGAAGGAAGAGTGGAATTATAAGAGATATATGTATTTCAAACTATTGATGATATACAAAAATGATAATGGATAATAAATGATGAAAGATATAGTGTTTTTCACAAACAAGCTTAGATACCTTGGTACGGTGATACTTGACTACGCTCTGACATCTCCTTAATATCATTCCTATCTCCATAGGTTGGCGACTCACACAAGAAATCATAGACGAAGAAAGATAAAATGAATTTTGTAGAAAATATGGGCAGTTAAAAGATGTATGTTAGTATCGTTAGCATTACAAGTGGAGGAATTGCTAGAAGAAAATTGAAATAGAAATACCGATCATATGGAAAAACATCCCTAGTAACATCATCCCATAAAAAAGTCTAAAACTATAATGTAACATTTCTTAAATAGCTCCCCCAGTCAGCATCAACACTCTGCTGTTCAAATGAACAATAACATCGACCACATATTAGTTGTGCTTTCCCCTTTCTCATATCGTGCTGGAGAAATTATAATAATGCCCAAAAAATGTTGTATTTGAGAAATATATCTCAATGAGGTATCATCCTATATTGAATAATTTACACACAAAAATAACCATTTATGCTATCTGTTTATATAAAACAATATTTTTAAATTCAATTGAATATTATAAATAAAAACATTTTTTCATTCAAATAGAAGATTAATATATCAAATAAAATTCCAAAATGGATTATATGGACATTTTATTTAAAATAGTTTATATGAAATATTTGAAATGAATAAAAATGTTCCAAATATAAATCATATGTATATTAAAATATTTGTAATCAATAACCACGATTTAAATATCCACATGTTGCACTAGTCTCTTAGTAATAGGATTTTAAAAAATATCATTTCTTAACACAACTATTAATATTTTCTCACACTCATATCTTCTCCCCATTCAAGGATCCAATATGGGAAATCCAAATACACATTTTCAGGGGATCCACTAAGGTATATCAAGGTGATATCTTTTGAGTTTGTGATTAAGTTGTAAATACATTAATAGGTGAACGATATCTTAGTTTATATGTCATTATTAGATACAATCTACATATTATTTCATGTGCATCAATCAATCAAACATTAAAATTAGAAATAAATCATTCAAACAAATATCATAATATAATTTTGAGATTTAGTTTACAACATGACATTAAAATTTCAAAATAAAATCATTATTTTTTGTAATTTCATTCTATTTAAAAAATTTATCTATTTAATCTATTTTATAAATATAAACATCAAATTATTTTTTGAATATTTTTCCAAATATTTCCATCATTTTTAAAATATCCATGATTTTTTTAAATCCATTGAAATTGGGGGTTTCAATCAATTATCATTCCATTTTCAAATACAATGAATCATTAATCTCAAATACATGTTTTTAATCATTTGAAACTAGAAAAAATCAAGAAATAAGGGTTTCAATTAAATGGATGTGTCTTATAGAACCACCTACCATTATATTTTTTTTCGTTTCTATAGTACTATTACAATGTCTAGTTATAGTTCCACTAAAGTATCTTGAAAATTCATCCCTTCCCAGATTCAATCCTAGGTATTTCTGATACCATGAATAAGACTATAGTTGTTGAGGAATTTTAGTACGTACTGATGCAATGGTGTACTATAATATTTACTATAGGAGCCTAA
Source organism: Viscum album (assembly GCA_963277665.1). Lineage (NCBI taxonomy): Eukaryota > Viridiplantae > Streptophyta > Magnoliopsida > Santalales > Viscaceae > Viscum > Viscum album. The sequence continues at coordinate 2,063,184,214 of OY728121.1, forward strand.
GTACTATATTAGTACTATTCACCGAAGGACCCTTCAGGCCAAAAAATGGGCTTTCATGCTTTGTATTAAGGCTGCATGACCTTGGGTCATCGGGATATGTAGCAGGTCTCCCTCTATCTAGTAAAAAAGTTGAATATTCATTAATAATAAAATGAGGCTTTTGCACTATCCTTTAAAAAATCAACCATTATATCATGATATCAAAATGTAAAACAATATAAATGGGGAATACCAACATAGAAATAAAGGCTTAGGATATCTAGGAACATAACCTAGATTCAATTTATAAAACAACGATATATTAGATCCATCATTTACCTAATATTTTTTCAAAATATAATGAGTATTCAAATAAATATACAATCAAACCACATGATTGGTTATCCACATACTCATAGGAAATTGAACGAGATTAACGTCTATTTGATATGAAATGATAAGGGTTTATATTAGCTAATTTCACCTCATAATAGCCATTAAGAGATAAAAATCTTGTTCGGGTTGAATGGAGGTGATTTAAGGTTAAACTGGGGTGTTTTTTGTTTTTATTTCAACATTATGTGGATTAATATCTCATGTATATGATTATCTATAGGGGTGCATGGTTAGGAGAATATTTGCACCATTCATGTGTCGTTATAATTTGTGTGGCCTAATTTCCCTTGGGTGGGATCATGGTTTGGAAAATAATGTTCTGACACTATATCCCCAAATTTCTAGGTGTGCATGGTTTTGGGAAACCACATTCCACACCATAAAGATCCCAAAATGCCACAAAAACCATCAAAACATCACCTACATTGAATATGTTGAAACATAAGGGTCACAAATTAACTGAATAAGGATAACTGGATATTTTAACCACCTGATAGAAAAACAATATACTCTATGATATCATATCCATAATGATACTCATTAAAGGGGTAATGCCACTACTTTCTCATTAGTGATTCATTATCCCATGTCTCTTGAAAATAAGAACCATACATTCATTTCATATGGAAATAATTATTCTTCCTCTACTAATGTACCATTGTCTCATAATCAAAAATCCTAGATGAATGCTCAGTCATTGATAAATTGAGCGCATCATCAATATCCTCTCAACACAATATATGAGAAGGGTTCGACAGATACTTCCTTTTTGTGATACATGAGACACACTATTAATCAACATCAAATATAGTGTATGTGGTAAATGGTAGTACACTTTCCCCTCCCATTCCATAATATCAAAATATTCCACAAACGATGGTGCATTATTTCCCATTATTACAATCTTTTGAGGACCTAGACGATGTAAAACTATCAATAACAACTTTTTACCAATGTAAAGATATAAAGGTCACCAATGATGGTATGTATTGTATTTTTTTAGATATATGTTGTCATCATTCTTTGAAAAATAAATAGAATCATTGATATTTCCTATAGGACCAAACTCAGTCTAAAAAAAGATATTTTTTCAAACAATGATCCATAATATATATATATATATATAAGACCTTCCATAAAAGGCCTCCAAAGAATCCATCAAATTTTAGAATAAAACTATAATTACAATAAACCTCAAATAGTTCCAAATGAATGTATCGAGATCCACAAATATTAATAATAAAATAATGTAACATGTCCTTGTGAAGTATTAAATCTCATTATGTCTGATCATCCACATTTAGATGATTTTCCATGATAAAATATACATGATATCCATATTACTTTTTGAGGCATATACAAAAGTTAGAAGTAAATTTTTTTTTCCCAAACTAAGAAAATATCATATGTGACTCCAAAAAATGGACATTATCCAAAATATATTAATGTCCCAAATACCCATTAATTTTTAATCATGAATGGATCTAAAATTCTCTTATTTTTTCACCCATTCAATGAAATCCAATATCATAATATTTTTCAGACAAAAACACAAAATTCCAACATAAAATTCCAACAATATATAAACCCACATATTAGATGTCCTTGGATTTTAATGAAAAAAATTGAATGTTGCTTGTGGTCAATTTTGATCTACATATAGTCATAACATTATGATTCAAGGTAATTGATATCCAATATCTTACACATCGAACATAAAATTTACCATATATCTTAAAATATATTTGTGGTTTCATGGTTATATTCCACTAGGAAATTATGGAAATACCATACTAAATATATCCTTATAAAAAATATCAAAAAACCAAAAATTAAAATATATGATTCCCACATAATGTAATGTGAAAACACTGATGGTCTACATGTCATAATGAGTGTCTCTAATGCATTAAAATTCCTAATAATTATATTGTTCCTAAATATACATCTTAAGAAGAGTGGAGGTAAACCAAAAACCATGCAACACAACCATATACTCTTCTTCGTAGAGCCCCAATAGAAACTGTGAATTCATATCCTTGAATATCCACTCTACTTATGGAACTGTCACAACATGGGTTGGGCATTTCCTAATAATGGTGTCAACGAGGGAATTTAACTTCCACGAAGTTTATGAAATTTTAAACTCAAAAGTTGTTAGGTACTCCACGTAATGCCTCAGATAGAGGATCAAATATTTTTCAATGAATATAATAATCATGGGTTTGTGTATAGGATAAATTAAAGCTAATTCATTGAAAATTTAATGTTTTCAACTATTAACAACATGAATTATAAATGTTAGTTTGTGTTTGTGGGTCAGATAATTCTTCTTAGGTAGCATAATACATCTAGTGAAAAAGACCACCACATGATCACCCTACATAAGAACACATCCATAACAAGGACATGATGTATCATAAAAACCCACCTAGACTTACCTAGAATATAGAAGTGTCAAAACTAATGAGGAAGAATAATTTATTATCTACTGAAATAAATAACGCTTAATTTTTTCTTTCATCAAATATGTAACTCACATTGGAGTGAAATAAGTCATTGGAGACAGAAGAAATTGGAAAATATTTAAAAACTGATAGTAATACCTGACCACAAACAAGAAGATACATATCCCCAAAACACTACGTGGTTGATCTAATGACATAAGAGCCTTTATATTAGCATGTGTGACTGAGAATACATGTTCCAACACCATGTCACCCATGAAAATAGCATCTTAAATCCATAAATTCAAATATGAAATCATTACAAAAATTATCTGATCTAAAATATTATATAACGTTTCAAAAATGACTCACATGTTCCCCATAAGTAATAAAGTAGACAAGTTTGATATATAATAAAACATCCATAAACATATCATGATAATTATGAAATATTCTATTCATCAATTTCATAAATCAACTTCAGTGTTTTGAAGACTAAGGGGTATAATGGTATACTAAAAATGGACAATACATTATTCTTATGAAATTCATTGGAATGTGTGATTCATTTATTCTAAACTAATAATAACCACCCTGAATATCATTATTTACAAAATAGTTTTCCACTTTATAATAATCAAATAAATCATCAATATTTAGTAATTGATACATGTTAATTATTTTAATTCAATTGGGTTTTTGTTAATTAAGGTATAGTTGATGTGATTCTTCATATTTCTTCAAAACTAGAACTGGCTTCACCCAAGGAGACATACTCATATTTATATATCAGTTCTTAATCATATTTTTCAATTATCAAATTAACTATTTCAACTCTTCTGGTACTATATTGAATGAATGAATACATAAATTTTGTGTACAAGAAAATAAATAAAATGATATATCTATATATATTACTCATGGTATACAATAGACATCATTAGGAAATACATCATCAAATGTAATAATGACTGGAGGGAGATCTTAACTCAATGATTCTGATGCCATTTACAAAAAACACCTATATTACCTTTCCAAAAACTAAAACCATTATTCCTCCTCAAGTCAACCATTTGTCAAATTATACCAAAATAATATGGAACAACCCATAGGGAGAACTAAAGGTGATTTTTCAAAGAAAACATTCAATTTTTTAATTATTTTCTATTATCCAATCCTTAATGATGATGTAATTGAGTGAATTATTATCCTGAAAAAAGAATTCCAGAAAATATCAATCTCTAATAAAGATTAATAATATATAGGACCACATGGACACTTCTCTCTCTTCATTCCTGGCAGTGTAGTAATATCTATCACATATGAAAAAAGTTTCAAAGGATGATTCAGTGGGTTAACAATATGTATCGAAATAAATGATTCATATGCATCAGTGTAGAGTAAATTGTTCAATAAATATAATGATGTAGTGATGGTACCTCTCATATTTTTTGGACTCGAATCAACATCCTCTCGGGACTCTATAATTGCATGACGAATCGTCGTTTTAGAGGCCAATGGGTATAAATAATTATATCAATAAGAATCTAATTGTACTATATTATTGTTTTCTACTTATGATCTCATTACATCAAAAATATAGAAATTTATATTGTCAAAATTTTATAGATCGCTTGAATTCTCTCAAGAATCACGTATCTCAGATGCCTTGGTGAAAAACCATTTTGAATACCCATCCATTCAAAAAATGGAGCCAAGTCGAAGGGCCAATGCAAGGCATTATAAGCGGACTGTAAGACACCTAGTATCTATAACAAATACAAGACTCATTACAAATTTTCATTGCCTTAAATGAACTCATGGAACTTACCTTAAGAGAAAACTGAAACTCCCATCAACAATGACATTCCACAGAGGCCCGACTAATCAATTAATTCTATATCCATCACCTCTTCGTAAGAACCCACCATCATTAAGAAAATAATAGATCAATTTCCTTATTGAGAATACAATCTCAATTATTCATGCCATCATTTTCTCATTAGTCTCCTCCTTAATAGAATACTGAACATGTTCCGCAAACTAGTTTTCATACAAAGTCAGATGATTGTAACCTTACTATATTTTTATATACAAAATCGATTTAACTATGTCTAAATATTTTTATAAAAAATTTTAGTGAAATGAAATCATATGAAATTGTATTCTAAAATCCCATTCTTATTTTTTTCACTATTAAATATGTCATTATTCTATTAGGCCCTAAATTTATAATGGTATAACATTTAAACATAATCGAATTAGGAATTTTTATGAACTCAAAATGAATCTCAAACATTTTAAACCAGTCTTAGACAAATAAGGATCCTTAGAGAATTAGAATAAAGGTGGATTCCGGAACAAAAAATCTTAAGCATGATTATGAGATTCAAGACGTCCTAGTTCAACTACCAGAGTCTAATTAGGAATCAGTGATGATAATTTTTCTATTTATAGGATAACTTGTATCATTATCTTCATTATATTCTTGTCCGCTGGAGGAATTTCCCATTGTGGTTCATCAATATATTCATCATCGTTCATAATCATAGATCATATCAGAAGGATGATTCCACACAATCTAAGCAAAAATTACTAATACCATAAAAATTATTTATAAAATAAATATATAGAAATATAAATTCAATAATATAGAATAAAATACATTTATATTTCAACAATTATATATCAAAGGTAATGAAAATACTAGAATGAGATAAAAAATCCTTAATGAAAAATTTCCTAAACACCAAATGTGTCTTCAGGATAGTTATAATGATAGTTGACCACAAAAATTCTTGTAAATACCATTTATGCCACATAAAGACATAAAAAACAAAATATCGACATCCATGATAGATATTCAACATGGAACATTGATATCATTTAATCACAAACTACCATTTAAAACCTAATACCATAATAACTAATCCTACTCTGACATAGACTGAAGGAATTTCTTGATCCCAATGAGTTTGAAAATGAACCTTGAATAATAAATGATCAATGTGGGGATATTTTCACATAACCATGGAAGATAAATGATACAAGAAAGTATGATCAAGACTCCAAGAGATTTATGTAATAGAAACAAAAAGGAAAAATAATGCATAAAAATATATTAACATCCCAAATAATATCATCCCAATACATGAGCCACAAATTATTTTGTGTATTAGGAGGACAATAACTCTTTCAAATTCCATTATCACTCCATGGTCCATAAGATCATGAACATCCACCATATCCAAGTGGTCATTTCCAATTAATCAGACTTGGAATAATATATTAAGCAACTTATGTAATGAAATGATACAATTTGATCTATAAATATTATTATGGTCTCACAATGTATTCGATAATCAATAAAACAAAAATATAATAATATAGTATATCTATTTTAATAAAATAATGAATAGAATTTCCCTAAGATATTTAAAAACAATACAATACTTAATTCAAATAGATGAATTTAATATGAAAATAAGAATCAAATATTAATTAATGATTATTTTTTATAATATAATTAATAAAAATATGTTGGCATGAAAAAGAATGAAACAAAAATTAATGTGGGGGTAATAATGTCCTCGAATAAACCCCAGGGATGAAAATCCTAATGGAATGTTTTTTTTCTTATTAATAGGAAACTCACACATAACATTTTAAATGTGGTTCATGATATGTTTTCACACTCAAATCATAAATCCAGTCTTAGATACACTTCATAATGTCAATCTACACAATATTAGGGGACCCATAATGTCAAATCATGTTGATAATGCTTCAATTAGTGTTGTTAAAATAAGTCCATTGTTTTGGAATTATGATCTTAGAATTATTATTCATGATACCTATTTACTAAACAATATTACATGTTCTTTATTAAATAAATAAATCAAACATATATGAAATCAATCATATCAAATAATTTCATACTATAATTTCATAGTTTCAGTTTTTAACATGAATTTCATATTTCAAAAAGACATATTATATCATAATTTCATTCAATTTAGAATAATATTTAAATTTAATAAATTTTAACAACATAAATAACATTCCTTCCTTGAAATGGATTTCCAAGTCAGGCCTTCATGTTTCACAAATCATCCAAATAATTTAAATTCTATTGAAATTTGATTTATTTTCATTCCACTTGGCCATTTCATAATAAATGATCAATTAATCTCTAAATCATGTTTATAAATAATTAAAATATCATAAATCATGATGTTTATGGTTTTAATTGAATGTAATAGATTTATGGAACCACCTATTATTAAATCAAGTTATCACAATGTACAGCAGCTGCACAAAGTAATGTTGATAATAAATAATGGCCTGGAAGATCTAAGAACCCAAACTAGAATCATGATTCTAAAAATGGAGTTTATATCCACTAATTAGATGATGAACCATAATTATCTATGTATTATAGAAAGATATATGGGAATAACAAAAATGAGAGAAAATTAGGTTACCCAAAAGAAAATGAATGGGATCTTTCCTACTTTGATATACCAGAAAATGGTATAGAAGAGTTAATTTAATCCCTTGAGAAATTCCAAGAGTGAAAATATAAATTTATAGTCTAATGGGGGTGATTAGAGGTTATTCTACAAATTTTGGTTTTTAATTATATTTTTAAGGGATTAACATAGACAGTTAGCAGAAGGTGTAGAACAAACATTGAGAAACTATTCTCAATACATTCATGACTATTGTATGGGATGATTAGTATCCATTGAGTGGGAAAATGTTTGGGAATAATTTCCCCCATACAAGCATCACCTATATTCTGTGGGTGAGTGGTTTTCTATAGGGGTACACAAATTTTTGGAAACAGTGTGCCAACCATAAAAATGAAAAACAATCCTAAAAAATCATTCAACCTATTCCCTAAAAAATATTAGATGACATTATAATTCAAATGGATGAAAAAGGGTCAAGGAATACTAAGAAGCGGGTAATGGGATTTTATAGTTATAAAATATATAGCACATATGGATCTCCAATGGATATAACTAGGAATTAATATTTTTTGAAAAGGAATGAAATAATGATATTAATCTTAATTATAATGAAAGATTTTTTTTCCAATGTAGGTTTCTTGTAATAATATTATAAAAAATGGTTGGGTATTTAATCATAAAAAATGTGTGCAGTATAGATAACAAGAAAAACCAATCCTATATAGAAAATGAAAAATAATTTTTCAATCTACGTAATCTTCATTTAATCATATAACAATTTAGAAAAAATAAATAATCCTTAAACATAATATATAAGTTTTTATGATCTGAAATCAATCTAAAAAATAAAATATATCATTTTAAAAATACATTAAAAATTTCCTCTCAATTTAAAATTTAATATATAATTAAAATATATATTATCAAATAAAATTAAATAAAATATATTTGAAGACTAATATTATTATGTGAAAACATATAGAAAAATAAAATGAAAAGGTTGAGTTAGATAGGAATCTATGAGATATCATAGATTATTTATTTATATATAATTATTCATCATTTGGTGTTTTATTTTTTCCTTGAAAAATAATATATAATTTAATGATATTATTTAAGGATTATCTTTATTTAAAATACATTAATTTATGTAAAATGATTCTTATTCTATAATCAAATATATATTTTATTAACATCATATTTCTCACTATTGCATAATATTTCTCTTTATTTATTATATCTTCAATTGATGGTAAAACAATTTTCCCAATATTTCATTTCCAATGCGGTATTACATCTTTTAATTTAATATAAAATTATGTAAGAATGATATTTTTTATACGTTCACGTGTATGATTAATATTGTAATTAAAAATATCATAAAACATATATCAATATTGATATTTTAAATGAATATTTATCATATATTTATATATGAATATGAGGACCACATATGGAAAATTCCTCAAACATTAAATTGTTTGAATTTAATAATAAAATAATAAAAAAATCTTTATATAATGTTGAATTTTATGGTCATGAAGCCCAATTTGGATTTAATTTTATTTATAATTTATTGAATAATGTTGTGGAAGAAAATTATGTACCAATAATTGTATAAAATAACCATAGTATCCTTTTTTAGATAATTACTATTTTTTATTATTTTAATAAATTCATAATAATATAAATATATAAAATATTTATTATCAAATCATGATCAATTTATTTAGGAATGTTACTGAAAATATTGTTTATAACAAAAAAATTAATCCTTGGTTTCAGCACATATGTGTTTCATTATTTATTTAATGAATTTTCATCAATAGTGTCTTATTTTGTATTTATTTTTGTCTACCAATAATAAGTTAGAATATTTTCTTCATCAATGTGATAATTGATGTCCAAAAATAAAATATATATTCCATATTATTTGGAGTTAATAGTATTTGTTACATATCAATTAATTTTTTCAAAAAAAATATCCTCTATATATTTAAAAAAATAAAAAAATAAAATTTATGTCATCTAAAGTAAAATACAAAAAATATTAATTAAATTTCATCATAAATACCTGATCATTAAATTAGTGGTATGAATATAAATAACCAAACTATAAAAATATATAAAATTTTCATATAGTTAACATTTTTTGAATATTGAATAATAAATATAAACTAAAACATTATAATGTAATTTTAGTCTTAAAACATATGTTTTAATCTAAAATTGTTTTTATTTCATTTTTCATTAATGAAAGCCTACACCAACAGTTCCAAATTCGGTGCTAAAATCATGAAAAATCCTTTCTGGCTTAGACACCAATGATGGTAAAACAATTATTTCCATCCAAAAATTGACCCTATACAATGGAATAATTGGATTTCTTATGTAACCATGTACCATTTAGGTTTATAGTTTTAGATAATTGGTAAAATATATTTCATGAGAAATACACATGACATTAAATAATCATTCTCCTACATCACCATGATTTTCGTATTTTATATTAATTCATCATCATAATTAATCTATATAAATTTTATAAAAATTTGATTATATAAATTATTAATAACCTATAAAAATGTAACATAACAATTGTATACTCAAATTCCTAGTAATTGTGAACATAAGAATTAACAATTTAATTTCATTAGTGTGTAATAAGATGATAATTTAGGTATGATGAAAAAATAAATGTTCATTAGAATAAAATATGATAACCACTACCCATCCATAGATTTCAAATAAAATATAATAACTCTAAATATGGATTCAATAAATGAATGAGTTATTAATGTAATAATTCACAAGACTTGTGATATCAATCTTTATTAAAGGAAAAATTCAAATCCCATAAATGCATAATATAAACTAATTGAATAAGAAGAAAAAATAATAACAACTCATAAAAAACCCTTAATAGAAATAATTAGACCCTATTTAAATCCAATGAAGAACCCCTATAGTGAATCCATTATTGAATTATTTAAATATATTGAAAATTTTCCAATACAATATAGAGTTATACTGATGCTCAACCATTAGTATAATCGATATAAGTGTTTCTCATTTTTTTGAGCTATAATCAGGATAATCACTTCATATAGTCTATATCATGATAATTCATGATCATCAATAATTTTTGTGTACCATTAAATAAAAAATTTAAATCCATAATATTTTACCATAAAAAAAATCATTGGTCAATCATTGGTTGATGCAAGCGTGATAAGGAAATATCTTCCATTTAAATTTCCCAATCTATCTATATAATGAATAATTAATTATCAACACCACATATACCAAGTGGAGTTTAATTAATATAATTGTATAGTGATGTTGATGAATGAAAATATCAAGAAAATATCATTAAAAATATTAACCTCAAAAATATCCTTTTGATTTGGAAATTATCATTTAACAAGAAATCCATAAAAAATTTAAAATCCATTACATGAAAAATAAACTCTATAATAGAAAAATGATTCTTTAGAACAAATAATTACAATGATAGTGTTAAAATAAAAAAAATTATTTAAATGAATAAAATATTATTAAAATATTTTGTTAATAGAGTCAAAAGTAAACCATTGGGTAGAATTAAGAAACTAAAATTTATCATTTTTAAATAAATTCAATTACTATGAAAAATGAAATTATAGTTTATTTAAAAATATAATGAAATTTTTTTAAAAAAAATGATATTTTAGGGAAATTCAACCAATCAAAATGAAAATACAAGATTATTATCACTTATAGATGATATTTTTTCTGTTTCAATAACAAAAATGGAATGTAATATAAATAAAAATTAATATCCATATAAATAATCATAGGATTTGAAAGTTATGATGTTTAATAAAAAATGATCATTTTACTTCCAAAAAAGGAACCATGAAAGTAAAAAATCCCAAAATAAATAGGATTGTAACATAATGCCATTTCCAATTTTGTAACACTTCACTAATATGCCCCATGAATAAATCACTTGAAATGAAACTTTCAATATCTTGATTATAAATAGATACATGATATCTCACATAAAAAGGGATGTATATACACCTTTGAAATGAATTTTGGTTAATATTATAATCATATTCCACAAATAAAAATAATTTTAGACGGATAACCGTTATAAAAATCATAATATTGAATATGAGAATAAATAAATAATTCTAATATGTGTTTAAAATTTCAATTCATAAAAAAATATTTTCAATATAATATATTAAAATAAATTCCTTACACCCAAATTCTTATAATATCAAATAAAATAATGATGATATATTACTTGAAGAAAATAATTTTTTTTACAAAATTCATTACCACATGGTAAAATTATATTCAAATTCTTTTGGATGAAATAATTTACAATGAAATATAATATATACTGATATAAGTATTTTATTAAAATTATATGTCAATGTGAATTATACACAATATATAAAATAAATTAGGTGTATAGTATTACTATATGCCTCCAAAATAGAAATTGGGATGATGTCCCCTTCTAAATTAGAAATATAAGGGTCAAAACATTATGAAATGGATAACCTAAAATTGATTTATAAATAAAATTAATTTACTGATATGAATTTTAAAATTAATTCATGTAATTTATATTTTATAATAAATATTAAAACCATTTATCATTTCATTTTTCTTGAAGATGTAAAACCTAGTAAAAGATCCTTACCTCGTCTCTAATCATTCATTGTATATAAATTAACTTTAAGATAATTAATTTATATCAAACATATAATTTCATAATAAAAATTAACATTTTTAGTATCTTATAGATAATTCAACATTTTAATTTAATTAATTATGAAAAAATTAAATACCTAATCATTTAATTCCAAATTGGTTGTTTCGAAATGTCCAGTTAATTTTTTCCAAATGGATTCGGTGTGCTTGCCATGGATGAAGATGTCATAATTTCAACATATATTGAATAATAATCATTAAATATTTATCATTTTTACATCAATTATACTTTAAAAACCAATCATCGATGGTTTTTATTAAAAATGAATGATGATATAGTGATGGAAAAGATATTACATACGTACACAGGAGTAACATTTAAATATTTCAATTATCATTATGAGAATAAGGAATGTCTTATCTTATCATTATATATTTATCATAAAAAAATAAACACCATATTATTTAAATATATTTTATTATATATGTCAAATATGATATTTAGTAATGAAATAATTGTCTCATTTCTTCATGGAGGAGGTAGTCCACACATACGAAAGAATGATGTTATCAATTTTCATTGTAAGAAAAAATTATATATTATCTTTTTAGATTATAAAATTTACATCAATATAATAATTAGATTTTTTATATCACATAAATTCATTATATTTTCCCTTGTTACATTCTACGTAAATGTATATTTAAAAATAAATAACTTCGCTTCAGGGGGTGGTTGTTCACCGTATACTATTGTGACATTGTTGAATCACCCTTTGACTGGAAAGTTACAAGTTATGTGTTATATAATACTAAAATGACGTTAAATATTTTAAAAATATCATATATATTTATATGTATATAAACAATTAATACATCATTATATCAATCCAGGTGAGGCAATGATGGAAAATGAATATCATTGCTTCGTGAGGCAATGATAAACAGTACACATGAATGATTATTTTGTATCCCATTTTATTGAAGAGGGCTTGAATTTAGATAATTACTATTATAGAATAACATAAACATATATTGTAAAAACGATATTTTTAATATATGAATAAATTATAATTACTTGAAAGAGGTGGATGAATAAATAAAAAACATATAGTAAAATGTGATAACTCTTCATCGAACAACCTCATTAGATAATATTCAATACCCATAATAAGAAATCTTTATGTTAAAAATATCATATCTGCGTCATTATAAGGTATTTTAGAAATTAATTTGGATATTATTAGATAATAAAAATATTTTTTACAGTGTGACGATAATAATAGTGGAGTGCCCCTTTATATGTGAGGTGAATGGCAGAATTGTAATATTTTTGAATGAAATGATTTAACCACATTTTTGGCATTCTGAATTTATCCGAAATGAACCATTATAAAAACATAGACATCATATGTTAATCAAATTTTCATAAAATGGATTTTAATCCATGTTAATATGTCATTTTTTACAATATACCATTTGCTTCACCTATAGGTAAATCCATTTTCACCACAATCACATGAGTTTATTTTTTCTATTCTCAATATTCTTTATGGTAAAAATTTAATTTGACCTTATTAGATATTACATATTATTTAAATTCCAAATAAATAATCAATTAAACATAATTTATTTCACATAAGTGGAAAACATTAATTAAAAATTAAATTCACAGATATAAAAAATGTTGATCATGATGTGTATTTTTCAGAAAAATCTAATTTTTGGCCCACTCTATTAAAATTAATTATCATTTTAAGAAAAATAAATTAATACTTATTGATTTATAATATATAATTTTAATTTTAATAAATCGATATGAAGGTTTTTTTAGATAATTGATTTGGAGAAACATTACAGACATAAAACGGTTTTTTAGAATAATATGTTTTTAAGAAAACAATGTACTTATAAAACAATAATTTATAAAGATGATTAAATTTTAGTTTTTTATGTTTAATAATTATTTTTCTTTAATTCAATGTGAAAAATAATTTAAATTAAAATTACTTAATTTTTTTAAGATTAAAAGGTGTTTTAATAAAAATTAGTATATTTCTCAACTCATGAAAATATAAATTTATTCTAAAAATACCATAAATCCCCATAAGATTATTTTAATATTATGATATAAAAAATTAATTAATGTTATCTCCTACACTGTTTAAAATAACACAAAAGTACTTATATTATTTCCCCACAAAAATTTATAATAATATTTTTGAAGAAAACATAGTTATAATGAATAAAATTACATTAATAAAAACTGAAGGATTATTTATTCCAAATTTATAAATATTTTATATTTTGTACAAAATATATAAATATATTTTTATCATAAATTATCTAATATAATTCATATGTGAAAATTAAATGGAGTTTTTATTATGGTATATATATCATGGGTTTTTAACCTCATTGTTGGGTAACAAATATTTTGTTAAACAGAAATATATTATTATAAAATTTTATGGTGTTTCATATTCCCCCAATTAATAAATTTAATACTAAAAATTTATACATTAACTAGGTATTCAAGTTTTTATATTTAAAAAAATACATATGTTGAAATTCCATATCATAAAAATGGTAACTAAAATATCATATTGATAATAGAGAAAAGAAATTGTGACTGTCTTTGGGAATAACCCATAATATGTTTCCAAATAGGAGAACATTGTCTAGATGTGGTTATTTGGAAATGGAAGAAAATTTAAATGCACAAATATTGATATAGGGTGAAAAATATCATTGATCAAAATGAAACGAATAAAAATTGAATCTTAACAACCAGAAAACTATAAAAAAGATGTGAGAAAAAAATCATTTACATAATAAAATTTACTGGTAATCAGAAAACAAAATCACGACCCTTTTGCAAGGGTTGAGTAATTACATGTTAATATTGGATAATATCATTAAAAAATATATACTAACATTATGAGTATAATTTTTCTTTTTATCAATTTCCATTATAATCACATATATTTTTCCAAATAATGATTATTCATTAATATGTATTCATTCATGAAGAACTAACATAAAAAACTTATGGACCGCAAAATATTAAAATTGAAAACAATATATTCCTCATATATTTAAAAATTGACAACAAAAAAAAAATTTTATTAGTTATGATATATTCCCAAACCAATAAACATTTTTATGATTAAATATTTCATTAATCTACAGAGATAAATAGTAATAAAAGTAAAAAATATCATTCAATTAATAAACAACCCAATAAAAACAATATCTCTAACATTAATGAATTTAATAGTCTTATATCCTATATGAAAAAATAAAACATTCAAACACAAAATTATGGTGATAAAATAAATCAACTCAAAATATTATTACAAAAATCCTCATATGTGGTGTATAATAAATTAAACATATTATTATGAAAAATCCTTTTAATGCATGATGAAATCTATTTCACTTAAGAAAACATCACATTAAAAAATAATAGTTTAAAAAGTTTTCTAAACCCTTCACCAATAGAGACTATGACAACCCTGAACCAGAACACATGTATCTGATGCTAATGTTATAATCGTGACATTTCACGATCTGATACCGAATAAGGTTTCAATATTTTATCGATGAAAAGACTAAAACATCAAAATAAAAAAATTTATAGCTTATATACCAAAGAAAAATTTAGATTTTGTGTTTTTTATAAGGATGACATTTACTTATGTAAAAAACTAAAATTTTATTTAAATGATCATTTCTTCCACTAAACCCAACATTTAATATTTCACATTATTTCATCATCATCATTCATAAAAAACAAATAAATAAATTTTTATTCAGTGTAATTCTTGATAAAATTAGGAAAATTAAAATGCTGAAGTGTTATATAAAATAAATAATAAGAGAAAATATAACAATTAATAATTGAATCTCATTAGTGAGAAATAAGATTATAATAAGGTTTTGGTTGAACAATTAGTGTGACTGAGCATAAAATTAGGAATCTCATATTGTTCAATACCATTATCAGCATATATTTATACCTATAATAAGGATATAAGAAATTACATATTGTTCAAAATCAATAATCACGATCCATTTTATATTAATCTGGATCAATAGAAACACTATTAACCAATAGAATGTATAAAAACAGAATTTGTTTGTTGGAAAATCATCTTCATAACCAATATTAAATACATGTAAAAAATAATGTAAACAAAGTTAAATCTATAGGATAAAACCAATGGTAAATAACTCCCGAATTCCAATAATGACAACTAATATTTCATAATGCCTTGGAGAGGTATAATTTGGCTCAACCCTTAAAATAATCTATATCCGGCAAACCATTTTTATAAGATATATCAGGATCAACCATTAATATCTTAGACATATAGTTAACTTATGAGATATAATGGGTGAAAATTTTGTATCTAGGTTACATTATAATAACTTATGATCATTAATAATGTACATCAACAACTTGTGGAAAAACATTTTTATTCTATTAGTTTTCAACATTAATATAATAATAATTTATTCCTAGATTTATTCAACCATGAAAATTAATTAGAATCCTTGTGGAACTCATAATCAATATTGATAAATATTTTTGATGGTATAAATACCACATATCCATAGGGTATTTGAAGAAGAATCATTTGTTTTGTTATCTCACAATGGAAATACCAATGAAATGTCATTAAAATATTATTATCGTCAATAACATTTTAATTTTAAAAATTTGTTTTAATGAATAAAATAAAAAAATTATAAGGCCAGTCATTTAAAATAACTTTTTAATTATAAAATGTATTCATTTAAAAAATGGTAATGATTATTGAAAAAATGAATTATAATGTAAATGTCAGAGAGAAATATTCTTTTCCCACATTTTACAAAGTGACTCAAAAGTGTCTTTTTTGGGAAATTCTATTAAATTTATTTTCAAAACAGTGTATAGTATGGTCCAGTACCATGAAAATAGATATATTTGATGATTAATTGTAATACACAACATTTTTGAAGAAATATTGGAATATTTTGTAATGAATGAGATAGAGAATCAATATAAAAAAATTACAAGATCAACATCACATATAAATGAATATAAATAAACTTATTTAATCCATATGGTTCAAAATATTGGTAAAAATGATTAACACATTAATAATTAATGCATAGTTATTTTATGTGGTTCAATAAAATAATATCACACGATTTCCACTAAATGATCCTATCTTATGAACCATACCTAAAGAAATATAATTGTATCATAAATCCATTTCAACATTGATAACTCTACAATCACATTCCCCATGATAGAATCACATCAAATGAAAGATAAAATGTTATTATTATAATGATATAATTGATATAATATAACATAAGGGTATTTTATAAACCGTACAAATGAATATAGGTTCATATAATCACAATATATCTCAAAGAAATATAATTTTAGATGAATATCACTCATAAAAATCATACCATGGAATAATAGAATTAATCAATGAATTTATTTTTTGTATCAACATTAACTTCCAATAAAATATGAAATAACTTATAAATTAACCCAGTTTTATTTATCCAATGATATTATAATATAATATTCATTATGGAAGTAATTATTTGAAATGAATAGAAATTGAATTATGAAATTCACTCCTCAATATAACATTCAATTCAAATACCCATTTAAGAAATAATTTATGTTAAATCGTAACTTAACATTAAATATAAACTATTAATCATTCTATGTGTAAAACCAATATTACATACATCGTTTAATAAAAATTTGGTTCATAAAATTGCTATATGACTCAATGAAGGGATAATTGAGATAAAGTCCCAAACTACCATAGAAATACATGGATCAAAACTTATTTAAAGGTCAATAATAATATTTATTTAAAAATATGGAAAAAAAATGAATATAATAAAAAAAAATAACATTATTTATAGACACCATTCAATAAAAAAATTGGTGAATATAGAAAATATCTTACAAAAGGAAAGAAATGATGAAAAACCCTTGCATTGAGTACATAATTTCCTTATATTTTATTTAACACCCACATAATATACTTATATCAATTAAATTATATAATAATAGCCATTTCTAGTTTCAATACATTCTGATAAAAACATTTTAATTATGTCATTATTGGTGAAAATTTAAATACCTAAATAGATATGTCCACATCCGTTGTTTTGTAGATGTTCGGTTCATTGTAAAAAACAACATCATTTTGTTTACTATGGAAGAAAAATACATTATTAAACATATATAGAAAAATAATAATTACTTATTCCTATTTTTTAGAAATTATAATATTAAAATGAATAGTAGAAGATAGAAATGAAATGTGAACTATATTGCAATCATGAGGACGATATGCTATACATATAAAAAATTAACATTTCAATTTTACATCAATAATTTTGGAATTAATATATGTGTTACATTAACATTATGTAATGATAATAATATCATGAACACCATATTATTTCATTTAATATACCTATATATCCTAAATGTTATTTTGTGTTGAAAAAATTCACATCGCTTTATAGATTCGATAGCCCACACATAGGAATAACCAATATTATCTTTTATAGTGTATGAAATAAATTGATATATTATCTTAATATGAAGATACTTATTTAATTAATATCATAATTTTTTCATTTATATATCATGTATTCCTTATATTTTTCTTTGTTACCTTTCATTTATATTGTTTCTAAAAAATGATTAATATCTCTTCACAAGGCACTAGTCTTGAAAATACTCCACAACGTTATCGTATCTATCACATAATGAAATTATGTAAGGTATATTTGATACCATAATTCCATTTTAATAGATAATAAAAAATATAAAATTTATACATTAAATAAATCAATTTATCTACCATTGAGCAGTGATTTTGGAATGCAAATTGAAAATGTATGGAAGCTAGTAGTCCGCTACATGAATGCATAATAATTTAATATCAAATATGATATAAGAGGATATAGATATAGGATACGTAGTTAATATAATAAAAAATTTATATTTTAGAGATTTATTTTATTTTATATTTATTGTTGAAGAATATTTTTATTAGGTGGTAGTAGAAATAAATAAAAATGTGTGGATAGGTATGATACATCTTCTTCATAATATAACCATAATTAGTGATCAAATGTTTTCTAAAGATAGATTTATGACAAATTTAAAGGGTATATTTCTTAGGTATGAATAGTTATATCGAATATTTATTGGTATTGGAGAATGAAAATTTATAATAATGTGTGAAGAGGATAGGATTAGTTGTGGTCTTTTTTAATTGATGAAAGTTGTATACCTGTAATTTTTATAAACAAATATATAGAAATGTTATTTTATGATCAATGATAATAAATTGAAAATTATCAAGACATTAAAAATAAAATATATAAATTGATAAATAAAACAAATTTTATTTATGATAATAAGAAATTATTATACTTATCTTATTATTTACCCACTATCGTTAAATCCATTTTCACCATAACCACAGAAATTAAATTTCACTTTTTCCAAATTCAATATGGTCATAAATTTTGTAGATATTACAATGTTATATTATTTATTTTAGTTAAAAATATCGAATCCATTTTACCAAATTCAAATAATATAAGTGAAAAATTAAATTTCAGATAAAAACATTTGAGGCGATGAAAAAATGGCGTCTCAATAATTGAATTTTTCATCAAAAAGATGATTTCAAAATTACTCTATGACTATTAAAATTAAATTTATGAATTTTAATTAATATTTATTTAAATATATTTTGTATATTAAATTAAAATCATTCCTTATTAGGTATTTTTTAAATAAAAATTTATATATCCTTATTAACATTGAATCATATTTTAGGAAAGTATTTTTTTAAACCCATAGACTTACATATACTAATGTCTAATATAGAGATTACACATTTTAAATTTAGTGGATTAAATATCTCTAAATATATTTTCTTAATATAAATATTATTGAAAAATAATTTACATTTTAAAACATAAAATTATTGAAAAGAAAATACAACTTATCAAAAAAACAGATTTTCACATTTTAATCAATATTTTGTAAAAATCCCTAGATTTCACCCTAAATTGAATTTGATAAGATAATATGAAAAATATATTACTTTTATGAAAATGTAAAAAAATTGACAAATTATTCATATTAACATATCATCAAAATATAAATACTAATCATTTTCAATGTGAACATTTTTTTTAATAATAAAATTACATTACTAAAAATTGATTGACTATTTTATAAACATTTATCAATAATTTATATTGATTATTACATATATATATATATTTATAATAATTTATATAATACTATTTATACTCACCAATATAATAACTAGGTCACAAGAGCTATATATATTGTGGATCTTTTATGATCGGTGTTGTCTGTTGAATATGTTGTCGAACATATTGTTATTGTTTTAAAATCAAAAGATGTTACATCATGTGGAAAATTTAATTAATTTGAAAATAATTATAAATTTTATTTTATGTAATTAAAATTATTTTTTAAATATTTAGATAAACATTTTCATAGTGTGAATTTTGTGGATTTTATTTGAATGGTTATTTTTTAAATAAAATGTTAAAAATCTTGAATATTTAATGAATATTTACTTTTTCATTTAATAAATTTTTTAAAAAGTCCCATTGTGTTATTATTTTGATATAAATGTAACCTAATAACCAAATAAATTGAAATAATATAATTTATTATAAAAAAATTATCATAATACATGATTTTTGAAATAGTTCATTTTGGGAAAAACATGTTTCTTAAAAAATTTCTGTATTATATTTTACTCATGAATTTTATAATTGATTTATAAAATATATGAAAAATAATTCATAAAAATGTATCACATATTCGGAATCAAGAGGATAATTTTTTGTAAATGTTTACTTTTTATTTATTTATTTATAAATAGATACCATGAAAATTATTTATATCCTCTATTAAAGTAAAACATGTAAAACTAGGATAAAAAATATAATAAGGAATTAAAATCTCTATAAAATATTTCTTTATCCAAAATTTTTGGTATTGTTTTACCATCCATTTGAGATTAAAAATTATTTAATTTTACTATAACATTTTATTGATTATAACATTTATATTATTTTAATAAATGGACAAATAAAAAATGTCACAACTCGTCCACTGTGGCTCATATCGTGACTACCCCATGCCCGCCTTCCATAGGCCAGAGGGTGATAACTAGCACAAAAGCCATAATTCCCTAAAACTGGGAAGGCATTGCCTTTATAAATATAAACAAACACAACCAGAGTATATGCGGAAAAAACACTAAGTAAAAACTGTATAAAAAGTATGCCGAAAGTAAAGAGGCCAGAATACAAGCCCAATTGTAAATACAAGAAGAGGACAACTGAAAGTAAGAACAACTAAAATAACAAACAGCTGAAAGTGTCTAGAAGCTCCTAAATAATCCCCCACGGATCATACTATAAGGGAAGGTACATATAGCAACCTCATCCCCCTAGGGTTGATCACAAGGAGGCTGCTTACATGCACTAGTTTCATATTGTCACTATTACAAAACTATCTAATATAAAAATATGAGACTAATATAAATGGGGGGAAATTGAAATGATGAAAATATAGATATAATATGAATATATAAATATATAAAAATACAATATACAATAAAATGGAAGAGAATACACAATGAAGTTAGTAAAAGAAACCCATTGTTCTTGGGGTTTCATGGTGGAATTATCATTGTCATTCAAAATATCTATAAATGAATTGTTCAATGTGGAGATCAAGACCTTTCACTCCACACCCTCTCATTTGAAATGTATTACACTACACCGAGACCTCTTCATGTAGTATTAATCTCTTCTACATCAATAACCAATCCAAACTCCACCATTTGAATGAATTAGATACTGATGAGAAGGAAAATTATAAAACGAGGAGGAAGAAATCAATAGTAGAGAAAGTGGGCCGACCGCTCACCACAATCATTTAACCTCCACTGAATGCTTTGAACAAAAAAGTATATATCAGTAATGCACAATAAACTCAAATACCACCACTTCCCCCCTCGAACAACAGTGAGGGTTAGCTCTCCACAAGTATGGAGTTAGAAAGAAGCACGGTGGGAGAAACACATAAGATAAAACAAATGAAAGAAAAGAATAAATGAAAAGAAGAAGAAGAAAACTACACTAATATAAATTATAAATATAAATAACAACTACAGAAACAAAAATCAATATTTCCCCCTTGAAATGGATATCCTTGTAAAAGGGATAAGAGACACATATTTATAGGTGAAAAGGGGGGAGGAATCTCACTCAGTAATCTTTCCTCCGGATTGCATCGCCTTTTAGACCAATTAAACGACATAATTAGTTAATGGTCCCTGCTTGAAACATGTTCCTTTTCGGCTCCCATGTGCCTCCACAAAATATCAGCATGATTGGTCCTTGTATGTATGAGTTATTGAAGTTTTAGTGTGGAACATCTAATCTGCCAAAGTGACTCTTCATATTCCACGACTCCAATTTCAAATGCCATTAAGTCCTTGAAAACAGCCGATTAAGACATGGACTACTATAGGAAAGATGTTCATTTATTACTATTCCATCTCCATGTTTAATATCATCTCCATTGGATCGGTAATATTTGAGATAAAATCTAGGCTTAAAACCATTCTAAATCTGCACAAAGTTTTCGAGGTCCGGATTATTAGCTGATTTTGGGCCTCCAAATGATTGATTGAGCTGGGCATCTAGAAGGATGAAATTCGGCGAATGATTTAAGTAAACGTACAAAGAATTAATTTCACAATTTCGGTCCATATATAAAATTATATGGATGAAATTATGAAGTTGAATAAATCAGTTAAACACCCAAATTAATCCATTTTTGCATTTGATCTCAAAAGACTACTAAAACAAAAAAATGTGACAATTGACCATAAAATAACAATATGCTGGTTATTAGAACATTGAAATACAGTATATAATATGTGAAAATTATATCTTTATCACTCCCACACAATTAATCATTACACTCTTGGGCAATCATCATATATTCAAATCAAAATTCACATAAAAATCAACAATGAGAAAGCATCGATGATCTCTTACAAAATGAAATTACATCATGTCTTTATGAAAAAAAATCTCAAACATTTTCATTCATCACATTTAAATTTGTTCAATGTAAGAAATCCATCCATGGACCAATCACAACCTACCCTTATAAGGCCCCAACCTTAAACATTACTTATTATTGAAAATATAAACATTTCAATAACAACATTTCATTTTCAATCACAATAATTAATTCCAAGATATATAAATAATCAATCCGTTTTAAAAAACCATTTAGAAGAGATTTTTGAATCAATGTTTCCCATACCACGTTAAAGATTTTAATGGAATTATAATTTTAAAACATTAATCTCCATATAAATAAATACTGATAACCATTTTGAAAACATGGACATTAATGATAAAGATTTAGTATAATGAATCTTTAAAACATTTAAAATGATATTTTTGATAAATCGTTTTTAACAAAATGAGAGACTCTTGAATATAAATAAATTTGGAATAACATTTAATCCGAACTTTATAATATCATGAGAATAAATAGATTAATGATATAATATGCTAAAGGATAGTATACACACCATATAAGAGTGAATTGGTGCATAACAACAATGAAGTCTCAATGGAAATGTAAATTGAGATGAAATCCATTATAAAGATGGTATCCTTAAATTAAGGATAAATCAATCACATAATTATGTGTGAGAAATATAAATACACCCAATATAAGTGGATATTAAGTGTGAAACAATCAGTGGTCATTCAGACATAATCCTAGAAAAACAAAACCAATGACATAGATATTTAACTCAATGAAATGAGATTGAGTTATGATTTCCCATACAAGTTCGTAAGAATTTATCAATGAGATGATTATGTGTAAAAATAGTATATCAACACAATTATTTGTGGAAATTAAAACATAGATATTCCACACATAATATTGGAATAATAAAATCAAGAATTATATGTTTAACCCAAATAATTGAAAGTGTTTTAAGAAGTTCTCTTACAGAAATCCGACAGCCTAACGACATCACATTAAAATTCAGAAAATGAGTTGATGAGAGAGATAATTGTATCTCATTACTTGGAAATAAAATTTACATAAATAAGGATATATAAGATCATATCCCAACATAATAGTATGTTAATTAAAAGACATAACAAAAGAAGTCTTTTAAAAAGAGGATGGTGAAAGTTCCCCATACCGAGTTGGGTAACTTTCGAAACGTACACCCCATGGAAGAAGGGTCATAAAATAAAGATGTAAATACCCATAAATTAAATTTTACTACACAATATGTATAATATTGGGCAGTACATACACCACTCAATGGAAATAGTGGGAAACATAGCATAAATTTCATGGGAATAAAAGTGAGATGAAAAAGCCCTTACGAAAACGTGGCAGCCTAACGACGCCACCTAAAACATCCAAAAATGGATTTATGAGATCAAATAGTGTTTCTAATAATATGAAAATAAAACGTACATTATTAGGAATATAAAATAACATCCCCAAACAAAATAAAGATGATCTTAAATGAAATGACATAAAAGAGAGTACTTAAAAAGAAAGAGAGAGGTTGGATCCCTTAACTCGTGTCCGACATGAGTCGATCGTTCTTTAATCTCCTGAATAATAAAATTTGGTCAATTTATAAATTCATAAGGACCTACATTAAATATTATTATTCAGTTCATGTCACATATTATAACGTTATAATAATTGGTTAATAAAGTGAGTTCATATCAAACGTTTTCGTCGATGTTCAGTACATGAGTATAAATTGAACTTGTTGGAAATGAATTTTCCATGTAAATATAGGAACATCATCTCCAGAATGGTAATAATGTTTTAAATATCATATTTATCGATTATATATTCTTTTTTTATTATTCCATAACGTTTGGAGATAAAAAATTAAAAGCACCCTTCATGGAGACGGTAGGTCGTACGTACGCATGAACGCTACTTTCATTTTTTTGGCATATTAATGGAATTAAAGTTAAAAGAGAGATATATATATTATAATTCCAGAATTATATACATCATTTAGATGTAATATATGACATAAATATCCATTATATATATTTACATATAATAGTACATAACATTTGGAAATAAGAAATGAAATGTACCGTTCAGGGAGATGGTAAGCCGTACAAACGCAAGAACGCTACTTTCATTTCATTGGCACCTTAATGTAATTAAAATTAGATGATAGAGATATGTATATTATAATTAAAGTATAATATATATGTTATATATATCACATATTTTCATCAATTTAATTCTTTATACATTCCATGTATAGCATGAACGAGTCACATCACTTGAGGGGGCGGTAGTCCACACTTCCTCAAATGAAATTATCACATTTTCACAACATGAAAAGCATAAAGTTATGTATTAAATATAAAATAAAGAAGATTATAGAGAAAATAAATATAATATATATCATAAATAAATAGTGTGACATCTTAATGGCCACCATGAAAGGTGTTAAAAGAAGATTGAACAATCATCATTTTGTGAGGCAGAAAATCGCCAACAACAGAAATAGTATGTTCTATAACCATTTTTCCAATGGTGTGTGTATTTTTAGCTCTACTAATTCTCATAAAAACATACTAGTATATTGAAGATACTTTTTTTGTTACAAAATAATGGAATTAAAAGAGTTTATGGGGTCAGAGAAGCAATATAAAATATAAGAGCACAAGAGAAGACACTACATTTAAAACAGGTAACTCTTTTTGATTTGAGCTCAAAGGCTTCCTTGGAAATACTTCTGCCCAAATTGAGGCTTCAAGGAGTATTATAGGGATTTGGAGAGACAAAATGGGAAGGTTTTGTCCGAACCATAGGCTTTAGAGGTGTGGGTAAGGTGGTAAAGGTGGGGGCCTTTTATAAAAGGAGAGGAGGGGAACTCTTAGAATGTTAAGAAAATATAATTTATTATAAAATGATTTTCGGATAAAAAGGGTCCCACAATTATATATTTAGAGGATAATGTGATAAGGGTTCTAAATCCACCCATCCTATAGGTTTTGGACAAGTTTAGGTCTTAGATTTTACATTTTCTTTTAATTTTATTTAAATCGTTAAATAATGAGGTAATCGCTGCATCATCATGGTGTCAAAAATAATTTAATTTATTTAATGTCTAAAAAATATAAAATAACTATCATGATGTAGGAAATTTTTTTATCTTTATAATGAATATTTATATTCAAAATTATGACTTGTATAACCCCCTTTAAAAATTATTTTAGTAAAACATGTCATGTTAGTTACATTTTTATTTTAACATTATATAAAAATTTATTAATGACATTTACCTACCAAAGTGGCTCCATGGGGTTCCCAAGTAGACCCATGGATTGGCTTGGTCGGCCATGACACATCCAGTAAGATTAGGACATGTTTCAAGGTCATTTCATATTATTAAAACATTATTTTTACATTAAACTACATTAATTGCCTCTAATCGCGATTAAGAACATAAAAGTTACTATTCACAAAAAAATTATTCTAATACCATTAAACCACATTTAACATCCTAATGAAAACCATGTATGTCATATTTTTGAAATTCAAAACACAGAGGTGGCAAAGTTTCATTTAAACGAAAAATCAGTTTCTTTAACTACCACTTAGTGGTTTCACTATTCATCAAAAATTGAAGTTTTTTAGAAAAATACAAAAAAATCACCCTAAACTATATTTGATATTCCGAATAAAAAAAATCTGTCTATTTTACAAAATTCAAAACATATATGTTGCATTAATTAATTTAATAATTAATTCCCGCTGTCAAATGAAATAGCGTGTTTTTTAGAAACAATATCTATTAAAAGATTGACACTAGTTTAAGTCCAATTCCAAAGTGAAATTAATTCCAATGACCAGTATTGGAATAAATGGTAAAAATATATTCTAATTTTACTTTAGAAACAATTCAAAAGATAATATAATCATATAAATAAATTAGATTAAAAAGAAGTTTTGAATTAAAATACAACATTTTTCAGTACTCATTAAAAAATGATCTTTTTCGGAAAGATACCAAAAATTTACACAAAGTATATTTTTATGTCTCGATTATAAAGAATAATTTTATATAGTCAAATATAACACATAAAATTTTCAATAAGTGGATTTAATAGTTGTTCACCATCAAAAGGCGGTTAATCGACCTTCTAAAGAATATTAGAATGTTTACGCTTAAAATTGAATTCATTCACATTTTTAATCCTCTAACATTTATTGTAAAAATTAAAAATATATGAAAAACATATATAATCTATTTTTAGTTAGTTATGTTCATTCCCTCCCTTACAATGGCTAGGTGTTAACTACAAATTAAATTAATATTATTTTATTATTATAGTGCAACGTAAGATTTCAAAGGAACTCGTTGTTGCGTATTCTGTAAGCCATTAAGCATAGTGTTCCCATTAAATTAATATTAAAATTTTATTCAAAAATAGGGATAAATATAAAAATTTCATATTCATTATTTACCTGGGGTGTTACAGCGTCATCTTGAAATTTGTGTCACTCTTCACTCAAAAAAAATTAAATCTGGTGTTATGTCCATACATGGAAAGTGCATGTATCACCATAGGATTGTGACAATTCTCATCTCTCCACAGCGCGAAACATGAAAATGACATTAATCATGAGGACTTTTTCTATGTGAATTTTGTGGCTTTTGGTTGGTGGGAAAATGATTATAAAATTTAAGGCAAGAAAGGGGAGGCTATACTATTAAGTACAATGCATGAATAATCAAGTGAAAACACAGGATGAACCGCACTCAATTCCCATTAAAATGTGAAACACAACACCTCCCAATTTTGTATGACATGGGACATGTCCCAGGAAATGAATCCAATGAATTATTGCGTCCAAGTTCTCCTCTGTTTTATATTTTTTTCAATTTTTTTGTAAAGCTCCAGAAGGGCACAACTTTGATTTTTTTTTATTTTTTTTTTCATGGAGAATGAGCTGACAATTGAATACAATGAATTAATGACAATATACCAATTTATTTAGTTAGGGACATGAGTCATCAATGGATGTACAATGAAAAATTCAATCTCATCTCCATTTTTTTCTATTTGTTTCTTTTTTTGAAGGATAACTAAATGAAACAAATAAAGCACAATTAAAGGATTACCCATGCCCAATTTGATTTTTATCATCCACTGACCAAAAAGTTGACACATACCTCACATCACCCATAAATGAAACAAATCCTAATAATTCACACGAAAGTCCCTTCCCCCACACTAAAACATGAAATATCCACGCAAAAATACCAAGTGTGCGGGTATGTATGGAAAATTAAGCATGTAATGTGTCTTAAACCTATAAGGAAATTCATGGAATCTAAAGGCTAACAAATGATAGATGTAAATGTAGGTCTCAAGATAAAATATAGATATCCAAAAAAATGCCTCAATCATATCAAAAACATTCCATGAAATCCAATGCTTTGAAAGTGAAAAATCACAAGTTCTGGTTCTCACACAAAATCCAAGCTTCTCTCAAGAAAGTGTGGGTATTAGAAAGAATATGTCAAAGTGGTTCTGAATACCTCACAGGATAAGAAAAATCTATTGAGTTAGTGTTTCATGGGCATGAATTTCAAAAATTGATCAAACTCATAAAAATTCTTGAAAATCTAATTCAAAGAAAAAGTTTTTAGATCAACAATCCTTTAATATCCATTTCATCAAAAATAATCTCAACTTTCTCAAAATCAATTACTGTGTGAAAATGATCAGAATATTCATTAATGATCAATTATCTTAAAAAGATAAAAAAAACAAAAATTAAAAGGTAGCACACAAAACATATTATTAGGTTGACACTCCCCTCACACCTAGATTTCAGTACCCTTTTTGCAGCTCAACAAAAGAATATTAAGGGAGGGAAAATAAAGGGAAGGAAAGATACAACCTGACTTTATTTTTCAGTGGCCACCTTGAGTTAAGATCCTAGCTACTACCACATGACCTAAAATTCTTTAAAGAAAGAAAATACAAGAAAAATATTTTAAAATAAAGAGGAAAGAAAATGAAAGAGGATAATGTTTGGTTTGACCCCCAATCAGGTGCTAGGTTTTTACTGCCCCTAGGCAGGCAGTTGCAGTGGCTTAACCCCAATACGATGGTGGGTAGGGTTTCTTACTCCTAAACCACCAAAAATACTTTCTTCCAAAGATCATCAGCCTAAAAAATTGATAGAAAAACCCATAAATATAGTACAAAATCTACTTCTCCATTTCATTGTGGTACAACTGGAATAATGGGGGAAGGAGGAAGAATGGGTCCTCCACTTCTCCAGCCACGACTTCTTTGGCCACATCGACATCAACGTCCAGGGCGTACACATGTGATGCTGCGTCAAAAAATTCAGATGGTAAGTTAGAAAATTATTCCACTTGGATGTGATTAAAACATTAAAAATCAATATAAAAATCTTCCCTTTCATGTAGTTCAGCTTGAAATGTGATCTCTACAGGAAAGGCCACTGGGAACTCTTTTTCAGCAGGGGCTTCTTCATATTCTTCCAAAGAAAGAGAGGGGAATAGAGGTACTGATTCTTCTTTGAAAATTATTATATAATCAATTACATTTTGTTCTTCCTCTCACCAGTTTCATCCCAACAAGTAGGAGTTCTACACCGCTTTCCATATAGAGCTTCATAGGGTGCCATCTGAATACTCGAATGGATGCTGTTGTTATAGGAGAACTCAACTAACGGGAGGTGTTGATCCCATCCACCTTTAATTTCCATTGAGCATAATCTCAACATGTCTTCGAGTGTCTGAATAGTCCTTTCAGATTGGCCATCAGTTTGAGGAAGATTGGCCGTACTAAAATTCAATTCAGTATTCAGAGCATGTTGAAGACTTCTCCAAAATTTTGATGTGAATCTTGGGTCACGATCAGATACTATGGACAGTGGTACCCCATGCAGCCTTACCACTTCCTTCACATATATCTTGGAAAGCTGATCCAGAGAGAAATTTTCCCGAATAGAGATAAAATGGGATGTCTTGGTGAGACGGTCCACAATAACCCATATCGCATTGTTTCCTTTGGATGTTTTCGGGAGACTAGTTACAAAGTCCATAGTGATATTATCCCACTTCCATACTGGTATGGGTAGCGGTTGTAATACCCCCTTAGGAAGTTGTCGTTCTGCCTTTACTTGCTGACACACCAGGAACCTTGTAGTGTATTCAGAAATCTCCCTCTTCATGTTATCCCACCAATAATGATCACGAAGGTCTCTATACATCTTAGCGCTTCCCAGGTGTATAGAGAATGTAGAGCTATGAGCATCATCCATCAGTTCTTTCTTTATCTCTGGAATAGATGGAACACATAGTCTTGTACGAAATTTCAATACACCTTCTTGATCAATATTGAAATCAGGGAACTTCCCATCCTTTACAGCCTCAAACTTCTCCTGCAGCAAAGGATCTTTTTTTGAGCTTTCTTGATCCTCTCTGGTAATGAAGGTTGAGAAATCTTTTGGAATAGTGTGGATGATGTCCCTTTCCTTGTAATTCCCATGTCCAGTTTTACTAGATCTTTAATCAAGGGATCTCCTACGATCCTCATTGTTGCCAGAACAACAGGATCATTCCTACTTAACGCCTCCGCGACTTTGTTTGCTCTTCCAGGGTGATAATGAATTGAACAATCATAGTCTTTAATAAGCTCCAACCATCTCCTTTGTCTCATGTTCAATTATTTCTATGTGAAAATATACTTTTGACTTTGGTGGTCAGTGTATATATCACATTTCTCCCCATATAGATAGTGCCTCCATATCTTTAGAGCAAAAACAACTGCCGCTAGCTCTAGATCATGCGTAGGATAATTCTGCTCATGAATTTTCAACTGTCGAGATGCATAAGCAATTACTTTGTCATTTTTCATGAGGACTCACCCAAGCCCTTTCATAGATGTATCGCTAAAAATAACGAATCCTTCTCCGATAGAGGGTAGTGTTAACACAGGTGTAGTAACCAATCTCTTCTTCAGCTCTTGGAAACTTTCCTCGCATTCCTTTGTCCAGATGAACTTAACCCCTTTTCGAGTCAACATGGTTGTGGATTAGAAAGCCGTGAAAAGTTTTTCACAAACCTCCTATAATATCCTGCTAAACCAAGGAAACTACGAATCTCAGTTACTGTTGTGGGTTGAGGCCACTCCTCCACAACCATTGTCTTTGCAAGGTCAACCGAGATTCCTTCATTGGTTACGATGTGCCCCAAGAAAGCCACCTGTTGTAACCAAAACTCACACTTGCTGAACTTCCCAAAGAGCCTCTCCTTCCGCAGAGTTTTCAATATAACCCTTAGATGATCTTCATGCTCCTCAATACTTTTTGAATATATCAAAATATCATCAATAAAAACTACCACAAAGTTATCAAGGTAGTCCTTAAAGACTCTATTCATCAAATCCATGAAAATAGCAGGAGCATTAGTCAAGCCGAAGGGCATAACAGTAAACTCATAATGCCCATATCTTGATCGGAAGGCAGTCTTTGGAATATCTTCCTTCTTCACACTCATTTTATGATAACCAGATCGAAGGTCAATCTTAGAGAAGAATTGAGCCCTGCAAAGTTGGTCAAATAAATCATCAATTCGTGGAAGAGGATATTTGTTCTTCACTGTGATCCCGTTCAGTTCCCTATAATCGATGCATAGCCGCATTGATCCATCCTTCTTCTTCACAAAGAGAACTGGTTCTCCCCAAGGAGACACAGTCGGTCGGATAAACCCCTTCTCCAACAAGTCTTGGAGTTGTTTCTTTAAATCTTCTAGCTCCACATTTACCATTCTATACGGAGTCTTTGATATCGGTTGAGACCCAAGTATGAGTTCAGTGGAGAACTCTACCTCTCTTTCTGGGGGAGGTCCAGGTAACTCCTCAGGAAATACATCCATTTATTCTTGAACAATCAGAACATCTTCTATTTGTATTCTCCCTTTTCCTTCTTCATCATCCCCGATTAACTCCATAAAGAAAGCTATAGGAGGTGCTTCTAGATAGGGATCAGTTCGGGATATCTCTCCTCCGAAGATAATTGTAGGTCGTTCATTCAAGACTACTGATATTTCCTTACTTCTGCATTTGATCTTAGCATATACTTTGAGAGCCAGTCCATCCCTAGTATAATGTCGAATTCCATCATGGGAATGACTACTAGATTTGCGATAAGATTGTGCTCACCAATGTAAACACTAGAGTCTCTAAATACTGTTGATGCAAGGATAATCACACTTGGATTCTTGATAGATAACTCTACCTCTAGCAGTTCGGGGATTGATTCTATATTCCTTGAAAACATGGAGGAAATAAAGGAATGCGTAGAACCAGAATCAAATAAAGTACTTGATAGTTTTGAGAGGACGACAAGAGTACCTGCTACCACATCATTTGGGACTTCAAATTCAGCTGTTGTGATAGAGAAATCACGACCTTGCTCTCTTGGCCTCTGCTGAGGTTGATGGTGATTCCCCTCCACCGCCCTCGGATTTGGACATTGGTTAGAAAAGTGCCCAAGTTGTCCACACATGAATCATGTGACTTTGGGTAGGGCCAGAACCATCTTTACTCTGTCGTTAGTGTTGGGAAGCTGAGGCTTCACCTCACTATGACAATTCTGAGCAATATGGCCTCCTCTTCCACACTTGTAGAACTTGCCACTTCCGTTCAAGCAGTTCCCCAGATGATTCTTCCCACATTTATTGCATGTGTTAAGTTGCATTTGCTTTCCACCTCTTCCCTGATCAAAAGACTTCCCTAAACTGGGCTCCAACGATCTGTTCTTTTCATTTGGTTTATGAGACCACTGTGTCTCACCAAACTCCATCTCGACTTTCATAGCACTTCGAACTATTTCTTCATAGCAATCATAGTCCCTGTTGGCTAGATTCTTCCGCAGATGAGGTCATAGTCCACCAAAGAATCTATCAACCTTCCCATTAGGGTCCATGACAAAGCTTGAGGTATAACGGGAATGCCTTGTGAATTTCATCTCATAGCGTCTGACACATTCGTTCTCCTTCTGCTTCAGCTCGAGAAACTCTTTCTCCATTCTCGTTCTCATAGAACGAGGGAAAAACTTGTTAAGGAAAATTCCCCGAAATTCTTCCCACTCCATATCTTCTATCTCTCCTCGTGGCTTCGTGTTTTTGATAAGTGACCACCACTGATCGGCTTCTCCCTCTAGGCGGTAAACAGCAAGGGTGGCCTTTTCTTGTTCTGAACAATGAAGTACATAAAAGATCTTTTCAATGGAGCTTATCCATTGTTCCACAACCAATGGTTCAGTAGATCCACTAAATGTTGGCGGTCGTTGACGCATGAAGGACTCAACAGATTTTTTTTCCCTTCGTGGTGAGCTCGGCCTCTCAGCTTGATTCAAGTTATTACTCATAACTTGAGTTAGTTGGTTCATCATTTGCATGAATGTTTCCATTCCGGCTTCCATCAGAGGGACTTCAGCACATGGTGCATTGCGGTCACCATCGGCACGGTTCCTCCTATTTCCCGCCATTTTATAAAAGAATAAAACCTTATTAAGAAACATATTTCATTTATGAATCTTTTAACTAAGACTTAATGCTTAGACAATTACAGTTTTCTATAATTCCTTCATAATGATTCATAAAAAGCTTGTGATTAACCAAACATATCCCCCAGGAGTGTCGTAACCAAGAGTGCAGCAAGGCCCGTTATCGTGCACCAGTTCCCGTTCGAGTCTAGCTCAAAGCGGTGTTTTCGGGTTTTACCCCTATTTACATCTGTGCCAGAGCAGCCTCTACCTGCTCGTATCCAGACAGGGATTTATTTGTTTGATAAACCACTTACTCAATACTTACCAAAATACCAGGAAGTTTTCCTATATTTAAACTTCTCTATAGGGATCTTCCTAATGTTTTTATATCCTAATTTCCTCAAATAACTAAACCATCCTTTGATACCAACTATAACATCCCGTCTTTTAATAACATAACTTTCATTCCATTACACGGAACTGAGGATCGTTAAGGTTTAGTGCCTTGGAAACAAGGAACATAATACAAGAAAAAAAACATAAAACATTCTTCTTAAACACTTGAAAGGATTATCCTTTAGTTCATCCTATGTTCATTACTGCATCTCATAACCTGGGGACATACATCAAAAGAAAGGGTGAGCAAAAGACCCAGTAAGGGAAACAAGAAAAACATTTTTCATGTGAACTTGAGATACTTCAATAAGGACATGAAAAGTGCTTTAAGGCATGAGAAAGAAATCATGAGATACATCATAATAAAAATAACATTTTTCATAACTTGAAGATGTGGCTACAACATTTAATATTGAAAATCGTTTCGTTTCACCAAGGTTCATCCCCAAGGTGTCGTTAAAAATTACCAAGGTTATTCACCAAGGCATCGTTAAAATTGTCAACTCTAGAGATTAAGTCTTTACCCAATGCATTGGAGCGCTATCAGGGTGCACCCTTAAATTTGACTTTATTATCATGTGAGCCACATATATCATCATCAAACATTTCATAAATAACCCATATAGCATAAAATAAATTGGTTTCATTTCATAATCATAACGTTTTAAAAACTGCTTTAAAGACATGATCTTTACATTACTTTAAACCCACGGAAAGGGAAAGAGGGTATCATGTATGTAAATCCCAGAATTTAAAATAGAACATTTTCATATATATGTGAATACCCCTGTATAAATAGGTGCTTTTAGTATTCACTTTATAACATAAAATACTTTTGAGAAAAGAGAGGCATTTTGAGATGAAAATTCTGCAGCATAACGGCTATGTTACAAGGTTTTAGAAAACATTGAAACGAGAGGGAAAATTGGTCGAACAATCATAATTGACCCATAAAACAGTAGAGGGACAGAATAAGAAGGATATATGGACATGGTGATGCAATTATAAGGACATACCATTTGAAATGAAAAACATGGAAGGAAGACAAAAATTTGATTTCTCTTTTGAAAATTCGGCAGCCTAACGGCGTCACTTAAACTTCAACAAAAATGAATTGAACAAATAAAATAAGGACTCTCATCATATGATCATAATAGATCAGTATGATAGATATAGAGATCATACCACAACATAATAAAAAGGAACTTGAAAGATTTGACATGAAAATCGAACTTGAAAAATGAGAAGGGTGAAAGAATCACTTAAACATTCGGCAGCCTAACGGCGTCACTTAAACTTTCATAAAACGAAATGATGAGAGTAAGAGGGGATCTCTCATCATATAAAAATTAAAGGGGCAGTAAGAGGAATATAAAAGAACATCCTCTCACATAATAACATTGAGCATAAAAGGAATGACATAAAAGAGATTACATGAAAGGAAAGAGAGGGGTCAGATCCCTTACCTTAAAACATGACTCTTGAAACTCAATGTTTTGGACCTTGAGGGCTTGGGGGAACCTTGGGAGGACTCCTTGGGAGGTAAGGAGACCAGAACATCGTTGGGGGAGTGTTGGGAGTTGAAACTAAAGGAGGAAAGGGTGGGTATTTATAGGGAAAGTGAGGGGACAAGGCATTAATGGCCAAGGGACACCTCACTAGTGGTTTTGGCAAAACCATGGGCTTGCCCATGGTATTTGCCCATGGTAATGGCCACATGGGACACTTCACACCTTATCTTACTATTCACAATTCGACCATATTGAATATATACTTAATACATCATTTAATGATGTCATTAAACACCCGTAACTTAAAAACTATAGTTTCACTATTCATCGAAAATTCAACTTTCTCAGAATAATCCCAAAATTTCACCTTAACCAAATATAGATGCTCTAAATAAATTTATGAACTCCATTTTATAAAAATAATTTTCTAAATAATTTTAATTTAATTTTTAAATAAAAAGACTATTCATCGAAAATTCGTTTTTTTCAGAAAAATCCCCAAAAATTACCATAACATAATATCGATGCTCTGAGTTCCAAAATAAAGTCATTTTTATAAAAAAAATTCTAATTATTTTTAATTAAATTTTTAATTAAAAAACACTATTCATCCGAAAAAACTAATACTTGACTAATAATTTATGAAACCGTTATTTACCCATTTTATGGAATCACATTACTTAATCTAGGTGTCTGAATTATATTAAAACTTTCTTGGAGTGAAATTACTAATCCATTTGGTCACATTACTAATCCCAAGCGTAAAATCTCAATTCATAATTTACTATTCATCAAAAATTATGTTGATCTTATTAGACTCCAAATTCCTTACTGAACACTTTTGTAGAAGACCATTTTTGGAAAATCATTACACATAATTAGTTATTTAGGGTTTACATAAATATTTTAAAATATCCCTTTTTCAAAATTCATCAATAAAATACATTCTAAAATTATCTAGACATTTGAAATTTCACAAACATCACAAAAGGAAGAAATCTAAATTTATTCAGCCGAAAGGATTACACAAGGAAGCTAGGGTCTCGTCACACAGCCACTTATAACACCGGCATAAGACCTAAGTGTAAGTTGTGCTATTGTGAGATAATCTAAGGGAGGCTCAGATAACATTGCCCTAGTAGTAATCTCTACTAACTTGAACTTCTCCCGTAGGTGTTTCCGTTCAAGCTTGACACGCTGGAGTTCGGCTTCGACTTGGTCCAAAGCGAAGCCCACAGATGTTACCTCCTTCCCAAGCTCTATTAAGTGGGCTTCATAAGGGTCGAGTCTACTGGATGAACCCATCGAATCCTCTTTCTGCATTAACCATTAACATCTTATAAAATCATTTAGAGTAAGTTAATATACAACTAAAAAATATTGGGTCGTTACACCCATGCACCATATTGTTCCCCAGCAGAGCTGGCCTCCCACGCCCCTTGCGGCTCCCCGGTCGACCCGGCCTCCCGCGCCCCTCGCGATGCCCCAGACAACCCGACCTCTCGTGCCCCTCACGACGGCCCAATCGAAACGGCTCGCACCCCTCACAGTGCCCGCTGGGCATAGTCTCCCACATGGCTCCCTCTAGGTTGAACCTCCCTCACGCCAACCTGTGGTCGGTCCATGCCATATTGGCTCTCCTTGGTCTCTCACGGTCGTCTGGGATGGGCCTAGTGGGACTGGCCGAACCCAATGGGCTGGCCCGCCCAACGGGCCGGCCTAGACCCAACGGGTCGAACTGGGTCGACCCGAATAGGGTCGGACCGAACCCAGGCCCCCTACAACACATTAATATTTTTTGGCCATATTAGTGGCACCATACGTCCATTTTGAGAACCTTCTAAAGCACTGGTAATATTGGAGTATGTCAGTCACTTTTATTATACCCAGCTAGAGTTTGGGGTATAGTTCAGATATAGTAAGGTTGGATCGTGCATGAATCCAAGCGGGCCCTCGGGACTAAAATTCAAATAACTTACAAACTTGGTGTCCTATTGACGCGTCGTCTATTGCATTGAGTCCCCGATGACGTGGCGTACCATTGGGATACTTCTTCATGGGACTTCGTGGCAGTTGAAGCATCAACCAGTAGCTTGTGGAGGAGATCGTCCAAAGACGAGTGAGCTTTTGGGCAGGAACCTAGTTGCTGGCTGAGAAAAGAAGACTATTGCGCTATTGACTCAAAGTGACTCGACTAGCCCAGTGGGGAGCGCCTTTTTGTGGTGGAATTCCCATGGTAGAGGAGAACCTGGTTTTAGCTATAGACCCATGATACTCGACAGGAGGGGTAGCTCTGCAGTCTATTAGGGGGAGAACGTGGTTGTGGCGGCAGACCGACGGTGGGGAGAACCTCTGTGTGACACAACATACCCGCGGTACTCGACAAGAAGAGTAAATTAGTAGTCCACAGTTAGTGGGAAGCATGTTTGGTGTTGTGTAATGCCCATTGTGCTCCATGAGTAGGAGTTTTCCAGCAGCCGAGGTTTTGTGAATGTGAATAAAATCCTGATTGAGTTGTGTCAGTAACTTTTTTGTTTTCATTATTATTGATATGGATTACTTGATAACATAGGTATGTTTATGGTCATATACCTATGTAGGGTTATATATTGATTTCATACTTTTTTGTTTATCACTGTTAGATTTTGTGAGACCTTGAGGGTCTCTAGGTCCCTATTGAGTATCGTTATACTCACCCCCACACGGGATATGCCCGCACCTCTTTCTGTTGGATGTAGATAACAGACAGCGCTGACTAAGGCTGAGTGTACCAGGAATAGATGGTACCCATAGGTGGACCTTTGGGCGAGTTGGTAAATGGAGGATACTGACAGACATGGAGTGCTGAGGACGCTATATGTACCTACCCTTCAGGTAGGAATCCTTGAGGATGACCCATTAGCTATTTTTCCTATATTCAGTTGTACATGTACTTCCAGTTCCCTGTACATTACAGTTAGGCCTGTATTTCCTATCCCATTTACATTTCAGTATTGTTTTGTTATATAGTTTACATAGTATTTTGTATCCATTTGAGTACTCCATTGTGTGCAATTTTAGGTTGTAAAGGCAATGCCTTCCCAGTTCTACGGTATTACGCATATGGTCCTAATCGCCAGCCCCTCTACTATGGAAGGTGGCCTTGGGGAAGTCACGGCACGGGCCCTGAGAGATGGGTCAGACAAATTGGTATCAAAGGTGGTACCCAGCCTTAAGTGCACGCACTGCCTGGGATTAGCACGTCGCATGAGTTCCAATGCCAGAGGCCACCCAGGTTTAGGGGAGAGATGGTCCCATAGGTGGCTGAGTATTGGATGGAGGCTGTGGTGAGGGTCTTCCGACTGGTAGGGACAACTTCCGATCTTATGGTGATCCCTACTGCCTGCCTTCTACAGTTAGCATCGTGCTAGTCATGGAGCTTGATTCTCTAGGTTCACGACGAGATGACGCTTCTCTGGGCAGACATCGATAGCCTGTTTCGGGCAGAGTTTATCCCATTAACTCTTTTCACATTACACATACAAGATCTACTTCATATTTAGTAGGGTATCATGATTATAGCTCAATAATCACTATGGTTCACTGACCTCTCACATTACTCCACCGATATTGTGCGAGACCTATTCTTCAGGGCCCATACCTTCGAGTAGGGACTCAAGTGGGAGATCAGGGCTTCAGTGATCTCACTCAGCATCCCAACATAGGCAGGGTTGATAGATTGAGCCCTCTTAGTGGAGAGTTTCCTTTCGGAGTAGTCTCCAGCAGTGAGATCCACCACCAGTCAACACATAGTAGTGTCTTCTGTAGCTAGTAGAAGACAGATGTCGTAGTGGTCCAACAGGGATAGACCTACAGGTGGACGACTGCATGACTCAGGAATGGTTGTGTGGGGTCCCCGAAGCAGAGACATACATTCCAGGATCGGGCAATGTTACTCATGCAGCGTGTAGGGTCACATGTCTCGTGAATGTCCAACCCCTTCATTCAGATGATCCGCAGATAGTCGAAGGACCACCCAGGTAGAGACATAGATTCGATCGAGGTGGTCTGCAGGTAGCAATCGAATGTGAAAGAGGAGCCGGTCATCCAGTTGGCACTGGGCGATGTTTTGAGGTGTTACCGCCACCACCATGACAAGGTCCACACCAACCGTAGGGAGCATGTGGTCTTGGGGGAGCTCATCTTCTGTAAGATGAGGCTTATGATCATGGTGCTTCGGAGATGATTTGAGGTATGATCTGTGTATATTCCACCATAGCTACAGAACATATAGACACAGGTTCTAGTCAATCATTCATTTCAACTACCCTAGTTCGGAGCTCAAAGATTCTGACGGAGCCATTGGCTCGATTCCAATGGCTAGAGACTTCTACTGGAGCAGATTCAATGATTACACACTGGTGTCGGCATTGTGAGCTTACTTTAAGAGGTGATAGCTTCGGTAGGGATATCCTAGTAGTGGCATCGAGGCCTTCTACGTGGGATGGACTTTCTCAAAGGATGGTAAAGCTGATCACTCATCAGTTGGCTATCCATAACCTCGGATCATTTTATGTGGAGATTCCGACCTATCCTATAGTGGTGGACCAGTACGTGGATGTTTTCCCTAATGATTTCACAAGTCTACCTCCTTACAGAGTGGTAGACGTTTACATTGACTTGTACCCCGGTATGACAATGATATCTACACCAGTATCTCAGATTCCTCCCATAGAGATTTGAGAGCTGTAGGTACAACTAGAGGATTTGCAGTGGAAGTGATTCA
Organism: Viscum album; assembly: GCA_963277665.1. Classification (NCBI taxonomy): domain Eukaryota; kingdom Viridiplantae; phylum Streptophyta; class Magnoliopsida; order Santalales; family Viscaceae; genus Viscum; species Viscum album. Next base: position 2,063,224,638 of record OY728121.1, read on the forward strand.
TCTCATCTAATGTTTCACCTTGGGAAGCTCGAATTCTTTTCACCGAGAAGGCAGATGAGATCTTTAGGTTTTGTGTTGACTATCGTCACCTGAACAAGATGACCATGTAGAACATGTATCCACTCCCAAGGATTGATGGCCTCATTGTTCTATATAAGGGAGAACAGTGGTTCGTGAAGATATTCCACAGATCAGGCAATCACCTGGTCAGTGTACAAGACGAGGATGTGCAAAAGACAACTTTCAGATGTCGGTACAACCACTACGAGTTCTTGGTTATTCCATTCAGCAAGAACAAAGCTCCAACAGTGTTCATGGGACTCATGAACATGATCATTCAGCAATACCATGATCACTTTGTATTAGTCTTCATGAATGACATTCTGATATACTCGGCTACGGAGGAGGAGCATGCCTATCATTTGCAGGTAGTACTGGACACACTCCTAGAGAACTATCTTTATTGTAACTCTCGAAGTGCCATTTCTGGATCCGAGAGGTTCACTTTCTGGGACATGTCATATCAGATGCTGGGGTTGCAGTGGATCCAGCAAATATTGATGCAGTACCTTCTTGGGATCCACCAAAGAGTGAGACAGAGGTATATAGTTTCATGGGTTTGGATGGATACTACTGGATATTTTTACCAGATTTATCCAGAGTTTCAGCACCACTATCAACCTTGACGAAGAATGGGAAACCCTTTGTGTGGTTATAGATATCCCAGTAGTTTTTTCCGAAGATGAGGCAAAGACTAACTAGTGCCCCCATCTTTATGATTCTAGAGGAGGGCGTAGGGTATGTAGTTTGTTGCGATGCATCAGGGACCAGGCTCGAATGTTTCCTCATGTAGGAGTGATTAGTGATCGCATTTGGCTACTGATAGGTGGGATTACATGAGAAGATTTATGTTACCGAAGACCTAGAGTTATCACCCTTAGTCTACACCTTGAAGATGTGGTGACACTATCTGATGGGAGAGCACTTTATTGTGTACACTTATCACAAGAGTCTCAAGTATAACTTCTCTCAGAAGGACCTGAACCTGAGAAAACAATGTTGTCTTGAATTCCACTAGGACTATGACATAGATTCAGTCAATACTCCTAGTATGGGAAACTTAGTTGCATATGCACTCAGTAGGACTTTTGGTATTCAGCCGTTAGGTGAGGCGGCATAGTAGCTGGAAAATTTGTAGATATCCTTTTTTAGATAGAGATGGAGTAATTTTACTTCAATCTCTTAAAATCACGCCACCACTTCTTCATCAAGTAATGGAGGCGTAGTGGGGGGATGCTTAATGTTATACCCGATGTGCTCAGATATCCACAGGACAAGAACCTGATGGATTTTATAAAGGTGGGGAGAATTCCATCCTCTTCAAAGGATTTACCAATATACTACTATCACTTCAGGAGGAACTGTTTTTGGAGTTTCACACATCCCCTCTAGAGGTACATATAAGAGTGTAGAAGAAGTACCAGGACGTCAGCCAATAGCACTGGCATCGGGAATGATAATGGCATTTGCAAAGATTGTTTCTCAAGGCCCCACAAGTTAGAAAATGAAGGGGGAGCATCATGTACCAGCAGGCTTGGTTCAAACATTAGAGGTCCAAGAGTTGAAGTGGGATGGGATATCCATGGATTTCTTGGTAGGAATTCCACATACATATATGTATAATGACTTGATCTGTTTGATCATCAACCGACTCACTATGTCATCCAACTTCTTACCGATCCAAGAGAAGGGTTCATTAGAGAGCTTTGTATGCCTCTATGTATAGGAGATTTTGTGGTTACATGGAGTACCGTAGATGATTTTATGTGATTGTGGAACACGTTTTACTTCCCAGATATGGAAGGGGAAGCAGAATGATTTTGGGTTGTATCTTTGTTTGATCACTACCTTCCATCCTCGGATGGATAGACGGACCGAGCGGACCATTTAGACCCTCGAGGACATGATGTGTGCTTGTGTCCTTTACATCAGTCACAACTAGAAGGATCACATACCATTGGTGGAGTATTCATACATCAACAACTATCACACCACCATAGGGATGACACATTTTGAGGCGTTTTACGAGCGAACATGCAAATCACCATAGTGTTGGACTCACCCAGGTTAGTCAAATCTTGTGGGACCAGAGATAGTACATCCTTCCAATGAGAAGGTGTAGATCATCCAGGAGTGGATGAAGACTCCATAGAGCAGTCAGAAGTCTCATGCTGATGGGTGACAGAGACCTCTACAGTTTGAGGATGGAAACCACATCATTTTATGGGTCGCACCTTAATGTGGTCTGTGGAGATTTGGTCGTGGCGGAAAGTTATCTCTAAGATTCATCTGGCCTTTTTAGGTCCTCAGTAGAGTTGGCTATGTGGCATACCACTTAGCACTTCCACCTCAGTTTCACCGGTTGCACGATGTCTTCCACATATCCCAGTTGAGGAGATACGTGCATGAACCTTCCCACATCATCGACAATAGTGAGTTGGATGTCGATGATGGGGTGAATTTTATGCAGGTTTCTATATAGATTGAGGATTGACATGAGTGGGTCCTTCATGCATGGTCAATACCTCTGGTGTGCACTTGCTGGCAGCATGTGAACCTCCGGGAGAGCACATTGGTGCGGGAGGCTCAGATGTGTGTTCAGTACCCCCCCCCCCCCACTTGTTTCCTTATTTAAGAGGTTTGGCTTATGGGGAAGTAAATCCTAGAGGTGGGGAGAATGTAAAGAACCCAAATTTCCATGTTAATTTTTTAAAATAAATGGGATATTTATGAGTCCATGAAATTTTACAGTGTGTGATTCTGAGGCCCGATGTGCCCAGAATCAATTTATAATGTCTTGTAAAGGTACATTCAGTTACCCTATGAGTGGGATTCTCTATTATTTGAACAAGTTCTATGAATTGAAATTGGAGGGCATCATTGAACTCACATCATGATTATTTTCTTAGGAAGACATTCATCTCTAAGATAGTTGGTCGAGGGTGAATGTTAGTTTTTGGGGTTTCATGGAAATAATGAAATTAAATAAACGTATGTTTTATTTTATTTTATCTAATATAACCACCCATGGGGAATTTGGAGGTAGGGACCACCACACATTAACCTCCCATGAGAGGTTATGGTGGTGGGGCCCACCTAAACCTAACCACCAATGAGAGGTTATGGTGTAGGGGCCACCTGGGACTTAAACCCACAATAAATTGTGGAAATACTCTCAACACCCTCATAAATGAGGGAGAGTCTCTTGACCTCCCTTGATTTAATGGTGCCACAACACCCCTCTTTTAATGGTGTCAACCCTCCCATGTTAATTAATTGATCCATCTCATTTAACTAAATACTACAATTTGAATTTTAAACCAATAAAACTAAATAATATTTAATAAATTATTTGGAGGGGCTATCTATTCATATGTTCACAAAAGGTTGGAAAATGAGTATTACATCTATTGGAAGAAATATCCAAGTGAAGATATCTCCACCGACGAAGAATGCGGATGAGGGACGCCTTCGACTACGAAAAACAATCTCCTTCGACCTTCTTCATTGGACTCCCACCGATGTGGGATGTCTTCGACAACCGACCATCCCACCTTATCATCATCAAAAAACCGGCACACGAGCTCAGGATTTGTAGTGTGAGGTGGACGCAATGAATGACCACAACTTCGTCTTCTTCCCCACGACACTGTCGATGAAAAATGAATACATAGTGTTTTCATTTGAATATAATTTTATTCCCATGATTATTTTATTCTAAAACAATGAACGTGGATCAAATTCAAACTAGTTGATCCACACATGATTTCCTTTTGCTGGTTTTGGGATTAATCATTGCAGGAGGGTTTGTGGTGCTTCGTTCATGTGAGCCAAATACTACCACCCTAAATTAGGAGGGTGCAGACCAATGCAACTGGCCTGACCCCCTCGACCGTTCTTCATTATGATGTTCTTCGGAATGGCGACGAGACGACGAAGGAGACAAAGGAAATGATGCCCCCCTATGGACTCCACTACCTACGCCACCCATGCGGTGTTCCTCCCAATTGTCAGCCGAACCGACCCCACCCCCCTCACAGCGCCCCGACCTAACCACCCCTGCAGTCTCCGCCCTTCTGGCCGGGTCCCCTAGGCTTGGCTGAGCTGCCCTGGTCGCACCGTTCACCGGCCAAAACCATACTAAATGCGCCGCATGGCCCCGTCCTAGCTGGCCCCCAGCCACTACGACCCCGTGGGGCCCTTGGCGGGCCAACCATGGCCTCCTCGGCCTCACGAAACCCTGGTCGAGGCCTCCCCGACCACCCCTGCCTCACTGTGCCCCGATCACGCTGACCTCCCGTGACCCTCACGGCACCTCGGCCGAGCTGGCTTCCCGCACCCCTCATGGAACCCTGGCAAAGCTGGCCTCCAGTTCCCCTCGTGGCACCCCAACCAAGCAATCATGAGCCCTCATGGTGCCCACCTGGACGAGTCGCCCACGTGGAAACCTCCAGGCTGAACCGCCATCACATCGTCCCTCAGTCGGTTTGCGCCCTCATAGCTGGACCACTCCCTCTCAGCTCTCTGCGGAACTCCTGGCTTGCTGGGCTAGATCAGTGGGCCAGGATGGTCATGGCCGGGAGGGTCGTGTCAGTCTGACCGGGCCCGACCGGGCCACCCCAGACCCGGGCCCACTACAAGCCTTTATATTCTTTTGGACATATCATTGGCACCGCACATCCATTTGAAGAACCATCTATGGTGATGGAAATATTGGAGTATAGATTTCCTTTTGAGTATACCCCACTAGTGTTTTGAGTATAGTTGAGATACGGTCTGGTTGGATTGTGCACGAATCCAACCTGTCCCTCGTGACTAAAAGGATAATAACTCACAAATCAGGCATCTGATTGACATGTTGTTTGATGCGATGAGACCCCTACAACTAGACAGAACTTTGGGATTATTCTTCATTGGACTTTGAAGGAAGTTGGAGCATCTACCAGAATTGTGTGGAGAAAAAAATCATCCTAAGACGAGAAAGCTTTTGTGGGAGACCCTAGTAGCTAGCTGAGACTTTATGACTTCTGACTGATTGTCTCAGAGTGACACGACTAGCCCAGTGGGGAGCGTTTGGTTGTGGCGGCAGACCAATGGTGGAGGGGTGCCTTTTTTGCGGTAGACCCATGACAGAGGAGTTCCTGGTTGTGGCAACAAACCTATGTTACTCGACCAGAGGAGTACCACTGTTGGCTATGCGGGGGAGTGACTAGTTTTGGTGGCAGACCCATGGTGGGGAGCGCCTCTGTGTGACGTAGTAGAGCCATGGTTCTCGGTAGGAGGAGTACCACATTAGTCTAAGGTTATTGGGAAGCATTCTTCGTGTTGTGGTAGCCCCACTGTACTCTATTGAGTAGGAGTTACCTAGCATATGAGCTTTTGATAAGGTGAATAAAATCCTGGTTGAGCTGAGTTAGTAACTTTTATGTTTTCCTCATGGTTGAGATAGATTACTTTATATCATAGATATATGTATGGTCATATATCTAAGTGGGGTTATCTGTTGATTTCATACATTGTGGTTTATCCTTGTTGGAATTTTTGAGACCTTGAGGTTCTCGGGGTCCCTACTGAGTATCGTTATACTCACCCCTACACGGAATATTCCTGCACCATGTTGTGTTGGATGTAGACGACTGGCAGTGCTGACTGAGGCTGAGTGTACCAGGACAAGACTGTATATGGAGGTGGTCATTATGACGATTTGGTACACAGAATAGACTGACGAATGAGTAGTGCTAATGAGGCTATCTATAACTACCCTTCAGGTAGGAATCATGGAGGATGACCCAAGAGTTGTTTTCCCATTCTTTATTCGTACTTTTACTTCCAGTTCCTTGTACTTTACAGTTGAGTTTGTATTTCAAGACCCTTTTACTTTTCAGACATCTTTGGTTATACAGTTTTCCTTGTGTTTTTTATCCAGCGGTGTGCTTTGTTGTGTGAATTTACAAGTTATAAAGGCAATGTCATCCGAGTTTTAGGGAATAATGCCTTCGATGCTAGTCGCCCACCTCTGGCATATGGAAGGCGGGATTGGGGTAGTCACAACATAGGCCTCGGGGGATAGATCATGAAACTTTTCATGTAATTTCAATTTATAAATGAAATGTATAAACTAAATCTCATTTATCCCAGTATTTATCCTTCCTTACAGCTATCTCTAGCCCCATAACCAACACCACTCTGTAATAATTTATTATTGATTTAAAATCGATCATTCATTAATTTGGATTGGACAAAAACATGACCAGGGAGTGTTATCCAATCTCGTAGGTGGAAATCCATAATTGGATATAGACATTTTTAATTAAAAAATAAATTTACCACATATAAAAAATAGCATTCTAATTGAGATTTTGTATATGAAATAATATACAACCCACAATTTTTATAAACATATATAGATCATTCATCATCATGAAATAAATAATCAGTTCTAAAGAGGAATAATGTAATCCAAAAAATATTTTTTTTTTAATAATATTAAAAAAATTAAAGAAATTATAAAAATTAGTAAAATTAACCATGCTCTAAAATGTGAAAACTATAAAAATCTTGGATATATTCTGTGAATTAATCCCCATGAGGTTGAAAACAATCACATCACAACCTAGTGATGTCTTATTATACTAATTTTAACTTCAATAACATATAGTTAATAAATATATCATGACATATATTCATTATTATAACTATAATTCCATATGAGAAATTTAGAGAGAACTGATATATTAATAATGGGTGAAACCATAGTGACCCTACAAGAATCAACTCTAAACACTAAATCCCATATTTGTAAATAAATATTGTTATTCTTGTGCATGTTATTGTTTTTAATATATGTATCTCATTTGATGAAAACATATGAAGACACCCAAAATTTAAGAGATCACTCAATATAAGCCATAGCATAATAATAAAATTCTTGATCATTGGGAGGAAAATACATACAATGTATTTTTAATCATAAATCTAAAAGTATTTTTTATATATATTCAATATATTAGGAATGAAATTTAATTCTATATGAATAATTATAAATCCACATTGATAATATGGTCACCGATTTATTACATATATAATATTTTCACCATTATAGATGAATATTCAATACACTTCTCAAAAATAAATTCCCCATAAAAAAGATGGATTAGTATTATTGATGACTATTTATATAATAATCATATGTCACAGATGTTATTCAATAATATCCACAAATTTATTATCTCATATAACCCTTCTAATAAATTATATACTAAATTCCATTATCCTTTATTTTTGGAAAATAGAGGTATATAAAATGGTGAACTTAGATGATTCATATGGTTAAAAAAGTAACATATATCAATGATCTTATAGAACAAAAATATGGGATTACAAGTATTAGAGATTAATCATAACTTATAATGTTCAACACCAATAAGTCATAGAACATGATTCTTGATTTAGGGCATGAATTATTAAATATCAGAAGCCATGAGTACTAAGAGTTTTGAATAATTATTATTCAATCATGTTCCATTGCTGAGTATATTATGAAAAATGAAATGTCATGGGAATTATGGATAAATCATAATCTTAGAAAATTAGAAAATTAATTATGGCATAATACAAGGACCACTATCACACAGGGGAAAATATTTATTAATGGATTGGTTTCACTCATAATCATCTTTTTATTCATGGTATGGTTTCACTCCCAATCCACATAAAATATTTCTCATGATATATCATTCATAACCAATGAAAATGTGGGATATATAATATTTTCTAAATAAAGAATTATAGAATATAACATTTTATTATTGGGGGTGAAAAACTACTGTATTTAATTTTTATATTTTAAAATAATAATGACATATTAAAATCCATGTGGAGTCAATGAAATCCATATTCAATTTTATATTAATTTTGTACTTAAATATTACCGTTCAATTTTTTTTCTAATTTTTATATTATATTTTAACCATAATAAATTTATATTACTTTATCACTAATACTGTTAATGTTTAGAATAGTTACAATGTTTTATTGTGGTTAATATTAGTTATGTCTTGAAATGTTACTAATATCAATAAAATTTTTTAATTATTATTCAATACAATTATCTATTTTTATCAAGTTATATTTATAAATGTGAAAAATCTTAATTTCCAAAATAGTGCACAAAATGAAGTGAATAATATTTAAAATTTAAATTTTATGACTGAAACCCAATTTAATATAATTACATTCCAAGGAAAATTTATTAGATAATATTGAAAAAATATTGGAAATTTTATTATAAAAATTCCATTAAAATAATTCACCAATAATCACATTATGAGCATAGAAGAAGTTTTTTGAAGAAAAAAATTCACTAATTTGCATTAAAATATAATTATTATAATTTATATTAGTTTTTTAACCAAAAAATAATTATAAATATGCTTAAATAAAAATTATTCATATTTTTAAAATTATAAATAAATTTCTAAATAATACATACATTAAATAAATAATTATCTTTAAAATACTATTTAAAAATATTTCTCTAGGAAATGTATTATTTATTAAGTTAATTTGAAAATATTTTTGAATATTTAATTTTATTTAAATACTCTACAATGTGATTTTTCATTGAATTTATTATAATATTTCACATATGTTTTGGATTTTGTGATTCAGAATATATAAAACACATTATGTATTCAATGAAAAATATTCTAAAATATTTGGTGGTTACATTCTACAACACATATAATAATTTTATCATTTAAATTCAGAAACTATAAAAAAACTATACATACAACTTCCTCATCACACACTCATGTTATTGTATTAAATACATTAATTTGTAATTCTTTATTTAAAACCATAATCATGTTAGTAGTATTTTCAATGGATTTATCACATACTATCCTCTGTATATGTTTTTATGAAACATCATGCAAAAAAGAAACCATTTTTATGTGACCATGAATCTCAAACGGATAGATATATCTAAGGATTATCTTTCCATTCTTTCCAAATCTCATATTTTTCTAACAATTATGTATTAAAAGTATTACCTTATCACAGACATTGAATTGTAGATATAACCAAGGATTATAAACAATCATTTCCTATTGACTAATTATTTCAAAAATGATTTTTCGAATATATTAAAACTTCACTACCACTTCCTCAACTGATTCATGACCTAATAAAATTAGTTACATAAATTTAATCAAGAATGATGGAGTCTGACACTAATTTAGATATAGAACATCAAAATTATCATTCTGAATGCTCATGTTAAAGTAATTTTTTGTAATAAAATAAAACTATAGGAATGGTTTTATCCCATACTCATTTTAAATCCACTGGATAGGCCCTTAACATTTCATTTAGGGTTACATTATTCCTTCCATATTTGACAACAATCTACTATTGAAATGTATTACTAAATCTCAACATTTTATTTAGTCAATGTTTCATTCCTAAAAGGAAATTGTGGTAATCCTTAAATCAAGATAAGAAATTATTGATAGTGGTACACAAATAATCTTTTCTTCTTTTGTGACATCGAACCTAGTGAGTTGGTTAAGTCAGAAAGTAACTGTAATAATAATGAAATTTGATGAATTTATAAAGGGATTTAGAGAAAACCAAACTGAAATATTACCATCAATATCATGGGGTGTCCCATGATGGAATACATGGTGATTTTTTTAATACACTCATTCTTGTGTAATGGTTGCAATATCTGGATAGGATTACTTATCAAGGACATAACATATTGGGAAACCATTTATCATGATACATAATTTATATTATATCTCATCATGTTATTCAAAATGATATTAAGTAAAATATTATATACACAATCCATTATATAGGCTGAATAAAAAATGTGTAATCATGTGATTTGTCTAAAATTTATATCATTATTTATTATATATATAGGAAACATGCTCTATCACAGAACTGTATGAATCCATTACTATAATTAATAAACATAAAAACATTTTGTACCTTATTACAAATCAAAATGTTCTTTATATAACAACATTGCATTTACATGAAATTATGGTTGAACATTGTTGTGTAAAAGAGATTAATTATCCAAATAAATAATTACTTCAAATCCATCCTCATAAAATACACATGAATTGAATCTCATTCAATATTCCTATTGGATATGCTTTCATTGTCCTTTCTACTCAAAGCATTAGATACCATGTTCTTTATCCTAGTATTATAAAGTATTTAGTACCCCTAATAATTAATTAATTAAAACAATATTCTTCATAATATATTCAAACCGTTAATTATAAATATAAGCTTTTATCTTTTATGATAATTGTATATGTCATGATGTCAACATATAGATAACAGATCCATATCTTCAAAAACAATTTTTGATGAACATTAATTTCATGGATCAGATTGTTTTATTCATGAAACTTCAATAATATAAATAATACGATTCTGTAATTTCATTATTCATTAGAATGCATCACCTTCCTATTATACATTAATATTTTAGGATATAATTATTTTTTAAAAATTTAATTTCTTTGGTTACAGTTGATATATGAATCCACAAGTCTAAATGAACCATGGTATAGTTTAGCCATATATCATACGTATTAAATGGTTTGATTTAATATGAATAATGACAATAAAAAATATTTATAATCATTTTGGAAAAAAATATTTATTTTTATTAATGTCTTCATATGCTTCATTTAAATCCATCAAATAGTTTTTTTATAAAATATGATAAATAATAATTTCCTATTTTAATAAAGTGGAATTACAAAAAAATATCTTCATTTATAATAGAAAAATATCAAAAATATCATTTAATATTTCTTATATTTTTTCTATAAATATTATCTTTTCGATGTCTAGAATAAATGAATTATATTAAAAAACAATTATATTCATATTTAAATAATTGAAAATGATGCATTTATTATAAAAATGGGTTTTAAATAAAAAAAATGTGAAGTTATATTTTTATTAATCACATTTAATTCATTGGAATCAATTTTATGTTTAGTATTTAATGTTATCATTTTATGCTAAATAATTTATTTTTTGAAAACCAGGTTTCAATCATGTTTAATGATTTATTTTAAAATTATAATCATCTACATCTATTAAATGAATTTTGTAAAAGGGGTTACATGTTTGGAATAAAAATAAATAATTTTTTTTTAATATTATCATTTTAATTTTTTGTTATAATTAATATTAATAATATTAAAAATGTTTTACAACATTTACTGTTAACATAATATTAGTGGGGGTTAAAAAATATTTATGGGTTAAAATTACCAAAAATAAAATACCAAATTTTATTGCATGCCCATATTTTTCCCTATATAATCTAATATTTTATAATTTTACAATTATGTATCTATTTAGTGTGAATAATAAATTTAATCATTATATTTATTTCCAAAAATCTAATTACATCCTCTCCTATTCTGATAGAAATAAACCAGATTACCTCTCCTATACAGACATAATGAGTGGTTTATAAAATTAAATACATACCCAAATCCCTCTCTTATATCAATTAACATCACATGTATTCCATTTTTTTATAAAAAAATTCTAACTCTTATTGCATTAGTCATAAACCTAATTTTTTGAAGTAGTGGTATAATACATTACCATGGGTTTTACATTTGTTTCTTTTTCTAACTACAAAAATATATTTCAATTTTTTTTGACAATATAACTCCATTTCATTCCATATATATATATATATACTAATGGAAAAAACATAGATCCATATCCTCTTCAAAAAATTGGATATAAAACTCTCGATTGAGTGTTTGGAGGAGTACCGCCCCATGAACTGAACCAATTAATTGTCCATAAACATCATTCATTGTTGTATATACTGATTGATTAAATTATTATATATGATATTAAGGAAATAATTATATTTTTATAATTATTATATCACATATAGTCACTTACCATCAAATTTCGTTGAAAACAGTAACGATTTTCGTGTGAACGTGTGGACAACTACCTCTATAAAGTGTTGCAATTCGTTTTTAATTTTAATTTTTAATTAAATATAATACAAACTTATATAGTTTATATATATGATATAAATTATATAATAATGTTTATTTAATGTTAAAAACCCATTTACCATTATTTTTTCATTCTATTCAAAAATGAAAATATTGTTCATGCTTATATACTATCTTTTGTCACCAAGAATTGTGTAATTAATTTTTATATCTCTAAAATTTTGGAAATAATATATATATTTATAATATTATAATGTTGATTAAAATTTTATTAATGATTAAACCTGGATCAATTTACATGCAATGAATCATCAGAACCAAAACATAGATAAATTAATATGTTAATAACATTAACAATGATTTCAATAAATAATTGTTAATAAATTGGTGATAATGGATTTAAATTAAAACATATGTTCTAGGATATATTTTATTATTTATCAATAATATATTTATAATTAATAAATATTTATTTTATTCGTGTTTTTTACAAATATTTAAGGATTTCAAAACCATGTTAAGGGTTTATTTCATAATCTCAACATTATTCAAAAGGGTTTTCTATTAAATATCCACTAGATGTATAACATAAAAATTATATCATAAACCCATTTATTTTATTTTATTATTATTATTTATTGTAATTAAAAATTACCCTTTCAATTTCATCCCTTTATAGAGTCATGATAATTAAATAGTTTTTTTTAATAAAATCTTACCATGTATTTTCTACTCAGTCGTGCATATTTTCCTTCTAAATACATTTTTCCACAAAATTTCAATACTAATGTTTTTATCAAAACTAAATTATTAAATAAATAAATTAGTTATCATATTTTAGGTTTTAAAAATGGCTGGAAGGTAATGTTTTTGTCATTTTGTAAATGTGGTATCTTTTGCCCTTTATAAAAAAGTTCTAATTGAATTGATTTTAACTTGTATGGAATGATTGAAATTTATCACTTTCATGACCAAAAATTTCAATGAATCTTCCTAAAATATTTTAAATGTTACATATAAAAGATTATTTTTTCATTATAATTTTTTAAATATTTTATACTTTGATTACGTTATTTCAATGTTAAATGGGTATTTTCCTCAAGAAATTTTATTGTGAAAATTTCAATGTATTTATATATTTGTCAACATACATTGATGAATTTTATTTTTTTTATATAATCTAATGATACCATCTTCCTTGTTTATGTGGATGGTTTTGCATCCGTTTGACCTGAGAAGGTATTTATATTGGATATTCCAAACATTTAAATTCATAAATTTATTTATTTTTTATCATATTTATTATGTTGTATTTTTTATCAATATGATCAGTTAATTTAACCTATTATCTGATGGTTAGGTCTAGAATTAAATACCAAATTGATGTATTTGTAGGTCTCATGAGACAAACATGATTGGATATTTAGAAAATTTCATGAGCCTTTCAGTAATATATCACAAAATAAGTTCATCTGAGAATGTTTCTAATTTTTGAAAATATAAATTATATCATTATGAAATCCATTTTGGATGTCCATGTCATTATTTTATTATATATGATATCCATGGATAAGTTTCATTATTTTGTAATTAATTACATTGAATTATTTGGTAATCATTTGTTTCTTTTATACTATACTTTCCTTATTTGGTTCTACTATACACATACCCTTACAAAGAATTTCTTCTCAACCATTTCTTGTGTTTCCATGAAATATGATTTAAGGATGAGTATGGTAATTCATATTAAAGGATAATCTAATGGTAATAATTATGTTCCCAAACAATACAATGTTTTATTTTATGTTTCCAAATGTAATGTGTGATTAAAGTATGAATCCCGTTTTCTAAGACTAGTAAACTCCCCAATAATTTTGTATGTGATCACATATATGTAGTTATAATATAATTTTGTAACCACTAACTCTCATATCATTATATCAAGGTATTTTTAGTTTGTATTATAATAATATTTAGTAGGAATAATTGTAAATGGTTTTTTGGAAATCATATATTAGGGGATATATCATTATGAGGAATTTCAAATGAAATTAACTTATTTTCGAATATTGTAAATAAAAATATTTTTATTATTCTATCATTGGTTATGGATATTTTCTATCAATTCTTGTTAACTGTTTATCAATTCATGATATTATACTTTATGATTCATAATGTTATAATCTTATTAGGTGTATATAATCATTTAGAAATGTCACCAGGTATAATGAAGGGAACCAGTATCAATGACCAAAATCCGTGTTTGGACTACCTTCCTATAAAGGATAATGAATATGATGTTGGAGATGAAAATTTTATAACTATATTAGGGTAATTTATATTTGTTATGACAAATAAATTTAACCATACATATTATCCTCTTGATTAATAGGGGGTATCAAAATGATAGACCACTTCATGTGTCAATAATATCAATCATTAAATAAGAATAAAAAACCATTTGAATATGATCAATGGATATGTTCATTAGATATTATATTTCATTATTTTGGATATAATAAAAATGATAAGGTTGTTATGTATGATTTTCATCAATTAGTGGATGTGATTAATGGTGTTAATTGATTCAAAACACTAAGTATTATGTTGAAATAATGAGTCTGATTAGAACAACATTAAATATATACTCACGGAAAATTTGTTCTTTAAAAAATGATTACATATTTAGGTAATGTTCTTAATTATGAGAAAAAATTAAGTTGGAAATTATTCTGTGTATGAATCTAAATTTACATGGTTTCTAATTAAATATATGTGGAACCAATATAGTATAACAATCATGATGGTCCATTTCATTGATAGTGTTAAAAAATTCAATATAATTGCACTAGTAATTAAGAAAATAAATTTACATGGTGTAATTGTTTAATGAAATATTAATGCAGTTAATTCATTCGATGTGTCTTGTGGATTCGAAAGAAATATAGATAAGTATTGGAAAATAGAGAAAATATAGATAGGGGATAGAATGAATGAATATTTTTCAAACATGTTGGACTTGGTGGAATGTATACTAATTTACATGCCTAAATAAAATTATTTTTATTTATATATACAGAGAAATTTCAATATTTATAAGATTTAAATGGTAATAGAGATGAAATAATTGTATAGATATTTAACTATATAAATTTTTGGAACTATTCAAAGTAATTAACCAATAATCAAGGGAACAAAATAAAAAATAATCCAGCAGTATTATTCAAGGCTTGTGAAAATAAAAAATCCAACATTCATATTCATAGAGGCAAGGTGAATGGTACCAATATATTCCAATACAGGATTTCAAATCATTTATTTTATTCTACTTCTACCAAATCATATATTTATATATTTACTAATCAGAATTTTATGACTACCTCAGTGATTATATATTATGTTTTCTATGAGAGCTTTTCAATGGTGGCTGACTGCATCTGAAGTCTTTAACTCATCTCTGATATAATTTTGTATAATGGACCTCCCTACATACATTTTTATTCATCCTCGGGTTGATGTTTATGTAATATTTTTTACTCACTATATTAATCTATATAGATCCCATATTAATTTTCATGTAATGGATTTGGAAATTTATATTTTTAAGTTCCCAATAATTTTCAATTAGGGTGAGGATGAACATCAACATCCAATTGTAATTACATCCATCATATATGTATTCCAAACTAATCATGAGGGGTAAATTTATGAAATGGTTAGACATAAAATCAATATTGATAATGTGTCTATTTTTATGAAATATTCTAGTGTGTTACCTATAGTAGTTCCTAGTCATTCCATGAGTCAAAAATAAATGTCCTCAATAGAACAGATATCAGGTGCCATGCCTATTTAAAATACACGATATAGAATGGACATAATTGATTTGTAGTATTTCATGATGTAACTCAAAGAAAATATATATATAAGGGATTCATTCAGCCAAGTTATTTCCCATGTGGTGATCAATTTTGTTTTCTAAGAAGTTTAATGGGTCTATGTGTTTTTTGATAAATTTTCATGCACTTAAAATTGTCACAATTATGAACACGTATTCACTATCACGTATAAATGATATTCTTGATTTAATATGATTATATCTACAGTTTTCTATTATTGATCATTGATCTGGGTAAAATCATGTATGGTTCAATAATGAATTTATACACATGAAAACCATCTGTACTGGGTATAGTCCTTAGGAATTTTTTTATTTCATTTTAAACATTACAATTCTATTATTATGTTAATATAATTAATTTATTAATTCAATAGAGGTCTCCATGACAAGTTTTTTTGTATATTTCAGTGAATATTTGTGTATATTCAAATAGAATGAATGAGAATGAAAAACATTTTATAATTTTTCTATATACTATAATAAAAAAATTCAGTAAAAATATATGAATAGTTAATATTTTAATCAAATATTTTTATTATAATGTCATATATTCTCTTGTGATCATATTTTGAAATGTATTTCAAAGTCGAAAATAATTGATAAATGACCATGGCCAACAAAGGTAATTAAAATATATTGCTTTTTTATATTGGATGGATACTATCTACACATTTTTATAGGTTTATAATGAATATCTAAACTACACTGAATTTATTCTTTAGAGAGGATAATTTATTTTTGGTATGCCTCTATGTGCAGGATATTGTGTGGTTACATGGAGTACCTTAGATGATTTTCTGTGATCATGAAACACGTTTTACTTCCCGGATATTGAAGGGTAAGAAGAAATATTTTGGGTTGCAGCTTTGTTTGAGCACTACCTTCCATCCTCGGATGGATGGACAGACCGAGCGGACCATTCAGACCCTCGAGGAAATGTTGTGTGCTTGTGTCCTTTACATCAGTCACAGCTAGAAGGATAACATACCATTGGTGGAGCTTTCATACATAAAAAACTATCACTCCACCACCGGGATGAAACATTTTGAGGTGTTGTACGAGTGAGCATGTAGATCACTTTAATGTAGGACTGACCCAGGGTAGTCAGCACTCGTGGGACCACAGATAGTATGTGCTTCCAATGAGAAGGTGAAGATCATCCAGGAGTGGATGAAGACTGCACAGACCAGACAGAAGGCATACACCGACCAGAGAGAGAGACCTATGGAGTTCAAGGATGGAAACCAAATCATTCTTTGGGTGTCACCATAATGTGGTTTGTGGAGATTTGGATATGGAAGAAAGTTATCTCTGAGATTCATCGGGCCTTTTTAGGTCCTCAGTAGAGTTGGCTAAGTGGCATACAACTTAGCCCTTCCACCTCAGTTGCACCGGGTGCACGATGTCTTCCACGTATCCCAGCTGAGGAGATACGTGCATGACCCTTCCCACATCATCGACAATAGCGAGCTGGATGTCGATGATGGGGTGACTTTTATACAGGATCATTATAGATTGAGAACCAACAAGAGCGGGTCCTTCGTACGTGGTCAATACCTCTAGTGTGTGTTCTCTAGCAGCATTGGAACCTCCAAGTGAGCACATAAGAGCGGGAGGCTCAGATGTGTGCTCAGTAACCCCACTTTTTTCCTTATTTAAGAGGTGTGTCTTATGGGGATGTAAATCCCTGAGGTGGGGAGAATATAATGACCCGGAATTTCCATGTTTATTTTTTTTAAAATAAATGAGATACTTACGAGTCCGAGAAAATTGACCGCATGTGATTTCAAGGCCCGATGTGCATAGAATCAATTTCTGAAGTTTTGTACAGGTACATTCAGTTAACCTATGAGTGGGATTTTCTAATTTTTTAACCAGTGCTGGGAATTGAAATCGGAGGGCATCATTGAACTCATATCGCCATTATTTTCTTGAGAAGACATTCACCTCTTAGACAGTTGGTTGAGGGGGAAAGTTAGTTTTTGGGGTTTTCATGGAAATAATAAAATTAAATAAAAACTTGTTTTGTTTTATTTTATCTAATATAACAACCCATGGGGAATTTGGAGGTAGAGACCACCACACCATGACCTCCCATGAGATGTTATGGTGGTGGGGCCAACCTAAACCTAACCACCCATGAGAGGATATGGGGTAGGGACCACCTGGGACTTAACCCCACATTAAATTGAGGAAAACCTATCAACACCCTCATAAATGAGGGAGATTCTCTTAACCTCCCTTGATTTAATGGTTCCACTACACCCCTATTATAATGGTGTCAACTCTATCCCGTTAATTAATTGAGCCATCTCATTTAACTAAATATTACAATTTTAATTTTAATCCAATCAAACTAAATAATAGAGAATCTCTTATTTGGAGGGGATTTCTATTCATTTGTTCATGAAAAGGTTGGAAAAGGATGATTACATCTATTGGAAGAAAGCTCCTAGCAAAGAATGAACCACCAATGAAGAATAGAAATGAGAGACACCTTCGAATACGAAGAACGATCTCCTTTGACCGTCTTCATTAGACTCCCATCGACGTGGGACGTCTTTGACAACTGGCTATCCCTCTTTATCATCGTCAACGAAACGACGCATGAGCTAGGGATTGGTAGTGTGAGGTGGATGCAATGAATGACCACAACTTCGTCTTCTTCCCCACGACTCCGTCGATGAAAAATGAATATGTAGTGTTTTCATTTGAATAAGATTTTATTCCTGTGATTATTTCCTTCTAAAACAAAGAACGCGGATCAACTTCTTACTAGTTGATCTACACGTGATATTATTATGTTGGTTTTGGGATTAATCATTGCAGGAGGGTTTGTGGTGCTTCATTCATGTGAGCCAAATGCTTCCACACTAAATGAGTAGGATGCAGACCAATGCAACAGGCCTGACCACCTCGACCATTCTTCATTATTATGTTCTTCGGAATGGCAACGAGACGATGAAGGAGACAAAGGAAACAGTTCCCCCCTGCAGCCTCAAATACCTACGCCACCCCCACGGTGTTCCACCCAGTCGTCAGCTGAACCGGCCGCACCCCCCTCACAGCGCCCCGGCCGCACTGCCCCTGCTGTCTCCGCCCTTCCGGCCGAGTCACCCCAGGATTGGCTGAGCTGCACTGGTCGCACCGTTCACCGGCCGAAATGGTACTGAATGCGACACATGGCCCCGACCAAGCTGTCCCCCAGACACCATGGCCTCGCGTTGCCCTAGGTGGGTCGACCTTGGCCACCTCGGCCTCACGGTACCCTGGATAAGGCCTCCCAGACCAACCCTGCCTAACTATGCCCCGGCCGCGCCGACCTCCCGCGCCCCTCACGGCGCCCCGCCCAAGTTGGCCTCTCGTGCCCCTCCTGGCACCCTAGACGATCTGGCCTCTCGTGCCCCTCGCGGCACCCCAACCGAACTGTCCTGCTCCCTTATTGTGCCCTCTTGGATGAGTCACCAACACAGCACCCTCCAGGCTGAACCGCCCTCACATCGACCCTCGGTTGGCCTGCGCCCTCGTAGGCGGTCTGCTCCCTCTCAGCTCATTGCGGCACTCATGGCCTGTAGGGCTAGGTCAGTGGGCCGGGACGGCAATGGCAGGGTGTCCCGTGTCTATCTGACCAGGCCAAACCGGGCCTAACTAGACCCGGGCCCACTACAAAACTTTATATTCTTATGCTCATATCATTGTCACCAGACATCTGTTTGAGGAACTGTATATGGTTCTGGTAATCATGGAGTATTTATTACCCTTTGAGTATACCCCACTGGTGTTTTTAGTATAGTTGAGATACGGTATGGTTGGATTGTGCACGAATCAAACCTGTCCCCCAGTACTAAAAGGCTAATAACCCATAAATCGGGCATCTGATTGACGCGATGTTAGTTGTGATGAGACCCCTACTACTAGGAAGACCTTTGGGATTCTTCTTTGTTGGAATTCGTGGATTTTGGATCATCTACCAGTATCTTGTGGATAAAAAATCATCCTGAGGTGAGCGATATTTTGTGCGGGACCCTAGTAGCTGGCTGAGACTTGATGATTGTTGACTGATTGTCTCAGAGTGACACGACTAGCCTAGTGGGGAGCGTCTGGTTGTGGAGGTAGACCCATGACAGAGGAGTGACTTTTTTGTTGGCAGACCCACGACATAGGAGTTCCTGGTTGTGGCAGCAGACCTACGGTACTCGACCAGAGGATTACCTCTGCAGGCTATTTGGGGGAGTGACTGGTTTTGGGGGCAGACCCATGGTGGTGAGCGCCTCTGTGTGACGTAGTAGATCCATGGTTCTCAGCAGGAGGAGTACCACATTAGTCCAAGGTTAGTGGTAAGCATGCTTGGTGTAGTGGTAGCCCCACTGTACTCGATTGAGTAGGAGTTCCCTAGCAGATGTGGTTTTGATAATGTGAATAAAATCTTGGTTGAGCTGAGTCAGTAACTTTTATGTTTTCCTCATGGTTGAGATAAATTACATGATATCATAGGTATATGTATGGGCATATAACTAAGTGGGGTTATCTTTTGATTTCATACACTTTGGTTTATCCTTGTTGGATTTTTTGAGACCATGATGTTCTCGGGGTCCCAACTGAGTATCGTTATACTCACCCCTACACGGGTTATGCCCGCACCACGTTGTGTTGGATGGAGACGACTGACAGCACTGACTGAGACTGAGTGTACCAGGACTGGACATTACCTGGAGGTGGTCATTATGATTAGTCAGTACACAGAAGAGATTGAGGAATGTGTAGTGATAAGGAGTCTATCTGTACCTACCCTTCTGGTAGGAATCCTGGAGGATGACCCAAGAGCTATTTTTCCTTTCTTTATTCGTACTTGTACATCCAGTTCCTTGTACATTACAGTTGGGTGTGTATTTCCAGACCCTTTTACTTTTCATACCTCTGTTGTTATACAGTTTACCTTGTGGTTTTTAACCAACTATGAGCTCTGATGTGTTCATTTACATGTTATAAAGGCAATGTCGTCCCAGTTTTAGGGAATAACACCTTTGGTACTAGTCGCCCGCCCCTAGGCTATGGAAGGCGGGTATTGGGTAGTCACGACACAGGCCTCAGGAGATAGATCATGAAAATTTTCATCTATATTCCATTTATAAATGAAATGTATAAACTAAATATCATTTATCCCAGTATTTATCCTTCTCTTACAGCTATCTCTAGCCCCATAACCAACACCAATCTGTAAAAATTTATTATTGATTTGAAATTGATCATTCATTTATTTGGATTGGACAAAAACATGACCATGGTGTTTTAAACAATCTAGTAGGTGGAAATCCATCATTGGATATTGACATTGTTAATTAAAAAATAATTTTACCAAATATAGAAAATAGTATTTTAATTGTTATTTTTTATATGAAATAATATACAACCCATAAATTTATTAAACATATATAGATCATTCATCATATTGAAATAAATAATCAGTTCTAAAGAGGAATGATGTAATCCAAAATAAAAAATATATTTTTAATAAATTTAAAAATATTTAAGAAAATTATAAAAATTAATAAAATTATCCATGCTCTAAAATTTGAAAACTATAACAACCTTGGAGATATTCTATCAATTGTTCCCCATGAAGTTTAAAACAATCACATCACAACCTAGTGAAGTCTTATTATACTAATTTTTACTTGAATAACATATTATTAATACATATATCATGACATATATTCATTATTATAACTATAATTCCATATGATAAATTTAGAGAGAACCAATATATTAATAATGTGTGAAACCATAGTGACCCTATAGGAATCAATTATAAACCCTAAATACCATATTTTTAAATAAATATTGTTATTCATGTGCATGTTATAGTTTTATATATATGTATCTCATTTGATGAAAACATATGAAGAGACTCAAAATTTAAGAGATCACTCAATATAAGCCATAGCATGATAATAAAATTCTTGATCATTGGGAGGAAAATACATACAATGTATTTGTAATAATAAATCCAAAAATATTTATTATATATATTCTATCTATTAGGAAAGAAATTAAATTCAATATGAATAATTATAAATCCACATTGATAATATGGTCACCCATTTATTACATATAAATTTTATTTCACCATTATAGATGAATATACAATACACTTCACAAAAATAAATTCCCCATAAACAAGATGGATTAGTATTAGTGATGACTATGTACATAATAATCATATGTCATGGATGATATTCAATAACACCCAAAAATTTAATATCTCATATAACCCTTCTAATAAATTTTATTATAAATTCCATTCTCCTTTACTTTGGGAAAATAAAGGTATACAAAATGGTGAGCTTAGATGCTTCATATGGTTAAACAATGAAACAAATATCAATGATATTATAGAAAAAAATATGAGATTACAAGTATTAGAGATTAATCATAACATATTATGTTCAATGAAAATTAGTCATAGAACATGATTCCTTATTTAGGACATAAATTATTAGAATTTCAGAATCCATGAGTACTAAGAGTTTTGAATAATCATTATTCAATCATGTTCCATTGGTGAGTATATTATGAAAAACTACATGTATAAGGCCCAAACCTTAAACCTTACTTAATCTTGAGTTATTACAAGATTACACATTGAGGATCTTTTCAGGTTTAGAGTTTTAGAGAATTAGATCATAAAACGTGCATTACATTCCATATTTAAACAAAGTGGTTACATAAAAGATAGTATTCATTTTTTCCCATCAATGGAAACATATTTAAAAATAAATCATGGATTCTTTCTTGACACTTAATTGACACTATCATCATATCATGTACCTTTCCCTTGACCTATGAAAGACATTTCAAAAAAAAACTTGGGATGAGCATAAAAATCTCAGTAAGGGTTATAAAAATATGGAAAGGAAACATGAGTTCATATATACATAAGAATGAAATCAAAATTTTCCCATAAAACATAGTCATATGAAATCATGAATAAATCATAGAAATCATAAGACATAAAAGGTAACTTGAGGCATTCATAACATTCTTACATAGGGAGTAACCCTCTTGGTTACGTTTGGAATACCCACCACAGTATATTCCCAAAATCTCTTCGGAGAAACCTTAACATTTTACTCCATTGCGTTACCCAATACATTGGAGAGCTATATCGGGATCACCCGCCCATAGTTTATCAAGGAACCACCCGTCTTCATAATAATGCCAAGAACCATAACATAATCGTATCACATAAAACATGGATAAATGAAAAATAACATTTCCACTTTTCAATAACAAGATGTCAATACAACACATTGATATAAAATCATTAAGAAAACCATTTTCAATACCAAAATAAAAGAAATGTAAAACATCGTATTTATTTTTCTTTTAAAAAAAGGTATGGCTTGTAGAGGAAACCGAAACTCAAATAATGGTCACGGTGGCGGAGAAGTAATTTTCACCGCATACGTACGACAAAAACATTCCCTTTGGTCGTTTTGTAAAACGCTTTGTATAAAAAATATTCCTTTTGGATAAATGTAAAAGTTAAAGGGGATTATACACCGTATAAAATAAGGTTGTGTATAAAACAAAATATGCCTCAATGAAAGGAGATTGAGACGAAGTCCCATAGAAAGATGGTATCCTTAGATTAAGGATAAATCAATTACATAACTATGTGTGGCAAACTAATACACCAAATATAAGTGGATATTTAGTGTAAAATAATCAGAGGTTATTCACACATATTCATAGAACGACATATTCATTGAGTACAAGCTTATCCCGAAGAATAAAAATTGGGTTAAGAAGTTCCATTGCAAAACTTTGACAGCCTAATGGCGTCACTAAAAAATTCAAAAAATGAGTTGATGGGAGGTAAAAAGGGTATATCATCACTTGCACATAAAATTTAAATCATTAAGGATATAGAAAAAAAAATCCCAACACAATGTTCTGTGAATTAAAAGACATAACAAAAGAAGTCTTTTAAAAAGAGGTGGGTGAAAGGATCCCTTACCGATATGGGTATCTTTCGAAACATACACCCCGTGAAAGAAAGACAATACAACATTGATGTAAATACTCATAAATGAAAGTATATTACACAATGAGTAAAATAATGGTCAAGTACATACACCACTCAATGTAAACTGTTGCAAATGTATCATAAATATCACGGGAATAAAAGTGAGATGAAAAATCCCTTAAGAAAAATCGGCAGCCTAACGGCGCAACTTAAAACGTCTAAAAATGGATTGATGAGATCAAATAGGGTCTCTCATAATATTATAATAAAATTTAAAGCAAGAGTAATATAAAATAAAATCCCCCATCATAACAGAGAGGATCTTAAAAGAAGTGACATAAAAGAGAGTACTTAAAAAGAAAGAGAGAGGTTAGATCTCTTACGAAAATTCAGCAGCCTAACGGCACCACTCAAAACTTCAAAAATGGATTGATGAGAGATAATAGGGGCTATAATCATATTAACATAAAAATTAAAGTAAGATTAATATAAAATAACATCCCAATCACAAAAAATATGAGCTTAAAAGGAATGACATAAAAGAGTGTACTTAAAAATAAAGAGAGGAGTAGGAACCCTTACCTCGGGTCCGACTATACTCGATCGTTCTTTAACGTCCTGAATAATAAAATTGAGTTAATTTATACTTGATTAAGAAACTTTTTCAAGTTAATTATTCATTTTATATCACTTATTTACATGTTATAAACATTATGTAATCATTTAAGTTAATAATTTTTGTTTTGTCGATATTTGGTTCTTAAGTCGAAAGTGGACTTCTTACAATTACATTTTGTTCGTGTGGTCAAAGGTTCATTATATCCAGAATTTTATTCATGATGTAGATATCGTATATATCATATATATCCAGTATATTCATGAATTTATAATATTACATAACATTTAGTGTAAAGAAATGAAATGCACCGTTCATGGAGACGGTAAGCCGTACGTACGCATGAACGCTACTTCCATTTCTATTTCATATTTAATGGTATTAAAACATAATGATACATAATAGATTTTTAATTCCATTATGGTATCACATATAATATCATTAAATATATCCTTTATACATACCACATATGGTATTAACAAATCAAATCACTTTGAGGGGGCGGTAGTCCGCACGTCCTAAAATGAAGATATCGCGTATACCCATAATGGAAGCCATAAAGGTTTGGAAAAAATGAAAAATACCGAAGCATAAGGAAATCATAAAAATATTATATATCTTATATAAATTTAGTGACATCATAATTTCCACCATGAAAGGTGTTAAGAGAAGATTGAACAATCATCGTTTCGTGAGGCAGTAATTCGGCATCCACAGAAATAGTATGTTCTTTAACCATTAGACGAAGGTGTGTGTAAGTGTAGCTCGAATACATAACATAAAAGCATCCTATTATATTGAAGATATTAGTTTTGTTAAAAAATAATGGAATAAAAATAGATTAGGGGGGTGGAGAAGCAAAATAAAACAAAAGGACTCATGTGAAGACATTACCTTAAAATCAGGTAACTCTTTTTGATTTGAGCTCAAAGGCATCCTTGGGAAGACTTCTGCCCAAATGTAGGCTTCTAGGAGTAATAGTAGGAAGTTTAGAGACAAAATGGGGATGGTTTGGCCGTTTCAAAGGCTTTGGAAGTGTGGGTAAGGAGGTAGAGGTGGGGGCCTTTTATAAGAGGAGAGGAGGGTCACTCTTGGGAAGTAAAGAAATGTTACTTTATTTTAGAATGAGGTTCGGATTTAAATGGTCCCACATTGATGTTATTTGAGGATAAGGTGATAATGGTTTGAAATCCACTCATCCAATATGTTTTGGACATGTTTAGGGCTTAGATTTTACATTATCTTTCCATTTTATTTAAATTGTAAAAAATGAGGTAATCGCTGCATCATCATGATGTCATAAATAGTTTAATTTATTTAATGTCTAAAAATTAAAAAAAATACTATGATGTAGGAAATATTTTTAGCTTTCCAATTACTATTTATTGTCAAAATTATGACTTTTATAACTCCATTTAAAAATTGTTTTAGTAAAACAACTCATGTTTTTGTCATTTTAATTTTAACATTAAATAAAAAAGTATTTATGTCATTTTCCAACCAAAGTGGCTCCATGGGGTCCCGAAGTTGACCCATGGATTTTCGTGGTCGGTCATGACTCATCTAATGATTGTAGGACATGTTTATATGTCATTTCATATTATTAAAACATTATTTTTACCTTAAACTATACTAATTACCTCTAATCGCGATTAAAAACTTAGTAAGTTACTCTTCACAAAAAAATTACTTTAATCCCATTGAACCACATTTATTTCTTAATGACAACCATGTATGTCTGAGTTTTGAAATTAAAAACACAAAGGTGGAAAATTTTCATTTATATGGAAAATCAGTTTTTATAAGTACCACTTAGTGGTTTCACTATTCATCAAAAATTGATGTTTTTCAGAAAATTACCAAAAATTCACCCAAGTATATATTTGATATTCCAAATTAAAAAATGATGTCTATTTTATAAAATTAGAAAAATATAAGTTTTATTAATTAATTAAATAATTAATTCCCGCTTTCGAAACAAATAGAGTGTTTTTAAGAAACAATATCTATTAAAAGATTGACACTAGTTGAAGTCTAATTTCAAAGTGAAATTAATTCCAATGACCACCATTGGATTTAATGGTAAAAATATATTCTAATTTCACATTAAAACCAAATTAAAATATAATCTAATCATATAAATAAATTAGATTAAAAAGAATTTTTTAATTAAAATACAACATTTTTCCCTATTCATTAAAAAATGTACTTTATCGGAAAAATACCAAAAAATTACACAAAGTAAATATTTATGTCCTGGTTCTAAAGGAGAATTTTATTATGTCAAATATAACACATAAAATTGTCAAAAAGTTGATTTAAAATAGGTTCTCCATCAAAAGGCGGGTAATCGACCTTTTAAAGAATATTAGAATGTTTACGCTTAAAATTGGATTCATTCACATTTTTAATCCTGTATCATTTATTGAAAAAAGTAAAAATATTTGACAAACATATATAATCATTTTTTAGTTAGTTCTATTCATTCCCTCCATCACAATATCACGGCGTTAACTACCTTTTAAAATAATATTATTTTATTATTAGAGTGCAACGTAAGATTCCCAATAAACTCGTTGTTGCGTGTTGGGTACACCATCGAGCATAGCATCCCCTTTAAAGTTATATTAATATTTTATTCACAAATATGGATAAATGTAAAAATTTCATACTCTTTATTTACCTGGGGTGTTACATCCTTCCCCCCTATTGGGATTTGCGTCCTCGCAATTTTAAAATTGGTCTTAGAAACTTCATTGAAAATCCTACATCGGAACACGAGTTAGTAAAACAATCACTTTAAAAAAAAGAAAGATAAGTACAAAGGTCACCTGAGTTAACCCATACTAGGATTCCAAGTATGAAAATATGGACATGGAGGAAAAAAACAAAGGGTCATGTTCTGATGGAGAGTGATAAAAAACATGTCTAGGACAAATTTAACCATAAGAAAATCACAAATTTGTGATGGGTTAAACGGAATTCGATTCCCCAGTTGGAAAAGTTAACAGACAACACTTTTGTTTTAATTTACTCTTCATTGAGGAATTTATTTTTGATCTTAATGAATCATTCTTACTTGTTATGTTGACTTTCAACTTTTACTATATTTCTTACACAGACTCATAATTTCCCCAAAAGATGAGTATTTAGGAAGACTTTTTCACATTAAGAGTACTATAATCAACATATAGAGAATCACCTAATCCACAAAAATAGAACGACACACTTCCCATGGCATTAGACATTAACCAAAACCAAAACCAAAAATGCTTAGTACAAGATCAGATAATCCAGAAAAGGATAACCCTTTATAAAAAGAAAATCTATTCTTAATCTCCAAAATTTGTCCAACAAAACCCAGAGTTCAACGAGGCCCATTCGATAAAAAAAAATTCCATAAAATTCATCAAAGTAAACCAAACTAATATTGAAACCCATATATTTGAAGGATTTAGTCACATAGTCTTCCAAGTTAAATTGTAACATTTATCTCCAAACAACATCAGTTGCTTCTAAAGTATCATATTGAAAAGTAATTAACCTAATCACATATCCTCCATGATAAGTTAATCATTTTCATAAATAACCCAAAATCAACTAACTCTTAATTCATTAAGTCACCTAACTAAAAATAATAAGTCATACTAACCAGGGACTTCACGTAGTCCAGTGGTAGGTGATAAATACCTGTTGCACTTTGGTTGTGGGTTCGATTCCCACACCTTTGTCTGGCGTGATGGGTTGTCACACGGTCTACGTGTTGTACTTTTTCCAAAACTATATAATTCTCAAATAATTCCCCAAAAAGAGATAAAATCATCAAAAATAACCATAACATAATTTAACCTCAATTTTATCTCATGCCTTTCACTTCCATCATAACATATAGTAACCCATAATTACCTCAAAAGTAAGGATCATATAAACCCAAATGGTTCTTTATAACTATGTCCACAAAAGAACAGATAACTATTCCTTGAATAAAATTTTCATATATTAAACATCAGGGTTACACATACTATAAAAAGTCTTCTATTGTAACCCCATAATCAAAAGAGACTTAATACTCTTAAGAATTTCACCATAACTCTTGAAGCCCTTATATGTTGACTTCTTACTCATTCAACATTCTTCATGATCCATTAACCACTAATTTCAAACTTATTCTGAAATACTTCTTTCCTACAAACAAAATCATGAATCATATGGTAATATTCCAAAATAGGAAAAAAATGTTATGAAATAATCCATACCATTGATTGGTCATTCTCAGTCTCTTAATCCTTAATCAGAATGGAATTAGGTATTGGTAAACCAATATTTGTACGATCTTGGTGATCCCATTCACGAAACTTCTTCATTGGACATGTGTTTGAATAATGACCATGCACACCACATTTAAAACATTCAATTGATCCCTCAAAAAGAATTTCATTCCCTTTCATCGAGTCAACATGATGCTTCCTTTCTCCATGGAAGGTTCATGCTTTATGACCTTCATTTCCACATCTATAGCATATTTTTGTCCCTTTGAAAGATTTTCCTAGGTGTTTCTTTCCTCATCTTTGACACATAGATTTTTGAACACACTTACCTTTATTATTATTACCTGTAGTTCCATAGGGGTTTGTTTCAAGCATATATGATGCCTAAGATAAATCACCATGTTTTAGGTGGTAAATCATAACACCAGATAGTTGGTTGAGGATAAACACATGAGTTCTCATTGCCACTCCCATATCATTCAGTTGTTTTCCCAAAAAACTATAACAGTTTCCTTCACATCCACTGTTACTTTGGTGCCTGCTTGATCCATCCATTTACTAAAACCAAAAAGGTCAGTGTGAGTATATCAACAAAACCATCATTTACTAATGAGGAAGATAAAAACTATGATATACTTACTCATTCACTTTATCTAAAACTAGGACTCTTTCTGAAATCCAAACCATTATGTTAATATCACTTATGCTTAAAGAATACCCTAACCTCTAAAGTTATCTAAACCGACCTATGATACCAACTATAAGGCCCCAACCTTAAACCTTACTTAATCTTGAGATATTAAAAGATTACACATTGAGGATATTTTCAGGTTTATAGTTTTAGAGAATTAGATCATAAAACTTGCATTACATTAGACATTTAAACAAAGTGGTTACATAAAAGATAGTATTCATTTTTTCCCATCAACGGAAACATATTTAAAAATAATGCCTGGATTATTTCTTGACACTTCCTTGACACTATCATCATATCATGTACCATTCCCTTGACCTATGAAAAACATTTCAAAAAAAATTGGGATGAGCATAAAAAGCTCAGTAAGGGTTATAAAAATATGGAAAGGAAACATGAGTTCATATATACATAAGAATGAAATCATACTATACCCATAAAACATAGTCATATAAAATCATGAATAAATCATAGAATTAATAAGACATAAAAGGTAACTTGAGGCATTCATAACATTCTTACATAGGGAGTAACCCTCTTGGTTATGTTTGGAATACCCACCACAGTATATTCTGTAAATATCTTCGGAGAAACCTTAACTTTTCACTCCTTCACGTTACCCAATGCATTGGAGAGATATATCGGGCTCACCCGCCCTTAGTTTTTCACGGAACCACCAGTATTCATAATAATTCCCAAGAACCATAACATATTCGTATCACGTAAAACATGCATAAAGTAAACATAACAATTCCACTTTTCAATCACAAGATTTCAATACAACACATTGATATAAAAACATTATGAAAACCATTTTCAATACCAAAATATATGAAAAGTATAACATGGTATTTATTTTTCTTTTAAAAAAATGTATGGCTTGTAGAGGAAGTCGAATCTGATATAATGGTCACGACGGCGGAGAAGTCGTTATCGCTGCATACGTACGACAAAAACATTCCCTTTTGTCGTTTAGTAAAACGCTTTGTATTAAAAATATTCCTTTCAGAAAAATGTAAAATTCAAAGGGGTTTATACACCGTATAAAAGAAGGTTGTGTATAAAACAAAATATTCCTCAATGAAAGGAGATTGAGGTGAAGTCCCATACAAAGACGATATCCTTGGATTAAGGATAAATCAATTACCTAATTATGTGTGAAAAACTAATACACCAAATATAAGTGGATATTATGTGTAAAACAATCAGAGGTTATTCACAAATATTCATAGAACGACATATTCAAGGATTAAAAGCTTATCCCAAAGAATCAAAATTGGGTTAAAAAGTTCCCTTACAAAAATTTGACAGCCTAATGGCGTCACTACAAAATTCAGAAAATGAGTTAATGAGAGATAAAAAGGGTATCTCATCACTTGGCCATAAAATTTAAATCACTATGGATAATAATAAAATATCACAACATAATGTAATGTGAATTAAAAGACATAACAAAAGAAGTCTTTTAAAAAGAGGAGGGTGAATGTTTCCCTTACCGACATGGGTATCTTTCTAAACATACACCCCGCGAAAGAAGGACAATACAACATTGATGTAAATACTCATAAATGAAATTATATTACAAAATGAGTAAAATAATTGTCAGTACATACACCACTCAAAGGAAATTGAATCAAATGTAGCATAAATCTCACGAGAATAAAAGTGAGAAGAAAAATACCTAACGAAAACTCGACAGCCAAACGGCACCACTTAAAACTTCCAAAAATGGTTTGATGAGATCAAATAGAGTCTCTCATCATATTACAATAATATTTAAAGAAATAGTAATACAAAATAACAACCCCCATCATAACAAAGAGGAGCTTAAATGAAGTGACATAAAGGAGAATACTTAAAAAGAAAGAGAGAGGTTAGATCTCTTACGAAAATTCGGCAGCCTAACGACGCCACTCAAAACATCCAAAATGGATTGATGAGAGAGAATAGGGTCTCTCATCATATGAACATAAAAATTACAGTAAAATTAATATAAAATAACAACCCAATCACAAGAAAGATGAGTTTAAAAGGAATGACATAAAAGAGTGTACTTAAAAAGAAAGAGAGGAGTAGGATCCCTTACCTCGGGTCCGACATGAATCGATCATTTTTTAACATCCTGAATAATAAACTTGAGTTAATTTCTATTTGCTTAAGAACCTTTTTCAAGTTCATTATTCCTTTTATATCACTTATTTCCATGTTATAAACATTATGTAACCATTTAAGTTAATAATGATTGTTTTGTCGATATTTGGTTCTTAAGTCGAATGTGGACTTCTTACAATTACATGTTGTTTGTGTGGTCAAAGGATCATTATATCCAAAATTGTATTCATGATTTAGATATCATATATATCATATATATCCAGTATATTCATGCATTTATAATATTACATAACATTTAGAGTTAATAAATGAAATGCACAGTTCATGGAGACGGTAAGTCGTACGTACGCATGAACGCTACTTCCATTTATATTACATATTTAATGGAATTAAAACATAATTATACATAATTTAATTTTAATTCCATTATGTTATAATTTATAATATAATTAAATATATCTTTTATACGTACCACATATGGTATTAACGAATCAAATCACTTTGAGGGGGCGGTAGTCCGCACATCCTAAAATGAAGATATCGTGTATACCCATAATGGAAGCCATAAAGGTATGACATAAATGAAAATCACAGAAACTTAAGGAAAAAATAAACATATTATATATCATATATAAATTTAGTGACATCATAATGGCCACCCTGAAAGGTGTGAAGAGAAGATTGAACAATCATCATTTCGTGAGGCAGTAATTCACCATCCACAGAAACATTATGTTCATTAACCATTAGACGAAGGTGTGAGTAAGTGTAGCATGAATACTAAACATAAAAACATCCTATTATATTGAAGATACTTTTTTAGTTACAAAATAAAGTAATAAAAATATTTTAGGGGGTGGATAAGCAAAATAAAACAAAAGGACTCAAGTGAAGACATTACCTTAAAATCGGGTCAATTTTTTTTATTTGAGATCAAAGGCTTCCTTGGGAAGACTTATGCCCAATGTGAGGCCTATAGGAGTAAGAGATGGATGTTTAGAGACAAAATGGGTAGGGTTTGGCCGAGTCAAAGGATTTGGATGTGTGGGTAAGGAGGTAGAGGTGGGGGCATTTTATAAGAGGAGAGGAGGGGCACTCTTGGAAAGTAAAGAAATGTTACATTATTTTATAATGAGTTTCAGATTTTAATGGTACCACATTGATGTGTTTTGAGGATAAGGTGAGAAGGGTTCGAAATCCACCCATACCATAGTTTTTGGACATGTGTAGGTATTAGATTTTACATTATCTTTCCATGTTATTTAAATCGTCAAATAATGAGGTCATCGCTGCATCACCATGATGTCCTAAATAGTTTAATTTGTTTAATGTATAAAAATTATAAACAAACTAATATGATGTAGGAAATCTTTTTATATTTCCAATGACTACTTATAGTAAAAATGATGACTTGTATAACCCCATTTAGAAATTTTTTTAGTAAAACAACTCATGTTTCTGTCATTTTAATTTTAACATTAAATAAAAAAGTATTTATGTCATTTTCCAACCAAAGTGGCTTCATGGGATCCCCATGTTGACCCATAGATTTTCTTGGTCTTCCCTGACTCATCCAATGAGGGTAGGACATGTGTATAAGTCATTTGATATTATTAAAACATTATTTTTACCTTAAAATACACTAATTACCTCAAATCACGATTAAAAACTTAATAAGTTACTATTCACAAAAAAAATTATTTTAATCCCATTGAACCACATTTTACTTCTTAATTACAACAATGTATGTCGGATTTTTTAAATTCAAGACACAAAGGTGGAAAAAATTCATTTAAATGGAATATTAGTTTTTATAAGTACCACTTAGTGGTTTCACTATTCATCAAAAATTG
Source organism: Viscum album (assembly GCA_963277665.1). Taxonomy (NCBI): domain Eukaryota; kingdom Viridiplantae; phylum Streptophyta; class Magnoliopsida; order Santalales; family Viscaceae; genus Viscum; species Viscum album. The sequence continues at coordinate 2,063,258,197 of OY728121.1, forward strand.
AAGTTTTTCAGAAAATTACAAAAAAATCACCCTTGGATATATTTGATATTCCGAATTCAAAAATTATGTTTATTTTAAAAAATTGAAAACATATAAGTTGCATTAATTAATTTAATAATTAATTCCCACTGTCAAAACAAATAGCGTGTTTTTATGAAACAATATCTATTAAAAGATTGAAACTAGTTGAAGTCCAATTTCAAAGTGAAATTAATTCCAATGACCACCATTGGATTTAATGGTAAAAATATATTCTAATTTCACTTTAAAACAAATTTAAAATATAATATAATCATATAAATAAGTTAGATTAAAAAGTGGTTTCAAATTAAAATACAACATTTTTCACTATTCATTAAAAAATGTACTTTATCGGAAAAATATCAAAAATTTACACAAAGTAAATTTTGATATCCCGATTCTAAAGAAGAATTTAATTTTGTCAAATATAACACATAAAATTTTCAAAAATTGGATTTAAAAGAGGTTCTCCATCAAAAGGCAGGTAATCGACCATTTAAAGAATATTTGAATGTTTACGCTTAAAATTTTATTCAGTCACATTTTTAATCCTCTAAAATTTATTGTAAAAAGTAAAAATATTTGACAAACATATATAATCATTTAGTAGTTAGTTCTATTCATTCCCACCATCACAACAGCTAGGCGTTAACTACCTTTTAAAATAATATTATTTTATTATTAGAGTGCAACATAAGATTCCCAAGAAACGCGTTGTTGCGTGTTGGGTACGCCATCGAGCATAGCGTCCACATTAATGTTATATTAATATTTTATTCACAATTATGGATATATGTGAAAATGTCATAATCTTTATTTACCTGGGGTGTTACATCCTTCCCCCCTTTTGGGAATTGCGTCCTCGCAATTTTAAAATTGGGCTTAGAAACTTCATTGAAAATCCCACATCGGAACAAGAGTCAGTAAAACAATCACTTTAAAATAAAGAAAGATAAGTACAAAGGTCACCCGAGTTAACCCATAATAGGATTCCAAGTATGAAAATATGGACATGGAGGAAAAATACAAATGTTCATGTTCTGATGGAGAGTGATAGTAAACATGTCCAGGTGAAAGTTAACCATAAGAAAATCACAAATTTGTGATGGGTTAAACGGTATTCGATTCCGCAGTAGGAAAATTTAACAGAAAACACTTTTGTTTTATGTTACTCTTCATTGAGGAATTTATTTTTGATCTTAAGGAATCATACTTACCTGTCATGCTGACTTTCATCTTTTACTAGAATTCTTACACAGACTCATACTTTCCCCAAAAGACGAGTATTTAGGAATACTTGTTCACATTAAGAGTACTATAATCAATTTATAGAGAATCACCTAATCCAAAAAAATAGAACTATATACTTCCCATGACTTTAGACTTTAACCAAAACCAAAACCAAAATGGTTAGTACAAGATATGATAATCCAGAAAAGGATAACCCTTTATAAAAAGAAAATCTATTCTTAATCTCCAAAATGTGTCCAACAATACCCATAGTTCAATGAGGACCATTCGATAAACAAATTGTCCATAAAATTCTTAAAATTAAACCAAACTAATATTTAAACCCAAATATTTGAAGTATTTAGTCACATAGTCTTCCAAGTTAAATTGTAACATTTATCTCCAAACAACATCAGTTGCTCCTAAATTCTCTTATTAAAAAGTAATTAACCTAATCACATATCCTCCATGATAAGTTAATAATTTTCATAAATAACCCAAAATAAACTTACTATTAATTCATAAAGTCACCTAAATAAAAAGAATAAGTCATACTAACCAGGGACTTCACGTAGTCCAGTGGTAAGTGATAAATACCAGTTGCACTTTAGTTGTGGGTTTGATTCCCACATCTTTGTCTGGAATGACGGGTTGTCACATGGTCTACGTGTTTTCCTTTTTCCAAAACTATATAATTCTCAAATAATTCCCCAAAAAGAGATAAAATCATCAAAAATAACCATAACATAATTTAAGCTCAATTTTAACTCATGCCTTTCACTTCCATCATAACATATAGTAACCCATCATTACATCAAAAGTAAGGATCATATAAACCCAGATGGTTCTTTATAACTATTTCAACAAAATAACAGATAACTATTCCTTGAATAAAATTTTCATATATTAAGCATCAGGGTTACACATTCTATAAAAAGTCTTCTAATGCAACCCCATCATCAAAAGAGACTTAATACTCTTAAGAATTTCACCATAGCTCTTGAAGCCCTTATATGTTGACTTCTTACTCATTCAACATTCTTCATGATCCATTAACCATTCCTTTCAAAATAATTCTGAAATACTTCTTTCCAACAAACAAAATCATGAATCATATGCTAATATTCCAAAATAGGAAAACAAAAGTTATGAAACAATCCATACCTTTGATTAGTCATTGTCAGTTTCTTAATCCTCAATCAGAATGGCATTAGGTATTGGTAAATGAATATTTGTACGATCTTGGTGATCCCATTCACGAAACTTCTTCATAGGACATGTGTTTTCATAATTACCATTCACACCACATTTAAAACATTCAATTGATCCCTCAGAAAGAACATCATTCCCTTTCATCGAGTCAACTTGATGCTTCCTTTTTCCATGTAAGGTTCTTGCTTTATGACCTTCATTTTCACATCTATAGCATATTTTTTTCCCTTTGAAACATTTTCCTAGGTGTTTCTTTCCACATCTTTGACACATAGGTTTTTTATCACACTTACCTTTATTATTATTACCTGTAGTTCCATAGGGTTTTGTTTCAAGCATATATGATGCCTTAGATAAATCACCAAGGTTTAGGTGGTCAATCATGACTCCAGATAGTTGGTTGAGGAAAAACACAAGAGTTCTCATTGCCGCTCCCATATCATTCAGTTGTTTGCCCAAAAAACTGTCACAGTTTCCTTCACATCCACTGTTAATTTGGTGCCTGCTAGATCCTGCCATTTACTAAAACCAAAAAGGTCAGTGTGAGTATATCAACAAAACCATCATGTACTAATTATGAAGATAAACACTAAGATATACTTACTCATTCACTTTATATAAAACTAGGGCTCTTTCTGAAATCCTATCCATTATGGTAATATCACTTATGCTTAAAGAATGACATAACCTCTAAAGTTATCTAAACCGACCTCTAATACCAAATATAAGGCCCCAGCCTTAAACCTTACTTAATCTTGAGTTATTACATGATTACAAATTGAGGATATTTTCAGGTTTATAGTTTTAGATAATTAGGTCATAAAACTTGCATTACATTCCAAATTTAATCAAAGTGGTTACATAAAAGACAGAATTCATTTTTTACCATCAACGGAAACATATTTAAAAATAAAGCATGGATTCTTTCTTGACACTTCCTTGATACTATCATCATATCATGTACCTTTCCCTTGAACAATGAAAAACATTTCAAAAAAAAACATGGGATGAGAATAAAAAGCTCCGTAAGGGTTATAAAAATATGGAAAGGAAACATGAGTTCATATATACATAAGAATTAAGTCATACTGTACCCATAAAACATAGTCATATCAAATCATGAATAAATCATAGAAATAATAAGACATAAAAGGTATCTTGATGCATTCATAACATTCTTACGTAGGGAGTTACCCTCTTGGTTACGTTTGGAATACCCACCACAGTATATTCCGTAAATCTCTTCTGAGAAACCTTAACGTTTCACTCCATCGCGTTACCCAATGCATTGGGGAGGTATATCGGGCTCACCCGCCCTTAGTTTATCACGGAACCACCCGTCTTCATAATAATTCCCAAGAACCATAACATAATCGTATCACATAAAACATGCATAAAGGAAACATAACATTTCCACTTTTCAATCACAAGATGTATATACAACACATTGATATAAAAACATTATGAAAACCATTTTAAATACCAAAATAATAGAAAATTAAAACATGGTATTTATTTTTCTTTTAAAAATAAGGCATGGCTTGTAGAGGAAGCCGAAACCCAAATAATGGTCACGATGGCGGAGAAGTCGTTGTCGCCGCATACGTACAACAAAAACATTCCCTTTTTTCATTTAGTAAAACGCTTTGTATAAAAAAGATTCCTTTCGGATAAACGTAAAAGTAAATGGTTTTCATACACCATAAAAAAGAAGGTTGTGTATAAAACAAAATATGCCTCAATGAAAGGAGATTGAGACGAAGTCCCATACAAAGACGGTATCCTTGGATTAAGGATAAATCAATTACATAATTATGTGTGAAAAACTAATACACCAAATATAAGTGGATATAATGTGTAAAACAATCATAGATTATTCCCACATATTCATAGAACGATATATTCAAGGAGTACAATCTTATCCGAAAGAATCAAAATTGGGTTAAGAAGTTCCCGTGCAAAAATTTGACAGCCTAACGGCGTCACTACAAAATTCAGAAAATGAGTTGATGAGAGATAAAAAAGTTATCTCATAACTTGGAAATAAAATTTAAATCACTAAGGATATAGAATAACATATCCCAACATAATGTTATGTGAATTAAAAGACATATCAAAAGAAGTCTTTTAAAAAGAGGAGGGTGAAAGGTTCCCTTACCGACATGGGTATCTTTCGAAACATACACCCAGTGAAAGAAGGACAATACAACATTGATGTAAATACTCATAAATGAAATTATATTACCCAATGAGTAAAATAATGGTCAGTACATACCCCACTCAAAAGCAATTGTGGCGAATGTAGCATAAATCTCAAGGGAATAAAAGTGAGATGAAAAATCCCTTACGAAAACTCGACAACCTAACAGCACCACTTAAAACATCCAAAAATGGATTGATGAGATCAAATAGGGGATATCATCATATTACAAAAAAAATTTACAGAAAGAGGAATATAAAATAACATCCCCCATTATAAAAAATAGGATCTTAAATGAAGTGACATAAAGGAGAGTACTTAAAAAAAGAGAGAGGTTAGATCTCTTACGAAAATTCAGCAGCCTAACGGCGCCACTCAAAACTTACAAAATGGATTGATGAGAGAGAATTGGGTCTCTAATCATATGAACATAAATATTAAAGTAATTTTAATATAAATTAACATCCCAATCACAAGAAAGATGAGCTTAAAAGGAATGACATAAAAGAGTGTACTTAAAATGAAAGAGAGGAGTAGGATCCCTTACCTCGGGCCCGACTTGACTCGATCATTCTTTAACGTCCTGAATAATAAACATGAGTTAATTTATAATTGCTTAAGAACCTTTTTCAAGTTCATTATTCCTTTTATATCACTTATTTCCATGTTGTAAACATTATGTAATCATTAAAGTTAATAATGATTGTTTTGTCGATATTTGGTTCTTAAGTCGAAAGTGGACTTCTTACAATTACATGTTGTTCGTGTGGTCAAAGGTTCATTATATCCATAACTGTATTAATAATGTAGATATCATATATATCATATATATCCAGTATATTCATGCATTTATAATATTACATAACATTTAGAGTTAAGAAATGAAATGCCCCGTTCAGGGAGACGGTAAGTCGTACGTACGCATGAACACAACTTCAATTTCTATTTCATATTTAATAGAATTAAACCATAATGATACAAAATAGAATTTTAATTCCATTATGTTATCATATATAATATCATTAAATATATCCTTTATACGTTCCACATATGGTATTAATGAATCAAATCACTTTGAGGCGGCGGTAGTCCGCACTTCCTAAAATGAAGATATCGCGTATACCCATAATAGAAGCCATAAAGGTATTCCATAAATGAAAAATACAGAAGATTAAGGAAAACATAAAAATATTATATATCATATATAAATTTAGTGACATCATAATTTCCACCATGAAAGGTGTTAAGAGAAGATTGAACAATCATCGTTTCGTGAGGTTGTAATTCGCCATCCACAAAAATAGTATGTTCATTAACAATTAGACGAAGTTGTGTGTAAGTGTAGCTCTAATACATAACATTAAAACATCCTATTAGATTAAAGATACTGGTGTTGTTACAAAATAAAGGAATAAAAAGAGTTTAGGGGGTGGAGAAGCAAAATAAAACAAAAGGACTCAAGTGAAGACATTACCATAAAATCGGGTAACGTTTTTTGATTTGAGCTCAATGGCTTCCTTGGGAAGACTTCTGCCCAAAGTAAGGCTTCTAGGAGTAAGAGAGGTAAGTGGAGAGACAAAATGGGTAGGGGTTGGCTGAGTCAAAAGCTTTGGATGTGTGGGTAAAGAGGTAGAGGTGGGGGCCTTTTATAAGAGGAGAAGAGGGGGACTCTTGGAAAGTAAAGAAATGTTACTTTATTTTAGAATGAGTTTCGGATTTTAATGGTCCCACATTGATTTGTTTCGAGGATAAGGTGATAAGGGTTAGAAATAAACCCATACAATAGGTTTTTGACATGTTTAGGTCTTAGATTTTACATTATCGTTCCATTTTTTTTAAATCATCAAATAATGAGGTCATCACTGCATCACCATGATGTCATAAATGGTTTAATTTATTTAATGACTAAAAATTATAAAAAAATACTATGATGTAGGAAATATTTTTATCTTTCAAATGACTATTTATAGTAAAAAATATGACTTGTATAACCCCATTTAGAAAATTTTTTAGTAAAACAACTCATGTTTGTGTCATTTTAATTTTAACATTAAATAAAAAAGTATTTATGTCATTTTCCAACCAAAGTGGCTGCATGGGATCCCCAAGTTGACCCATGGATTGTCTTGGTCGGCCATGACTCATAAAATGAGGGTAGGACATGTGTCTAGGTCATTTAATATTTTTAAAACATTATTTTTACCTTAAACTACACTAATTACATCTAATCACGATTAAAAACGTAATAAGTTACTATTCACCAAAAAATTATTTTAATCTCATTAAACCAAATTTTACTTCTGAATGACAACCATGTATGTCAGATTTTTGAAATTCAAAACACAAAGGTTGCAAAATTTCATTTATATGGAAAATCAGTTTTTATAAGTACCACTTAGTGGTTTCACTATTCATCAAAAATTGAAGTTTTTCAGAAAATTACCAAAAATTCACCCTAGGATATATTTGATATTCCGAATTCAAAATTGATGTATATTTAACAAAATTAAAAACTTATAAGTTGAATTAATTAATTTAATAATTAATTCCCACTGTCAAAACAAATAGCGTGTTTTTAAGAAACAATATCTATTAAAAGATTGACAATAGTTGAAGTCCAATTTCAAAGTGAAATTAATTCCAATGACCGCCATTGGATTTAAGGGTAAAAATATATTCTAATTTCACTATAAAACCAAATTAAAATATAATATAATCGTATTAAAAAAATTAGATTAAAAAGAGGTTTTTAATTAAAATACAACATTTTTCACTATTCATTAACAAATGTACTTTATCAGAACAATACCAAAAATTTACACAAAGTAAATTTTGATGTCCTGATTCTAAAGAAGAATTTTATTTTGTCAAATATAACACATAAAATTTTCAAAAAGTGGATTTAAAAGAGTTTCGCCATCAAAAGGTGGGTAATCGACTTTTTAAAGAATATTAGAATGTTTACGCTTAAAATTGGATTCATTCAAATTTTTAATCCTATAAAATTTATTGTAAAAAGTAAAAATATTTGAAAAAAATATAAAATCATTTTATAGTTTGTTCTATTCATTCCCACTATCACAACATATAGGCGTTAACTACCTTTTAAAATAATATTATTTTATTATTAGAGTGCAACGTAAGATTCCCAAGAAACTCATTGTTCCGTGTAGGGTACGCTATCGAGCATAGTGTCCCCTTTAAAGTTATATTAATATTTCATTCACAAATATGGATAAATGTGAAAATGTCATACTCTTTATTTACCTAGGGTGTTACAACATGTCATAAGAATTATGGCAAAATCATAATCGTATAAAATCAGAAAATTAATTATGACATAAGACAAGGACCACTATCACGTAGGGGATAATATTTATTAATGGATTGGTTTCACTCATAATCATCTTTTTATTCATGGAATGGTTTCACTCCCTATCCACATAAAAATTTTCCAATGATATAGAATACATAACAAAAGAATATGAGGGATATATAATTTCCATATCAGAATTAAATCAATGAAAACCATATATATTTGTTATAGAATATCATAAAAACATTATACATTCCTTTATAGCATATCTATTTGAAATGAAAAGTGTTTCATAATCATTTATTCATCATATAATCACAAACCATCCAGGTAACTAACATTTATGGGATCATTAAATCATATTACCCATGATAAATAACAAAAATCCATGAATGTTACAACATATGGAAAAATACAATTAAAAAAACATTTTAACTTATATATGAAAACATCGAAAAATAAAATTAATTTTGATAAAATTTTTAAATGAATTTACAAAAAATTTGAAAAACAATTTTACTTCAATATAAATACTATTAAATTTAATGGAATCATTAAAAATTAATTTTAATGATTATATTAATATCCATTTATGTCATATAAATTCTAAGAATGACTTATTTCAAACCTTTTGTAACAATTCATAAAAACTACAACAAAAAATTGTAAATATTTCATTTTAATAATTTTATAAGACTGTAAAATCTTATTAAAAATAAAATTTAAATAATATTGGATAATAAAAAAAATAATTTTTAATTAATTATAATGAAAATATAAATTAATAAGAAATTTTTTTTCCTAAGATGGAATACATGAAATTTTTATTCAAAACATTATTCCCAATCATTTTTCATTTCGATGTGAAAAGAATCACGGAAAAATAAAAAATAATAATATTAAAAAATGTAAATGGTTTTTATGAGATTAAGGTAATATTACTTCTCTTAAGGATATTATTGCACAATATTCAAAATTAAAAATTAAATTACAACAGAAACCCAAATATTTTTTCCTGAAATTCTTAATATGAGATATTAAGTTCCTAAACAAAAAATTTGGTGATTCAAAATATATATACCGAGACCATACTCTTACATATATTATAATATAAAATTCCCTTCAAATTTTGAATGAGATATTTATGATCAATAATATAGTAAAATAAATATTCAGGTGAAAACTCATCTATTTTTAAGCGTGTTTTGGTTTTAGGATTCCAGTATTTAAAACATGTTAATGGATTCATGATTCTCAAAATAATAATCATATTATTTTTATAATATGTATTCATTATACAACCATTTATAACCACTAAAATAGTTTTTTGATGAATAATTAATTCCATCACTTCCTCGTGATGGTATTCATTTTTTATACACGAGAAATTTTTTCCACATTCCATCACGTATAATGAATGAATGATAAATAATAATATATATTTATTGAATCATAAAAATATCATATAAATAATATAAATTAATTAATTCCATTTATATGAATAAATAATTAAAGATGAAATGAATAACCAATTCTAGAATTTCATAGATGATGCAGTCCATACATATGCACATATGAAATTATCATTTATCCTTTCTTGGAATTGATATAAATAATTGTTTAATAATTTCAATAAAAAAATATTTTTGCATATAAATTATACTAATTTAATATTTATACAATTATATATAGGATGTAGATATGGTTATGAAAAAACACACGAAATAAATAGTTAATATTATCATATCTTCTTTGGGAAGCAACATTCTTCATACAACTTAATCCGTAATGGTTGGTCATTTGGGAAGGCATGAAGCTCTAGAACAAGGTGTATGATGTTATGTATATATTATTTTAGATATTGGAATATCTAATAATTTAATATTTTCTAAATAAAGAATTATAGAATGTAACATTTTATTAATGGGGTTGCAATACTATTGTATATAATTTTAATATTTTAAAATAATAATGACATATTAATATTCCTGTGGAGTAAATGAAATCCATATTCAATTTTATTGTAATTTTGTACTTAAATATTACCTTCAATTTTTTTAATTTTTATATTATATTTTAAAAATAATCTATTTATATTAATTTATCACTAACACGTTTAATGTTTAGAATAGGTACAACGTTTTATTATGGTTACTATTAGTTATGTCTTGAAATGTTACTGATATCAACAAAAAAAATTGTAATTATTATTCAATATGTTTATCTAATTTTATCAAGTTATATTTCTAAATGTGAAAAATATTAATTTCCAAAATAGTGCACAAAATGAAGTGAATAATATTTAAATTTTAAATTTTATTACTGAAACCCAATTTAATATAAATAAATTCCAAGGAAGAAATTATTAGATAATTTTGACCAAATATTGGAAATTTTATAATAAAAATTTCATTAAAATAATTCACCAATAATCACAATATGGGCATAAAAGATGTTTTTTGAAGAAAAAAATCACTTATTTGTATTAAAATATTATTATTCTAATTTATATTAGTTTGATATCCGAAAAATAATTTTACATATGTTTAAATAAAAATTATTCAGATTTTTAAAATTATAAATAAATTTTTAAATAATACATACATTAAATAAATAATGATCATTAAAATAATATTTAAAAATATTTCTCTAGGAAATGTATTATTTATTAAGTTAACTTGGAAATATTTTTGAAAATTTAATTTAATTTAAATACACTACACTGTAATTATTCATTTAATTTATTACAATATTTCACATATCTTTAGGATTTTCTGATTCTGAATATATAAAACACATTATGTTTTCAATGAAAAAAATTATAAAATAATTTGTGGTTACATTCTACAAAACATATAGTAATTTTATCCATTAAATGGAGAAACTATAAAACAACTATAGATACAACTTCCTCATCACATGATCATGTTATTATATTAAATCCATTAACTTCTCATTCTTATTTAAAACCATAAACATGTTAGTCATATTTTTCAATGTATTTATCACACACCAACCTCTGTATATGTTTTTATGAAACATCATGCAATAAGAAACCGTTTTTACGGGACTGTGAATCTCAAATAGATAGATATATCTATGGATTAACTTTCCCTTCTTTCCAAATCTCGTATTATTCTAACAATTATATATTCAAATGATTACCTTATCACAAACATTGAATTGTAGATATAACCAATGATTATAAACAATCATTTCCTAATGACTTATTATTTCAAAAATGTTTTTTCGAATATATTAAAACTTCACTGCCACTTCCTCAACTGACTCATGTCCTAATAAAATTAGTTACTAAAATTTAATCAAGAATGATGGTGTCTAACACTAATTTCGATATAGAAAATCAAAATTATCATTCTGAATTCTCAAGTTAAAGTTATTTTTTGTAATAAAATTAAACTATAGGAATGGTTTTATCCCAAACTCATTTTAAATCCACGGAATAGGCCCTTAACAATTCATTTAGGGTTACAATATTCCTCCCATATTTGACAAAAATCTACATATGAAATGTATTACTAAATCTGAACATTGTATTCAATCAATGATTCATTCCTGAAAGGAAATTGTGTTGATCCTTATATCAAGATTAGAAATTATTGATAGTGGTACTCAAATAATCCTTTCCACTTTTTTGACATAGAACCTAGAGAGTTGGTTAAGTGAGAAAGTAACTATAATAATAATGAAATGTGATGAATTTATAAAGAGATTTAGGGAAAACCAAAAAAGAAATATTACCTTAAATATCATCGGGTGTCCCTTGATTGAATACATGGTAATTTTTTTATTACACTCAAGTATGTGTAAAGGTTTCAATCTCTAGACAAGATTAATTATCCAAGACCTAACATATTGGGAAACCATTTATCATGATACATTATTTATAATATATCTCTTCATGTTATCCCACTTGATATTATGTATAATATTATATACACCATCCATCAAATAGGCTGAATAAAAAATGTGTAATTATGTGATTTGTCTAATATTTACATCTTTATTTATTGTATTGATGGGAAACATGCTCTATCACAAAACTATAAGACTCCATTACTATCATTACTAAACATAAGAACATTTTGTACCTTCTTACAAATCAAAATGTTCTTTCTGTACCAAAATTACATTTACATGAATGTATGGTTGAACATTTTTGTGTAAATGAGATTAATTATCCAAATAAATAATTACATCAAATACATCCTCATAAAATACACATGTATTGAATCTCATTCAATATTCCTTTTAGATATCATTTCTCTGTCCTTTCTACTCAAAGAATTAGATACCTTGTTCTTTATCCTAGTATTATAATGTATTTAGTATCCCTAATCATTAATCAATTAAAACAATATTCTTCATAATATATTCACACCGTTAATTATAAATATAAACTTTTATCTTTTATGATCACTGTATATGTCAGAGTGTTCAACATATATATAACGCATCCATATCTCCAAAAACAATTTTTGATGAACTTCAATTTCATGGATCATATTTTTCTATTCATGAACCTCCAATAATATAGATTAATAAGAAACAATAATTTCGTTATTCATTAGAATGCATCAGATTCCTATTACACATTAATATTTTATGATATAATTATTTTTAAAAAATTTAATTTCTTTGGTTACAGTTGATATGTGAATCCACAAGTCTAATTGAACCATGGTATAGTTTATCTATATATCATACCTATTAAATCGGTGGATTTAATATGTATAATCATAATAAAAAATATTTATAATCATTTTGTATGAAAATATATATTTTTATTACTATCTTTATATGCTTCAATAAAATACAACAAATAGTTTTTTTATAAAATATGATAACTAATAATTTTCTATTTTAATAAAATGGAATTACAAAAAAATATCTTTATTTATAATAGAAAAATATGAAAAATATCATTTAATATTTCTTATTTTTTTCTAGAAATATTATCTTTTCGATGTCTAGAATAAAAGAATTATATAAAAAAAATTATATTAATATTTAAATAATTAAAAATGATGCATTTATTATAAAAATAAGTTTTAAATAAAAAAATGTGAAGTTATATTTTTATTAATCACATTTCATTCATTCGAATCAATTTTATGTTTAGTATTTAATGATACTCATTTTATACTTAATAATTTATTTTTTGAAAACCATATTTCAGTCAGGATTAATGATTTATTTTAAAATTATATCATTCTACATATTTTAAATTAATTTTGTAGAAGTTATTACATGTTTGGAATAATAATAAATAATTTTTTTAATATTATCACTTTAATTATTTGTAATAATTAAAATTAATAATATTATAAATGTTTTACAACATTTACTGTTAACACAATTTTATTGGGGGATAAAAAATATTTTTGGGTAAAAATTTCCAAAAATAAAATAATAAATTATATTTCATGCCCCTATTTTTCCCTATATCATCTAATATTTTATAATTTTACTATTATGTATCCATTTGGTGTGAATAATAAAATTAATCTTTCTATTTTTTTCATAAAATCCAATTATATCCTCTCCTATTCTGATAGAAATAAACCACATCATCTCTTCTATACACACATAATGAGAGGTTTATACAATTAAATACAAACCCAAATCCCTCCCTTATATCCATTACCATCACATATATTCAATTTTTGATAAAAAATCGAACTATTATTGAATTAGTCATAAACCTAATTATGTTTTTTGAAGTAGTGGTATAGTACATTACCATGGGTTTTACATTTGTTTCGTATTCTAACAACAAAAATATATTTCAAATTTTTTGACAATATAACTCCATTTCATTCCATATATATATATATATACTAATAGAAAAACCATATATTCCTATCCTCTTCAAAAAATGGGATATAAAACTATCGATTGAGTGTTTGGATGAGTACCGCCCCATGAACTGAACCAATTAATTTTCCATAAACATCATTCATTGTTGTATATACTAATATATTAAATTATTATATATGATATTAAGAAAATAATTATACATTTATAATTAGTATATCACATATACCCTCTTACCATCCAATTTCGTTGAAAACATTAACAATTATCATTTGATCTTATGGACAACTACCTATATAAAGTGTTGCAATTCGTTTTTAATTTCAATTTTTCATTAAATATAATAAAGACTTATATAGTTTATAAAAATGATAGAAATTATATAATAATGTTTATTTAAAGTTAAAAAACTATTTACCATTATTTTTTAATTCTATTCAAAAATGAAAATGTTGTTCAGGTTTATGTACTATATTTTGTCACCGAGAATTGTGTAACTATTTTTTTTATATCTAAAATTTTGGAAAAAATATAAATATTTATAATATTACAATGTTGATTAAAATTTTATTAATGATTAACCCCAGATCAATTTACATGCAATGAATCAACTAAACTAAAACATAAATAAATAAATATGTTACTATCATTAACAATGATTTCAGTAAAAAAAATTAATAAATTGGTGATAATGGATTTAAATTAAAACATCTGTTCTAGGATATAATTTATTATTTATAAATAATATCTCTATAATTAATAAATATTAATTTTATTGGTGTTTTTTACAAATATTTATGGAAGTCGAACCCATGTTAAGGGTTCATTTAATAATCTCAAAATTATTCAAAATTTCTTTATATTAAATATACACTAGATGTATAACATAAAAATTCTATCATAAACCCATTTATTTTATTTTATTATTCTTATTTATTTTAATTAAAAAATTTCATTTCATTTTATTCTATTTATGGACTCAGTATAATGAAATTGTTTTTTTAATGAAAACATACCAAGTACTTTCTACCCAATCGTGCATATTTTTCTTCCAAGTACATTTTTTCACAAAATTTCAATAGTAATGTTTTTATCAAAATTAAATTATTAATTAAATAAATTAGTTATAATATTTTAGGTTTTATAAATGGATGGAAGGTAATGTTTTTGTCATTTTTTAAATGTTGTATTTTTTAACCATTATAAAAAAGTGCAAATTGAATTGATTTTATCCTGTATGGAATGATTGAAATTTATCACTTTTATGAGCAATAATTTCAATGAATATTCCTAAAATATTTTAAATGTTTCATATAAAAGATTAACTTTTCATTAAAATTTTTTAAATATTTGATACTTCGATTATGTTATTTCAATGATAAATGGGTATTTTCCATAAGAAATTTTAACATGAAAATATCACTGTATTTTTATATTTGTCAACATACATTGATGAATTTTATTTTATGTATATAATCTAATGATATCATCCTCTATGTTTATGTGGATGGTTTTTCATCAGTTTTACCTGAGAAGGTATTTATATTGGATATTCCAAATATTAAAATTCTTATATTTATTTTATTTTTATCATATTTATTATATTGTTTTTTATCAATATGATCAATTAATTTAACTTATTATGTTATCGTAGGGTCCAGAATTAAATAACCAATCGATGTCTTTGTAGGTCTCATGAGACAAACTTGATTGGATATTTAGAAAATTCCACGACCCTTTCAGTAATATATCACAGAATAAGGTCATCTGAGTAAGTTTCTAATGTTTGAAAATCGAAATTATATCATTATGAAATCCTTTTTTGGAAGTCTATGTAATTATCTTATTATATATGATATCCATGGATAAGTTTCATGATTTTTTAATTAATTAAATTGAATTATTTGCAATCATTTGTTTCTTATATACTATACTTTTCTTATTTTGTTCTACTATACAAATACCCTTACAAAGATTTTCTTCTCAACCATTTCTTATGTTTCCATTCCATATAATTTAAGGATGAGTTTTGTAATTCATATTAAAGGATATTCTAATGTTAATAATAATGTTCCCAAAAAATACAATGTTTTATTTTATGTTTCCAAATTTAATGTGAGATTAAATTATGTATCCCGTTTTCTTAGACTACTAAACTCCCATATAATTTGGGATGTGATCACATATATGTAGATATAATACAATGTTGCAACCACTAACTCTCATATTATTATATCACGGTCTTTGTAGTTTGGATTATAATAATATTTAGTAGGAATCATTGTAAATGGTTTTTTGGAAATCATATATTAGGAGATATTTCATTATGAATCTATTTTAGGATAATTCATTAAATAAGATAAAAAATAAGGTATATCTCCTTTGGATTTTATAAAAATACATCACTATATATATCATAAACATGTATTCCATCATCGAACAGATGCATCTATGCATTGTAACCTTAAAAAGAGACAGATTTTGTATATCACGATAGTCATTCTTGTAAAAAACTATTGATCACTTTCTACAAACCTTTTATGATGGTCGTTATGGATATGCATGGGTTAAATTAAATATTTAAGAAGACCATTATTATGAATTTAAAATTATATTTACTTATTTCCAAATATTTTAAATCAAAATATTTTAATGAGTCTATCCTTGGTTATGGATAATTTCTCTCAATTTTTGTTAACTGTGTATCAATTTTTGATATTATACATTATGATTCGTAATTTTATGATCATATTTGGTGTATATAATCATTTAGAAATTTCACCAGGTACAATGAAGGGAACCAGTTTCAATGACCAAAATCCATGTTTAGACTACCCTCCTACCAATGATAATGAATATGCAGTAAGAGATGAAAAATTTATACCTATATTTGGGTAATTTATATTTGTTATGACAAATAAATTTAACCATACATATTATCCTCTAGATCAATAGGGGGTATCAAACTGGAAGACCACTTCATGTGTCAATAATATCAATCATTAAATAAGAACAAAAAACCATTTGAATATGATCAATGGATATGTTCATTAGTTTTTATATTTTATTATTTTGGATATAATAAAAAGGAAAAGGTTGTTATGTATTTTTTTCATCACTTAGGGGATTTATTTAATGGTGTTAATAGATTAAAAACACTTAGGATTATATAGAAATAATGATTCTGATTGGAACAACATTAAATATATATTCATGGAAAAATTTGTTCCAAAAAAAATAATTACATATAGAGGTAATGTTCTTAATTATGAGAAAAAATTATGTGGGAAATCATTCTATGTATGAATCTAAATTTACATGGTTTTTAAATAAGTCTATGTGGAACAAATATGGTATAACAATCATGATGGTCTATTTCATTGACAGTGCTAAACAATTCTATATAATTGCACTAGTATTTAAGAAAATAAAATTATATTGTGTAATTGTATAATGAAATATTAATGCAGTTAATTCATTCGATGTGTCTTGTGGATTCGAAATAAATATAGATAAGTATTGGAAAATAGAGAAAAATATGTATAAGGGATAGAATGAATGAGTATTCTTTATACATGTTGGACTTGTTGAAATGTATACCAATTTACATGCCTATATAAAATTATTTTTATTTATATATGCAGATAAATTTCAATATTTACATGATTTAAATGGTAATAGAGAACCAATAACTGTATTGATATTTAACTATATGAATTTGTGGACCTATTCAAAATAATTAACCAATAATCAAGGGAAGATAATAAAAAATAATCCAACAATATTATTCAAGGGTTGTGAAATTAAAACATCCAATCTTCATATTCCTAATTTCAAGGTGAATGGTACACATATAATCCACTATAGGATATTAAATCATTTATTTGATTCTACTTCTACCAACTCTTATATATATATATTTACTAATGGGAATTTTATGACTACCTCAGTGATTATATATTATGTTTACTGTGAGATCTCTTAAATGTTGGCTGACTGCATCTGGAGTCTATAACTCATCTCTGGTATAATTTTATATAATGGTCCTCTATACTTACTTTTTTATTCATCCTCAGGTTGATGTTTATGTAATATTGTTTACTGACTGGATTAATCAGAATAGATCCCATATCAATTTTCATGTAATGGATTTTTAAATTTATATTGTTAATCTCCCAATAATTTTCAATCAGGGTGAGGATGAACATCGACATCCAATTGGAATTTCATCCATCATATATGTGTTCCTAACTAATCATGAGGGGTAATTTTATGAAATGGTGAGACATAAAATCAACATTGATAATCTGTCTATTTTTATGAAATATTCTAGTGTGTTTCCTATATTAGTTCCTAGTCATTCCATGAGACAAAAATAAATTTCCTCAATAGAACAGATATCATGTACCATTCCAATTTAAAATACATCATATAGATTGGACAAATTTTATTTGTACGATTTCAAGAAGTAACTCAAGGAAAATCTATATAAGGGATTCATTTAGCCTAATTATTTCCCATGTGGTGATCGAATTGGTTTTTTAAGAAGTATAATGGGTCTATATGTCTTTTGATAAATTTTCATGCACATAAAATTGTCACGATTACGAACAAGTATTCACTATCACATATAAATGATATTCATGATTTCATATGATTATATATATAGTTTTCTATAAATTATCTTTGATCTGGGTATCTTCATATATGGTTCAATAATGAATTTATACACATGAAAACCTTCTGTACTGGGTATAGTCTGTAGGAATTTCGTTATTTCATTTTAAACATTACAATTCTACTATTATCTTAATGTAACTAATTTTTTAATTCTATAGAGGTCTCCATGACATGTTTTTAGTAATTTTTTGTTAATATTTGTGTATATTCAAATAGAATGAATGTGAATGAAAAACATTTTATAATTTTTCTATATACAATAATAAATTTTTTTATTTAAAATATATGAATAGTTAATATTTTCATCCAATATTTTTATTATAATGTCATATAATCTCCTGTGATAATATATTGAAATGTATTTCAAATTAGAAAATAATTGATAAATGACCATGGCCATTGAAGATAATTAAAATATATTGCTTTTTTGTATTGTATGGATACTATCTAAACATTTTGACAGGTTTATAATGACTATCTAAACTACAATGAATTTATTTTTTAGAGAGGTTAAGTTATTATTGATAGATTACGTGACGATAGTTTCAAATAATGAGGAGAATTTTATTTTACATGCCTATTTTTTTGACTACCCTATCAATGAGATGGATATTTTATCACCAACGATTTATCAAAAAAGACTGGGGTTTTCCCTTATGATGAATGACGTGGTGACGTCATTTGAATCTTAATAATTAAAATATCATGATATGTATTACCCAACTCATTATATTAACAAGTTAGAGATAATCCTTTCATTGAATATAAGGATCCAATAACAATAATTTAAATGGTTTGATATGTATATTGATCATAAAGGCATTATGTATATATATATATATAAGGAGTTTAACATTAGATAAATAATAATATTGTAGATGATTAAAGAATATTATTGGTAAATAAATTACAACCTTCGGATGTTTAACAAGGTTGTTTTTTCTCCGACTTTGAATGATCATGTTGTATTGTCATTTATGTGGATGAGAAAAGATCAAAATTATCGGGATTTATAATGGATATATCTTGAATTCATTATATAAGGGGAGGAATAATATCTTTATCCACTAACAGTTCATTTATATACTCTAGTAAAAATTAATTAATTATATAAGGATGATTCCTCTATATAGAAGAAGGTAAAAAAGGTTGTTCTACTCAACATTGATTTTGATAGAATGATAACATTGACAAACCATTCATGTGTCTCATCTATAATAGATTTATAGAATATGATGTTAGATAAAGACTATACTACATCATTATGCGTTCATCCTGAATATATGGATATGTATGGAAATATAATAGTTTTTTTCATGTGGAATAGAATGAAGAGTTATATTATATATTTTTTATCAAATTTTTTTCATGTAAACAAGTTTGTTATAATAAACAGAAGTCTTGGGGGATTATACAACCATTTCCCATTCCATAATGGAAATTTGAAAACATTACCATGGATTTTTATTAGAAAAAATAAATATCTAAAGGATATAAAGACATTTTTGATGAATTTTATCCCATTAAAAAGTCATTCATTTAATCTAAATTATATAATATTTTTCCCATGACATCCTTATGATGATATATATTAATGATGTTGTCTTATTTCTGGTATTACCAAATTCTATTATATATTATCCATATCATTTTTTTACCTATAATATCTAGATGAGCCATTATTAATAAGTGGACACATATTTGATTATCTGTATAGTATATCAACCATATAAAATTTTTCATTCTAGGATAACAATTCAAATCCAAGACTATATGATATGATCTGGATCTACAAATTTCAAATGTAGTAGGTATAAGTGATATCATCTAGTCATGTTTTCATACAATAAAAAATAAACACGCGAGTCTATATTCCTACATATGAATACCTATATGAAATGTACTATATAAATTCCATTTAATGGGATGAAGATATATAATACAGATTTATTGGGACATCAGAAAACTGAGGAAATGGAACAGAAATCCAGAGACATTAAAAAGCACATCATGGACTCATATGGTCTATAGAAAAGTGATTGTTATTATCAATATTGAGATTTGGATTTTGGAGATTGTGATGTTTGTTTCTATGAATTTATAAATATAATAATGTTTTGTGATTTTTTATGGATGGATATATAATCCATATATATATTGGACCTAATTGATTCTTCATCGAGTGGGGAGAATATTTTATCACATAGAAAATCCAATAATCAAAACACAAGTTATCTATGTGTTATATGTGTCTCTCATATGGTATCCCATAAATAATCCTTCACATGTAAAGAAAATTATATGTCATACAATTGGATCATGTTCATATATGATGAAAATGTATTAAAAATATTGTATTGGAGACACCATGTGCTATGGAGTATGAATTCTCAGCTAGATAATATTCTCTGGAAGAATCACAATTCAATGAAGATTTTTGAGAACATTATGTGTAATGATATTGAGATATCCACTTTTTTTAGAAACATAATATTGAGTTTTATATTAATTTATTTGGTGGTATAATGTAACACGGTGATATTTGATGATATATTTCTTTTTAAATATACTTAATCACTCTGATATTTTGAGATACACAATGTTCTAATACTAAATGAACATTATATAGTACACCATTATAACCTAATTATTAAATTTTTCGTTTAAATAGGAATAATTATAATTTAATGGTATTTATAGAGGTTTCAGATAATGAAAATATATATTTAGTTCATTTTTTATATTCTTAAAAAATTAAATATAACATTTCTGATTATTTTTTGAGAATATAATATAATTAATTTTAATCATTTATAATGTTTATTCAATAAAAATGACAATATTTTTTTAATCATCTAGATAAAATATTATTATAGTGAATCATTGATAATTTTTAAAAGATATTATCCTTTTAATGAATAGGGAAAAATATAAATTCATATTATAAAATTTTATTAAATTTGATGAAAATGAATAAATCCATTTGGTATTAAATGTTATTAAATTTAGAATTAGGTCATTTTTATTATGATTAAATAAATTACATACATTAAGATAAATTTTATCTTGATGTTTATTTTAATTTTTCATACAAAAGAAAAAACTTTATTTTTAAAAAAGCATTCTACCACAAATGATAGATTAATTTTAAATTATTCACTTACACTTAAATGAATTAATTTTTTAAAATATATTTCAATAATTATTCTCACTATAAATAATATTATGTAATATATTCAACATAATTTTTGGTAAAAAATCGATTGTCAATATAATAAAAAAAGTTATCACAGTTAATGATAAAAGTGGATTATAGTGGAAAAAAGAGAGATAGGATTCAAGATGACATAAATTATGTCTAAATATTTTTTTCTAGTCATATTTATATTCAATATCACATTAAAATTATGATGGTGCCATTATTTTGACCATATGGTGGGAATCATTATTTTATATATTTTATTATCATCAAAAATTCCATGTGCATCCTCTCCCCAACTTATAAAGTGGCACCCTTATCATCTCCCATCTTAATATAATTAGAATTTTGGTTCATCCAATAACCACCCAAAAAAATTCCTTACATCCCTACCTTATACATATATTTTATTATGTTTTTTCCTAAAACAAATCATGGAAGGATTTCAGTATAAACCTAATGAGGTTTTCTAAAGTAGACATATAATTCTTAATTATGTGTTATTATTTTATTTCATCATCTACAACCATTAATTATTTTTATTCCAGGAAGAAATAATTTATAAAATATAATACATATAGTAGGATTTTTTGTTTTCAATTTAATATACTATTTCTAAACCATCAGTCATCATATTGGAACTAAAATCATCGATGGTTTGTTTGAAGTACTACAACCTTGCAAACCAATGTAATTTCTGTGTGATCATTTCCTCTCACTGTAAGATATAATGACTGTTTTAATGTATTTATAAGATATTTAGTAAAAAAATATACATATATAATTATAATATCACATTTTCCCTATTACCTTATAATAATTTTAAAAATTACAAAACACCTATTCCCATGTGTGGACAACCACCCCTCCTATGCATTGTGGTACATTTTTTATTTTATTTATAAAATGATTGTAAAAAGGATATATTTAATTAATATATATTATATATATGATATAATAATTTTTTATAGTTTCTCCACTATTTATGTATCTTTTATTTATCTGTTGAAAAAAAGAAATATGTGTTCATGTGTACATACTGCCTACTATCTCCATGAATGATGTAATGCATTTTTCAATATCTAACTTTTATGGAATATTTTTATTAATTATATAAATAATTTTTTTTTAATTTTTATATAATTATTTAAATTTAAATTTTTATGTATCCATTGTCAATGTACATGGTATAAAACTAACAGTCCAAAAGTTACATGAAAATCCTAGTTCTTACTAATAGGAACAATGATTTTATCAAATAATTGAAAAAATTGGGTCATGAAGGATTTTAGGTCATACATATATGGAATGATATAAATTATTATAGTTAAATAATGTATGTATGATAAATCATTATTTTTTAATACTATTAGTTTTGTTAGATACCAAGGATGTGGAACCAGATATAAGGGTCTATATCACTACCTCATCGTTATTTGAGTATTTTTTATGCTTATATATATGTTGGGTTTATTTTTTGATATTTCAATGTTAAATGAATTTTTATATAAACATATTTTTATATTTATAAATTATATATTTTCCTTTAACTGTACTCTAATGATATACACATGTTACTAAAAGTGTTTTTTAATCAAAACTATCCTTGAATTTTCTACAATGTCAGGAATCATTACCATCCATCACCATATTTTACTGAAATCATAAAAAATTTATTTTTAAAAGCATAATATGTTTTTTAGAGAGATAATTTCCCCTGATTTAGTATTTAAAATAGGATAAATTGTATATTTTGTTTTTACAAATGAATTACTATCTGACATTGTCACAAAAGTGTGAATGGAATGATTCTTGTGAATTATATGGAATAAATAAAGTACTACAACCATTAATCATGATTTATTTTTACCCTCCTCTAAAGGATTAAAATATTCATTAAAAATAATTTTTTATATATTTGAATTTTTTTAGACTTAAATAACTTTTTTTTCATGTGAAAACCTATTTTCCTATTTTAATTTATAATGATTTTAAATTTAATTTTCATATAGGTTAGTATAATTTATTGAATATTATAATGAGGTTATACAAAAATGTTATAATAAACCATATTTCCCAATATTATTTATGATCCACTAGATAGATGATGATATTATGATTCTATATGGTAAATAATCCAATATGAATGGTTATCGAGTTTTATGTCACATTGATTATGTTTATTTATTCATATAATGAATGTATTTGACTTTATAAGTGATTAGTCGGGACCAAAATTAAAAATCCCCTAGATTCATTGGTATAACAGATGAGACAATCTTGATTGCGTATTAGGCTGAGGCCTTACCCATTTATTTAATATTTCTTTGATAAAGGCCACAAAGGAATGTTTTATATTATTAGAAATTTACATTCTACCAATATTTAATTATTTATTGGTGTCTATGTGATTATTTGAATTTTTATGATATCCATGGTTAATTTTAAATTTTATTTCATTAAATATATAAAACTATTTGATTATTATTTATTTCTCCCATGTCCGCCGTGCCATATTCGCTTTTAATTTTTTGCATAACCTTACTGTACATATTCGCACATCGAATTCTTATGTATACATTCCATATGAACCACTAATTGAATAATGATTGGAATTTTGGGGATTTATATAGGGAATAATGGTGATATCAAAGAAAAAACAATGTTGTATCATATGTTTTATATTTTATATATGATTCAGGTAAATATCATGTTTTCCAAGAATAATAAATTATTGTATAATTTAAGATGAAAATACTTATTTCTAAAACCAATTTTATATGTAACCACCCACACTAAGATGTTATTGTTTGATTCATTACAATATCCTTCATTGATGAGTTTATATGGATCAAACCCCTTCTCTACCATAGGGTTGTTTCGGTATGGATGCACCGATAATCCCTCACTTTATATATTTGAAATTTTTATCACATTTAATCGTCTAAATGATATTAGTTAACATACATGTCCATTATTTTAGTCTATTTCATGGACATTAAAAATTTCCTAAAAATTATATTCAATTATCAGTTCAAACTATGAAACAATTGGATTTTGATCACAGTAGTTGGTATGGGCCATTATTAAATATCAGTAATCTTTTATGGGTCCAATTATATCCCCACAGTTCTGATTACATGATAAAAGAAGTATAATTTATATGGTTATTATATTATTTCTCAAAATTTTAAAATTGTTTCTATTTTATTAAGTACATCAACAGTATCCTCAAATGATCATTATGTTATTCCATTCTCATGTAATATAATAGTATATAAGCCATAATGACTTCTAATATCTGATCATGGTATTCATTGGAGATAATATTTTTTAGATCAGTGATTATTAGAAGAGATTTTTTAGGTGAAATTGGAATCACTATTTATTCATTGTTTCTATAACTCATATGGATGGTTTTTATGGAAATTTCCTACATTTTAACAGACAACTAGTGATATCTAGATTAGATTTCAATATTTCGAATGTATTGAACCACTAAATGTTAATCAATTTAAACATCAATAATTTTTATATGATAATTGTTTTTTATATTAATCATATTATGATCTTGATAACCAAATAAAATATAAATTTAAGAATCTTTATTAATAATATAATGTATAGGTGAACACTGTGGTGGTGAACTAGGAAAATGAATCTCTAATCAGGATTATCCAACAAATACATCATTAATTATTAAAACATAATAAGATACATTAAATTTGGTGTATTTTAATCTGTTGTAGTATCATATAAATATTCTGTTTAATTTCTAACATTATGTTTCATGTTATGACAAAGAAACTCTTTGAAAACAAATCGACAAATTCTTACACATTTGGTATATGGTGATTGCTGACTTTCCCCCTTCCCATTTAAGATAAATACCCCTCACGAACAAGTAATATGACCCACACAATTGATGTTGTTCGAAAAAAATTATCATATTCAACCAAAAACTGTTATATAATGATTTTTCCTAAGGAATATTCTACTTGACATTATTTAATCATCAATAGATATGGGTATTCTCTTGTTAATGTCAATATGTGCAAAAAAACACATCAAACCAAAAAGAGTAATAGTGATTTATTTACAAGAATATATTTACCCTAGACATCAAAGGGATATAAGATATAGACATTATGTTAAATAATAATACTATTTAGATTATTCACCAATAAATGAACATATAATCATAGAGGTGACACTATAATACCCTTATAAATTCTATATATAAAAAATATTGGGTATAAACATTATAAAATAAAATATGCAATGTTCTATAGTTGGTATTATGTTTAAAAATCAACACATTATTCTAGTGACCCACTAATGAAGTTGTTTTTGAATGATTTTCCCTCTATATCCTGGAATAGGTGGTTGTGGCCATGTATTTTCCTTATTAACATTCACATTCATTCTCTAGTTTTTATAATTCCCATACTCTTAACATTGGTAGAATTTTTATTTGGTTGACTCATTCAATTAATGTCACACCACATTAATACCATTTTATTTCCACTATATATCACTTAATATATAACAAGTTTTATTTCCTTCTTTTCCACAATGAAAATAATTAATATTTTCCTTCAGAATATTTCCCCCATGATTTATTAATCACATTATTTATAAATGATGATTCATTTTATTTCCTATATGGTTTATTTATTATAATATCTTCAAAATAATATCCTTGTTTTATAATTAGAATAATGAGTACTATAGTAATATCCATTTTCTATATCTATCATGAGATTACATTTAACGTTTACATCACATCTACAATTTTACATTTTGGAAAATTCTATTTAGTATCTCGGTTTTCATCCTATAAAAATAGATCAATTTTTCTTTCAGGGACATTTATAAATCACAATGAATACATCACAAGTATTTTAAAATTTTCATCACATATAAAAATATATTCATTATCATTATTCATTATAATAAGGAATTTACTTTTCTTTTTCATTTGAATATCTCATGTAAAGTACTTACTAAAATAATGACCTTAATCTAAATCCATTCCATGGATATTTTTCAACCAACGACATTTTATTTATAATACTTTTTCATTTTTTATATTAATCTCTTTCTAAATCATACACTTTTAATATATATATATCGCCATTTGAGTACTAGAAAATTAATAATATATACTCAGTTCGAGTGTTCCACTACTCGATGACTAGTGGTTATAACGACATAGTAAAAGAATGTGGGTGTTTCCAAAGAAATGACATAGTGGTATGTTAGTCCTCGTTTCTATCATTAGGATTCGTAACATTAATAACAGCATGAGAGAATTACATAATTATAGTAACATGTTTCTATAATCAATTTCCCATGTCATTCACTTACTCATGAAGGAAATAATAACATTCTTTATATTACTTGATGCTTGAAAGATTCCTCAGTGGTCAAGTATTTTACTAATATAAAATATGTATATTGTATGATTCATGAACTCCTAATTAGTGTGAGAAGTAATTCACTCATAAAAATCATTCTATGGATGTCCTAATTTATGATTCCTTATTTTCAACCTATAACTATAGCAGTGTCACCATATATCACATTTAGATCATTATATGTTTTCTTAAGTTTCAACCTCATATTATTCAGTAACTAATATATAAAAATTATTACACCCTATAATGATTCTAAATGTGGTTACTTGATTATTACCAAAATAATTATCTAATCATTTTAGGTGACTTTTCAATACATTTCACAATAATACACATCATCATACAATAATTTTTTTAAATAAAAGTATATTTTCACGACAAATTAATTTCATTTCTATGAAAAAATCATTAACATATTTTATGGAGTCATTTTCATAAACAAAACATTCATTTTCTTACATCAGATTCATGAAACATTTTATATAATGACATAAATAGTGATCCAAATTCAAATTGGATTCCAATTTTTACAAGAAATCATGCAATTACATAATGGTAATATTTTCAAATATTAAAAAATTCATAAAATAATAGATGGATGTAAAAATCTATTTAACCTATCTAGCCATCAAATGTCTTGAAAAATTTAAAACAAAGGGATATTAAAAACTACTAATAAATTATAGTTGATTATAGTGAAGAGAATGAAAACAAAAAATCACCCTCATACCCCTAGTCTT
This sequence comes from Viscum album, assembly GCA_963277665.1. Taxonomy (NCBI): domain Eukaryota; kingdom Viridiplantae; phylum Streptophyta; class Magnoliopsida; order Santalales; family Viscaceae; genus Viscum; species Viscum album. The sequence goes on from OY728121.1 coordinate 2,063,286,053, forward strand.
CAGCTTCTGTAAGGAAAATACACCAACCAGATGGATTTACTTCTCCCATAAACAACTATAGCGATAATTTATATATAAAAAGAATTAAATTTTTATGTATCCAATGTGATAAAAAGAATTAATATAACTAATATAAAAACATACTTGTAACACTGTGAAATTAAATTATCCCATTCAATAATTAAACCTCAATGATCTATAGGTTAGAAAAGATTAGATGAGTCCTACAAATGTAAATGATAATATAAGAATGTACATATTGATGCTCGGTTGGTATGTCCAAAAAGAAAACATTAATTTTTACTCAATATAAAAAATAAAATCATTTAAAGATATTTTCAAAATATATGTATATAAAAATAGGTATTATTAAACTTTTTCATAACATGTGGCATTTTGGTAGTTCAGAAATACTGTTTTTCATTTTCATTTCAAACATTGTTACTGATGAATTAAAAAATTTATAACTAACCCTTTATATAAAATAAATAGTTCAAATTAAGTGTTTTAAAATGAATGAATAAAAGTAATAAGATTTTATACAAATTGATATACAATAGTATTATACATGTAAAACATGTTTCATGGGAAATTAATGAGCTATTTGATATAGTAAAGATGAAATCCATAAACATTCACTTAATCTACCTCTACTAACATAAATTTCCCATAATTATCATTCCCAACATTGAGTTCTGACCCCATAGGTTTAACTAAGGGTAACATCCCACAAACAGTCAACTAATCTAACTTGGGGCCACTAGTCAAAGAATAATACTACACTAGTGAAGTATGTATACCTGTATCTTGCACAAATGTACCCAAATAATCCAATGATGAAAATACAGAAGTCAGTTTTATTAATATATCAACTCTAATTAAATAACATTCTAGGAATAAAACCAATCGTTCACTTTCTCAATTATGAAATCCAATTTATGAATAATCCATTTTTCCAATCTATATTTCTAACAAAATACCAAAGCCGCCTTAATATGAAAAAATATATATTTCATACAATTCATACATTATCCCAAAATTAAATTCGTAATCCAGTTCAACAACCATAGTGTCTTCCTTAATAGGGGTTTTTAATGAGGATATACCAAATAGTTCAACTATAATTCATCATTAGAAAGAAGACCTCATTCATTTGGGTACCCCTTTTTTTAAAATATTTCATGTTTCAAATCCATTTTTCATTCTTACACAGATACAAACCATGATTTATATATAATAACCCATTATACTAATAAATATATTCCATAATTCATGACACATTCTTCACCAATAATGACCCAAAATGATCAATTGATCTTATTACCAGGAACATATTTTCTATCATTTTTGATGAGGCTCCCAATGTTTTGATACAAAGAACCATCCTCCATTTTAATTTTAAAAACCCAAAATTTGAATCCAAGAAAGGCTAAAGAAGTCATCCTATTGAACAAACCATACATTCAAGGAATCAAATATCAAAAAAAATTAAAAAAAGGAACATTACAACCCCAAATATAGAAAACACCAAATATGATAGGTGTGATCTATTTATGATCTCCACAAGAATCTATCATGTGAAACTTAGTCCTTAAAAAAATACTATCAACATTCCTTGTGAGGAAACCAAGGACTAGAGGACTAGGTCCACCTGAATATGCATCTTCTCCCTATTGATAAACATGAATTCTCTAGAAGAATAAAAATCCTGAATTCTAGTGAGAACTAAATCTATGAAAAATAATTAATTGAATATTAAATGATGTCACAATATGATTACATGATTCTGTAAATCCATTGAGGAGCATCCATTTAAAAGGATTCCAATAATGACTATATTATCATTTTTCATTCTGAATACTCTATAAACATATTTTTTATCAGTAAATTTTACAAGAAAAAATAGTAATACTTGTAGTAATATGTGAAACATTATATACCTAAAGATCACATGTTATACTAAAATCATCATGAATAGCCTACCTCACCCCATAATTAAATGTTTTGAGATTGAGTGATGAACTCGTATGAGAATATTCAACCATAGTCCATTTTCAATGTAAAAATCCTTCAATGATTAAACTTCAGATAGTTCTTAAGAATATAACAAAAACTCATTGAAACTCATTGCAAACTTCAAAACCATTGTGTCTCCATCTACGTGATATCACAATTCCAAAACCATTGATATCATCATAGTATTATAAAATTATTTATTGATATATATGTCTTTAAAGAATTCCAATGAAGGGTATTTTTATATATTATATTTAATATCTATATTAAACCACATTAAAATTATGAATTCCATTATAATAGTGGACAATGTGATCTTTCATAGTCATATTAATCTCATGCTGTGTGATGATATCCTCAATACATTATAACCACACCTCACCCTTTCCTAATATTGGATGACAAAAGTGAACTGGATTATTCAAAAATCAGAGCCTCTAAATAGAATCTTTATACCATGTTATTTCATGAATAACACAATTATATTCGTCTATAATCGATAAACCAATTCCTAATGATGATAATTAATTAAAAAATCATGTGTTAGAGGAGCCACCCAAAGATCCTCTTCAATATTCCTTAGAAAATAATATTACAATAACATTAAAACAAAAAATAATAGACAAATTAAAAAAAATATTAAACAAATTACACTACAATGCCCTAAATTACAGAAATATGAATCATTTATCTGATAGTGTTTGTGACACACAACCTTATCATTAAACAACTAACTATATTTATTTATTTAAATGTAATTTCATTGATAGCTTGCCTAACATGAAAAACAAGGTTTAACTAAAACATAATATAGTATAACATTATAATATATATATATATATATATTAAATTTGTTGTATGAGTATAAATAACATAATTCTGATAATTAAGGTTATCTATTTATTAGAAATAAAAATAAGAATCATTTTAAATAAGAAAAAATTAATTTTTTTTAAACAACCAATTTTTTTCTCAAAGACGAGCATGTTGAGTTTTTCTACAATATTTTAAATTTTATTTTTTTCACTATTATGGATTGATTTTAAAAATTAAAATTAACTTTTAAAATCATCATTTAAAAAATATATATGGATAATAATTACGATTTTTATGAAATATATATTTTGTCAATTAATAGTTAATAATATTGAATTTTAATTGAAGACATCATTTGCATTTAAATTATTTATAATGATAAATTATATATTGATTTATTTTAAATATAATAGTAGTTCAATAACATAACTTTTAATCCAATTTAGGACATTTTAATCATTTTAATATTAAATTTCATATACAAAAAATCAAACCATTTGACCATTTTCACATGGAAAACTAACATTCTCATCTCGCCTCCATGGAATTTTTATATAAAATTTTATAAGTTCATTGAATTGAATTTTAATAAATTAACTAAAAAATTTAAATAATTAAAATTTTATGTACTAATAAGTTTAACATAATATTTTCGAAAAATGATTAGTGAAAAAGTTAAAATAAATTATCATGGTTAAGGGTAAATTTGTTTTACATTGAGTTAAACTAAAGTGATAAGCTTAAATGTGATATAAATAAATTTATAAAATATATTATATTACCATATTTAGACCCTAAAATGTCTAGGATCCATTTTACTTAATTTTTTACCCTATCACATTTTAAAAGATTGAATGCACATTTTTCTTTTCAAAAATCACAAGTGTCCCACTCACCTTCCTAACAAAAGGCCACCACTATCCCCTCCTATTAAAACCATAATATACACTTCTCTAGAAAATAAATTCCCATATAATTGTCATAAATCACATATTTCATCTTATAATCCATATTTTTTTTATTCAAATCCAATAATGTATTTATTTTTATGAAATAAGAAATTGTTTTTGGGAATAAGAGTTGACATTCTTAAAAGATAGTTTTTATTTTATTTCTTCCTCTACATCCTTAAATTCATATTACAAAAATATGATATATTTATTTAATTATATTATATATAATTATTTCTATATATTATGACCTAAAACATCCCCACATTCATAGAAGGGGTTAAAAAATCATTATTCTAGTCGACGGAATACTACCACCTCATGAACAACTATTATTTGTCATTCACCTACCACCTCTCATGGTAGGGTACAATGATAGATATAAAATATACATTATATATATAATAATTATAAATATTTATTTTATATATAATATATTAATTTTTATATTTCCATTCCATATGATATAATATAATGTCACTCTTGAGTATTAAAAATTACTGTTTCGCCTAACGATATGATTCAATTTTAAAAAACTATTTATATGGAAGGTGATTCAGATAATGCATGTGATTATATTATATAATAATGATATTTTTGAAATATTTATAATTATTACAATATGATATATATATTATTACATTCTCATCAATTTAAAGAAAATAACATCTTTTTTGGGCCTATGGAATATCACATTAAAAATATGATGGACTATCATTTCATATCAACGATACATGGATGATATATATAAGTATAATTATAAAATAGTATTTTATTCTTATCATTATGATAGTATAAAAACATTCTAAAACCCATTATATAATTATTGTTGAAACATAGAATTGTTTCTTATCCATATATATGGCTTTCCGTTTCTCTGGTCGTAACATACTCCATTTTTCAGAACCAAAATCCATGATTGGTCTTAGAAGTAAAAGTAATATCAAAACTATAAAAATATTTTATTATTACTATTATCATGAAAATACAACTACGTATTATAAACATGAATTTAAACTATCCTGGCATAATATGAATGAGAAAACAAGGCAATTAACACTTCAAACAATGAAAATAATGAATCCTTACTAACAAATGACTGATAAGTGATAAAATTATAATATACAGTATTATAAATAATAATATGGATCTATTATAAGTTAATAAATTAAAAAAAAAATTCTTTATTTCAAATTTTTTCAACTTAATGGAAGTATGAGTTCAAGTATTTTATAACTAAATTTTAATTCATTAGGTTAAACAGTCATTTAATTTATTTTTTCATGATAATATTATTTTAAAAATGATCCTAGATTATTTTTTGTCTTGTTTAAAATTTCTTATGTGAATTTACATTTTATACTGATTATATATTAATTGATTTGTACCAAATTAAAATAATGCTATTTGTATGGGACATCGTTTGAATATCCATTAAATTAAGGAATATTGTAATTTTGTGACACTATTTTAATTTATAAAGTCATTATACATACAATAATATATTTATGATATATTTTAATTAATATTTAATGATATTCTATGATTCATATTAAATTATTTAATTTATGGGGATTTTATTTAATATTTTCCTAGATGTGAGGAATTTGAAAACTCAATTTCTATTCATTAGGTAATAATACATATTTTTTATCAAAATATTAGTAAACTTATTTGTGAAATAACTTTTAAATAACATATGATTTATTTACAATTACATTATTTTTATTTATTGATTTTTCACAAAATATATTAATTTATTATCTCTCAATTCAACATTATTATCACTATATAGTTTTATTTAACTATATAATTTTAATTAGGATTGTATATTAATTAATTTTAATTGAATGAAATTATTTTCCTATATCAAAATAAACAAATTTTATTTAATTCTCCAATGGTTATTCATGATATTTTATACTAATAATAAAAAATTTACTCATTTGTAGATAAATTAATTAATAATTTTTTTATTAGTATATGCTATAATTTCACTCTTCCATCAAAAATATTTTATATTCCAAAACAATGTTTTCTTAAAAGAATAAATGGAATCAACATGACGTTTTAAAAACAAGGAATGTTTGGATTTAAGAAAAAATGTGAATGGAATAGTTTGTTTTATATACTAATCATGTATATAATTTCCTACCATTATGACCCCTTAGTTTTTTAAATATTTTTTTATAATTTTGATTGATTTAAAAAAACATAATTTTAATTTTTACTGTGATACATTGGTTTTAAAATATAAATTAGAAAGTGAAAAATATATATTAAAAAAATAATATTTGTAAGGATTTAATTATCTTATTTTAATTCTTCAATGATAAAAAATATTAACATTACATATACTCCCATGTGGATATGCTTTATTAATACTATCATTTTTCATATTATAAATGGGTTATGATCATTTTAACTATGTAAGTTATTCCCATTCACACTCTTGAATCATTTTTTTGTCATTAACACTTCCTTAATATGTATTGACTTTTCTATGATCATTACACATGAAACTTAACTTTAATATCCATATTATTTATCATGGTTATACCTATTTCCTAAACCAAATCTCATATATATATATATATGATGTTTTACATTGAATGTTTTTGGATTTAAGGGGTAAATATTGAAAAGATGTATTCATTACTCAATACAGATATTTATTTAAAAGAAACAATATCTATAAAATAAAATTATTATTGGATATATGAGAAATTATTTGGGTATGCATTTATTGGTTAGCCTAGATTTTTATTTCCCTTCAATTCATTGGGAGTATCATGAGGCACATTAGTAATCTAAAATTAAATTGGATTATAGTTTTAGTTTCAAATTTACTTTCTAATGAAATTGATGGTATAGTTATCATGATTGCTTTTATTATAATGTAACATAATTATGAAATATAATCAATAAGAATTCATATATTTTTATCCATGATATTTTCTTAATGATATAAACTTTTCATGACTGTCATTCATTGTTTATTTACAAAATTTCACATGTTTTCAGTTATTTATGGTTCCACAGTAATTATGCGTTATTAAATTATCCATGAGATTTTAATAATGATATTATATATGGAAATCATCTATTCTAAATATATTGATTAAATGGAATGTTTTTTTATTTTTATATCATTCCAAATTAATTTTACCTTATTATATCATGTTTTTTATGTTATTTAAATGGAATGTGTGTTCAGTAATTTACTATTCTATATTGCTTATGATTTCTGATTCATGATAGATTCTGATATACTTATCCCATACTAAGAATCTGATTTCACCCAAATTTTGTTTTATTTTTTAGGAATCCAGGGAGTTAATTATGATAGATATGTAAGGATCTTCTAGGTGAACAATGTTATTCTATAAAAATATGTTCGGATTTCTGTTTTCAACTGTAAAATAGGAATCATGTATATATTTATATTACACAAATTATTATACCATTTGACCCCCTTGTAAATTATTTTGTGTATCTTATTCCAATGAAATTATGTATTCAATAGCTGTAGGTGAATCTTTCTAGGGTTTCTATAGTTGATATTAGTGGGATAATATTAGAATACATGGGAACTATATTTATAATGATAAATATTAGGGGTTATTGAAAATTGATTTACATTGTGGTTACACATATAAGAACACACTAATGTTATTCTATGGTGAAGAATATATTATTTTCCCTTAAAATTAACCTCTATATATTTACTAAAATAAGAAATGGTTTTAGGAAACATGTTCCTTGAAGAAATAAACCTGAAATGGGTGCATTGATCTTGGCATGATCGTCCCCTGGTACATTTTAATGTTCCAAAATATGCATGTGGTTTTACACTCTCGGAGATAATATTTTCATGACACACATTTTAGTTACAAATAATTGTTAGTAATTTTATTATAATATGATAATTAATGAACTCTGTTAAATATAAGGTTTCATATATAGAAAATCTATTGCCTTAATATAATTTTAAAATGTTTCATGAGTGAAAAATAAGTGTATTGGGTAATAAATTTCCATGGAAAAAGAATGCGTATGATTATTGGAAAATAATTCATCATATTGGTCCATTAATAGATCATTATCCTAGATTTGGGGAGCATTGGAATTATCCAAGTCAGTTACCACATCAAATTGTAAAACCCTATAAGATGGAAGTACCAATGTAGAAATAACATAGATGAAGTATTTATGTAATTCAAATTAAATAGTATATTTTAGAAGTACATTTTACCTTGTAATTTTTGTGATATAAATTATGATAAATATATGGATTATGTTAAATTTTATAAGAATATATTTCACCAATAACATATGAGTTATGAATACCATAAAGGGTTTATGAGATTAAGGATGATCATAATATCCAATTTTTAGATTACCCTTTTGAAAATTGTTGTTGTTGGAAAATAACAAGAATGAATGTATATTTGGAATACGTTTATAAGAATACAATCCAATGGTATAGTATATGAAGTAGATAATTGAAGAATAATTTCATTACATTTTTTATTTAAGATTAATATATTTTGGTATCATTTATTGTTTTTCTTATCATTAATTTTATTATAATTATTGGTAATCAGAATTTGGGAAAAGTATAACCATTATACAGGTATAGTTTTTTAAAAAAAAATTATATTGAGCAAGGACTTGGGGTGTGAATCCAAAAGAAAATAACAATAAGTTTTTAACACCTACCAATGGACTAGATGATATCCTGATTAATATTTCATTATTAAATAAATATAAAAATAAATATTAATATTGAACTAGTTTGGTTATGATTTATTTATACATATTAATGTTATTTTTTGGATAACATGTCATATCTCTATTTTTTAGAAAATAATTATATATAGATAGATTTAATTTCTAATATTTTATGGATCTTACAATACACTAAATGTTTATTATAGTGATCCAGGCCTGAAAAATTAATTTTCTAAATTATATTTCATGGAGTAAGCGATGAATTTGAAATTGATCAAAACACAACCAAATGATGAAATTATTCTTATAAAATAACATATTAACTATATATATCTCCTTATATCCATACACATTAAAATATTTCCACAAATTTATAGGAAGGAAAAAGAAACCATAAAAAATAACATATAACATTCATATCATATGAATATGTTGGTCATTTAAATATTTTTAGATTTATCGATTTGAAGTCCATAAACATAAAATGATCTTTAAATATCATAGGATCAATAAACGTATATCATTATCTACAAATATATACTCTTTTCATCCATGCTCATATGTTTACATTCCACAAGTGTTCTACATCATAGAAACCTTGTTATATGTTATTCTGTATGACAAATTTTATTTACCTCTCTCTCATATGAATTTAATATTATAATAACACATTTTACGATGTGGGTATTCAATAATATAATTTTCAATTATTAACCCATTGATTATTGTGATCAAGATTAAATTGAGAGGAATAAATTTATTTATGATGGGGATAATATAGAAACATAAAAATATAAAATAATAACATTTATTTGGATAGTTTAATGTTATATGAAACATCAATCTCAATGATCTGACACAATATATTTCTTTAAATTTAATCACTTAGATAACATGTGGAACATGAAAACATGTTTCTAAATAAACTGTTGTATAGTATAATGTTATAACAAAATATTAAATTAGTGGTTATGAATTTTAAAAACAAATTACGAAAATTATCCTTATCTGTTGATTATAAATAAATGAAGAACTAATTTAAAGGAAAAATTTTTTCAAAAAATTAATTTTTTTAATAAATGGTAATGACATGCTTTCATAAGACAATTTAAAATGAATTTTTCAAACTAATTGAATATTTATTTGATAATAAAAATTTATTTTCTAAATTAAATATATAAAAATTATATTATAGGTAATTATTGTTTTTGAAATGTTTCAATCATGGATGAATCGTGAATAATAGTGATTTTAATTTGAAATTGTTTTTACATTTATGTTATTTATGAAGGTAAATTATATTTTTTCGGACAATTAAAATTTATTTATATTATATACCTTTTCATAAATTTTATTTTATTGGAATAATTTTCTTGATGATGTTTCATATAAATACATTGTACAATTTTGATGATTTTCACTTTGAAAATGTGTTTCTTAATCGTGTCAACTTGATTAATTTTATATTATTATTTTATAATTAAATGGATTTAATTTTAAAAAACAATTTATTAATTTTGAATAAAATTTATTTATATTATATAATATGGTCAATATTATTTTTTATCAAAATGAATTGTGAAAACAGTTGACATTATTTATCACGGTTAATATAAAAATTCATTTACAGATAGTTAATCATAAACGGTAAGAGTTAAAATAACCTAAAAAATTTCTAAAATAAATTTTATGGGAATATTATTACTTTATAATTTCTAATTATTTTTAATATCATATTTTGGACCATTTTTTCTTTAAAAAAATTTTGGTAGACATTTTTATTTTAAAACCATACTATTTTTCCACTCACAAGACATATAATAAGAAACCCACCATCATATCCATTTTAAAAATTCAATACCATTTTTTATAAAATACCTAAAAAATAACCCCCATAATCCTATAATTTTTATTTTGGGAATAAAATTATCATAGTAAATATTTTACTTCTATCCATGAAAAGGTTACCTAGTGACGGGGAAGTGTAATTCAATGGGAATTTTTATTTTATTTCTACCTACACGTATATGATTTATTATTAAACTATGATTATATAATAACCTCTGTATCTTACATAAAATAATATTTTTTATGGTAATTAAATAAAATAAAACCATCCCCGCGTCCTTGAAATGGGATAAAAAATTATAATTCCTATGTACGTTGGACTACAATCTCGTGAAAAGATGTCATTTGTTTTTACATTAATGCATATCATGGTTGGATATGATGAAGGATCCAAAGTATACATATGATATTTATAAAATATTATACCAATAAATTTATTTTATCATATCAATATTTTTAACATTATAATTTATATCAAATTAGAGATTCTCACTCATGTATATGACTATCCAACACATCTTGAAGCGATGTGATGTGTTTTTAAATATTTCATTACATTGAATTTGATAATTATTAAGAAAATGCATATATAAAATAATTAATAGATTCACGGAATATTTATAATTATGTAAATATTATATATCATTTTCCTTTATACTTTTTCACTCACAAATATATAATAACATTGTTCATGTCTGTGTATACTACCACCTAATTGAAGCGACATGAATATCCTTTCATCACAATATGACATGGATGATATATATAAGTATATTTAATGAATAAATATAGTATTATGATATATATATAAATATAAAATATTATATAAATACATTCCATGATTATCAATGATATATTGAAATGTTACACATTCCTAAATGTAGAATATTGTCTCGGTGATCATATCACACTACATTTCTCCAAAAACAAATATCATGATAATTAATAAAAGTATAATTTATATATAAATATAATAATTATCTCATGATTTATATTATATATAATGTTAAAAAATATAATTTTCAAATGAATGAGAAATTTCAGGACAAATAATTAATTATAAAATAACCAAATTAAAACCCTGCGTAATGAAAATAATGACTGATTATTAATAAAGAGGATATATAATGATATAAATGTATAATACATGATATTGTAAATAATAATATTGTTTTTATATAATTTAGTTTCTTTTCAAAAATGAATATTTTTTAGTTTAAATAAGGTTCATCCAGAAGGATGATTGAGAAATGGATATCCTAATTCAATTTACATCCATCGGGTTAAGAATATATTTCATTTACTATGTCATGTTATGATTATTTGTGCAATGAAATTTTACTTCATTATAAAGTATTAACTATTATTTTATGTCGATTTAAATTTAATAAAAAATTATCAAATCATTAATTAAGACACACTTTATTGATATGATCTTTGTTAGGGACATCATCTCAATTTCTCTGAATTAAGGCATATTTTAATATTTTGCGCCAAATTTATTTGTTATCTTCTATATACTAACACATTGATAAGTTGGGTACAGAATAATTATTAATAGATTATATTTTATAATCCAAATAAATTTTCTTCATCAATGGGGAGTTAAAAATAGGGTAAAAAAGTGTTAATGAATTACACAAATCAATTTCATTTCATAGGGTTCCATTACTTCTTTATCGTCTTTATTATTCTTTGATTATTTTTTATATTATAACGAATCATCAAAAAATAACATATTCTTATAATTTAACTACTTGAAAACAAATAACATTCCTAAAACTCTATTATATTTTGAGTTTGGTTGAATTATAAAAAAATCATACAAAATAAACCCTTATATTAAATATGGACACCTATATAGAGTATCTATTTTCTCTAAAAAGTTTCCATTTCTTGGCTTTATTTCATGATAAATCATCTAAAATTTCAGGATGTTCTCATCCTTGTTCTTGATCGCCCATAAACCATGTTATAAACCTTTTAAAACTATTGATGAACAAAAACACTATATTGATATATAGAAAAATGAAAACAATGAAATCATTAGTCTGTGAATACATATAAAAATATTCCTTTAAAACTTAAAAAATACCTTGTGAAGTAATAATATTTTTAAAATAACATTGAATTAATAAAAAAATATTGATATCATGGGGCATTACATTCTTATCATACATACATTATAGGTAACCCTCGTATGTCAAGACCTGTCCTCAAGGCCCATGCTGTGACAACCTCAAGCCCGCCTTCCAAAGGCCTGGGGCTAGCGACTAGCACCAAAGGAGAATCCTTGATAAAAAGGGAAGACATTTCCATTAATCATGTAACACACAGTGTCTGAACACAAGTAGTTGAAGCATCAAGTACTAATATAGAAAAGAATGGTTTGTTGAATGTAAGTGGGACAGTATAGAAACCCAACTGAACAAAAAGTACTAGTATAAATAAAATTGAAAAAAGTTCCTAGATCATCCACTGGGAAATCCTACCTGATGGGTAGGTACAACACTCAAACAATTCATCCCTGAGTTACGTCATTTCTAGTCCAGCTCCGAGAAGCCTCCCGTCCATCACCCTTAGCCTCGAGAACTGCTGATAGTTGTGTGCACAGAACACAACAAGGTGTGGGTGAAGCCTATGTAGGGGTGAGTATAACAATACTCAATATGGGACCCCAAGACCCTTGAAGGTCTCCCATAATTCACTAAGGAAAAATCCTCAGTAGGAAGTTAAACTCATAAATAATCAGCAATCCTTACTTAGGTATATGGCCATACATATTACTATGTTACCAATCACAAACTGACTACAACTTTTATGCCCAACCACATTCCATTACATACGTGTAGAAACACTCCACAAAGAAAGTACAACACAAGGTCTATACCATAGGTACAGCTAACAGAATAAATCCATGGGGGCTTCATCACAACACATCCACATGGAAACATCCATGATGAAACATCCAAAAATAAACATCCACAAAGAAACATCTACGAAGAAACATCCACCCTTACATAGGTATATGCCCATACATATAACTAAGTCGTCAAGGGTACACATTTCATACATGAGGTAAACACGAATATAATGAATCATCTCATAGAAGGTATACATAACATAAAAGAGAGCAAGAGATGATTAGTTTTAGCCATCGAATCATCATTAACTATCGAATCGAAGATATCTGTAGGAATCTAAAACATCAGTCTGTCGATGTTGTCGATCCTACGTGGGATCTCCGTATGAAATTCATCACTGTCAAACCCACAGAGGATCCAGGTATAGTCTCTTCGCCATCAAACCCACGGAGGATCCAGCTCCAGTCTCTTCCCTATCAAACCCACGGCGAATCTTGGTCCAGTCTCATCGCTGTCGAACCCACAGAGGATCCTGGTCCAGTCTCGTCCCTGTCAAACCCACAGAGGATCCAGGTCCAGTTTTGTCACAATCCAAACCATGAAGGATCCAGGTCCAGTCTCATCACATTCGAACCCACAATGGATCTAGGTCCAGTCTCGTCACTGTCAAAACCACGGAGGATCTAGGTCTTGTCTTGTCACTGTCGAACCCACGGATGATCATATCATATCCGTCGCAGCCAGCCAAAGGGTTCCCATACACAACACGGTCGATTCCGGGAGGGCCCGACCCTTGATCCATGTGTTGATACATCAACTACTACTTAGTCTTGTTTTTATGTATCCCATAGTTTCTTCTCATCATAAGGAACGCAACGCAACAGACGATGCGTCAATTGGACACACGGTATGTGAGTTATGGGCATTTTAATTTCAGGGGCCCGGAAGGTTTTTAGGTTCAAACAGACACTTCCATAACCCAACATCATCCAATCCTCATGTGGCAATTTACAAAATAACTGTCTTGCTCTAAGCCTACCATTGCCATAGATGGTTCGTCCTTCGGACACCCGTAGCCCAAAATATTCTCAGAAAGGTGAAAACTCACCATGGCGGGTCTGAGTCTAGTTCGATCCAGTCGATGCGACCCAGCCCAACCCAATCAGGACTGGGGTCTGACCTAGCCCGATGGTCCGACCCGGTTGGAGGAAACAGCTCGGATGAGGACAGCCCAGACGATGGATGTCTGTGCGAAGGCGGCCCGGCCGACCAGCTGTGCGGCCTTGCTAGCTGGCCACGGGGCCCGGAAGGCAGGTCGTGTGGCCTAGTGAGCTGGCTGTGCAGGTCGGCTGGCTAGAAGCGGGGCTCAGGTAGCTGGTCGTGGGGCCAGGCTAGCCATATGTGGGGGGGGGGGGGTTACACCCCCTCTATTTCCCTGATCGGAAGCTATGCTATGTGCTGGTTAACTTTTCCCGTGGGACGAGAGGGGTACCACTTTGTTCAGATGGATAAACGACCATCCAATTCTGCACCACCATTGCAGCGTTACGACACCGTGCCCCTGATCCGAATCCCCATCCCACCCTATCTGCGGCCCACCTCCACTGCGCGGCATGACTGCGCCACACACACTACAACACGGACCGGTCTGGCCACAGCCTTTTGCTCCTCCACGCGGCTTAAAGAAGCCATGCCTCGTCCTTCAGAGCATGGTTTGGCCCATGCCCTCAGCTCCTCCTTGTGGATGGACGTAGCCGTAGCTTTCGGGAAACCCGTCGGCCTTGCGCCACCAGTTTCCTTCGTGGATGGACCGACGACGGCCGCCGCTGTTCCGCTCTGCAGTCGTCAATTTAACAAGATATAAAAAAGGGGGAGGGTCGGTCGTGTTTTTATGGTCTAAGGCCTCCCCGTTATGGAGGAATCAATCAGAATATCTCAATCCATACATTAATTGACGTTGAATGGGAACAATATAACTACTAAAAACCCACTACCTCAAAAGACGATCATTGACGGAGTCACAGGAAGGCGATGTTGTTTTGTCAACATCGGAAGAAGAAGAGTTCGGAGAAGGCTAGTTGAAGATGACGTCATCAGCATTCATCATGGGTGGCGTTGCTACCACTTCTTGCCCCGGTTGAAGAGGGAATAATTTGTGTGAGGAGTACAATAAAGAAATCACTGACAGTAGGGCGTCATCGGCATTCTTCATGTTCTTTGTTGGAGTGGATATGTTCCTCTAAGTGCCCTTCCCCTCCCAAGTTTCCACCAACAAAAAGAAAATATTCCAACCAAAAAATGAATTAATTCATCGCCTACTATTTCATTTGATGGAATGAATTCAAATAGTGAAAATTAATTTACTAAGGAGTTCAATTAATTAATTACCTGGGTTGCACCGTTAATTATTGGTGGATTTTCAAGGATTTCCCCCACTTTATGGAGAGTTACATGGCGTTAAAGCTCGTGTGGTCCCCACGTTAAATATCCTCTCAAGGGAGGTTATCTGAGGGTGGGCCCCGCCACCATAACCTCTCATGGGTGGTTAGGGTGTGGTGTCCCCCACCCCCAACCTCCACTTAGAGGTTTTAACCACCACAATATAAATAATGTAACATATTTATTTAAATATATTTTAATTAAAAAACCAAAACCTAACTTCCATTCTTGTTAAAACGCAATTTCGGTGAAGGCCTAACTAAGAAATCACTGATGTTGAGAGTTCAATGGTGCCCTTGGATTTCAGTTCCGAGAACCGGTTCAAACGATATAAAATACCATTCATACATTTACTTAATGTACCCAAAAAAACATCAGAAATTGATTCCGAGCACACTAGGCCTCGGAATCAAGTGATGTATGAAACTACAGACTTGTAAAATTCCCATGAATTTAAGAAAACAATTTCCACGAAATTTATGGATTTACATTCTCCCCACCTCAGGGGTTTATGTCCCAGTAAGATACAACTCAGACTAATGGAAAAATGGGGCTACTAAGCATGAATCTAAGCCTCCCACTACCATGTGCTCTCCTAGAGATTCTTGTGCTGCCAACGTACTTGCACCAGAGGTATCGACCATCCACGAAGGTCCTCCTCCTGTCGATCTTCAATCTCTACTGGAACCTCCCTTAATGTCACCCCATCATCGATGTCTAGCTCCCTGTGGTCGATGATGTGGGATGGGTCATGCCCCTATCTCCTCATCTGAGATACGTGGAAGAAGTCGTGCACCCGGTGCAGCTGAGGTGGAAGAGCCAAGCGGTAAGCCACCTCGCCTACTGTACTGAGGACCTGGAAGGGTCCGATGAATCACGAAGATAACATTCCACCACAGCCATATCTCCTTAGACCTCATCAAGGTGAGATCCATAGAAAGACATGGTCACCATCATAGAACTCTAGTGGTCTCCATCTCCTATCATCATTGGACTTCTGCCTTCTCATTGCAGTCTTCATCCGCTCCTAGATGATGTTCACCTTCTCCGTCGTAGCCTGCACCATCTATGGTC
Organism: Viscum album; assembly: GCA_963277665.1. Classification (NCBI taxonomy): domain Eukaryota; kingdom Viridiplantae; phylum Streptophyta; class Magnoliopsida; order Santalales; family Viscaceae; genus Viscum; species Viscum album. The sequence goes on from OY728121.1 coordinate 2,063,302,794, forward strand.
CCTTAAGTGCTGACTACCCTAGGTCAGCCCAGCATAGAGGTGATCTTCAAGGTCGTCCATAAAGTTCCTCAAAAGGTGTCATCCCGATGGTGGAGTGGTTTCTCTTGTTATATGCAAACTCGACCATGGGTAAGTGATCCTCCCAGCTTTGACCGAAGTCAAGGACATGAGAACGGAGCATGTCATTGTGGGTCTGGATGGTCTTCTCAGTCTGGCCATATTTCTGAGGATGGAAGGAAGTTCTCATACAAATCTTCATACCAAAAGCTTCCAACAACCACTTCCATAGCCGGGAAGTAAGCGTGTGTCACGGTCGAAGACAATAGAATAAGTTACTCCATGAAAACGCACAATCTCTTGAACATAGAGGAGTACTATTCTCTCTACTGAACCCTGCACCCTGATCGGTGGGAAGTGGGCCGACTTGGTGAGTTGGTCAACAATCACCAATATCGAATCGTGACTTCTGAATGTACGTCGAAGACCCATCACGAAGTCCATGGATATTCCATCCCAGTTCCATAGTGGGACCTCTAAGGTTTGAACCAAGCTTGCTGGTAGCTGGTGCTCCGCCTTCACTTGCTGACAAGTGAGGCATCGTGACACAAACTCTGCTACTACCTTCTTCATTCCTGGGCACCAGTGTTTTCATCAGAGTTCCTGATACATCTTTACCACTCCTGGATGTACTGCTAATGGAGATGTGTTGAACTCCCTCAACACTTCCTCTGGAATTGAAACTCGTACCATGGTACATCCTCTAATTTGAGTGACGTGCTCCCCACCTTCAGAAAATCTTTTAGGTGCCTGCCCTGTGGATATCTGTGCACGTCACGTATTACAGTCAACTTCCCCACACTGTGACTTCCTGACTTGTTGAAGAAGTTGAGGAGTGACTTTGAGAGACTGTAGAATGGCGGATCAATCATTATCCACAAAGGATATCTTCAACGCGGCCACCTGCTCTGTCGCCTCTCCTAGCAGTTGAATGCCATATCTCCTTCTGAGAGTATCTACTAAAATGTTCCCCATTCTATGAGTATATACTATCTCAATGTCATAGTCCTGTAGGAACTCAATCCCACACCAATGTCTCCGGTTCAGGTCATTCTTTGAGTAGACACACATGAGACTATTGAGATTAGATTGAACCGTAAACTATTTTCCCAACTATATATGGGTGAGTCTAGACAATTGTAAATAACATGATTACAAACTTCTTCACCTACGTTGTACCAGAGCTACTAGGATTTATCATTTTCTGAAAATAGAAATCCGGTCTTATCCTCTGGATGAACCACGTACTTTGCCTAATACAGTCATTCCTAACATGAGCGGTACTACTTCATGCCATGGATGAAGTCAAAAGGCCTCGATGATACTACCATGTGATCCAACAATTACTCTCGCCTCCAAGTGTTGAGTTACACTTTCGGCTTCAGTGTGTGGTCACTGGGTCCCCTCCAGTAGAAATCTCGAATGTGAGGGTCAAGTCAACAGTTTTAACCGGAACCTCTCAGTATAAACCTCAAAAAAGGAAGTAATGAAAATGTCACAAGGATAAGTGTCATTTATTAATGCAGGTAAAAGTAGAAACAGAAAAATATAGGACCAAAAATGACATCAATGAAGCCAGATGCATCATGAAAAAAGGCCTCTATGCCTGGAGCTAGTCTCTCTCCTATCCATATTCTCTCGGAGCTCGAGATGAACTGTCTAGGTGTGATATTAGTACTACTCGATGACTATGAACACCATCAACTGATGGACCTACTCCACTACCTCGTCTAACTCTTGACTGATGCTCAAGCACCTACCACTTCTTCTTTCTTGCTGGCTCCTCTAATGCCTGCGGATCAAACGTGTGGGGATTCAGATAGTCATGCGCTCGGTGACCCCATTCCCTACAGGAAAAACATACCCTTCTCTGTTCATAGCACCCTCGGCCTTGGGTTCCCCGCACCCCTGATGCCACATATTGGGGTCATATTACAGTAGATCAGACCCACTTGTGATCCCCATGTCGTCTGCCTACTACCTGCTACAGATGTCTCAACCACTCTTGGAATGCCCTGAGGCATATGTAGTAGATCCTAAGAAAGCATATAACGTTGAGTCTCTGGTACAAACTCCACCCTGGAAGGACCCTCGAAGATCCCTCGGGTGAGGGTCGCATCATTGTAATACTAGAGCATCAGGCTCCACCACATTTCAGTTGATCCCTAAAGGAGACTAACAACTAGGTGCACCATCAAGTTAGCGGGTGTACCACCTGTGTGGAAAACTTCTTCTTCGAACTCCAGCTAGTACCCAGCCATCTGAAAATATGTCTCACCTCGAAACCTCAAAGGCCTCTATTGCAGGAATCCATGCAATGCCCTCAAGTGGAGCACACCCTCTGATACTGGGGCTAGTGGAAACGGTAGCCTAGCAGGTTGTGGTGCCACTTTTGCCTCCGCTGTGATGGGGCCCTGAACCGAGGCCTCATCGCTCAGTGGGATACTATCCCACTCTCCACTCGGAACCCACGCTGACTGACTAAGTGAATACATAATGAAAATAAATAGGTTTTCAATGATCAAAAGTATACCTGGTGGGCTAACTCAATGTGATCACAATTAATACTTTTCAAAAGAAACACACACACAATCAGTGTTTTCGTGCACTGAGTCAGAAATCAGAAATCTGAGTCCTAGTGTGTGGATACGTCAGCTTCCGCACCAACACCTGTTTCCTTAAGCTGATAACCACACCCAAAACACTTAACACTATTGCTGTTAAAAGAATAAGAGGCCAATTTATACAGTAGAATTGACACCCCTGATACCAATTGGTCACAGCCCATCCTCGTGTCCTGTTTTGTGACTACCCCAAACCTGCCTTCCATAGGCCAGGGGCTAGCAACTAGCACCAAAGGAGAATCCCTGATATAAAGGGAAAGCATTTCATTTAAACCTGTAACACACACAGTTTGAAAAAGCAGTAGATGAATCAAGTACTAATATAGAAAAGAAATGTGTTCTCAAAGTAACTAGGCCGATATACCCAACCAACTAAATTAAAAAAATAGTATAAGTAAAAAAGGGAAAATAACTCCTAGATCGTCCACCGGGAAATCCTACTAGAAGGGTTGGTACAGAACTCGAAAAACTCGTCCCTAGGGTACGTCCCATCTAGTCCAGCTCCGAGCAACCTCTTGTCTGTCACCCTCAGCCTCGATCACTGAGGACTGTCGTCTACACAGAACACAACAAGGTGCTGGCGAAGTCTGTGTAGGGGTGAGTATTACAATACTCAGTAGGGGACCAAGAGACCCCCGAAGGTCTCCCAGAATCCACTGAGAATTATTCTCAGTAAAATTATACAATCACAAAGTATCATCCATCCTTACTTTGAAATATTCCCATACATATACCTAAGTTACCAATCACAAACCAGATCCAACTTTTGAGCCCAACCACATTCCATTCAACAAGTGTAGAAACACTCCACAAAGAAAGTGCAACACAATGTGTATCCCACAGGTACAGCTCACATAAGAATTCCACATGGGCTTCACCACAACAAATCAATCATGAAACATCAACGAAGAAACATCCACCCTTAATTAGGTATATGCCCATACATATATCTAAGTCATTATGGGTACACATCTCATACATGAGGTAAACATGAAGGAAATGAATCAGCTCAAACCAAGTATACACAACTTAAAAGAGATTAAGAGATGATTAGTTGTAGCCACTGAATTATCTTTCACTATCGAAAGACTGATATCTATAGGAACATAAAACAACAGTCTGTCGATGATGTCGATATTACGTGGGATCCCGGTAAAATAGTCGTTGTTGTCGAACCCATGGAGGATCCTGGTCCAGTCTCATCATGGTCGAACCCATAGAGTATCCATGTACAGTCTCATCATTGTCGAACCGAGGATGGATCCATGTCCATTCTCATCTCTATCGAACCCACAGAGGATCCTATCATCTCAGTCGCATCCAGCCAAAGGGTTCTCGTACACAACATGCTCGATTCATGGAGGGTCTGCTCCTCGAGCTACGTGTCAATACATCAAATACAATGTATACTGATTTTATGTAACCTATAGTTTCAACTCATCATAAATAACCCAACGTGATAGACATCACGTCAATCAGACGGCTGGTCTGTGAGTTATTGGAATTTCCATTTCAAGGGCTAGGTCGGTTTTTAGGTTCAAACCACCCCTGCTGTACCCCAGCTACGTCCAAAGATCAAGTGGGGTATCCCAAAAGAACCGTCATCTTCTATACCTTCCATCTCCGTATATGGTTTGTTATTTGGACACACGTAGCCCAAAATATTTGCGGAAATGGAAAAAATGGCCATGGAGGGTCCGAGTCCGGTCCGACCCCGTCAGACCGCCAGGCCCGACCAGGTCCGGACTGGGGTTCGACCCGATCCGAAGGTCCGACTTGGTCCAAGGAAGCATTCCGGCATGAGGTGGATGCCCTAGGGAGACCCGAAAGTTTTTGGCCCGACCGAGAGTGGCCCGACAGAGGGTGGCCCGGCCATGGGCGGTCTGGCCAAAGGTGGCCCGATTGGTTGGCCAAGGGGCTCGACTGGCTGGCTGGGTCACTCGGCTAGCTGGTTGTGTGGCCCAACTATCCACGTGGGTGTGTGGGCGGGGGGTTACACCCCTCTGTTTCCTTGATCTAAACTAGGGCTAGGAGCCGGTTCAGTTTTCCCATGGGACCCAAGGGGTCCCGCCTTGTCCGACTAGCCGAGCGGTCAGCCGGTTTCGCAACAGCGGCACGACGTGATGGCACCGTGCACCTACTCCTCCGCCTTAGCCCGCCTTGGCTGCGACCCACCTACACAGCACGACATGATGGTGTCACACCCCCTCCGTCGTGGACTGGCCTGGCCACGACCACCTAGACCTCCGCGCGGCGCGGGGGCGCTGCACCTCCTCCTCTGTGGCCTAATTTGGCTGCGGCCCTCGGCTCCTCTACGCGGCACGACAGTGCCGCGACTTTCGAGAAACCCGACAGTTTTGCGCCACCAATATCCTTCGTGGTCGGCCCCTCGCCAGCCGCTACTACTCTGCTCCACAGTCATCAATCAAACGAGATAGAAAAAAGGGGGAGGTTCGGTCATGTTCTTATGGTGCGAGCCCTCCTCATTAAGGAGGTTTCAATATGCATTCCTCAATCTATAAATTCAACGACGTTGACTGAGAATAACATAACTACTCAAAACCCCCTACCTCGAAAGACGATCATTGATGGAGTCGCAGGAAGGTGGCATCATTTCATCAACCTCAGAAGAAGAAGAGTTCGGTGAAGACGAGTCAAAGATGACATCATCGGTGTTCTTCATGTGAGGCGGTGCTTCAACTTCTTTCCCTGGTTGAAGAGGAAAGAAGATGTACATTGAGGAGTCCAAGGAAGAATTTGATGATGGGAGGATTTCATTAGTATTCATCGAATTATTTGTTGGAGTGTATATGTTCCCCTAAGAGCCCTTCCTCTCCCAATATTCCTCCAACAAAAATAAAAGATTCCAAACCAAGAATGAATTAATAGATCGCTGCTTATTCCAATTTTTTGGGATGAATTCAAATAGTTCCAATTAATTAAATTAAGAGTTTAATAAATTAATTGTGTGGGTTGGAACACAAAATTCATGGGGGATGTTCAAGGGTTTCCCCCACTTTATGGAGAGTTCCAAGGGGTAAAAGCCCATGTGGTCCCCGCATTAAATATCCTCCTAATGGAGGTTATGTGCAGATGGGCCCCACCACCATAACCTCCCACGAGAGGTTAAGGTGTGGTTTCCCCCACCCCAACCATCACTTGGAGGTTTTAACCACCACAATAAAAATAAAGTTACACTTTTATTTTTATTTAATTTAATTAAAACCCCCAAAAAAACATCCATTCTCGTAAAAACGCAACTATGGTGAAGGTCTCACTAAGTAATCAACGATGTTGCGAGTTCAACGGTGCCATCAGATTTCAGTTCTGAGCACCATTTGAAAAGATATAAAATCATGCTCATATGTTTACATAACGTACCCAAAAAAATCAGAAATTGATTCCAAGCACATCGGGCCTCGAAATCAAGCGCCGTCAGAAACTGCAGACTCGTAAAATTTCCATGTATTTAAGAAAAAAATTCCACTGATTTTCTGGGACTTTAAATCATAGTTACCATAATATTGTGTCCCACATGGCTAACATACGATGTACCCCTCATGGCATCCTTATAATGTAAGTATCGTTGTTACAATTGGAATGTCCAATAGGGTAAACTTCCAACATTAACCAATCAATTGTAGGGTTATCAAGGACTAACCAATATTTTGATTATAACAGATCCACATGACATCATAAACAATACCCATTTACCCTATAATTGAAAAAAACATGAATATTGGAATGAAAACACATTCATTCAGAAAAATCACATATTATCAAAGAATGCAAAAAATATATAACAAAAAATTTTCCTTCCAAAATAACAATTTAATATTATAATGTATTCATAAAACCATTATTTTCATATTGAAGGGGGAAAATCATTTCCTACCATATATTTTAAAAAATATTATTTTCAAAATAATTAAAATTGACATTATGTTCGATTTTTAAAGGAAAGTCTCATACATAATATATTGATGATATCCATTTTTTAAAAAATTTGAGACAAATTAAAAAAAAATTATTCAATAAAACATACTATTAATTTCAAAAACATGTATATGAAATGGAAATTTTTTAGAAAATAATTCTTTAAAAATTTAAAATCATAGGTTTTTGGGTAAATTAGCCCCTTACCTCATGATTTAATTACATAAAACATGTACAAAACAAATATAATCTATTAAATAATTATATAAATTTATTCATTAAAAATGTTAAGCATTATGATATAATATATTTCCTCTAACGTCATATTATCACAAGATTTTTAATGATATTTAGTTTTTAACCTTGTTTGGGTTGTTAACTTCAATGTTTTTTCATATATATCATTTCATTAATATCACAGTTATTTTTAATTGGATATAGATAGATTTATTACATAATTATATTAATTTCATAAATATAATTCTGAATAATTTATAATAGTTTTATAACAATTATGAAATTTTTAAAAATGAAAATGAATCGTATCGCATCGTGGATATGGTAGGTCACATGTACGCATGGGTGGTAGTATCATTCCATTAGTTGTTGAAAAAATAAATAATTGGGCGGTATAATAATTTTATATAATTAATATCCTTTGAAATTATCAATATATATTTATTATATCAATCATTATAATGATCAATGTAATTTAGTGATGAAAAACAAATCACACCATTGTGTTGAGGAAATATGTCGTATATATATAAACATTGTATTTTAGTCATAGGATGGATAAAAAGTTTTAATATGGTTATCCCATAATGATAATAAAAATATATGAATAGATTTTATACTGTATTTGTTACTATATCATTGAAACAACACATTATGTTGAAGTTGACAAATAAATAATTATGAATGTGTTTTTACAGATGATTACCTCTTATTCAGATGACTTCCTTTAGATATATTATTATGGGAAATTTGGTTGGTCATTCGGAATGTCTATAAACACAAGATATTGAATAATGATGTTGGAAAGAAAAATTAATTGGTTATTTTCGATATGTAAGGATTATTGGGGTGAATCGAAATGAGGGAAGGAGATCCATTTTATAATTGAGGTGAGAGGAACCTTTGAAGATCCACTAAATATTAAATTATAATAAATTCATTTTCTATCCAAATACAAAAATTGAAAATATATTAGAATATAATTTTATATAATTTTTAACACTGTTCATCCAATTTTATTTTTTCATTTTATCTTTTTATTTTAATCCTTATAATTTTGATTGACCTTAGTGAACTTATTTTAATTTTAATTTTATTAACAATTTACTTATTATTACAATGTGGAAATATTTTTATAATAAAATATAAATTGTAACATAAATAAGAATTTTATGACATTAAAGGGAAAGTCATATTTTTACTTTATTTTATTAGTATCTATGATTTTTATATAACATAATAAAATATTATTTTGATAAAATTCATTAGTATTAATTTTGACCCTGTATAATTAAATGTCCATAAGAAAAAAAACAACATAAATTTGAAAGAAAACATTTAATAAAACCCTATGATTTTATATGAATAACAAATATTCAGGGATAACCATAATTAATAGAATTTTTTTCATTTTATTATTTTTAATATAATAAATTTAACTATTTCATTATTATTATAATTATGCATCATCGTTGTACTATTATTTAACATAATTACATCTTCAGTAAAAATTTAAACAAAATACCACGATGTATACAAGTCATCTATCATTCAAAATAATATATATAGATAATGGTATCTAGTGAATAACACAGTAAACATAATAATATACCTATTAAAAATATGAATGTGGAATCTTATTATATTCATTAAATAAAAAGTAATAAAAATCATAACCACTTCCATATGGTCTCAAATGTATTGAATAATTTTATTTCAGTAATATATGTTTACTAAATTCACAAATTAAAATTATAATCCTTCACAACCTATCATTTTTCCTATGTGGTATCATTAAAGATATTCTGGCTAAAGATACAAACATTTTGTGATTTTCAATGATTTTAATAATATAAGTCATTTTTACAGATCAGTCTTCACTCGAAAACTCAAATAAAGGAAAATTGGAGATAACGGTCAAATATAAACCATCCAATAATAATGGGTCATGTTTTAGTGTAAATATTTAGTTCTTATCATTTTATTTGTAACCAAATTACCAAAATGACCATTTATTGTGGTAAAAAAATGTCAAGGTTACAATTCTTATTGGCTAGAAATATAGAGTACCTATTTACTAAATTTCGAACACATGATTAAAAATATTCAATCAATAATTTAAAACTATAGTCATATAATATGTAGAAATTAATTTAAAATTTGACCAGTAAAAACCAATGCAAAAATAGTTTTTTGAAAAAATTATTTTTTAAACATAATTTTTTTTATACTAAATACAAGTATAATATCAATTTAAATAACTATAATTGGGTTAATTTTTTAAAAAATAACATATATCAATTGAAAACATATATGAAATAAAATCTTATCTTATTAATACTTGTAAAATATTACTTTTAATGAATGTCATTATTTTATGATATTCATTGGAAAATAAAACATATTAGAAATATATGAAAAATCAACCACATTAAATTTTATTATTCTTATTTAACATTGGTGTTTTTTTTCAAATAAAATTTTAAAATTTAAAAAAAAATTAAAACAAGTTATGCATCAAAAGGCTTCCAAACATCCTATAGAAATATACTTCTTTTCTTCTATAAAATTGTAATTATTTTTCTGTCAGGTATTGAAAATAATTAAGATGAATTTAAAACATTAAATTTATTATATTCTCTTTGTATTTCAATATTAAAATCATAAAATTGTTATTTCTAAATTTTATTAGTACAAAACACATAGCTAACATTTAAATATTTTTTTACAAAAGGATTACATTTTATTTTCATAAAGAGATTTATTTTTACTAAAAAATAATTATTCAAAATGATTTATATATATATACATGTGTAAAACAAATAATAAAAATTCATATAGTATTGTTCATACCCAATATTATAATTTCTAGTATAAGATACTATCAATTAAAGAATAATATTTAATTATGCATTTTTATTTGTTGTGGTATATCTTGTATGCTATCGATCATTGAATTTAATTTTTAAAAAGTCTAGATCTATTGAATTCTATTACATTTAATAATTTTTGTCCTATGAATTTGAAAATTTCAAGAATCAATGTTTTTAATTATTTGAAATACCATTTTCTTCAAACCAGCATTGGAAAAATAAATAATTAAGCTTTCACATTAAAATAATGAATGGGAAGTATGAAAGATTCATACTATAATATATAATAGTATTCTATGTAAGAAATCATAGGCATTAATTATAATCAAGAATATATATTTCAAATAGACTGTCACAAGGAACTTTTTGTTTATAATGTTATGTATCAAAATTACAATAAATATGTTACTGGTCAAAAATTTCATTACGTTATTAATAACAAAAGTCAATGGATAGCATTTTTTCTAATAATCCATACATTGAATTCATTTATTATGTTTAATCCTAAACTAAAAAAAATTATATTTATTCTAAGGTATGTTTTCACTATTTAACAAATTTCCACCACAAAATAATCTATTTCTTTCTACGATGAGTGGTTTAGATGAATTTCTCATGACATAACCAATGGAATAAACTTCTAGATAGTCACATAATCATAGAGTTCTTAAATATATATTTCTCCAATGATAATAATATATCCAAAAAAAAATTTAACATATATAAGACAACTCCACAAAAATAAGAGACCTTTAAATTTTGAAAAACTACTTCAATCTAGAAAAATCCATAGTGACACCATAAGATCAACATAGATCATTCAATATATAACTATCCATCAAATTAATCAGAAATATTCAATCTAATATTGAAATACAACAATCATAATGATTATATGTCATAGTCTTACATGATAATTTTAACTTCAATTGACATCAATCATCCTTAAATTCTCTTTCAAAAATTTAATTTCATAGATCACATGATCTGCAAGATATTCCAATCATTTTTATAAATCACTTCAATCACCATTAATTCAAATTGATTTCACATGTGATTCCAAAATATAATTGAACTGATTGTCCAAAAATTAAATCCCATAGTTTTATATTGACTATTACCTAATAAGATTCCCAAAATATTGAATGTCTTCTGAAATAACACCGATCACTGAATCTGTTTCAGTAAAAACATATGTACCCAAATTGTGACACCACACAATTATCTAAGAAAATAATATATCCAAAAATACTACTATTCCCCTAAAAATTTAAATAAATAAATCATCCAAATATTATTCAAGTAAACGTATCATCTAAATTAATATTAATAATATATGAGGATATCTATAACTCTTATGAAAACCCCTCAAGAAAACATTTTGACCTATAATGATTCATAGAACCTAATTTAATAACAAGTGTACTATCTCGACATTAAACATAAATTATTATCATTTTTTAACTATAAATCACATTCCATTCAAAAAATTCTTTCACATTAAGAGATATTTATATTTATTACAAACTCTTAAATACTAAAATTGTAAATTACATGATGGAACATCTATAAAGTATCTATTTTTTGCTAAAAGAAATGTCCATAACAAGATGTCTTTTCTTTAAAATACTAAAAAACCTATTATCATTACATAAACCATTATCTTACCCTCACATAAACCCTATAAAAAATATTAATACTTGATATGAGAAAACAATTATTGAGGGACATGAAATGAAAAAATTGAAATCATTAATCAATATTTTCTTATAAAAATTATCATTTGAACATAAACCTAAAAAAATCCCTTCTAATGGTATGAGATTTATGTATAAAAAATGTATGTATAATAAATCATATAAGTATTTTGGGGAATTATTTTTTTTATACATTCATTTTCTGTAACCGTCATAGCTACCATAAGATTTTAACCCTTACATCTACCTTTTGATTCTACCTTTGACAATACCTTATGATGTAATAATTATAGTTAAACATGGAATAACCATTATGGTCAACATATATCTTTTCCAAATCCATTAATAAGATATCATGGACCCACCTGACTTTGGATTATATTGTTATAACCAATCATCATTAAAAATTCCTCAGAACCTTTACAAAATCATCAAACATTAATACTTTCTTTAAAAATGATTCCCCATGAAAAAAAATATTTTCAAAGAATACTTCCCATGTAGAAAAAGAAAAACTATTATTTGAAAATAACTGTGTAATCATGAAAATGTGGCTTCATAACATTAATTTATCATGAAAGTGGTAAAATATTCTCATGTTTTATATTATAAAAATATATTTTTAAATTTTATAAAAAGATGTATTAAAATGATTATATTAAAGGAAGGTCCATTACATGAAACCCTAAAGAGATCCATTTATGAACAAAATTGATAAATTTATAAAATTTACTTTTCAAAAACATTTTTAAAACATTTTGACAAACATGGACATGGAGGGTACTTGTTTTATAAAAAAACATTAAATCATTTATAATGAGGTGTTATTTTGTAAAAATTATCCCTTACCCATTGTTAGCCATCATTAAAATGTGATCAAATCTCTTGTATAATTGTTTTAATAAAATTATAAATTTATTCCACTGATATAATAATAAATTTGATATCATATATGATCCTATAATATCCTCTAGTCACTCGTTTGTTAATAGTATTTTGTTATTACCCTATTTTCGTGTGTTAAATACCTTTTTTAACATGTATTCTATGTATTTATTTTATTTATTCCTTTGAAATGTATATATATCAACAACATATTGTATTATATTTATGCTACAAAAATTTATTAAATATTACATTAAAATAAAATAATTGAATTAAATTATATATATAAAAATTAGACAAAAATGTAGTTTTTAATTAAAATGCACCATATTTCATGATTCATTAAAATATTAAATTTTCCTAAATATTACCAAAAAAATCAATAAAGTTGATTTTTTATGTTTCACTTCAAAATATGAATTATATTATATTAAAGATGTAATATAAAATTGTAAATAATTTTATTTAAAATACATTCCCCATTAAAAGGTGGTAATACTATTTTTATGAAAACATATGTTTTAATGTGTAATATTAGGTCTATATTATCTTATGCATATCAATAATATGGATGAATATAAAAAATATTTTATTAATATAACATTTATATTTCATTAAAATCATTTAGTAATTTTTATTAATATTTTTAATTATATTATTTCTTCATTGTAATAATAAAAATAATAGTATTTCATTTTATATTAAATTTATTATTATTTTCCTTTATCATTTATCAGTTAACCATGATGTCATTTTATATATATAAAAACGAAATATTTTTATATGTTTGATAACACTATTCATAATGGATTGTTTATCTCTTATTATACCAAATAATAACATTTTTATAATATATCATTGTTCGGGGAAAATCAGTCTTTAATAAAACAAAAGCTATAGAGGAAGGTAGCTTATTTGTTTAACACGCGCTAACTAAGTGATTCTTAACATAAATTGCATATAATATATTTAATATTATTAATATATTATAATGTATTTGGATAAAATATAATCTTACTCTCCTGGTGTGGTGTGTCATACATGATGTCACATACAAGGTTATTACATTAGTTTTAGGGGGTTTCAAATTCTCCCCAGTATAATTAAATTTCATCAACACAATTTATAAATGATCTTGGTAATAGATTTTTACATACATCATACATTGAAATCCCATTTCTGTAGAAGTGTTCAGAAAACATCTTATTGAAAATCGAGAATGGAATGTAAAATTCTCACATTGAATATCATGTATTTAGCTCTCTATGTATGAGAACATTAGTTGAATTTAGAGATATATAGTCAGAGAAAAACAGAAATATTTATATGCAGTGAATGGGGTCCTCAATAAGATACAAGTCAATGATCGGTGGAATATTGAAGACATCAAATCTATAAATATGAGATGATTTATAAAACCATTGCTTCAAATGAAATTAATGTATTAGGAAAAAATATATTTTTTAATGTTTCATAATTATTTTTCTGACCATGAATATAATGAAATATTACTACTTTATAGGTTTCAATTTCATATTAATACTCTTAACTTCTGGTTGTTCATTGGTGAAATTCTAATTCATCCTTTTTCTATTAGAAATTAATTACCCAAACATGAATTTTCTTTTCATATTACCTAAATCACTAACAGAAGATTTTAAATGATCGTAATAGTGAAAAGTGTATCTATTTGTCCTTATCTATCTTCCGAAACTAATATGGTTAATAGATTAATACCTAATCCAAAAAATGTATATGACTATTTCACAATTATCAATTATTGGTCAAAATTTTTTACTAAAAAAATGAAAAATTAACAAGGATATTGTGTATGTCAGTGGTTCGCGTGGAACACATATCTTCCTTTTGTCATGGGTTCAAGACATGTGGACTTGCCTTATTTAATTAGTTTTCATCTGGATATAGGTTGTCCTTTTATTTAAAAAAATTAATATAATGTCAGTAATTAATAATATGTACATCTTTGAAATTATTTTTATCTCTATTTGGAATTTTAACTATGGTTTTGAATATAACCTCAATACACCAACCAATTTATTTTGACAATAGGACTTTATTAGTCTAAGGGTTATCCATATTATTATTTTTATGATTTTTAATCATAAAACCATATATTCAATATAAAACTCCATGGGTTTCACCTATGATATTTATTATCATTATCTATTCAAATACAATATAATAGTTTGCGAAGGGAATTTCTATTATCCTAAAAATATACCATGGTAGTGTCAAACCAGGTGCACAGTAAGGATTGTTTCCCTATTCTAGGTCACCTTGAGTTAGGCCTGGAACACCTTGTTGGAGTTGTGACTCATAGGTACATTTTTTTCATAACCATGTGAACTTGTAGTATCCAGACAGTGATTTATCTCTCGGAAGACTCATAAAATCTATAATTACAAAAATACTAGGGTGTTCGTCAATACTTATCCTCAAATTCTATCTCAGGATTAAGTTCTATAACCTATTTTTTCCCAACAATAGTACCTCTGGAAAATATTAATCATCCATTGATACCAACTATAGTGACCCGACCATATATAACCTGAATTCAATGTCTACAATCAATTACATTGGTATAATCTTAATTAATCAAGCCCCGATCGAATGATCAATTTAGTTGTATGGGTTAACCAAATACAATAATTGGTATTGTATTAAAAATTAAAATACTAATTACAAAATATATATATATATATTTCTTCTAAAAGACAAAATTAGCAGCAAACTCTAATCCATCTTGCATATTCCTACATTTCAATCAAACTACATTTATAGGATTCCTAGGGTATTAAACAAATTATGTGTGATATTAAATGCTAAGTAAGGGAAAAATTTAGAAGATTAAATATTTAATAAATGAAACTAATAAATATTGAAAATAACTAAACACACAATCAATTTAAAAAATAAAATTTCATAGAGTTGAATAAATTTTATTAAAATGTAATTATTGGATATACATGCTACTCAAATATCGAGTTAATGAAAATTTTATATTAAAAGGTGTGAATTTAAAATGCATTCCACTGATCAATGAACTTAAATGAAATTTATCCATTGATATTTTGACACAAAATCTCATGGATTAATAATAACTAAAACCTCAATGATGGAAATAATTTCCTAACATATTTCATGATTATGGAACATGTGGACCTATTACTATCAAGGACTTTCACAAGAGTATTTAAAACTAATTTTACTATCCAATTTTTGAAACAATTTTTCAAATGATAACCTTTTGTTGCATAAATGGGAATTATAAATTCTAGGCGCCACCTATGACTGCCTGTCAAAATCATTCCTCATATAAAATAATAGAAATAATATGCCTTATCAAATAATTGCATTAAATGAAAATTAAATATTTTATCGATAATCCCCATGAAGAAAAAATATGAAATAATATCATAAAAATAATTAAATTCATGGTATAACATGTCAAAAGGAATTATATACACCATATAGAATGAATTAGGTGTTAAACACTACAATATGACTCAATGAAATGAAATTGATATGAAATACCTTACAAATTATTTAAAAGATCAAAAAGTGTTATTCATCAAATTGAACTTCTCAATAAAATGAAAATAAATTTCTTCTTTATATAATATATCAAAATTTGATATCGGTACACCACACAATATAAGTAAGTGGTGATTATGATATTTCTCTCACGGATGTCAAAAAATATACAAATACTTACTTTGAGTTTTCTTTCAGGTGAACATCGTTTATCATTATATATAAAAAACTTTTGTTAATTTTATATTTTCTCCAGATCCTTTTTAATGTTTAATTATTCTTTTACTTCACTTATTACCATGTTTTGAACAAATACTTTAACAATTAATTTTATGTTGAGGGTTTCATCAAAATTCGATTTATGTATTAAAATAAATTTTTTTGGTCAACTATGTTCAAATGTATTAATAAATACTATCTCTAAAAAATTCATGAATTCATTATCATATGCAGTCAATATATATTTATATATAATAATCCCTAATATTTTGGAGAATAGAAATTAACTGCACCGTTCATGGAGATTGTATGTGGTACGTACGCATGAACTCTACATTCATTTCATTGTTGTATATGAATTAAATGATAAAAATGTATTTTATAAGTCCATTATTATATTAAAGTAATAATTTTATTTTTTTTAATAAAACCATCCTCTATACATTCCATTTATAGTGGGAAATATTAATATCACATTGATGGGGTAGTAGTCCAAACTTCCCCAAACAAAATTATCATATTTACAAAACATGGAATAAATAATGGAATGCGTTAAATTATAAGCATACAATAATTATAAAAAATATATTTATTATATATAATAATATTTTCCATCATATTGGCCACCATGGGAGATGGTATTGAAATATTGAACAATAATTTTTTCGTAGGTTGGTAGTTCTATAGACATAGAAATAGTATATTCATTACCCAATAAATAGAGTTGTGAGTAATTGTAGGATTAAAACATACCATAAAATGATCCTAGTATATTCAGGATAATGGTTTTGTTATGTATGCAAATAATAGTACCATTATAGGGAGTATAGAAAGAAAATGAAACTAAAAATAAAGAGAGAAGATGCTACTAGTTAATCAGGTATCTTATTTTGGTTTATAGAAAAATTCTTCCACAAGAGGATTTTGATCCTAAGGGACACATATAGGATTATGGGAGGGGATTTTGGGAGTGGATTGGGCTGATCATGGTAGAAACAAATGGTTCTTGATGTGTGATTATTAAAGAAGATTGGTTACCTTTTTATATGAGAGGGGATCAACACCCCATGAAACACTTAAAATATTAATTTAATATAAATTAAATTTCCATTACACATGGTCCCAAAACCATTTAATTCAAATATATCAGTATTTTTGGTCACATTCCTATTATAAAATTAAAATTATACATGTTTTTAATATTTTTTTACTCTATTTATTTTTGTTTTTATTCTTTATTTTATGGTTTTTTAATTTACTATGATTTCATGTAATTTAAAATTTATTAATTAATTTAATTACAATTAAATGAAAAAGACAGAAATAATGTACCATTTATGACATATTTGAAATTATACTATCAATTTGGCTGAATATTATATTTTTAGTAATTCTATTACATTCAATAAACTATTTTTTATGTTATGAATTATGTTAATTTTGGAAAAATTCAAAGTAAATTTTTTTTTAAAAAATAATAACAACTGGATTCCATAGAAAAATAATTCATTAAATAAATAGAAACATTACATATTGATCCATAAATTTCATGGATGGAATCATATAATTCAAATACTATTTCTTTTAATATATATATTATCATTTCTTTGATTCATTCTTTAATAAATTCATTATTTCATCATCAATTTGTCATTAAAAAATTTACTTATATATATTATAAATATTAAAAATAAAGTATAATCATATATGTAATTTTTTTACCTTTATAATGGATATTTATATTTAAATATTTCACTTATATATCCTCATATAATAGTTTATTTCTAATAATAGACATGTTTATTCCATTTTTTACATTAATTACTATTAATTGTTATAAATTTCTTAATCACACCCAAGTGGCATAAAAAGGAAAAACATTCAGGCCAAAAAATGGTTTTTTTCCAATACTAATCTAATTATGTTAGTACAAGTGTTATGGTAGTTTTATATTGTTATAATTTTATTTTTACCTTTATTTACCATATTTTCCTTTAAATAGTGGTAATAAAATTATTTCCAAAATTACAATTCATAATGTCCAAAAATAAAATAGAAATATATAAAACATTTTTAAATTTTTATTCCAAATATTTAAGAAATGATTTAATATTTAAAATACATTAATGGTAGAAATTAATTGAAAGTTCATCTCACTGACAGAATAAGAAAACATGTTTTTTTATGTAAAATGTTCTATTGGTCACATATTTTATATATTCAATTTCATTGTTAAATTTTATCCAATGAAAAATATTTTATTAAATGAAAAAATATTAATTAAATTTTACTTCAAACCAAATAAAAAGGATAATCTATCTATATAAAAAAACTTTGATGAAAAGGATGTTTTTAAATACAATGCAGTATATTTCAATATTAATTAAAACATGAAAATTATCAAAGAAAATACCAAAAACTGAAACATGGTAAATTTTGATGCACCTATTCCAAATTAAGTGTTTATTTTATAAAATTTATCAAATACAATTCTAAAAATTTGGATCTAAAAAAGGACCTCTAATAAAAGGTGTTAAAACCACTTTTACGAAAATATATTTTTTTGTGTAATATTAGCATTGTTTTTAAATTAAGAATATCAATCCTAATGGATGTATATCAAAAACTATTCTATTTTTGTAACATAAATATTCCAATAAAATCATTTACTAATTTTAATAACATTTTTATGATGATAAAACACCATTAGAATCATAAATATAAGAATATTTCTTCTTTTATCCAATTGATTCTTAATATCATTTATCTTTAATTGGTTACCCATGAATTAATTTTATATTTGAATAAAAAATATATTTTTATATCTTAGATAAAAATATTCATAAAAAATCATATAAATATCTTTATATAAAATCATAATATTTTAATAATATATAATTGATTGGCGAAACTCAGTATGGAATACAACAAAATCTAAATGGAAGTTACATGTAACACACACTAACTCAGTGTTGGGTGAATTGAATTACTTATAATGTATCTTAAATAGTATATATATATATTTTAATGTTTCTTGTTATAATATTATCTTACATGCTTTGTGATCCAAGTCATACATTATATCGAATTCAAGGTTCTTACATTAGATTTCAGCGGCATCACATTCTCCCCACCTTATTTAAATTGATTCCCAACAATTTAATCTTGATCCTAGTAATATATAGTTTGTTACATTCAACATTAAAATCCAACATTGGTAGAATATTAAAAAATCTTATTCTAAAGAAGAGCTTTTGGAAGGTATATTCCTCACATGGAAAACCATGTGATTAGATCTCTATGTTTAAGAACATTAGGGGCATGTAGAGATACATATATAAAGGAAAATCAGGAATATAAATAGGTAGTTAATGAGGTAATCTATAAAAAAATTGATTGATCAGAGGAATGTTGTGTGTCCCAATTAATAAAATATGAGATCATTTATAAGAAAATTGGTTCTTGAAAAATTATGGTATTAAGAGAATATATATTTTTTAATGATCTATAATTATTTTACTGAGCAAGAATGTAATGAAATATTTATACATGGGAAGTTTCAATTTCATGTGAATAATCCTTGATTTTGATTGTTCATTTATCAAATTATAAATCATCCTTTTACTAATGTAAATATATTAGAAAAATATTAATACATGAAGCACTAAAAGACACATATAAATGTTCGTAAGAGTTGAAAGACTAAATATTTTTCCATAACTATCATCAAAAAATAACATAGTAAATAGATTAATCCCTAATAAACAAATGTGATACTACTAGTTCAAAATTAACATTTATTCATCAAATTGTTTAATGAGAAAAATGAAAAATTTAACAACAGAATCATATAGTTCTGTGGTTGGCATGAAACCCATATCATCCTTCAGTCATGGGTTTAAGACCACTGGTCATGCCAGAATTGATTGGTTATCAACTCGATTATAGGTTTTCATTTTATAAAAAACATTAATATAATTTCCAAAATTAATAAGTTGGACATCCTTAAAACTTTGTTGATCTCAAAAATGGTTTTTAACTATGATTTTAAATACAACCTCAATACTTATTCCATTTTTTTATATACCCACCATTTATTGGTATAAGTATTATCCATAACATCATTTGAATGACATCTAATCATTAAACCATATATTCAATGTAAATCTCCTTAGGTTTAATCAAGGTTATTTATTATTAATATTTATTCAAATAATATATAATGCCCTTGTAATATAATTTAGATTATCCTATGAATATTCCATGGTAGTGTCATACCCAGTGCATAGTAAGGATCTTTGACAAATATGATGTTACCCGGAGTCAGGCTCGGAACACCTTGTGAGAGTTGTGACTCTTAGGTACATATGGGCTACAAACACATCCGTTTTTAGAATACAGACAAGGATATATTTCTATTAATACACAAATAATCATAATTTACCCAAATACTAGATTGTTCTTCTATAATTATCATAAAATTAAATTTGAGGGTTATATTATCCAACTTATGTTTTAAAAAATATAGATCCCAAGGATACTACTATATGTTGTTTGATAAAAATAGTTGTGAACCGAACACATATATCCTAAATTTGATGTCTACAATCAATTAAATTGGCATGATTTCAAGGAATAAAGCCCCAATGGACTGATCAGTTTAGTAGTATTGGTAAAATAGACACATAAATGTGTATTGAATTACAATTGAAAACACTATTTACAATATATATTTTATTCTAAATGAAAAACATATATGATAATTTCTAATCCATCTAGTATATTTCCCTATACCATTCAATGTACACTTCTTGGATTCCAATGGAGAGAGACTTAATTATGTTGAGATCAAATTATCAGTAAAGAAAAAATATATATGAATCAATAAAGAATCATAGAGATTAATAATTATATTAAATTACTGAACACATATACCAGGTAATCATCAAACATTCAAGGAACTGAATAAAATGTATGGAAAGGTAATTACTGGAAATACATGCCTTTTAAATAAATGGATAGTGGAAAAAAACATGGAAATTGTATGAAACTATAACACATGACATTGATCAATGAACTGAAATGAAATTTTACAAATGATATGTTGATGCAAACTCACATGGATGAATAATAACTGAATCTATTTTGAGGGAAATAATTTCTTAATGGATATCATGTTTGCGGCACATGAGGATATATTAGCCTCAAATCCATTCAAAATTTGGATTAAAAATAATTGTAGAAACCAATTATTGAAATTTACCATTCGATGCATTGAGGGTCTATATAATGTCATGGCATCACCTGCCATTTCCAGTCTAAATCATTCCACATATCAAATAATCTGAACAAAATGTATTTTTGAATAACAAAATTGAGTGAAATAATATGAAATTTATCAATAATACCCATGAAGGAATAATTTTAAATAATATCAAGAGATTGAAGTGATTCATGATATAAAAATTCAAAGGGTAAAATATACACCATATAAGTGGAACCATTTTCATCACATTATAATACGCCTCAATAAAATTAAATTGAGATGAAATCCCTTACACATGAATAGAAATATCCCTAAGATATTATATTAATATGAAACATCTAAATAAAATTAATATAATTGAATTTATTATATAATATATCAAAATCGATGGTACGTACACCACATAAAATACGTATGTGATAGTTATGATATTTATCTCATGGATGTTAAAAAGTGAGATGAGAATCCTTACCATGAGTATAATTTCATGCAAATGTACTTTATATTCTTTCATAAATAACATATTTTAATTTTCTTCTTGTTGAAGAACCTTTTTAATGTTTATACTTTTTTTATATCACTCATTACCATGTTTTTTACAACTACTTAAAGAATTAATTTTATATCAGTTGTTTCAACAATATTTTGTTAACGTATCATAATTAAATTTTTAGGTAAACTATGGAAAAATGGATAATTATATAATATCCCTAGATTATTAGTCATAACATTATTGTTAAAATATATATATATGTGTGTGTATTATGTATATTCCATAATATTTGGAGATTACAAATGAAGTGCATCATTCATGGAGACAATAGGCCGTATGTATGCATGAACGCTCTATTAATATCATTATTGTATTAAACTAAAATGATATACATGTGTATTAAAATTATAATATTATATTAATGTTATATATTTCTCATAGGTTTAATAAAAATATCCTTTATATGTTCCCTGTATAGTGTTAACAAGTCATATTGCTTTGAGGCGGTGGTAGTCCACACTTCCTCAAATGAAAATGTCGTATTTATACAACATGGAAATAATAAATATATATTTTAAATTGTATGAATAAATACATTATAAATAATATATATATAAATAATATATAATATTTTTCCAAAAAAAATGGTCACTATGAGATGTGGTAGGGTATTATTGAACAATCATCATTGTGTGAGGCGATAGTTCATCATACATAGAAAAAGTAGGTTCGTTACATAATAAATGGAGGTATGAGTAATTATAGGATTAAAAAATATCATAAACCCATCAAATATTATTTTGGAAACTAGTTATTTATGTGATCATAATATATGATTATTATGGTAAGTAGATAATGAAAATGAAACTATAATGAAAATGAGAAGGCACTACCTCTTAATCGGGTTACTTATTTTGGTTTATACGAAAAGTCTTCATTGGATATATTTTTATACAATGTGAGGTATACTGGATAAGGGGAGGGATTTTCAGAATTGTCTCGGGAAGAGATTGGATGGACCAAATAGTTCATTAATAGTGATTATAAGAGAGGAGTGGATGCGTTTTCGTTGGATTGGGGAAGGGAACCCTTGTAAAATCATAAAATAGTAAATTAATATAAATTTAATTTCAGTAACAATGTGTCTAAAACCCATTTATTTTAAATATATGATGTTTTTGGTTTTCATCCCTATCATTAATTTAAAATTTTACAATTTTGGATTTTTTTAGCACTTATATTATTTGTTTAACCCTTATTTTACCTTTTTTAATCTTACTATGATATCTTGGTTTTTGGATTTTGAGTGTTAATTTAATGAAAATAAAATTTAAAAATACAAAAAAAGAGTAATTTATGAAATGTAAGTACATTTACTAAAAATTTGGTTGAATCTTATATTTTTAGTAATATTATAACATTTAATTAACAATTGTAGATTCTATGTCAAGAATTATGTCAATTTTGACACTTCTGAGACATTAATTTTTAAGAAATATTCAAAACAACATTATTCCTTCAAAAAAATATCTCTACAAAACCATGCCATAGTCATCTTAGAAATTCATTGAAGACATAAAATAAATTAGATAATATTAATTTAAATATTTAAATTATCATTTATTGATTATTTTATTTATAAATCGTTAATTTCATCATCATTGTGTCATAAAAAATAATTTTATATTGTATAAAAATTAGTAATAAAAATATTTGATGTATTAAATCTTTATTGATTTCTATATACTATTTATAGTTGAATATATCTCTTATATTTCCCCATATACAAAATGGACTAGTAATAATAGACAAGTTGTAGATATTTTTTCTTTTACATAAAATTAAATGTTATAAGGGTCCTAATCACAACCAAGTGGCATACAAAGGCCATAACATGTGAACAATTATTTTATTGTTATTATATTACCAATCCAATAATGTTAATAAAAATTATAGGGTAGTTTTATATTATTAAAATATTATTTTAACCTTTTCTTCCCAGATTTACATTTACTCCGTGGTAATTAAAATAATTATCGAAGCTAGTATTGAAAATGTCATAAAATAAAAAGAAACTTTTTACACAAGTTGTAAATTTTTATTCCATATATGGAATTCCATTTTTTAAATTCAAAACCTGGAATTGGCATAAATAAATTAAAAATTAATCATGATGATAGAAAAGAAAACCAGTTTTTGAAGTAAATCGTTCAAAATGTCACATTGTTTTTATATTAAAATTCATATTGAAATTGATTCTGATAGCCAATAATTTTTTCAATGATAAAAATTTATTTATTTTTACATTAAAAAAAATAAACTGTTAATCTAGTTATATAAATAAATTAGATGAAAAGTATTCTTTGAAGTAAAATGTATTATTTTAACTATTCATTAAAATATGAAATTTACCCCAAAAATACAAAAAATTCAACCAATGTAAATATTGGTGTATCCAATCCAAAAATGAAATTTATTTTCACAAAAATATATTACAAAAATATTAAATTTTTTTATTTAATATAGGTTTTCCATTAAAAGGTGGTAAAACTATTTTTTTGAAAGTATATATTTTTATTCGTAAATTTGGGTTTGATTTTATCTTTTCAGAATCAATTCTAAGGGATGAAAATAAAAAATATTTTATTTATATTACAAATAATTTTAATTAAAATGATTTAGTATTTCTACTTAATTATTTTTATTTGTTAATTTTAATTAAAAAATCTCTGTTAGAATCAGAAAAACAATAACACTTCTCTTTATATCGAATTAATTCTTATTTTCATTTATCATTAATTTATTACCCTTGAATTGGTTTTATATTTTTATAAATAATATATTTTCATAAATTAGTTATTTCTATTTATAATGGATAGTTCATATATCATTATATTAGATAATAAAATATTAATAATATATTGATGATTAGTGAAACTTGATTTTGCTTACAAGGGAAGCTATGGAGGATGGTCACCCAGTAATGTAACACACACTAACCTGGTGTAGCGTGAATTGAATTACATATAATATATTTTAAATAGTAAATATATTATAAGTAATTCTGATATTATATTATCTAGAACGCTTGGTTTTACATGTCAAACATTCTATCGAATAAAAGGATCTTACTTAAGTTTTTTATGGAATTACAAATATAATAAATAAAAAACATTCAAAAAAGCATTAATGGTAGGTGATCATTCACCCATTGGGTGACTAGTTCTAGGATTCACTGAGAATTCTTTGGTTGGAGTTGGTAAGACTTCTATTTATTGGATTCAAATTGTCTCTTATCGACGGGTTTAACGATGTGTAATAGATTACACATCCTCGAATCTTAATGTGATTTCAAATCCATGATTTTTACCGCATTTGAACATGTTACATATATTTTTCTGCAGGTCTCCATTTACAAGATTTGCAATGGATTTTCACATCATGTATTCCCACGTAATTCAGGCATCCCAAATTTTATGAAAATTCACTTTAAATCATCACCTGAAAAAATGTCACCTTATTTCATGGAGTTCCCCAACATGTAGTTCTATCTCCAAGTGTGAATGGAAGTAACATATTATTCTATATGTTATTCTTTATATGAAAAAATCATTACATTTAAATGAATTAATCATCGTTTAATCACATCTTATCTTGTTTTCGAGATTCAATCTTTCTCAAAATTAATATGTCACGGCATAACCATAGTGAATCGGTGCTGAGATTATTTAAGCTCAACCTTCCTTCCCATTTTGATCCATTTCAAAATATTCATTTAATCTTATCCAAAATCATTAATCATGTTAAATCACGAACAAATATGAAATCATATTCATTAAAATAAAGAAGTCAATATATAAAAAAATGTAAAATATATTCATGAAATACACATATCATATGTCATCAAATCTACACAAAAAATATGTATATGGATGTTATGAATTTTATTATATCACTATGTGAAAATAATTAATTCTTCAATTCGTGGAATAAATAAAACAAAAACCGATATTGATGAATGATACCTCTACTACGTCAATCCCCAATTGGTTTTCTGCAAACTCCATCCATGGTGGGATCCCATTCCAAACTAAGACATATTGTATAAGAGCTCGGAAAATGAGAATTAATTTTGTTATGCCAAGGATGAATCAAGAGGGTATTAACATTTTTATTAAAGAGAAGTGAGCGTGACCTTTTATTGGGGTAGAGAGTACAGACAAAATATTTTTTAATATAATCTTCTGCTATGACATTTTTCATATGTCATTGGTGTTAGACATGGCCCACTAATGAACCTTAAAGGATTAATTGTATAAATATATTAATAAAGTAGATTTTCAAAATATTTAAAGGCAATTTTAACCCTTATTAATGTATAATCACCCTACAAACTCATTTTTTACCTTAACTGTGGTAATTATTTATTCTAATTTTCATTATTATTTTTGATAAAAAAATGATTTGGCATTGTTAAAATGTATTAATAATGTTTTTTTTTCAAATATGAATTCAATTTCTCA
Source organism: Viscum album (assembly GCA_963277665.1). Classification (NCBI taxonomy): domain Eukaryota; kingdom Viridiplantae; phylum Streptophyta; class Magnoliopsida; order Santalales; family Viscaceae; genus Viscum; species Viscum album. Next base: position 2,063,329,159 of record OY728121.1, read on the forward strand.
AATTTAATTCACATAATTGGTAAAATATAATTTATTGATAATCTCACAGACACAATAATAATGCATGTTTTTTAAAGAGAAAATGATCAAATATTTACCTTGTAATTATATCTAAATATAGTATGATATTAATTATAATGACATAAATTTTATTACTGAATCTATAATTAAAATAATTTAAATTTAAAAAATGTTAATATGTATTTTAAAATAACTAATAAATTAATAATAAATATGATTTCAATTAAAATGCAGTATTTTTCGCAATTCATTAAAAAAAGATTATTTTTTGAAAATTCCCATAAATTCACTATAAGATAACATAGTCATTATCATTTACAAAATAAATAATATTTTACAAATAATTTTAAAAAATGGTTAAAAAGATAATTTAATTTATTTTCACAAAAATATTTTTTTTTCTGTAAATTATTATTTTCGAAGAATATAAATAAATTAGGAAAAATTATGTACATTTTTATAAATATGATTTTTTATATAAAACAATTATTCATAATATTTAAAAATAAGTTTTTAAAATTCATCTCTATATTTTTAATATCTAGTTATTAACTATATAGTTTATATAACTATTGTAATAATATATAATTGTTTTGTTATAATATTTGTCATGTGTAACACAAGATAATCGAATTTTTCTTATAGCATAATATTAACATGGGACTTCATGTTACACAAGTTATCAATAAAATATAATTTACTGAAAATAGTAATTCTTAATAACTTGGGGTGTTTAATTCATCATCAAAAAAATTTAATTCACTCTTGAATTTTTTTCATTAATCTAAAAAAATGTGTATAATTTTACCGCAATATATCCTTATGTTCATATATAGCTTCCTCAAACTAGTTGTTTAGCCACAAAACATTATCTCAAGTTTTGATCCAATTTCATAGAACACATTATATATTGCCTAAATTCTCCACCAATTGTTTTTCATATGAAGGATCATGATCTAAGTGTAAGACATATGAGTTCTCAATTTGTGAATGGTATGGTATATATATCCTCAAGGGAGATAAATGGAACATATTGTTGAATTGAGATGGAATTAGATGAAGAAGAATTTTATATGTTATTGACCTAATATAATCATGAATTATAAAGGGACAAATACGCCTAGGGATTATATTCCCTTTCTTTCAAAATCTCGTAACATTATTCCGTAGTGAAATTCATAGAGATGAATCTTCACTATCATCAAATTATATATCATATTGGTGACTGTCATATAATATTTTTTGTAGTCTCTCAAATGAATTAATGTGTTATCTAATGGTTCTTACCATATCTTCCATTTCTTCAGCTATAATAGTTTCCAATATCTTTCAATATACAACATAATTCCAATAGAATGAATATCTACATTTCCTTCCAAAGTGGGATTTAAAAGGAACCCTATGAATTCATGAGTGAAATCCATTGTTATAAGAAAACTCAAATGTTGGATGGTATTGATCTAAACCATAATTTACATCTAAAAAACATGGAATAAAAATATACTCTACTGTTTAAATTGATCTCTTTGGTCGATCATCTGTCTAGGTATGATAAGCTTTTAAAAAAAATAAATCCATATAAAGTGCTTATTGAATGATTAACTAGAATATTTAGCTAATCCTGATATCCCAATAAGATTCTATAGATTCTATTCCTCCATTCAACTGTAATTATTTTATAATTTAAAACGTAGATATATAATATAGACAGAAGTCATCTCTTATAGTGATGAAGTGTGCAGAAATATTTATGTGATCCACTACACCCTATATAATACTATTCCCATTATATATGTTTGGGAGTTTAATAAAAATATCTATGGTGATGTATTCCAACTTACATATTTTTATGGGTATGTAATGTAACCCCTCAATAGTATTTTTTCATTAAGACATAAATTTTTGAAATATTAAGAACCATGCTATAAACTCTATGATATCTCTATTAATTCCTTCACACAAGTAATTCACAATGAAATATCTATAAATATTCATACATCTAAGATTAATATATAATTAAGAACTGTGATCGTCCACTAAAAATTCCTTATTCAAATTTGGTATTGAAAGAACACATACATTTTTCCTTAACCTTATCATTCCATCATGATCAGGTTAATAATTTATAATATGTATAACCATTATTTGAATCTTTATATCTTCCTTCAACACCTCTTTATCATCAATTTGATATATGGTTGAGCATTTAATTGATCAATGTTTTAATACCCCACATCCATTATGATTTTTATATCAACAATTTGAGAATTCATAAATGATAGATCATTTTTAATACTCATCGAGAAATGGTTTGCGTGATCATTTTAACTCAATGAATCATCAACCCTGTTAACTTTCTCATGGAAGCAACATATTGAGAATATGTAATAATTAATGATATCTAACCAACTTTAATGGTGTATATTCGACTAATTCTTTTTCAATTTATACAATAAATGATTATAATCAATATATATATCAGAAATTTCAACATACATCTAATGCCTCTGTATTATTAACGCAAAAATTTCCATACCAAACAAAAAAATAGAAATTGAGAAATTTTTATCTTTAACCATCAATTTTCATTAGTCATAATCTATAACAATTCCATTTTATGGAATAAAACATCCCAATACCTACTTTTAGAAATCAAAATATATTATAAATTGTTCTCCATAATAATGTAATTTATGAACATGTGTACTGACCAGTCATCTCTTTAGTTTTGGGATGTTTTTTTCACATTATCATAATAGAGGAAAAATTGTTTCCTTATGAGTTATCATGTTCATATGAATACTTTTCCATGGAAAATTCTCAACAAATCATCCATAATATCGATTTTAACCAAGAAAATATGCATCTAATTTGTTATTGTTGTTCTGGGACAATAGATAATATCCTTTATATTTAATGGCTCTACAGATATAACCTATGTTGATATTATATGACGAAAAGATGAATATTTTTGTATACAAAATTCAAACTTTGTAAATTTTTCATATTTTTTCTCCTTCCAAATGGTATTTATTATAATTTTCATGTGATCCCAACTATCATACATACCCATTTAATCTATATGTATACAATCTATTTAGATAAAAACAAATAGATCAAGGTAATATATATGGAGACTTTTCATTAAATACATGAATACAGAGGGGTATTAGAATGAATGAGTGACATCACTATATAAACATATTTCCCATACCTTGAATATAATTTCGTATTTGGTATATCCTACATGTCCCTCAATTGATGATATCCAAAATAAATTTCAATATAGTAATAGTATTGAAAAAATATGATGTTGATAAAATAAGTCATTAATATCTGGAGTATGATACATATTGTTAATATTGATCTTTTTGAACTCCTAATAATTAGGTAAGGGTCACATTGATCAATTGTCCTTTTTATTAAAAATAATAGTTGCATCAAAAGGTAACACACATTGGATGAATGTGTCCCTTGTCAATGATTTCATTACGTATATTATTCAATTATTACATCTCAATAGGTTCCATTCTATATGATGTCTTCGGAATTAGTGAGTAATTATTAATGAGCTCAATTGAGAACTCAAATACACTTCTTGGTGGAAGGATTTGAAACACTTTAAAAAATACATCATGAAATTCACAAAATATTTAAATATCATCTATGTTGAGTTCCTCCCAAACTATCTAAGATAAAACCCCATTTTAAATAGAAATTAAGACTCATGTAATGGAATTGATATCCACTTTATGTTCATATATATCATCACATTGATAGATGATCATGGGTTAGTTTTGAAAATCAAATGTTACTGGACTTAATTTATAATTAATATGGGATTTATATATAGAATGTCAATACTTGCACAATGTAATATCAAATTCAACTAGAGGTAGAATTATATGATTTACAGGAAGAACAATCCCACCATCATCAAATGGTAAGTATTCTTATACTTGATATGTGATCATAGTACCCTTAGTTGTTTTCATTAATAATTATACATCTCATCATTTGGGTGGCATCTTAACACTATTAGAAAACTATTTTGATATGAATGAATGGGAAGGTACATAGTAAAAATTAAATTTAGAAATTCTAACATATTTGGTCAATGTACATTTCATCATGTCATTATCACACCCACTTATGAAATCATGATCTCATTATATTTCTTTATGAATATTTGCATAAGAGGGTACATGTATGCATTATCATCATTACCCTCCACATTTTGGAATTTGATTGAATAATTATCATACCCCAAGAATTTGAAACATTTGAGTGTTTTTGGTCTATTATATGTAGATTTATCTCTATTCCCATTATTATCTAACATATTTCCATCACATTAGAAATAAATTACCGAAAGAGCTTACATCAAACACATCAAACATATACTAGTTCCCATAATAAGATTTCCTACATGCTTATTCCCTCATTTTGTGCATAAATGATTGCTCTTATTTTTCTCTCCATATATCATAGAATATCAAATGAATTATAATATTGACATATTATCAAAACCAAGATATTTTTACGTATATCCATCCTCTATTTCATCATTGATATCACAATTAATAATATCTACATATCTATTGAGAACTCCTATGGATAACACCCATCATAGGCTTAATTTTAAGAAACTTATGAATCAACTGACATCACATTTCAGATGGATGATTATACAATATGTTTACCTTACATGTAATGTAAAATTTCTATCCTAAGTACTGAAAAATTCACCATCATTTTTCTTTAGCTCATGGAACAAGTTATCCATCTATTTTGGATGGATATGTGGATTTTTCTTATTGAATAATAAATTTTTGAAATCATACAAATCCACAAATTCTATTTCATCATGTTTTTATGTAATCTTGATAAGGGGCCAAAATGTATCCACTTCACCATTCAAATAGATGTCATAAAAAAGAATTTTTTAGGTTCTAAGAATGGGTGAATAGAAAATATCTTATCAGTGGTGTCGATCCATTGTTCAATAACTAGGGTATTTGAATTTTCAATAAAATAAGATTGGAGGATCCTCATAGAAGGATGAATATAAATATATTTCCTCCTTTATTCATTTATAAGTCAATCATTATTCATAGATTGAGAAAATTATATCATAATAGAATAATTATTTCTCATTCCATCTACAAAAACATTTGTATAATTATTTGGAATATCATTGTATTATTTGTCCCTCTCAGCATTACATGATTAATTCAGGTAAAATATATTCGCTAAAACAAAATCCTATATAGTACGAAATAATTATGATGATGTGGAAACACATAATCATGAAAAATAACTTATACGATGCCTAAATCATGACACCATATTATAAATATATGGAACCTTATAAAAAATCATGGTTATTCATTTTCATTATCTATATAAATACTTCATTATGTATCATTTTTTTAACTTCCAAAGAATATACCCCAGGAGTGTCAAAACATGTGTGCGGCATGGTCTGTTATCATTCACAAAATAATAATGGAGTCATAGACCAGGCTCCATTTTTAATGTTATTACCCATAGGTACCTCTGTGTCAAAGCGATATCCAAATGAATTATCTAGAAAAGGATGTAATTTCATCGAATGAAATTACATTATCATTTATAAAATTCCATCACATTTTTATAAAAGAATATTCCAAATTATTTAATGTCTGAAAGGGTGGGTACGTGGTAATATTACATAAAAATATCATAAATAATATGAGTAAAATAAAATATATTATTTCGATGAGATATGAATCAAAATATTTTTTTAATCATAAATATAATCATAAACAATACTGATAAACTATGAGATTAAAACCTAATATCATTACCAATTTGATAACTTTAAATCATAAGAAATGTGAATTAATTAAATTAAATTGACCATAAAATACCAATAGGGTAGATAAATTCATTATATTACATACAAAAGATGTTTTAAATACCCCTCAATAAATAATATAGTTGTATAACATAATATACATCTCAATGAGGAAATCTTGGGACCAAAAACACCTACTTTAATTATCCACATCTAGTGCACATGTTTGAACCTTCTGTATAATAAATATATTGTTCATAATAAATATATTACATAAACACATATAGATATATCATTCCAAATATGACATACATATGACCTTTTATTAATTAGTTCAAATAAATCCATGTTAATGTAATATTTCACATGAAAAACACATTGCTTTTCATTTATGATATTATATGTTATTTTTTTATCAAACTATTGTTAAAATGATTTAATATTATTCTGCATGTTAAAAATGATTTAACATTCATATATATCTTAAATATATACATGTATAGACCATTACATAAAATTTAATTATAGAAAATTAGATATTCCATTCATTGAAATGGTAGGTCATACGTACGCATGAACATTGTTTTCATTTTTATTTCAAATTGAAATAAGTATACATAAATGAAATAATATCATTAAAGAATCTTATTTTGTTAAATATTTCTATATGATAATTAGAACTGTCCACATCACCTTCCATGAAATGTGTGATTGAATGACATCATTTTTGTGAGGTGATAATATTCCATAATCATGAGTGACGTTATCGTATTCTAGAAAAATGGATAGTCTATATGTATTTGTTATATAATAATTAAAATTTTTAATCATATCATAAATAGAATATAAAAAAAATAAATCCTTTATTCTTTCCAGCATAGGCAGTTGGTATGGGAAAAATGAATGACATCAGTTCGCAAGGCGGTAGTCCTCAATGTACATAAAAGATGAATTCAAAACCTACTAGATGGAAGAGGATATTGTTTCATGTCATTAACATACCATAAAAATTTCTCCATATTTGGAAAATATTGAAATTATTATATCTCTATGGTATAATAATTATTGAATGAGGTGGATTAAGAAATAAAATAGAAACACTTGTTGGTGAATGTTACCTCTTCTGTAGGTATCCTCTTCTTAGTTTTACAGAAATCATTTTTTGGTTTTATTCCTGTCCAAAATAAGGCTTCTACGATAGGATACAAGATTTTGTGAATCTACATTGATAGGTATGAACCTTTAGAATTTGTTATGATTGTGTGAATAAGAGAAGAGAGGGTGGCCATTTATATTTGAAGGTGTTAACACAACATATATTTTTTAAATAGTTATGTGATCCAATTCATTTCTTATGTTAAAAGGATCCAAAAATGTACATTAAAGAAGCATATCAGTTTAATCCTTAATGAATTGTGGGAAAATATTTTAAAAAAAAGTTTTAAATTAATATAAAAGTTTTCTATTTTAGTATGATCCACCAATAAATATTTATTTACCTAAACTACGGTAATTAAAATTTAATATTTGCTGTTTTATTTTATAAAATATTTATTTTAATATAAAATGGTAAAATAAATTCTTATTATTCTAAATATTGGATATTTTTTTGAAAATTCCATTCACATAAGTGGAAAATTTTACATTAAAATTAATCTTAAAGATGCAATGAGAAAAACTTTTTTTAATGAGAAAATGTTCACATGTTCACAATGTTTTTTTATAAAAATTCAATTTGTAATTGATTAAAATTAGATTAATTGAATTAATGGAAGTATAATTGATTTAATTTCATTAAAATCATATTAAGAGATATTTTAACTTTATTAATATGTTAAATTAAATGCCAGTTTTAAATGAAAATTCTATATTTTTATTTATTCATCAAAAAATGAATCATTTTCTAAAAATACAAAAATTTCATACAAATATAATTTTGAATTATTATTTAAAATATTATTTTTATTTTGTAAATTTAATTTTTTAATAATGAAAAATATTAATTTTTATTAATGTTGAAAAAACCAAAATTATTTTTCTACAAAAATAGTTATTGAAAAACATAAAAATTCTTGTTGGAAAGTTTATGATTTTTTTGTGATGAAATATATAAGAAAATATAAAAAACCTCTATTACTTCAGTTGTTATAGTTTATCATTTAAAAATATAGTGTCTTCATATGAAGGTTATTTGATTGTATGGGAAAATATTGATAATACTTATTATTTACTAAATATGTATTTTTCATGATATGAAAAATTATTCATAAATTAAATAAATTATTCAATATATGAGGAATTTTTTGGGAAAGTTGTGATGGGTGGAGATTGGAATTTTATATCCCCATGGTGCATCATTAGTCTCAAAAGTGGATTTATTTTTCTAGCATTATACAGGTATATAGATGCAGTTTTAAACCATCATGTGAATTGTTATGATGGCAGAGTTATTGTGATTCCTATGATCCTGATGTCCATTAGTTATGAAATCAAATATTTAAAATTTTGGTTATTATTATCCTTGATTTCTATAGGGTGGTATTATTTTTGGATGAAATTCATTCTATGTTTGGTGGTTAAATTGAATGTGTTTTTAGTTATTTACCTTCCCATATTGATTATTTCATGTCATATTATCCATGATTTTCTCGTAATGATGTTTCCACGTGATTAATTTTATTAATATCTTATTGATATATTTTAATGTGATTTCACTTATTTACACTACCATATTAATTATTCATTACCTTAAAAATAATGTCTTGTTAATTTAATGGAATGAGTGTTCAGTTATTTAGAATTTCATGTCAATTATTGTTATTGATTCATGATAGTATTTAATGATCCTAACCTATAATGAGAACATTTTCTCACACATATTTCCTCATTTACCATGAATATAATATGTGTGTTAGTAATAATATGAATGGTAATTCTATAGGGAATAATTTTATTCTCAAAAAAATGATGGAATTGTTTTTTATATGGAATTTCGGAATCTTGTATATATCTATTTAGAAATTTCCCATGAATACATCTTCATGAAAACACTGAATTCTCTTATAAGGAGACACCTTCAAAAAAAATATTAATTTAAATTTTAAAACATTCCAATGATATCCAATGAATCATTTAAAAAATTTCACACAAACTTATTCTTTTAAAAATCCACACACAAACCTAAACAATAACTAAACATAAAATTATAAAAATAAATGTACATTCATAAGTAATTCCATGTTAAAGGAATTTGATATAAAATATCATATTGACTCTTGAATAATCAAAAAAAATTTAAATCCACACTTTAAAAATAATTTAAATAACCAATTAAATTTTAATTAGAAACATCACAAAGAATTTAAAAAACTAAAACAAATTCAATTTCTTTTAAAAACAACCAATTATTTTAATTTTATAAATTTATATCTGATAAACCCAAACACTTTTTCAAACACAAAATAATTTCTGAAAAAATATTAAATAAAAAAAAACAAAAATGTGCTGTTAAAAAAATAGAAAGCATCAAAATTCCCAAAAATTGGATAATTTGTTGTGTATATTTTGGATGACTGTTTTACAATAGTGTGAAACTCACTAATGACTAATAAGGCCATCTAAAATTCTATACATGACAATCATGTCTAGAAATAGTAACAATTAATTCTTCAAATCCCTTTAAAAGTAACTCCAAATGTTGGAAATTCAATCATCCTTCCGATCATGTGATAGTAAAGAACATACCCAAGACATACCACATAAATTCTAAAAATAATATATTTAACATAACGAATAAAACCATATAACAACTAAAAATATGCTAGGATTAAAAAAATTCATGTACTGACCCCTGTCTATGTTCAATTATGTTATTGAAATGGTCTATGATAGTTCCGAAAGTGTGTCATCGATCCCTAGAAGCTAGAAAATGTTTTTATGAATCATGGAATCACTAATGGGGAATGTTTTCTCAAAATAAAAAATAAATAATTAAGTATAATAATGAACTAAAATTTAATTTAATAGACCTTCTAGAAATCTAATATCCATTTGAAAAGGAAATTATAAGAAATTATAAAAAAGGAATAAATTAAAAAATAAAGTATTAAAACAAATGAGAACCAAAAACATCACTCAGCTCCCCAGTCTCCCAATATTTTATGTCATATACTCTAGCTAGATTTATTTATTTATCCCAATAGCTACTCTATCAACTCACTATTCAAATATAGTGGAAAATAATATGTGGTCAATGTAATAAAAATTTTCTGGAATATAAAAAAACTACCAATGCACATGGCTCATTGTAGTTTTACATGTCACCACACAATAAGACAACTGGAAACCCTAAAGATGAGATTAGATAATTTGATACCTTTAATAGTAAATGAGAAAGTAATTATGATAAATGAGATTTTCATTTGGTATTACAAAATTGAAACAATGAACTATGACTTTAAATTAAAAATAAAATTAATTCCTGATATTTTAATTTATATTTATAAATACATTTTGTTTCAATTAATTTTTTAAAATAAGGTGAAATATGAAACTTCGTAATGAAAATATTCTATTTCCATTTCCAAAATAGTTTCTAATTAATGTATAATATTCTAGTAAACCATTTTTATGAAGTAATTCATTTATAAAAATGTGTCCTATTATGAAATATTAATATTGAAAAAACAATTATAAAATTTTCATAAGAATAGAAGATGAGGAATATATATAAATCTGGTGTCATGGGAACTTAGTAGCTAGTTGAGACTATCTTACAACAATATATAAAAATTTAAATAATACATATCCACCCATTTTGGTGACAAACAATCAAATGACCCTAACAAATTGTGTAACCCAAACATGGAAAAATTACTAGAGCATACCATAAGCAGTCGAGTGATATACCTCAGTTCCACTAGTCAAATTATAATATAAAACAGGTTTATTATGTGTACCTTGAGATCCATCTTAACTACCCATTGATACAAATGATGAATAACTAGAGATGAGTTTTATCGACCTACCTTTTGAAAACATATCACATTCCATTCATCAAATATAACATTCACATTCTCACATATCATCTCCCATTTAATAATATCCCATTTTAAATTTTTTTTGTTTTATAAATAATAAATAATCTATCATATTGGAAATATATCATATTATGAATATATTCCATATATTTTAAAGTTTTCTCCTTCATTCATTACCTATAATGTTTCAACAACCAATTGGTTTTCATTAATTTGGTTTTTAATTCATGGGTAAAATCCTCAAAGTTCCAACTGAGCCTCATCAATTGAATGGAAACATCATTATTTTGAATAAAAACATTTTTTCCAATTATTAATTTTCAAAAAACATTTCTCAACTCTACACATATATAACATGATTTATAAATAAGGAAACCAATTCCCAATAAAAAATCTCCCTCACTATGAGTGATTATTAATAACTACATCAAATATATATATCATATATTTTATCATTGTATGTTAGTTTTTAGGAGCTAATGGATTCTGAATCCCCTCATGGATTCATAAAATCCATAACATTCCATTATGAATTTTGAATGAAAAAATACAATAGAAAAAAAACATTTTTTTTTTCTAATTTTCTTGGTATTTATTACAGGCAGCAATATGATTTTATACAGTTTTTTAGAGAGGTAATAATCTCCCCACTGACATACCCTAGGACATCGCTTCATGTCATCAACCTCTGGCGTTTAGGGAGATTCTCTTGAGGTCATGTGGCCCACTGGGCTTTGGGAACCCAATTAGTTGAATCTAGTTTTGGGATGTCAGAGAGTGGTATAAGAAGAGGTTTCTATTCATTCCTTACTATTTTGATAAAATATATAGGGAATTAAGAACACTTAGGACTTGTCCATAAGCTGTTCTTAGGGAACGCAACCCCATGTTCATTGTAAAACTAAAGCATCCAAAAATATATTTGTTTTTATTCTTTTTCCTATTACAGTTGACATTATTTCAGCCTTTGGTGACACAGAAGTTGTGAGGTGTTGTTTATTATTACTCTATTAAATTATTTTGTTTTATCCTTGGCCTGATGATATGAGGGAATAGAGCATTGTTACATCCATTATTATAGGCACTGATAATTCACATGCTAGGAATTTTTTCGTTCTATATAGGTGCATTTCCCTATTTGGAATTGGTTGATATGCATGTGATTATAGAATAATGTTTTGATAGTTAGTTTATTAATTTATTATTCTTGGTTGCAATTGAGTTATTTTCTATATTGATTCATATCATGTATGGGCCCTCATGGGGATAGATGAATAATTATAGGAGTCAATCCATTATGCTGTAAATAAATGTGTGTTGTTTTAATTAATGTGGTGTATGAGTACTAACTCTATTGGAATTTCTATCCACCATAATGTGAAAAAAGACATGTAATATGAAATTGGTTTCACATCCTTATCCATCATCTCCATGTTTATGAATGGTTAAGGAGTGAAGCTATAAATTAAATGTAAAATGAAATTAAACATATACAGGAGCATAAACTGATACTTGGCCGTCTAAGAAGGTAGTTGTGGTAATAAGATATGGATAGTGAGTTTTCTTATGATGGATCTTCTTTTAGTGATACAATATTTCTTCATAAGGTTTTTAGGAGGACATTTCTTGGCATTTCTTGACCAATCGCTCCATGACATACTTGTATCATACACCTTGATGGTGGTGACGACCATGCTGCAGACGTGGTTGGATTTGATCCGCCACTCTTACCTCCTGGAGTACCACATGAAGCACCTCATACTGCACCTGATTTGTGCAATGATTCCAATTTTGATTATTGCTTCCTACTTCTGTTGGAGGCCATTCCTGGTTCTTCATGACATGAACCTATGATGGATTATCAAACTCATGAGTTTCCAATGAAACATTCTCCTACGTTTTGAGGTAATGTTGGTCTTTAGGCTGCTGAGTCTTGGATATAATCCACCCTATCTATCTTTGAACATATGGAGCCTCCTTTATAAAAATGTCCCAAGCATTCCACATACAAGATTCGTGATTCATCCAAGCACTGGTGGGGTGTGATTACCCAAGCTAGTTGTTATCAAGGCATGTTATGGGCGAATTTCATAACTGCCTTATATAATCGGTTATTTCATTAGATTCTTAGAGCTAACGAGCCAAAGAGTTCATGAATCTTGATAAAATATATGTGAATTTCATAAAACATTTAGCATGTTTCATGGATTTTTCACATATATGACCACTTCTTACCAGTGTTGATAATTCACATTCTCAATGCATTGATGATGGGATGGAATACACTAACTTGACACAGGTCAAGGTCTTTTTCTTGACCAATTTTTCTATGATTTTCAGTCGATCATTACCACAAACCACAACCTAAGAGATGACAATAGAGTATGGCATAGGGGACCAGTTTCAGGGAAGGCTAATAGTTCTTTTAGTGTCAGGAAGCGTACACTCAATGTTTCTCTTCAGGGTAGTGATAACCAGAGTTCCCATTTTGATACTTATAAATTTTTTCATTAGTGTGGACAACAGAACAATATTTAGAGTCTGTGTAATAGAGTGAAACTAGATTACTAGCATTGTGGCCATAATAGAAATATATATCATTATTATAGGACTTTTCCACCAGAATGTTGTTGAAAAGGATATGCAAGAACTCTTATATAAGGAGTGGGATCCTTTACGTCACATCGGGCGGGGAGTGGGAATAGCACCAATAGGTCTGGATGAGGAGGAGGTCAGGGTTGAGTTAGAATGAACCATGATCACCAGAAGTACCAATAGAGAGTGGTAATGATCATGGTACACCATCTCTTTCATAGGGATATGGATCAAGTTAGTTGAATGTTATAGAGACGATACCTAAACATCAGTCTAAGAGACATTCTATAGTACGATGTACAATTCTAGAAGCTTCTACTATAGTATATTCTTAATTTTATATGGGTGATTTGAACTCTTTTATCTCTTAATCCTTCAAGGAATCCTTAGACTAGATATACAATATTACTATGGTTTAATGACCTAAATATTCCTCTAGGGTTACAAGCATATGGAATACTCCAGTGTAAGGACTATCCCCTTGAGGTTGGTTGTTATCCTTTCTTATGTAACCTATTCATTCAAAAGATGATAAACATCAATATCATTCTAAAAAATGTACTGGTTGGTCCACTTTCATGACTCTGTTGACTTCAATAATTTTGGGGTATCATTTACATCAACAAAGGGTTGCATCTATCTACATAAAGGAGATTTGTATGTCCAATATACTATAACTGGACCATAGCATCATGGTGTAGGAGGAGTGACTTCCCATAATGAAAATATATACCTGGAAGATCAGGGATACAAATAAGTTGATTTCCAACCATTTCTGGATCATTTCATGGAATTATTTTCCAATTATTTTCTTGGTATACCTCTGAGAGATAGATGGAGATTATAATTGATCATGTTCTAAGAGAAGATACAATGTTGATTCCTTCATAGAGAATGACCCCAATATAGATTAAAGTGGTCAAATAATGGTTTGAGGATTTTTAGGCCAATAGTTTTACGCATCCCAATACACCCTCTAGGGTTTCATCCATACTTTTCACTAAGAAGGAGTATGGAAACTTATGTTTATGATTATATTACAGATGATTGAACTAACATACCGTCAAGATTCAGTATCCAGTACCTGAAAAATATTATTAATTTTTCTAGCTATGAGGAGAAAAGTTGTTCACTATGATTGACCTGAGATTCGGTTTTCTTCATGTGTTAGTCATTCCATCAGACATACCTCAACAAAAATTACATATCATGTATGGTTTTTTGTTTACCTTGTTATGTGGTTTGGTATTATGAATGCACTTACTATTTTCATGGAACTAATAAATCAGTTTTCCTTCCCTATTATGACTCCACTCTTGTTCTATTTATGGAATACATCTTGTTGTGTTCTCACACTCATAGAAAGCATAAAAAACATCTTAAGAATGTTATGATTGCACATTTAGAGAATAAACCTTACTCTAAGATTGAAAGGTACCATTTCTAGATCGAAATAGGCCACATCATGGATCATATGATATCAAAATTGGGAGTATATGATGACCCAGAAAAATTTAGTGTTGTAGTTTCCTAAGAGCATCCCAAGAACATATTTGATATCATGAGTTTTGTGGGGATTTGTGGATATTAAAATGTTTTGTACGAGACGTGTCACATCTTGAGTCACCACTTATTGGTCTTACAAAGAATTGTGTCTTGTTTATTTAGACAAAATCATGTGTGAAGACCTTTAATGAGTTGAAAGGGAGTCTTGTGTCCACTAATATTCTAACTCTTCCAATCCCAGACATAGGTTATAATGTATTCTATGATACTTTAGGAATCGTCCTAGGAGTAGTACTGATGAAAAAGGAAAAATTCATTATGTATGGATCTCAGTAGTTGAGGCCTCATGGGACAAATTACCCGACACATGCCCTTGATCTACTATATGTAGTTCATTCCTAACTTTTCATGAGATATTATTTATTGGGTGAGAACGTTTTGGTGTATATAGACCACAAGTGTCTAGAATATATCTTTTCATAATGTTTCATGAACCTTATACAGTGATAGTGGGTCGAATCTCTAGAATCCATGGATTTTGATATTTTCTATATGCCTGGTAAGGGAAATGTTGTTATAGATGCACTAAGTCAGAAAACTCAACCTTAAGCCATATGATAATCCAGTGATCAAGGGATGATAATGGACTATTTTTTAAGAAACATCTAGTGTTTCATGATAGTCATGAAAAATGTTATCATTCACCCATGACAAAAATGTCTTCCCTCCGAGAGAAGGTGATTAGTAGGAAGTTTTTATATACTAATGGTTTTGTACTAAATAAGAGTATATCAGGAGTAATCCTACATATGGATTTGTCTATCGATAAAGATAATGTCCTACATCTATGTGAATGTATCTGGGCTCCTACATATTTGAGAGAGAAGTTTATAAAAGAGTCCCATGATATTCCATGGGTAGTTTATATAGGCATATCGAATATGTATCAAGACATGTGACACCAGTATTGGTGGAAAGAGATTAAATGTCAGATTTCATGATTTATAACTTGGTGTTCCACCTATTAGTAGGTGAATATGGGGCAACAGAGACCTACAGGCTTGCTACAGCCTCAACCAATCCCAGAATGGAAATGTGAAGATGTTTCGATGGATTTCATAGATTTCATACCTATTTCAAAATGGTTGGATGATTCTTTATGGGATTTCATTTTTCTAATAAAAAATCACAACACATCATTCCTATTTCAGATATGTTCTCAGTTGATGAACATGGAAAACTGTTTCTTCATGGGATTTTATGACTATATGGGTTTCCTTTCACTATCATTTCAGATAAGGACTCACATTTCATGTCACAATTCATGAATGGATTTCAAAATGTTATAGGAACACTGGTTCATCTAAGAACATCATTTTACCCTTAGACTGAAGGAAAATTATAGCGTATATTACTGGTTCTAGAGGATATGATCTGAGCATGTGTGCATGATTTCAGTTGTTCATGAGAGAAGAATATCTGTCGTATTGAGATCACCTATAGTAACATCTTTTTGGCGGCAATTGAAATGGATCATTTTGAGCCCTTATATTTTATTCCATATCATTTACTCCTGTGGTGGGTAAAAATATGTTAGGGAAACCTACTAGGTGCTCATCTCATTTAGGAGACTTCAATGAATTATTAGCTGATCATAAAGTTCAAGACTACTCCTCAGTCTAGATAAAAATCTTTTGTTGATTGTCAAAAAAGTCCACTAGAGTTAATGGTTGGGGATCATGATATCCATTGTGAATCATCCAGCCAAGAAAATAGATGATTATGTAAGTCATGGAAGTTGTCTTTATGTTTTGTAGTGCTTTTTTAATTATGGAGAGAGTCATGATGTAGCATTTTAGGTGTTATTAACTCATAGGTACCAGGCCACAAAGGACATTATTGATGTTTCACTGCTGAATCAGTATCATTCTAACCATTCTTATTCCATTTATCCTAGGGACATTGAGATAGATATTGATGATAACATTAATGAGCACCATCTACGCATCATCTACCCAAGGAAGAAGGATATCTAATGTTGGTCTATCCCTCTAGTACAGGTGCTATGGGAGCATGAACAGGTTCAAAATGGGACATAGTAGTGGGAAGCTGTCATATGTGAGCTGTTCCATAGTTGTTCTTAGACATTGATTCAATACCCTTGGTAGGCAAACATGGTGACTAGTTCTATTATTGAGGGAAGACTCTAGGAATCCGGTTTTAAACTCATGTGTCGATCCTTTACGATTCGTTAAAAATAATTATTATCTTGGACCTTGTGTGGATGCCTTTTTGTGTAATGGTCTTAAGGGTTTCCTGGGCTATTTCGGATCCTAGAACCCATATTTTTGGGAAAAGAAGATAGATATCATAGTTGGCCCATGGATTCCATAGAGTTTGTAAAACCGTGAAAATTAAAATTCCTGGACATAACCACTTGTCACGGTTTTCACATGTTCATGTATCCTATCAATGAATTGTTCCCCTTCTACATATAAAATTGTGCACAGTTTCAATAACTACAATTATTTTCATCTTTCATTGAAACTTCAACATTGGATAGTGGGGCGCGTGTTTACTTTTTCATTCCTTTTATCCATAACAATATTGGGTTTCCATATAAAACATTCTATATCATTGTTTCATTACATCCCATTCCATATGAATTTCTTTTTCCCATATAAGGGTTTTCCTATATGGTCCATCCTAGTTTTTTTTGCCAATGGGTTGTTTGAATTCATTTCTATTGTGGGATTTATTCATAACACCACCAAAATTATACTCCATCCACTATTTCTTAAGTTAATTTATGTGAGTATATTGAGATTTTATTATTTCTATAACATCATTGAGGTCACATCATAGAATTTATTCATAAGTGATAATTTCATGTGATAGAAAATCTATTTATAAATGTTTTTAGGCCACTAAATTAGTTTATGAAATTATATTATGTTTAAATGAATATAATGGAGCTCTATCATGAATTTATTACAAATGTTACCTCATAATTTATGAATTTATCATCATCCTTCTACTTAAGACCAATGACATACCTCTCCATTTTAAGGAATTTATTATTGAAAAAATATTAATGAAGAATATATTTTCTATAATTATTTCATCTCCATCATTATGATATCCACATTGGGATTTTTATTTTCATCAACAACAACTATTTATCATATTCTCCCTCCATAGGAAATGTTTCCATTATGATCTTCTCTTACTCAGAGTGTTGGAGGATAGAGATGATTATTTAATCATTATGGATATTCTATTTTGTGAGTAAAAAACCTATGATCTAATAAATGTCATGGGATTTAAAATAAAAATGTCTCAATTGAAACATTATATTTCCTAGGTGAATGTGTTTTCACACTAAATTCATGTTGTTTTCAAAACATGAGTTTATTGAGAATTCATTTTCAAGAAGATTCTAACTCCAACTCTAATTGATATGTGCATCCCATTTGGGAATTCATTAAATTTTACATCACAAATTTTTATTCTTGAATAATCTTATTTACAGTCATTAACTATAATAAATGTAATTTTTTTTAAGATAAATGTACTCACGCATCTTTTTCCAATATTGATATTACAACATTTTTTCATAACATTTCATACATTACACAAACAAATTACCATAGACCATATTATTTAGTTTCATTGAAAACATTGATAACATACATGTAATTTGGTGAAATATGATCATTGTTTCCCAAAATGACATCCTCTTGAGTACCCCTATGTAAAATAATTCTTTATAATATAATAAAAGAAAAAAACTAAAATGTGACACTCTATGCTTATAAACTTTAAACATGGGAGAGATGATTGAAAAAACATGAGTATATGTGTATAGAAACCTGGTCCTAAAATTATAATATTATACCATGAATATCAAATATCATGTACATGAATGAAGGCCTGATTATTTAAAGATAATATTTTTTTTATAACATGGGGTAGAGCCCTAAAATATTATTTAAAAAAGGTCCAAAGAGGTACAAATGAGACAAAAAAATACCACAAACTCAAATTCCCCTTCCCGGAGCACTAAGTTTTCTCCTTAGATTCTCACCTATTATTAGTTCGTTTTCTCTCATTTTGTTCCATAAGTTAATATTTATCAGCCCCTGGGCTATTCCTCTACCATAACTCTCACTAATTTACTTTTCTTATTGTAAGAGTGATTCCACGTCTTCATCTGAACTATCATTCTGCACCTCCTCTTTATTATGCATTTCTTATTTTCTTCTTCCTTCCTTTTTTACTTCGTGTTCTTACCTGATGCCAATCATCCTCCACTTTCTTTTTCTTAGGATCTTCCATTCTGGGGGTTTCTTCCACCTGCACACTCAAAGTAGAAGCATGCATAATGGATTTTCCCTTACTCACCCTCACATTTGATGTATCCCTTGAAAGCACATTTTTTTCTGAGTTCTTGGCCACCAATGATGATTCCAGACTAGTCATCAAAGGGAGAGGAGCCGTAATAGAATCCCCAGGAATTCCTTCCATGGAAGAAACAGCCTCACAAGTCTGGCTGTCTATGCTAGAGAAAATAGGAAGAGGAATATCATGTTGACGAGTTTCAGCCTCAATTTGGGACTCCATCTGAGCGAAGACCTGAATATTATCCAATGAAGAAACCTTAGGAGTATAGATATTACACCTGGCTGAACCAGTCCAAGCAGGAGAAATCTGGCCAGGATTCTTGATTTTGGAAGCAGTCACCTGGATTTTGTCTTCTGTCATAGCAGTTAAAGCGGTAAGGGAATTACCCCTGCCCGAATCATTCATGTCAGGAGAATTCTGGACAATATACATCCAAGAATTAGCATCTTGTATTTTGTTCACATTCATAGCATAATCAGCATAAATATGACAAGAATCAAGTAAAGGTTCCTCTTCCACAGTGTCAGCCCATGATATTTTAGATATATTAAAGGTTATATTATCACTACTCCCCACATCCATTATGGGAGCGGTTTCTTCATTCCAACCAAGTCCCTTATCAGGTCTAGGAATCCTACTTTGAAGACTTTCCAGACTAGTTTTCCCAGGTTTGAGGCATGATTTAAAATCATGCCCCCTCATTGTACGATTTGAGCAGGTCATGTTCCTCCTGCAATTCTTAGAATCATGCCCAATATTTTTTCAATCCAAATAGAATTTGGGAAGGTTTTCATATTCAATTTTGAATCCTATCTCCACCTCATTAGTGGATAAGAAAACCCTGTCAATCAAAGTGGAGGATAGGTCCACTTCTACATGGAATCTAGCGAAGTGTCCATATCTAGCAAGCTCAGTCTCTCTATCCATTCTAATGGGGACACCAATGGCCAAAGCAATATCATATAAGATCTTAGGGTGCCACAAGATCCAATTTAAACCAAAAATTTTAACCCAAACCTGAGCTGCAGTGTTACCAATCTCAGTTGGGTTGAATGATCTATCCTATTCTCTGATGTGCAGCGCCCCAGGCTTTAATCAGATAGATCTGGACCACCATGCTCGCATCTTGAGATCCTCTGATGGAATGTGAAGATGGAAGAATCCCATCCCGAGAGAAACACATTTCCATTATCCAAAACCCCATATTTCTGATAACCGTTGATTGAGGTAATCAATCTTCCATGGTTTTGAGCCCTTCGGCAAAATCAACCTGGTGATTATGTAGTGAGCACCCAATTCCAATCTTTCTGTAACCGCGGTAGAATCTTCTTTAACATGAGCGATTGAGCCTTTCCATTGAATTACTGCATAAGAGCCCTTAAATTGAGAAAATGAGGGGATTTCACTAACCCCGAGCACTTTCTTTTTGAAGGATTCATGTTTCCTTGCATCCCCACCAATCGAAATGCTAAACGAGTGCTTGTGAGAGTTGAATCTCTCTGGATTCAAGAAGGAATCTGCCATCTTCAGATGTATCATCGAGCATCGAAACCCTAGATCATTAGAAATGAATTATAATATAAAAAGTCACATGATCCATAAAATAATAACAATGGAATAAGACATGAAATATATGGAATACATATATACTTAGAAAATATTTTTTCAATGATACCAACCAAGAAATTAATAGTATGTTAGTTTTGGTTTAATCACACATCTACCAAATTTAGTCTTGCAACGTCATCAAATGTACCTTCTAGTTTTGGGCATAAGAATACCTCCTATGTACCCTCTTCATTTAGGAATATGATGACATCAGGTGTTCCCTCATGTTTTGAGTATAGGATAACATACCGTGTCCCCATTAAGCACATTGAGAATTTATAAATACATAATTAATTTGATGGATATATTGGTCCCACATTTCATTTAATGGAAACAACATATATGTTTTCCACTAAACAATAAGTCATTCATCACATCAGATCCCATGTGAAGAAATGCTCTTTGTAAATATATCATTGTACTATAACTAATAGAAATGTAACTGAATTATTAAACATCACGTCATAGAAACACAAACAATTCAATGAAACACTATGAATTGTACATTGAGATAATAACCATTATAAATCATGATTCGCAATAACAGATTCCATTTTAGGTACAAAATAATTATGAATGACCTTGTTAGATAATTCTATAAGGAAAATACCCTTTATTCATTGAAAATACTTATTAAATAAGAAAATTTAAAAACATTATCATTAGAAATGACATTGAAAAACATGATTGAATTTTTAAACCACTTCGACCTCATTTTAATATATTTTCTTTAAAATTCTAAAAAGATCATTAAAACTACTTTGGAAAAAAAATTAAGTATACATTATTTCATGAAAACATATATTTTTTATAGAAGATAGAATAACATTAAATTAAGCATTGAATACCATGAATAAAATGGATTCATGATATATCATGTCAGAGTCCTGTATATATGCCTCATAAAATAATATAGTTTTATAACATAACTCCTGTCCCAATCAAGGAAAATTGAGGAAAAATTTCCATACCAATTATGAAACATTTAAATAATAAACCCATTGAAATTTTAATTCCCCAGAATTTATGTATATGTTTTTTTTAATTATTTGGAATTATTTTGAGACGACATGATCTGACAAATGTGATTCCCAGGCCCGGTGATCCCAAAAAATAATTTTGAACTTTTTTATGATTTATTCTTTAAATGTAGAACTAGGTATTTATAACATTTAAACATGTTCTCTAATAAAAAACTAGAGGGTACCATTAAACTCAGAATTCCATGATTCACCTAGAATGGTCTTAACATCGACCGGTAAGGGTTGGATGGAAATTTTAATTTTTGTACTTTTCAGAATAAAAAATTAAGTAAAAAGTTTTCGTCCATCACCGTTCTATGCTGGATGATAGTGATGTAGTGTGGTGATGAAGTGAATTATGTGAAACTCATTAATGGCTCATTTTTGTGTAGCATAACAAATACGGTGTTTCAAAAATGAAACAGCATAACGACGCGACGTCGCAGCATAACATAAAAGTTGCGGCATATTTTCTATTAATAATATTACATGATTGAGAAACAAGAAATATAACATTGTAATACTCTGAAGATATCACACCATGAAATATCTCCAATGATAAATGAAGAACTTTGGCTGGATAACTAGCAACATTGACAGGTAACGAAGAACCTGACTGGGACACGTTGGACACCAATAGAGCTTAAATCCCTGAGGGCGAAGTGCTTCATCGATGAATGTTAGTAAAAGGAGAGGATTATTTGTTTTTTGTTTTCCCCATTATTATTAAAAAAATATGAATGTGGATCATCCCATGAATAGTTTGATACTCGAATTGTCAATTCTTTTCGGAGGGTGATGTTTATTAGGATTTATATAGCGAGATTAAATTATTGTTGATAGGACATCATCCCCAAACCATCACCTATTTTAAAACACTATCATGGATGGAATAAGCAAACACCAACAATGATTGAGCCTCCCTGCTTGTTTGTTTTAGGGAAAATATTTCGAAAGGGGCAGAAAGGTGAATTTGGGGTCTTCATAGGGAAGGAAACAACCCACAGAGGCTGATGGAGCAGTCAGTATGAAATACAGTCCACCGGTGCGGACCTGGTGGCACATATAAAGACATGATGGCATGAAGGAGTAGAGTGCTATGACCAGTAAGGTCCACGAAACAGTAGGAAGACCCACTGTGTGGGAATTGGTCACACATCTTTGCTGAAAACTACTGATTGACCTTGTGTGGGGGTCCGGTAGGCCGTGTGGCGGCATGTCGTGATCAACAGACCGCAGCGGGAGGCATCGACCCCATGGATGAACTGCTAGGTGAGGGGAGTTGGGCAGGGAGTGTGCTGACCAGACCCACGGCCCAACGCACCAAAGCCATGATGGGAATAGTCCGGTTTGGTTCGGCATTCAAGGTTCAGGTCGAGTCATTTGACATGGTCGGACTAGACCCTTAACCAAATGGCCCCTTTTTCAAAAATCCACATGTCTATCAAATGGGGAATCCAATTGATGAGCCTTTAGTGGTGTTGGGACCCTCACGGCAAGACGAATCTTTTTGAATACTCTATATTGGATTTTAAGGAAGTTGAAATTCAACAAATGGCTTGAGGATAAGACCTCCCGAGATCAAAAGTGTAGATATAGATTGAATGGGAGTGATTCATGCGGTGGACTTTGTAAAAAAAGGGTTGGAACAAGCTGTGGATGGAATGTGATTCAACCACTATTGTTCAAGCTATCTGGAAGGGGGTGGTGCACCTTGCATGGCTGTTTACCTCTCGATTGATGAAATGTCTTGATTTGCTCATGGATCCCAACTAAATTTCGACACATGTGTTCCGTGAAGGGAACATGGTTGCTGATAGTCTTTCCAAAAAGGGGGTCAATCAGGATATTACCTGGTTAGATGATTTTCCTGATGATTCAATCCTTTTATATGATAAGTATTGTAATAATATTATGTCTTTTAGACTTTTGTAACTCCCTTTCGTTTTTGAGCAATAAATCGTGCCTCGGTCTTTGACTGAGGCACCACCTCTTAAAAAAATACAGAAACCATGTATTCGGATAAGACCGAAAGACATCTGATTAGTGATGTTGTGTCTACAAGAAACTACGGCCTAGTGTAAAGTGGACTTTTTTTGAACTTGCATGCTCACTGTGGGGATCAAATTCAATGTGTCCCGGACATCCCACGATGCTCGAAAGGAGGAGTACCTCAGTATGGACATTGGTGGAAAGAGGATATTGTGTGACCCAGCATGCCCACAGTGGGGAGTGGCTTATGTGTAACATAGTATACCCTCAATACACATCTGGGATGGGAAACAAAGAAATCATAAGATTAGTGGGTAGTATCTTCTGTGTGACCCTTCATTCCCACAATACACTTTGTGGAGGATTTCACTAGTAGCCCATGGTGTTCGATGATGTGACTAATGGCCCTACTTTTCTTCTATAAAATATACATGTGGTGAGATTTCATGCTTTGTGATCATTATGGGTGATTAGGAATTGTGTTTTGTTTATGGATTTCTTTATGGTAATTCCATTGTGTTTTGGGGTCCCTACTAAGTATATTATTACACACCCCTGTAGGGGCTTCACCTACACGTTTTGTGTCTCGGGAAGACGATTGATGCCCTGACTTAAGACATAGTGGCCTAGGACATGGTGATACCCAGTTAGACATGGTGGGTGGGTAATACTTGTATGGGTTCTATTATCTACTTTGTACTTACCCATCAGGTTGAGTTTTTAGGGGTGGTTATCCAGAGTTTCATTTGTAATTTCCTTTTTCAAGTTAGTATTTTGTTCGGTTTTCATTCTAGACTATTTTAATTTCATTTGTACTTGTACTCAATGGTTCTTTAGTGTCATACTTGTTAAAATCACTATCATTGAGAATTGTTTATACATCCATGTGTATATGTACATAGAAAAAATCATCCCATTTGAAGGCTGATTCCTTCGATACTAGTCGCCAACCCCTGTCCTTCGAGAGGTGGGCATGGGGTATGTCACGGCACGAGATTTGGGGGATAGGTTGTGAAAAAGTTGTTTTAGATGGGGTCATTTCTAACTCAAAATCAAAATGTCTATTATTTAGATTTTGGAAAATATTTTTGTATGTGTTATGTTTGACTTTCAGATTTGGGTAGTCCAGTGTTGGTGTGGCAGCGGACGAATCCATTCATAAGGACCCTAAATTTTACTTTTTTGCTCTATAAATTAAAACACTTGTTTCAGAAGTGTCTCCAATTTTATATTCGTGAATAGGAGTTATATCACCAGGTATAATGTTCTGATTATGGTACATCACGATATATTTTAGGATGCCTCCACATGGACAGACATCTAGGATTTCGATACATGATCGTGTGTATAACATTACTAGAGATGAGGCATTAGTTCAGGGACTAGTCCTAGAGATGGACCCGCTGGGTGGTGCAACAGTGTTGCTGCAACTCGAAGATCAAAGATTACTACCAGCATAACTAGTAATGGATTAATGTAGTCTTAGTGCCTTGCACAATCTTTAGAGATAGAGACCTATATGATTTTGGAGAGAGACAAATCCTTATGTTGTTGAGTACTGGCCAAGGGTAGGGATGTGGGTCTTTCTCTTATTGAGGACACTGCATGACTAGATAGAGATCATGGATGTGAGCCTTCTATAGTGCTCAATAGGGTGATGGTGGAGCTCGACCATCAAGATG
Source organism: Viscum album (assembly GCA_963277665.1). Classification (NCBI taxonomy): domain Eukaryota; kingdom Viridiplantae; phylum Streptophyta; class Magnoliopsida; order Santalales; family Viscaceae; genus Viscum; species Viscum album. Next base: position 2,063,354,867 of record OY728121.1, read on the forward strand.
CATGATAAGGCACCCCTCACCTAGACATTCATCAAGTAGTTTTCCTGAAGGATTATTTTCCCGTGACTTTCCACTTTGTGCACATTCAGGAGATGATTCACCTATATAAGGGAATCATTTCAATGTATGAGTACTCTATGAGTTTTATAGTCCTCTCTGGGTACTCCACATACATGGATCAGGTAACTTTATTTACGTCTCAGGCCTTTGAAAAGGGACTCATATAGGTGATCATGGCATCCACGGTTCTATAAGCCTTCCCACTAAAGTTGGAGTGATTGAGTGTGCCCTTATTATAGAGCGATTTTTGACTGAGTTTGAACTGACAGCCAGAGCCACTAGAAGACCTCTGGTAGTAGAGTCTTCAGTGGTGAGGATAAAACAACATACACGGGGGACCAAATGGTCCATGTCATTCAGTGGATGGAACCAGGACTCGGGATCCGCATTATGGGGATCCCAATGTTGGGGGAGTAAGTAGGGAACTTTGTTGTGCTTCACATGTGGTGGGCATGGACACATGACTCATGACTTCCAGACCCATCACACAGACGATCAGGAGATTGTAAAGGGACTTCCAAGGCAGAGGTTGAGATTCAAGCGAGGAGTTCCACAAGGTGCAAAAGGTGGTAGGGGACTAGGCAGAGCAGCAGTCAGTGGATGGGGTTTCACCGTGAAACCACCACAACCCCCAGGTGGTGCACCCTGGGCTATGTTAGCCTATATGAAAGGGAAAGGCTTGCTTCAGGAGCTGGTGGGCTACAACCATGATTCTAAAGTGTTGATTAGAGGTATGATATCAGTCTGTTCCAGTTTACCTATAGTTCATATAGGTAGGGGTTTAAATCAATTTTTCCTTGTCTTGGTCCACTTTTGAGGCTCGGAGATTATTGTGGAGTTTTTGGCTAGATCCATGCAATTAGATACTCATAGATAATTGGATTAGAAGATTAAAAACTAGTTTTAATAGTGTGAGATTACTCTAGGAGGTGATACATTTGGCTAGGATCTCATATTTGTGGCGTCGTGGCCTTATGACTTCATCTACAGTATAGAAATGTTATCAACAATCCATGCTCAGATCCACTATATTTGGCACAAAGTGATGTGTGTCCATGAGGATGGGACCATTCTTTACATCACTGATGAGAAGGGAACTTCTATATCACAAGATAATCTTTCTCTAAAGAGGTTGTATCTAATCACAAACCAGTTTTCTAGCCTTTCCATCGGTGCAGTAGATGAGAGGAGTACAAGATTTCCTATAGTGGTGGATGAGTATGAGGATGTCTTCCATGAGGATGTTCTGATGCAACCTCCTTATAAAGAGGTTGACTGATATCCACACTAGCATATTGGATTCATACCGTGGAGCAACGTGAGTTAAGGGTATAGCTGGAGTACATGCTTTATATGGGGTTCATAAGGCCCAATGATTCACTATGGGAAGCCCATGTGTTTTTTTCCAAAAATGAAGATGGGAGCTTGAGGTTTTCTATACAAATTTGTTTCTAGATCCAGGTGACTAGTAAGAAAAAGTATCCACTGTTTAGGATTGATGACCTATTTGATCATCTAAAGGGAGCAAGGTGGTTCTCAAAGATAGACCTCAGATTAGGCTATCATCAACTTCATTTACGAGATGAGGGCGTACTGAAGACAGACATTAGCTGTGGGTATGACCACTATGATTTTCTTGTGGTCCCTTTCAATGTTCACATTTCCCCAGAAATGTTCATGAGTCTCATGAACCTAATCTTCCACCCTTACATTAATCATTTATAGTTGTCTTAATTGATGACATCATTGTGTACTCAGCATCGGTGGAGGAGCATGATACACACATAAGGATAGTAATGGATACACACCAAGGGAACCATATTTACGGTAGTAACTCAATGTGAAATTTATGGAATGTATAGTTCCACTTTCAAGGACACGTCATCTCAAAGTCTGGAGTTTCAATGGATAGAGTGGTTATAGAGGTAGTATTTTCTTGGGATCAACCCAGGAGCGTCACTGAGGTGTGGAGTTTCTTGGGGTTGGATGGACACTACTAGAGGTTTGTGCATGAATTTTCAAGAGTAGCATCAGCATTATCATCCTTGACATGAATGTGACATACCCTTGTGTGGATGATGAAGTTCCCTTAGGGTTTCCATAAACTGTGGCTGAGACTGATGAGTACCCTTAAATTGATACTATAATAATGGGCATTTGGTATGTAATTTTCTATGATGAATCCAGTACCGAACTGGGTAGTGTCAGGATGTAGGAGAGAGAGGTGATAACTTATGGGTCACTATAGTTGAGGAAGCACAAGTAAAAATATGGGACCACTGACTCTGAGTTAGTAGAGGCATATTTTTCATAGAAAATGTGGTGGAACTACATGATGGGTCAGCAATTTACCGTCTATTACGACCACAAGAGTCTCTAGTATATCTTATCACAGAAGGACCTGAACATGAGATACCAACAATGGATGGAGTTTCTTCAGGAAAATGACTTTTATATATTCTATACTCTTGGGAAGAGAACATAGTGTCATACTCAATTAATAGAGGGTCTGTTGTACATCTGTTGGTTGTGGTGACGAAGCAACTAGTCATGATCCATATATCCTTTGTGGATGGAAATTGTGGATCTTACATTCAGTAAATGACTATAAATCCCCGAGTATTATAGAGAATCAGAATGAAACATCTTGTGGATGTTGACTGAGATGCCTGACAGGCTCAGATATCCTCACGAAAGGCTCCTGATGTATTTTTTATAATTGGGGAGGATGCCAACCTTTTCAGAGGACTCCCAATAGTATATATTTTGTTACAGGAGGAGTTTAACATATAATTATATACACACCCTTTAATAATATATCTTACTGTGAAGAAGATGTACTCGGACCTCTGATGTCAATACTGGTGGTTAGTATGAAGAAAGTAGTGTGAGAGTTCATTTGATGATGCCTCACTTTTCAGTAACTGATAGTCGAGCATTTGGTCCCCACATGCTTGGAACAATCACTTGAGGTACTATAATGGAGGTGGTAGGTTATCTCCATGGAATTGATGATGGGTTTAACATTAACATCCAGGGGCCATGAATTTATTTGGGGGATCACTGACTGACTCACTATGGGACCTCACTTCCTACCCACCATGGAGAAGTGATCTGTAGTTGTCTTGGGGGAACCTCTACGTCCAAAATGATTGTGAGTCTTCACGGGGTACCTTTGATGATAATATAAAACCATGATTCAAGCATTACATACTTGTTTTGGAAGGGATTTTAGGAGGTGCTCGAGACTCAAATGTACAACTGTATATCTCATCACCAACAAATAGATGGTCAGATAGAGAGGACAATACAGACAATGTACAACATTCATCGTTCTTGTGTCCTTTATTTTGGATCCATTTTTAGGACCTCTTTTTTACTATTGGAATTTTCATAAAAAAACAACTATAACTCCACCATAACTATGGAACCATTTGAGGCCATGTATGGGTTTCTCGGTAGATCACCATTATGCCAGACATACCTGGGGGAGTCCATAGTCATGGGTCCAAAGTTGATACAGGATACTATTGAGAATGATAATATCAACTAAGAGTGGTTGAGTACTACATAGAGTAGATAAAAATCATACGATTACTGAATGTTGTGACAATTGTATTTTCATGTTACAGAACATGTTTTTCTATGGGTATCACCCTGATGGGATTTGTAGATATTTGGCTAGGGCGGTAAGATGTCTCTGTGGCTCATCAGACCTTTTCAAATTTTCAATACTAAAGGCGAGGTGGTGTACCTCCTATCTCTTCCACTGCATATGAACCATGTGCATGATGATTTTAAAATGACATCTCAAAGGAGGTATGTTCATGATTCATCACTTGTCATCAATTGGGGAGAGATGGATAATGACGATGGTGTGACCTTTACAGATTTCCATGTAGAGATAGAAGTTCAATAGAAGTGGGCCATTCGTGGATGATCGATTCCATTGGTGCACATTCAGTGGTTGCATGGTAATCTCTTGGAGAGGACCTGGGAGCAGGAGGCTCAAATTTGTGCTTAGTACCCCTATTTTTATATTTATCCTTAGCATATGAAGACAAGAATCCAAAAAAGGGGGGAGTAATGTAATTTCACATAATTTTTGTACATTTGTTAAAATTTTATGGAATTATTTTGAGAAGACACTCTTTGAGGGCACGTGATTCTGAGACTTGGTGAGCCTAAAAGGGAATTAAGAACTTTTTTCAGATTATTTAATTAAAAGAATATGTATTCTGTATTTATTGATGAAAATTATTTCTTGAAAATGGATTCTTAGATACCCATGTTTTAGAAAAAATCTATAGGACTATTATTTTTCTATAAACAATTCATATGATATTTATGTAAAATTATTAGATAATTAATCTTATTCCATGAGTATGAAAATGAATATTTGAGATCAAAATTTTTAATAAAAAAGGGAAAAAATTCATATATCATTTGCTAATTTCTAAATTTTACTAACATGATTAATTATTTTTATATCACTTCAAGAAAATTTTATAATTAACTAAGGTTTTAAAATATATTGTATAGGTCCTATGTTTGAGGAAGAACATTAAAAAGATTAATGGTTATTCAATGAGGATTCATCATTAAATTAAAAAATAAATTTTGAATGATAGAGGTGTTCAAATTTAATAATAATATATTTTTCTAGAAATGAATCTAGAGTAGAAGTGTCATCTTTTTAGTATAGGGGTTTTATATTTGATAATTATATATAATTCTATAGAAAAAAAAACTAAAAATGTCTTTTAAATATATGAACGTGAAAAAAATATTATAAATCATTAAATTTTCAAAGGTTTAAACTACTGGGTGTCAATTTCTACATCAAAGAAAATGATAAGATAGTTTTAAAGGATAGTATGATTAAAAAAATGAAAATTATGATATTTTAATCAATGAATTAAATTATCATGTAAAATTATTCATTGTTACAATTATTGTTAAACTAATATATATCTATTTATGAATATAATTTTAATTAGTAATTAGGGTAAATAAGGTTGAATGGAATTATATGGATAATATCCATTTGAATCAATATGCTGGAATGATTTCAATTTGAGCAAAACAAAATTGTTATGATACCTTAGTAATCATAGTCAATTTTTTTTGGAACACAATCCCAAAGTTGAATAAAATATTCATACATAATAATGGATATAGTTGACCATTTCAATAAAATTTCGCACACCATGTAAAAACATGTCCCCAATGATAGCGCAGACACCACAATGTTTGGGAGGTCCAACACCACTAGGAATGAAAACTTTCTCCAGAGACATAGAGTCGCCTAATTTGGGCCCACTCACATTCCTATATGGATCATCATACTAATGAATATCCCAATATGGAACAATTATTTTATCTATGTGTTATGTACTCACTCACACACACCCTAAAAATCGTCCAAGGGTTCACCCATATTTTTCATATCTCCAGGCTAAAAATGCATAACTATTGAATTATAGTGAGGCTGTTTCTCGAAAAAAAACATACCCCACATTGAAATATTTAATATCATTTAAAATTATTACCCTCTAATAGTCAGTAGTGTTACATAGAACTCCTCCCCCTACCCCTCCCCTTAGGTAACAACAACCTCATAATGGAATATACATCACAACATATTAGTTCCAATTCACATTCATATGTGTTCATCCTCGAGTTACAAATGGGTCCCATTGATATTATAGAATCCAAACCTTAACATGGATATCATGTTTTGGATCTCTATGAACAACCAAATTCCCTACACCAACATGTTCTAATACGATGTTCCCACAAATGTGTCCGAACAGATCATCTGACTAATGACTATCATCATATAAAAAACATGTGTTCCTTCAATGAAATTTTTCCTCACTCACACACACTTTGGGAAAAATACTTTGAGTTCACCCATCATGATCACTACTCCTGACCTATGATGATTATCTATAGAGTTAAAATGAGTTAGCCTCAAAAAGATAATGTTGTACCTTGTTGTAATGAGTCAAATAATTTTTCGATTTAACCCTTTAACATTATGTGGTGTTATACTCCAATATTTGGTGGAATCCTAGATCAAGTGATATCATATTGATATATCAGTTCTATAAAATGTATTTTGATTTTTGATTTTTTCTAAATATATAAATTTAATTTTTACATTAATATTTTTAATTGTGAAGTCGAGTAGTGGTGGTATATTATTAAAAATATTGAGGAAATATATTATATTGATCCAATAGAGTAAAATATATTTAAATATATATTCATTTAAAAATATAATCATGTTTTTAATCAATGCATGATAAAACATATATTTTTTATCTAGGGATAAAATATTAAGACTCTATTTCCACTGATGTTAAAATGTTAATAAAGTGGTTAGGGATGCACGAAATATCAATTTTGATCATAATAGTAATATTAAAAATATTTTATTAGGATTGAATCCTTGTTACTAAGGATAATTGGTCTCTAAGGAATTTAAATTCTTAATAATTGTGTAATGGAGTGATGAGATGTTTGAGATAGAGTCATTAACTTTAACCACAATAAATATTAAAATTTTTTCATGTGGAAATGAATCTAATAGTATCCATTGGAGAATATATGTGCATGTGGTAAATTTTTAATTCTGGTGATAAGTGTGTTATGAAGCATCATGTATAGGATTTTTTTAAATATACAACATGTTATTACTGTGGTATATAAGGAAATTTGGTTCATGATTATAATGAAAAAAATTATGGTAATGGTAAGACCATATATGATATATAGGAAATGAGATGGGCTATTAGTATTTTTAATATCTATATAAATAAATAAATAATGATAATAATCAATACACTATTAATAAGAGTTGGAAAAGTCATTTTGGACACCTAGGAAAATGTAAGATAATAAAATGAATTGTTTTTATTTAAAATTCATATTTAATAAGATTATTCCAATGTCATATGTGATTCATGCTATAAAAATTCTATTATTTCTATTAAAGTTTCTTGAAAATAAAATATTAATATTTTTAAAGGGGAATTTTTTTATTAAAATCTAATTGTTGAAGTATTAATGAATAATATATTTATAATAATCCTCTAATAATAATCTATGCAATTGTTTTTCCTTTAAATTAAGATTTCTCAACTATTTATGTATTTTATATTATTATGTGTATGAATTTTATTCAATTTTTCGTTCTACCATATATTTCATAGATAAATAATTTTCCTTTAATTTTTATTGTTTTTTACAATTATTATATAATAATTATTTGATACCATTGATAACCTAACCATTTGGTGATAATCTAACTAAAGATGGCAAGAGAATTTACCTATTTTGTATTAAGGAAAATAGGGATGTTGTAAAAATATGTTATGTTATAGTAATAATTGGATAAAAGGATTTATTTTATAATTATTTCGTTATAGTCACTCATGATCGAGAGGTTGAATATATTTTTGACATAGTACCTCCCGAAAAGGAAATTTCAATAACCCCTTATCAAATGGATTCATTTTATTTATTGTTATTAAAAAATAAGTGATGAATTTTTCCAAATATAAATTACTTTTTATGTTGTTTTATCTAGTGTTTATCAATTTTTTTACAAAAAAGAATTTTTTAGGGAGTATTTTTGTTGATTAAAGAATAATAAATAACAATTATTTTGTGAAAAAGTATTTATTGTCTCATATAGATGAGGTTTTTTTATATGTTAATAGTACACAATTTTTCAAATATTTCCATTAGGTCAGGATATCATCAGTTGAGAGTAAAGGTGGAAAATTTAAAAAGATATCATTTCGCACTTTGTATGGTAACTATTTGTTTTGTTATAGAAATCACATAGACTAAAACACATATTTCTCTAAAGGTTGTCATGAATATAGTTTTACATAATTATATTGGTAAATTCATGGTTGTGTTATTTTATGAAATTTTATTTTATTCTAATGGTTATGAGGAACATGAAAGTCATATTTGGATTGTTCTATAGACTATAAATGAAGTAAATGTGTATTAAAAATTTGAAAAATTTGATATTCAATTACTTCATATTTTTATCCAAGGATAACGTTTCTCTGAATTTTTCTTAACCCTTGATCATATTCCAACTATGGTGGTGGAAGAGTGGAAAAAACTTCTATATGTCAATAAGACTAAAAAAATTCTATATTAGAAAGTTAATTGTAATTGTTTTTTTAAATGTTTCTGATTAATCTATCCAACTTAAAATGTTACCATTTAATGGAGATAAATTCAAATGTAAAAATTAACATGAAGAATGTTTGAAAAAAAATTAAAAAACAATTTATTGTTATAGTTTTGAAAATGAAATCTAGAAATTGTGAGTTTCTTATCTAATGTGATGTTTCATTTGAAGTATTTTTAAATTTCATTACCCAAGATTATTAGTTTATTGAATATGTACCATTATAATTGAAAATAAAAGATAAATATTTATCCTACACATAACCAAAAACAAGTTATAGTATTTTCATATTTAATATTATTGATGAAAATATTATATGGGTCAAAATGTGAAATAAATCATTACATTAAATTTTACATTTATATATTCTCTCAAAAAGTTTTAAACATGCATTAAATAAGTTAGATGGAAAAAATAAATGATCCTTATTTTATAATGGATTATCATTCTCTAATTTGAAAAAGATAGTGGATGCCTTGAAAAATGAAGATAATGAATGAGTATCTTTGCTACATTTGGAAAATGATCCATGATTATTTGCCACTAAATTCTACATAAAGTTATCCAAGATTTTGGTTTTCATATTGGAGAATTCATACATGTTAGAAAGAGTTATTATTTTTAATAAGAAATATAAATGACTATGAAGAAGTATATAATTGGTCAAAATGGTTATGTTTGCAGAATTTTACATTGACACAGATGATGTCATCTATTTTAAAATGAATTTTTATGGGCTAAATTTTTACCAGAAGATGAAATAATAAAAATTCATTCTGATATATTACTATTTTTTCAACATTTTAATACTAAAATGTACCTATTAATTTGTTAAAATTAATGGTGGTAATCAATGAAGAATGATATTAACATTTTTTACATGAAATTTTTGACGGTTATACAAGTTAATTCTGTGGAAAATTTACTAAATGTGATACATAATCTGTTATAAGATCCTAAATGGAATGGGGGAATATATCCATGTATAAAATGGTTGGATTACTAAAAAAATATCATACTAATAATGATATTTGGTTTGTTTTGATCATTTTACTAAATCATCAAATTTATTACATGTTCGAAAAATTATTCCTTTTAATATACATTAAATACTTATCATAAAGAGTAATTGATATTAAATGGAGTTCCACAGTTTATTGTATCGAACATTATCCACTATTTATATCAATTTTTAGCAGGGTAAGTCTTAATTTTATTGTTACTAAGTTAAATTTCAACACATATTATAATCATCAATATGATGGATAACCATTGATAATAATTCAAATTTTGGTTTATTTTCTTCCGGAATTATTCTTGATTACCATGGATGTTGGGATCAATATATTTTGATTGAATTTTTTTGTAATAATAGTTTTTAATCCTATAAACTGAATGAAACATTGGACACATTAAATTGAAAGTGTTTTCAGATTCCATCATGTTCAAAAAAATAACTGAATGAAATTTATTGTGACCAAAACAGGTGTAAAAAATAGTTTATAAGGAAAATATGTTTCATAATCACATTAGGGTACCCTATAGTAGGATTATATATTAATTATATAAAAGGAATAGTGATAATTCATTTGAGTAATGTCATCATGCATTTCATGATATATATCCAGGAAAAAGTGATATATGTTCTGGTAAAAATTGGTATTTAAGTTTATGTTTTATTAGTCCACATGAAATTATAGAAAAAGTTTGATAAAATTAATATTTATTATCGTTTATTATGAGTGTACCTACGGTATATAATGTGTTTTACATTCCATTGTAATATAAATATGTACCTGATTCATCTCATTATTTGATCACTGATTATAGTTTTAATAGATTCACTCATTAAATGGAAAGATAGTCTACATACTAGACTTTTTGGAGTATGATTTATGTAATATTGTAACATATATGGTTATATGTTTTTAAAAGAACATATTGACTGAAGATACAATATTAGATCCTAAAATGTATATAAGGAATAAACATATCTTCTTATTTATGTGATGTAAAAAATTATGATGATGGGGTTTCATTAAATGTGGAATAATGTGATAAGAAATGTAATACTAGAAATGAATCAATTTCTTGTATTAGTAATATTCATGACTAAGTTTTCTTATTTCATATTCATAATAAATATTTATGTTATTTTTCAATCAAAAAAATATTATTCTAAAAAAATTTATTTCCCCATATTAAATGGTTTTATTTAAACAATACATTTATAAAATTTTAATGTTTAATCTTATAATTTGGAAATAATTTTTAATATTATAACATCAAATATTAATTATGATGAATTTACCGTATTTTTCTGAAAATAATGATTTTTGGGTGACTATAGGAAAATAAATTTTCTCAAAAAACTAAAATTTTATTTCCCAAATTCAACAGGATCCTAAATTTTTGGAGTAATTTTAATGTAATTTTAATCCCCGTTTATTATATATAATTATATTGATTCCATAATATTCAAAATTATACTTATTTTTGGAAACAAAATCATATTTAGGCATAAAAACACATTTTATGAAGAAACTATTTTTCATTTCAATTTACATTCTTAAAATAAATGAAATTTCATTAAAAAATATAACTTCAATCATGACAAAAAAAATATCTTTAATTGGGAGATTAAAATTTAATAAAAATATAAATGTCATTTTTAGTCCTAATGAATAGTAACATTGGTAAAAATTATTAAGAAAAATAAATGTTAAAAGGGTTAATATATATTAAAACTCATGGATAATGTCAAAAAAATATCATATTCATATCACATTATATTACATTATTTATATCTTTATAATCTTATCTTTTTAATGGAATCGATGTATGGAATCTATCCAATGAATAAGTGTTTATATTATTTTAAAAATTAAAATATTTACAACACTATCGTTACCCTCCATTATAAATGCGAACCCTTCCCCTTGTATTATTCCCCTACATTGACCCATTTAACTCAAACAATACCTACCAAAATACCATACTAACATAACTACCCACTTCCAATAGGTCATATTTTTACCATAACTATAAATTAATAAGGCATATGGTGTAGTCTATAGGTGGGTTAACAGAAAAAATGTACAATTATTTTCAGAGTGTTTCTTGTTTATTTCTTCTTCTAACTTCATTAAATATTAATTAACCATGACTAAATTAAAAATAAATTACATACACATACATAAATTTTATAGTTATTATGTTAAAACACCTTTCATCTCTTTTCCCATTCTATGAGATAAGTAAACATTGATTATGCATACGTGTGGGCTACAACCTCTACAAAGTGATGGGTTTAGTTTCCCAAAACAATATAAGAATGAAGTTTATTATGATAGATTTAATTAATATATATCAACTTCAGGAAAATGTGTTTTTTTAGATTTATAATATGTTAATTACCTTTTTAACATTTCATGTATTTAAATTGAAAATGTCGTTGGTGATTTCGTGTGGACTACAACCTCCATGAGGCGGTGTCATCCATTTATTATGTCAGACATTCATATAGGGTTTAAAATTTTGTATTTAAGGAAAAAATTATAATTGATTCATTTTTTATATTCTGAATATTATGTAAATATTATCATTTTGACCATGGATATGTAACAAATGGTTTTTTGGGATTATGAACCAGATTCAAACAAAATATCCTACAACAACACAAATGATTTAATAACTATATAAGGCATGTGAATAATATAAATAAAAGGGATAATAATTAGGGAATACACAAAAATAATTTTATTAATGAAATATAAAAACAATATATATCTATTATAAAAGACATAATAGATTTTTGGGTTTAATCAGGCTAGTGAGAAGGGATTTTAGTTTAAAACCTTATATTAAAAGTTTAATGATCTCTTCTTATCCTTTTCCCCAATACCATAGTTCATTTATATGTTTCATTAATTTTATCAACATAATAAAATTTACATTCAATTTCCTTTTGAATCATGATTTACTTTCATTAAAATTCATTAAAAATAATAATTTTAATTGACTTCCAAACAAGGTCTTTTTTTCAAATTTTTATACAAATGTGAATTGAATTAATTATTAACATATATTACATGGGAAATATTTCCTACCGTAATCAAAAGTATTCATTAGTATTATTCATCTATATTATATATATTTTTTGAAAAAAATATCACATTTTTCATTCTTATAGTAATTTTTGTTAAATAAATTTTTATTGTAAAATATTTTCCATCCTTATTTTTACATTAATCATGAATTTTCATGTATATGTGTGTCTAATGGAACAATGTATGAAATTTTATGATGTAAATTCAATATCTTATGTATTATATGAAATTTAACATCCTTTTAAAACATACTTAATATGATTTAGTTTGATATTTCTCTCCAAAGCATTGGGTATTGATTTCTTCATACGATGAATACATATTGGAATTAACAGATATGGTTATTCTATTTTAAAAAGTTATTGTATTCTTAATTATAATATTTATGTGTAGATGACAACAAGGGATAAAAATATGAATATTTTATTCTATTAAATGATTAAAAATATTTGAATTTTGATTATATAAGGTATGGTAATGAGGATGATTTGAAATAATGTTTATGAAACTATAAGTAGGGAAGAATATGTTTTTTAAAAAATATGTATTCATGGATACCCACGTTTTACAATAATCACTTATGATAAATATTTTTAAATAGTATTTCATGAGAGTTTTTTATCAAAATCTTTGGGGAATGATGATTATTTCTTGAGTGGGACAGTTCATATTTGGGATCAAATTTCATTTTGTGAAATGTGAAAAAATATATAGCATTTAAGTTTCTTCATAATGGAATGGCTAGTTTCTTTAATTTTTCATCCCTTAATGATATTTTTTGTTCTAGTCAAACTATATAAAAATAATAGGATTTAAGGATGTGTATGACATATTGAATAGTCTACCATTCCCCTATGGGGATTCAATATTAAATAATATATCATGTTTTGAATGAAATGATAGTATAAAAGTAAGAGACCCATTTTTTTAAAAAAATTACTACTTAGTGAATTTGATCACATTGTATTGTAACTGTTTGATATGAATGAATTTTTTAATATTCTCTAGTACTGTAAACCAAATAGAAAAAATCAAAATGTAAGAATATGTAATCTGGCATATAAATCATGTAATTATTAGCTGTATTTGTTATATGGTATTATTGATTTTTCCCACTAAAGCAATTGATAACATTGGAGTTTAGAATATAATTAAGAAGATATCATTAGGGGATTATAATAGATAGATTATATTTTTCCTTGATTTAAAGGATGGATTCCATGTTTCTTCATTTAATTTTTGTTTATTTTGGACTTATTTTTAATTGAGGATACTAGGTTAATGAATTGAATAGTAATAAAGAGGATAATATAGTTCTAGGTTAGTGACATATAATATTTGTAATTAGAATATAGTATTTTATTTTCTATGTAACATCCATTATTTTTGGGTTTTGATTGTGGTACATATGATTGAGAGTGATTGAACTCTATGTATAGTAACATGTTTATAGATAACAAATTTCATGATATAACACCCACCAACAATTGGTGGATCCTTAGATATTATTGAAACTAAATGGTATATCGATTATATGGAAATTATATGTCATGTTTTGTGATGATTGTATCCTTAAATGGTATTCATTTTCTATTATCATTTTAAAGTTTGATTCAATCTGTGGTGGTATATGATTAGGAATACTCTGTAAAAAGATGGTACAAATGTCACAGAATGGATTAAATTTTGGCAAATTTTCAAATAAAAATATTTTTCATAAGGATTATTGATCTCATGTGGAACTAAAATATCTTATGCTAAATAATAATTTAGAGGATATCATTTAATCTTATGATAGTTATTTGAAATTATTTTTTAGGTTTTCATAAAATTACATTTTACATTATTATGGTAAAATTGACCTAAATTACTCAGGATTAAAATAAAACAATAAAAAAACTATTGAACTCTAATAAAAATAATAGATATTGAAAATATGTCCAGAGATATAGGATGGTTTAGATGGAGGTTTATTGATTTTAAAACAATAATGACATGAATGTGTCTATATTGAAAGCTACAGGAATATATATCTTGAAGATATTTAAATGTTATTGTTCCAAAATACCCTCATATGAATTTTGTGTTATGAAATATCGAGGTTGGTATCTTATGAAAAACTGTAAACAATTTCCAAAATTAAAATCAATTAAATTTTAATTTTGATGATAAATTAAATTTCAATGATAATTTTAAAACGAAGAAAATATTCATGATTTGATATGTTTAAAATTCAATGATTTGTTTCATTATATTGATGTGTATCCATTGAAAACATTGAATTATTGGAATAATACATTCCATATGAATAAGTGTCTGTTAAATTCAATTATTACTACATCAGAAAACTCAATACCATTAAATTAATTGTTTATGGTTATATTATTTATTAACTCAAATTAAACAAATGTAATGTTTTATTTAGGGTCTACACATTAAATAATTTCTTTGTAAATTTCTCAGAATTTTTAAATCATGATTTGGAAGAGTTGATTTTAGTAATATTTCTGGATGAATAATTATGGGAAAAAGTCTTTATATTATTTATTCTATGATTACTTATTGAATAAATTTTAAAAAAATTATTTGCACGGCCATAGTTAAATATTTTGTTATTGTTAAAATGGATAATCATTGAGTTTATCGTGGTGTGATAGATAGCTGAGATAACGACACTACATTCAAGTTCAAAATTAATTTTTAATTTTAATATCAAAATGATTTTTTATGTAAGGAATCATAATGAGAATCTGAAAAAATAAATTAATATGGTAGTGCATGTGAACAAACTCATGATGCCAAAAAAATGTAATATGTTTTTCTTATTAATGTTATAGTAGTAAATGAATATATTAATTTATTTCATAATGATTTTTCTAGATTTATTCTTATTTGGGAGGTTGTATTATAAAACCTAGATATTTAGGAAATATTTATTTGGAATTAATTTATCATTTTCTACATTTTTCATTTCACACAATAGTTAAAATAGTTTATTTAAAATAAAATAACATTGTTTGTATTGGTATATCTGAACCACCATGTTAATCTTGCACTACATGAAATATTAATTTTTTCTTTCTATACAAAAAACACGAAGGTCGGATTAGGTTACATGCAACATTGACTTTCCTTTATGGCATGCGTAACACAAAAACAGCATTTTCCAAATATAAGTGTATCAAATAATTATATATATTAAATATAATAAGATATAACCTAGCCATTACGTTAATGTTTATAAATATTATTAACTAATTTATCAGAATATATTGTTTCCAAAAAAATGAATCATGAATTCATAGGTTACCAATTAATTAGAAATGAATGTGAAAACTCATTGAATGTAAAGGAAAATATGATTATTTCTGGTAAGCAGAGCTATTTCACCCAAATAAATTAAAATATTTAAAACTAGTGAGTGATATTAGTGTAATATATATGTTACATATTTCATTTATTATTTTTTCAAATTAATCCATTAAATTTTATATACATAAGATAAGATCAAGCTTAATTTTACACTTAAAACCCTATATTTCATGTAAAGGTATTTTTATAACCTTTTAGTGGAGAAGAATTTTAAATACAAACTATTGAACTTTTTTTTGTATTAATATATCTAAAAAATATTTATAGTTCAAATATAAATATTAAATTATGTTAGGATGATATTTCTGTTATTTTTCTTTAAGCTTTCGTTTATATTGAATTGTTAATAATACAATATTTTAGATCAAAACATATTTTTCAACTAATTAATTTATAAAGATAAATTATATTTAAAATTATTTTAAATTTTTAATTAGATGATATATTTTTCATGTAATCTAATTTTTTTTAAATAGAATCAATTACACATTGAAATTTGATGTAAACATTTTCAATGTTTTGATCATTTTTATATAAAAACCAAATGGGTCATCCTATTTGAGGGATTATTTTAAAATTAATTTCTACAACTGATGTTATTTAAATTCGAAAAAAATGCTTTCCATATTTCAAATCTGATTAATTTTTAATGTATAATTAGGTCAACATAGTTTCTTACAAAAAATACTACTAAAATTAATTATAATAAATTACATCGATTAAGGTAAAATTTAGGTTAACTGACGACAAAACCTTAAATTTAAAAACCAAAATTACCAATAAAATTGTCCAAATATATTTTATGTAAATATTTATACCCTATACTACATATAATTGACTTTGGATCATTATTGGATCAACTTTCTACATGAAAAACATGGGTGGAATTATCTCTTCAATTATTTACATGAATGCCACTCCACCTTCCTTATAAAAGGACACCAACTCTCCTGCTTCTTTTGACCTCTAAAAAAATAATTATTGACCAATATCTTCCACATACACATCCCAAAATCCCTCTGTTAATCCATGAATCATTCCATTAGGAAAAATGTATTCCAATGAATCCTTCGGGAAAAAACCAAAAAGAATTACCTGATTAAGAGGTAACATCTTCTCTCTAGCTAGATTCTATTATGTTCCATCTACACCCCCACTACTCTCTTTATATCATGATTTTATAACATCACATGTATCATAAATATTCTATTATGTTTTTATTTAATGGTTTTAACCAACACTTACACAACTCACTAAATGATATTTGTTAATTTTTCCTATACCGCTTTTCATGGTGGGCATTATGATGGAAACTATATTTATATATGTTTTTTGTTGTAATTATTAGTCATTTGAGGTTATGTAATCCTTTTAAAACACATACCATTTTCAACATTACATTTCTTATAAATACAATGATTTTGCTTGAGAATGTGTCGACTACCGCCACCTCAATGTGATGTGATTCATTCACACAATATTTGGAATGTATTAAGGATGGGTTTACTGATATTATATGATATAAATAAAATTATAATTAAAATTTAATGATATAATATACATATACCTTTATTTTTTTATTGTATTCATTTTATTCCATAAGATAATAAAAACCTAAACAACGTTCAAGCGTACTAAGAGATTACAATCTCTATGAACGGTGTCTTCTATTTTATAAATATATATTCAAAAGATATTAATAATATACATTTATTTAATTTAAATGATATTTATATCATGTTTTACAATATTTAATAATTATTTATGTATGAGCACTATATAAATAAAAAATTAAAACAGATATGAAAAACAAATAAAATATTACCCGAAATAAAAATGTAACATAGGATTGTTAACAAGAAGGTAATATAAAGTCCTAAAAACCCATATATGGTATCATATATAAGAATTTGGTTCATTGAAATATTAATAATAAATTTATATTTATTTCACATATGGTTTGAATCTGTATGACGAGAGTCAAGATATAAGGTTAGGGGGTTTCATCTCAATAGTTATTTATATGGGATAAATTCATTATTCCACACCCAATACATGCATGTGGTGTGTATATAGACAAAATAAAAATTCAATGTTTCATATATATATATATTTATGAGTATTTACATATTAATTCATTTATATTTATTTCATGGGATTCATGTTTCTAAAGCTACCAAATCGATAAAAAATTAGTCTGAAATTTACTTCCTTGAGTCTCATGTTTTGTTATGCACAAAAATTGATTTTCATGTTTATATAAAACCATTTTACATGATATGTAATGATTATACATATTATCATTATATTATATACTATATTTAATTTTTTATTCTTTTATAGAGAGTACGATGTCTTATTTTGAATTGGTAAGAGTTTGTTTAAAGAAACTCATTTCTTTTCAAGATATTATATCTTTTTGTTTCCATTGGTGAAATCATATAACATATCTGTCATGAAAATTCATGAAATTTATTATACTCTATATTTTTATGATATATTGATTTATTTTTACCATTTTTCTACTCTTTGGAAAATATTATATTAAAGAAATTGTTTTTAAATAAACCCTGAAATTATCCTCTCATCTGTTTGAAATCTATGTTCTTTCAAAAACATGTTCTCTATAAGCGGTTTACAATAATGTTGTATTTTTCTACTATATTCATTTAATTACGTTGTTAACAATTTTTCATTTAACAATTTTTTCAATGGAATATTTTGGGATCTTTCTGAAAATTGAATTTTTCTAACCTTTTTAACATAAAAAGGAATGTTCTTTTTACCACATATGATTTGTATGGATTCAAAAGCAATCATTTCTTCAAAGATACCTTTTTTTTTAACATTAATTTGTAATGAAATATTTAAAAAAATAATTTCTTTAAAAAAAATTTACAAATTTTCTACAAGAAATATTTATAGGTTTTTAATGTATTTTCAAAAAATGGTTTCCAAATAATATTAATGAATTCATTATATGTTTTTAAAGGGTTTCAACATTATTGGTTTATAAAAATTTTTGACTCTTATTTTTAATTTTTTAAGGGGAAAAGTTTATCAAAAAGATTTCAAGTATCCTTATTAATTTTTTAGCGCATTTTAAATGAAAATGATTTTCAAATTGTATCATGAATTAAAGATAATTTTTCAAAGAAGAATGAATATTTTCTAAAAGAATAACTTTTGATAGATATTTCATAATTATTTCCATCTAAGATAACAACCATTTATGTTACTCATTCCCTTCTAAGAAATGATCTAATGGTTCCAATCATATTATTTCATTGAATGGGTTATTCTTAATGTCATGGTCATTATGAAATATGATTATCTTTCAAAGGTTATATATTTATGAAATAGTTTTTTTCATTTATGGGTTTTTGTTATGATGATAAGATTATAAGACATGTAACTTTTTCAATAGGATATGATATGTTTACTTGTTTATGATACCCATTTCATTTAATGGTTCATGAAAATCCTTTTTATTATTTTTTGTCACATGTTTGTAAGATTTAATTTTGATATTGGTGGGACCTATATCTCCGACCGTTGAATTTGTTAATGATTTATGTCTCATGAGATAGACATGGATGGAACAAGAAATTATCACGGTTTTGTATTATAAGGATGGAATGTGAAATATATTCAGCTCATTATTAGAGTTCTAGAATGAGAATGAATCTTTATTCATTATTGTAGGGAATGAATGATAAATGATCTCAATTCAATATTACTGGGTTGGAAATGGAGTGAAGTTGGTTTAGTTATAAAATTATTGAACAGGGTGCGAACCATGTTCAGTAATGGAATTTTTTCACTCTGATGGTCATGCATCTTTTTCCATGAATATCATGTAAATCATATTATATGCTAACTTTTTTTGCATAATTATATTTTTTTACAATGATATTATTTCATGGATCGTGTTCATTGTTCTCTCATGATTTATTTCCTATAAACTAAAAATAATTATTCTATCATTCATGTTTATGATCATTGATATTGATGATATGATCTTATAATATTTTGATCATGTTCTTATACCCCTATTCTCATGTTTATTCTTAATTTTTCCCTTTATTGTCCTTACTATGAAACTGAGATCACATATTTTTATGTTTCCTTCCCCTAGATACGATGATAAATATTATGAATGATCCATTAAAGAATACTGATAGTCTTGAAGAACCTTGTGGGTGATAATGCGGCACACTTTTGTTTAAGATTCAATGATACATGATTCCATTGGTACTATATTGTGAATTCCATCATGAATCTATTTGTATAATGATTTAAGTAATCCAAGAATGTAATTTATTGTTTATGTATGAATAATAAGGATCGATATTTTTTGTATTAGAGAAATTGATTCATTATCCTTTGGAATACATAATGAAAAAAATAGTGAGATACATAGGTATTTTCTATGGATAGGTCAAGGGAAATCTCTATGGATAAGTTTATGTATGAGTAAATCTTTTAGAAAATATGCTGGAATTTTGGTAAAGGATATAGAGTGTTGTTTCTTTGTAATAAATCGATGTTTAGATAATATATGTGGATGTGGCTCAGGAAAAAATGTACATAGCGGTAACAACACCTAAAAGATGTTCCAGGCCAGACACGAGGTACTATGGTACATGATGACAGATCTTGGTGGACACCTGTTTTAACACAGATGGGTGATATACATTGTTAATTCACAAACACTTCATGAACCATCATGAAGGATTTAAATATACGATAGATAAGAATAAACATTGATGAACCTAGAGTGCCTTATATTATAGAATGTTTCATTGATTAGAAATCCTATAATTAAATATATGCATTACTGTGTTTCTTTATACTATGATAATGAATGACCACACCATGCTTCTAGATTTTTTTAATGGAGGGAACTAGATTGAACTGAACTAATGAATAATGTGATTGAAAAATTTTGGATGGGAATTCATGTCGGATGACCACTAGAGTGAAAGATGTTGGGATAATGCCTAATCAGTTTTCATGGAACATGATAAACAATTATTACCTTAAGGAAATATTAGACTCACCATGGAAGAGAAAGATGGGGTTTTATAGGTGTTCGGGTAATTGATACAATGGAGGAATGAAAAATTGGTTTCATATTTGTCAATACTGTGGAAATAATCAAATATGTGAATGTATCATAGGATCAATAAGATGTTTCGGCCATGGAAAATAAGTACCCAAAGAAAGTCACTACACGGTAAAGATTATGAGTTTTGTTAACAAAATTTAAGGGAATATTGGCCTCCCTAACACATCATAGATTTTTATGGGTTTTATGTGTAGAATAATTGGTCATTTTGTAACTTAATGTCCCGTGAAAAAAGCCCCAAATGTGTATCAGCAAGGTGGTATGAGTAGTGGTTACATTGTTGATAATGAATAGACTACATATGAAATTGGAAAGTAAATGGATATAGTGTTATGTGATGATATATCCCTATTAATGGAATACGAATGAAATGTAAAATTTTTTTTATGTATTTGGTTTCAAAAATTATAATATATTATTGATAAAATATACATGTATTGTTCTACATATGTTTTTTAATTAGAACATCCATGTTTATGTTGAATGTTCTCGATGTATTGGTGAAGTGATTTGATGAAATTGTTATAATTTTACCAAGGTATGGTATCCCTTAAAAAGAACATTATTTTCCATTATTTATATTAGGAATAATTAAATTGGATTATATGTTTTATCTTTGAACAATGTATGGTCTTTTTGATAATTGGGTTATCCTATCATTGATGATGATTACATAATTTTTCTATTTCAGGAATATATTTAACATATTTTAGAATACTAAAGAATGCATGTTTTCCAACAAAAATTAATGGTAAATAAATTTGTTAACATGTTTACATGAATACAATATAAGGCTATTCAAATGTTTGGAATGTGAAAAAAATTATACTTTTGGATGTATGTGGGATCAAGGTAAAGATGATTTCATGAATTCTATTTCTATAGTTTTGTATTTTCATCTTTTATAATGGTTATATTTTAAAACAATTCATGAAATTTTTAAATTAAACATCATAGGATGTATTTATATCCCGATATTATATTTAAACCCTAGTGTAACATGATATTAAGTGGATACAAAAATTTCAACTATGTTCATTATAATTTTGAAATTATATTAGTCTAGTTATAGAAAATTTAATCTTGTATTTTAGGTTAAAAGAAATCAATTCTATGAATGTCATGGGTCTTGAACCCATGACTGTAAAAAATAAGGGTTTTACCCCTCCCACCGGCATATGTGACTTCCTTGTAAATGTATAATTATTTTGAATGAATAATTTATAATGGAATAGAAGTTTTAATTTTTATGTATCGATATTAATGTATTAACCTTATATATTTTTAAGAATATTTATTGATAAATGGTTATAATTTTCATTATTTTATGGACATTATCATCTGATAAAAGTGTATTTTAGTAATTAAGGCATCAAAGGTAATTTCTTGATGAAAATTACTTGTAGTAAGAGATGAATTAGATATTGATAAAACCACAACTACTGAATGCTATTTTTTATATAAATATACCACGAAAGTATTTTTCATTAAATTAATGTTCAATAAAATATTTACTCAATATTATGATAATGAGAGAGAGAAAATATGTTGTACTAAAACCATAATTTTTCTAAGTTGATTGTCTATATAATCATCACATATTAATGACATTGAAATCGTCAACATTTGGTTGATCATTCATCTTTTTTTTATGTATGACCTCAATTGTTTCCTATAAATATTTACTTTTATCATCCATGTCTCATAATCACTCGCAACCTATTTTCTTCTATGCGGAAAACTATTTATTTCAAACTCTGGGTAACCATTATGGTTCCAACATTCCATTATTATGGGAAGTTTTAGTATCGATATTTATGATGTGGATTTGTAGAAATGAGAAATTATTGTATTAAAACTTCAATAAAATAAATGAATATTGATGGAGAAACTAATTTTATGGGATTATAATGTAACACACTGATATTTTTTGAATTAATTTACCCTATTTAATATTTTTCATTTCAAACAACACTGAAAATTATTTATTTTATATTAATGAACTACGATTGGATGGCATTGTATGAAACTACAATATTATCATTCAATACATAAAACATAAATGTTTTCATTCTCTAAACATAATAAAAATGATATCTTACTTTACAAGCAACAATATATTTCCTCAAGGGAATGCGTAACACACATGACTGAGTTTTTTTGAATAACAGTTTCTCATAAATATGAAATTATTTATTATAATAAGATAAAACATAGCCATTAGATTAGATATTATGAGTCATTTTATCAAATTTTTTATAATATATCATCTAAAAATATATAATATGAATTCATGTGTTAGATATTAACTATAAATGAATATAACAAACGATTTCAAGTGAAGTGAAATATTATTATTATTTTAGTTAAAAAGAATTTTTTTCATAATAAATTAAACAAATTATAATTAGTTAGTGATATTAATATAATATATATATTATATATTAAATAAAATATTTTTATATTATCCAATATATGTTATATAACAATGATATTAACAAACACAATTATATGTATAAAAACTATATTTTTTATAATTGTATTGTTACCACCATTTATTAGAGAACCTATTTTATGTCCAAATTTTGAATCATTTATTGTTTTAATATTTTATTAAATAAACATATAATTCACAAGCAAATCATTAAAATTTTGTTATTATAATGTTTTTTATTTTCCTATAATATTTCACCTTTTAATTAATAGTAAAGAATATTGTATTTTAGTTAAAAATATATTTTTCATTTAATATATTTATAAGGATAAATTATATTTTCAAGATATATTAAAGTTTAATTTGATAAATTTTTTATCATTTAATCAAATTAAGGTCACTCGAACCAATTTCACAATATGACTGGATATAAAAATTTTCAAACATCTGATCATTTTTAGTTTTAAAACACGCAGTGTTATCCCATTAGTGGGATTAATTTCAGACTTATTTATTTCACTTCTTTGAATAAAATATGGAAAAATGAATTCTATATTTGGAATGATCATAATAAATAATTTATAATAATGTAAACTTTGTTTTTGAATACAAATATTAGGGATGTAATTAAATTTAATTACTTCGATTAAGGTAAAACTAAGCATAACAGATGACCATACTTTAAATTTAAGTCCCAAAACAACCTCTATAAATTTCCAAAATAATTTTTAAGTAAATATTTCTACTCTATTCTCTAATTCATTTTCCATGAATCATTATTGGGTAAAAGTTAACCATGAAAACATAGGTTTAATTCTCTCTAATTTTTTTTACAAAAGTTCCACTCCTCCTTCCCTAAAAAAGGCCACCGCCTCTCCCTCTTATTCACACATCTCAAAAAATATATGATCATAATTAAATCAAAAACTCATTCATTTACTCCATGATTCCTACCTTTGGGGAGATAATATTCCAAAGAATTATTTTTCACAAACCAAAAAGAGATAGCGAATTAATAGGTTACACATTCTCTCAAATAACATTATTTTATATTCATTCTCTACCCACTCCACTAAATTTATTCCATCTTTTTATAAGATAAAAATAGAAAAAATATGGTATTATTTCATTATTATATGGTTCTATCCTAGATATACACACACATACATCTAATTGGTAATAAACATATTATTTATGTGTATTGCATACTACTGCTTCACAAAATGATGATTGGTCATTTTTTTATTTACCAGATCTCATGGCAGAAATTATTATGTACACTATATCAATAAATGTTATATATTATATATATTATTTATTTAATAATATTTATTCCTTTTATAACACATATCTTTTTACTTTCAGTTTTGTTTAAATACACTAATTTATTTTGAGATAGTGTGGACTACCGCCCCTCAATGCGATATAATTCATTCACATGGTACATGGAATGTACTTATGGTGGGTTTAGAGAAATTATATTATATATATAATATTATAATTATAAATTAATTATATTATACACATATATAAATATATGTCATTTTAATTGTTTCTTTCATTATGAAAAAAAGGAACCAATGTCCATGTGTATATATGGGATACTGTCTCTAGGATCAGTGTATTACATTTCAATAATATATATAACATAGATTATTGTAAACATATAATTAATATAAGTTATATATTTATCTTGGTTAAAATTATGGAATCATTAAATATTTTAAAGTACCAAAATTATAATAAATTAATATATATACAAAGAACAAAGATAATATTACTAAAAGTGAAACCATAACATATTATTTTTTAAAAGCGTATAAAATAAGGTAATTATAAGTCCATTCTATTTATTAGATATAATAATATAGTTCTGAAAATTTTTTATATCAAATTTATAATTAAGATAAATGGGTTTTGAACAATTATGATGACATTCAAGACTCATGGTAAGGCGATTTCATATAACATTTTATTTCTATGAGAGACATGCTTTGTTGACCACCCATTAATTTATTGCGGTGTGTATATATACCATGGAGGTATTAAAGAATTATTATTATAATATTTAGTTCTACTTAAATATCTAGTATATGTCCTTTTATTTCATAGGTTTAGCTTAAAAAAATTACCAAATTTATAATATAATTTTGGTTAAATTTTTCTTCTTTATGACACATGATTTATTGTAAACCTAAATTCATTTTGAGGTGTATATAATTCCATATTTCATGATATACCATGAATCTATTTATTTTCATTATATTATTTTCAACATTTAATTTTATATTTTTACATAAATATTATAATCCCATGTGACTAGGTGATAATATTTTATTGAAACAATCTAATATCATTTCAAGATTGCTTACATTTATGACTCCATTGATGAAATCAAATAACCTATCTCTCAAAAAAATGATCAATTTTATTTACGAATGGTTGTTCATGATATATTCATGTATTTGTAAAAATTTTCTACTCATTGGTTTATAATATAGTTAGGAATGTGTTTTTTTATTAAATCCACACATCATCCACCATTTGGTGAGAACACTATGTTTATTTTAAAACCGTGATTTCAAAAGGAGGTTTCCTTGAATATTATACCATTATCCAAATATGGTTCAAATAATTTTTTATTTTTTTTTTCTTTGCTAATCCCTTCAAATGAATCTTCTTGACACTATTTAAACAAATAATTTGTCTAATATTTTTATATTGCTTATGGAATGTCATTTTAACCTAATCTCACATGTACATATTTAATTTTTATAATTTTGATTAAGCGTATTTTTCATTTTTAAATGTGTAATTTTTATATAAATATTTTTAAAAGTAATTTTGAAGGAAAATGGTTTTAATAATGTTTTCAAGCCTTATTTACCAGTTTTCAATGTATTTCCAATGAAATGTTTTTCAAAACATTCTCAATATTTTTTTATGTTATAAACATTTTTTAATTAAAAAAAAAGTTTTAATTATGTTTCATTATAATTTTATAATTTTTCACGAATTTTTTTTTTCAAAATGATTTTATGCCTTATTTATATGTTCTCAATGTGTTTTATATGAAAACAACATTCAAATTGTTTTTGTATTAAAAATACATTTTCTAATAAAAATGGTATTTTCTTAAATATAGTTTTTCGAATGATATTTTAAAATAATTTTACATCTAAGACGACATCAATTGATTTTAATCGTTATGTTCTAGGAAATGATCTAATGGTACTATACATATATATCTATGAATAGATAATTCTATATTTCATTTCCTTTATGATACTCATGCCTCTTTAATGAGTTATATGTTAATGAAATATTTTTCAATTTCATTCGATATGAATTTGATGAAATTACAATGAAAGGTGTTTCTTTTTCCATTGATTATGATATGATAACATATTTACGATTACCATTTCATTGAATGAGTTACGATAAGAATGAATATGATTTTCAGAACATGTACATATTATTTCATTATGACACATGTTGGATATAAATCTCCCTCTAATGAATTTTCAATTAAATTATATCTCATGATATAAACATGTATGTAATGAGTAATGAACTCGGTTTAGTATTACAGGGCTGTAATGGGAAATGAACTCCGTTTATTATTACATGGATGGAACTATAAATGAACTAGGTTCAGTATTATAGGGCTATAGTTGTAACTGAACATAGTTTAATTCTAACGGGCTAGAATGAAGAGTGAACTTGGTTCAGTGATACAAGGCTCGACATGGGTTTGAACCCAGTTTAGTATAGGGCTTTGTCAATAATGATGTTCTCAATAGCGATTCCTTGACTACTATAAAAATAATATTATATGCCAATGTATTTTCAATTATTCCATGTTTTTTCATATGTTTTGATTTCATGGATTATGTTACTTCATTAATTTTAATTGGTGTCATATGAACTACCAATAATTATTCCATGATTAGTTTTCATGATCTTTGATATATAGGGTATGATATCCTAGTGTATTGATTGTGTTCGCAAACCCTTGTTCTCCAGTTTATATTAACATGCCTCACTTGTTTACCTTTACTACAAATCAATGTACAACCCTTTTTATGTTTCCTTCCCCATGTTATGAAGATATGTATTTTGTATGATGTTTATATGAAGGGTGCAAGTCATAATGATCATAGTGGTAGATAATGTATGTCACTTATTTAGCAGTTTTCATGTTTTCGTGTTTCCAGAAGCACTAGATTTCTAAAATATTTGGGCATCTTCTTGTATATTGTTTTAGGTATTAGGAAAAACATATTTTATTTATATGTATGAAAATATAACTTCGCTTTATATATTTATTATTTACATACTTTTAAATGATATGAAAATTTTAAATCCCCCTTATTAAATGGTTGTAATAAGGTAATTGTTATTGATAAATAAGTTAAAAAAATTTTCTGTAAGATTAATTATTTATTTTATAAGTAAACAATTTGGTGCTCTTATTTCGTTTTTCAAAAATATTTTTGCATCAACAAGGCGTTGAATTGATTATAGAGTACTCAATATCATTTTTTTAAAGAAAATATATAAGTGGGATCTTCTAAATTATTTTTTATTAGAATCCTAGAGTGAAATAATATTTTAATATTGTTCTTGGTTCTAGATATCATCACCTAAAAGTAAACCAGAAATACATTCTGAAGATTGAATTTCATTCTAGTTATTTTAATTACTAGTCTGTGGTTATTCTATTATGGTTGAATAATTAATCCTTTATTTCCATCGATCTAATGGATAGTTATTTCCATATATATTTGGATGAAATTTCAGTTGAGTTTATTAGTGACATAATATTTTTATCTATTGATTATGAGGGTCATGAAAGAAAAAACTGTATTATTTTTCAAACATCAATGGAAAATTATTTTTTTCTACATTTTATATAAATGGAACATTGGTTTCAAGAAATTTATTTTCATTGTAATCTTTTCACTAAATATGGAATACATGTTGACCATGATAATACTATGGTGGTGGAGGAGTGGCTGAGTTCTACAATTGACATTGATATTTAATGTATTCTTATATTAGTGGGTTACTACAGATTTTTTTTTAAAAACAATTCGTGTCTTTCAGGACTACAAACTATATTATACGAGTAATGATTTAAATTCTTATGAAAAAATGAATTGGATGAATATTATTTTGAATTCAAAAAAAATTGTTTAATTCTCTATAACATCCATTAAAATTGGTAAGATGTTAGTTTCCTATCTGTATTTATTAATAATTAATGTGACTTATTTTGTCATAATGAAGGATGATTGAGTATTTCATATTCCCTAAACCAATTAAAAATACAGAAATTTAATTAACCTACAGATGTCCTTGACCTTTTTATAGTATTATTCCATTAAAAATGTAAGGGCATA
The DNA here is from genome assembly GCA_963277665.1 of Viscum album. Classification (NCBI taxonomy): domain Eukaryota; kingdom Viridiplantae; phylum Streptophyta; class Magnoliopsida; order Santalales; family Viscaceae; genus Viscum; species Viscum album. The sequence continues at coordinate 2,063,383,599 of OY728121.1, forward strand.
TTTTATAAGGGGTAAATGTGAAATATATATTGATAATTAAATTTTATATTATATATTAACACAAAATTATTTGAACATGAGGTAAATAATATGTTAGAAACTAATAAGGGGTTATGATTTCATAATTCACTATAATGTAGATAATGAAAAAAAGTAGTGTATTAATTTATTTAGAGGTATATTGCATCATTATTTATGCTTTATTTGGAATCATATCCTATGGAAAATGATATCATAGACGTTTTCCTATAAATCATGTAATTATAAACTCTCTCAATTTTGGATTAGGAATCACTATAGTCATCATTGACATATATAATTAAAAATGGAAAGATGGAATATATTTTTTTTCTAGGATGTGTGGATTCTTTTATAAAGGGATTAAATAATTAATTTATATATGAAAAATATAGTTTTAGGATATTTTGAAATAGGTTTTGGGTGAAACGTTGTCCATAATTATGGATGAAATTTTTAGGGGTTCTCAAAGATGTCAATTTTATATTTATCCTGGTAGAAATAAAAAATTTAGAGACCATCAATGATATAATTGTTTTAAATTAATGATGAAGGATATTATAGATTTCCTTATGAAAATTTAGAATTATCAATAAGGAAATGCTATGATAAAAATACTAAATGTGGCACTTTATCCATGTCGATTTCGAAAAATTATATATGGTAACAAAACCATGAATTTTGAGGCAAGATTATCAAATTAATCTCGAGGTAATAATGTTAATTTTTTTATTCTTAATCATTTGGGGAAATATATTAATTTTATTCATATTCATGATTCTATTTATTTGGACAAAAATTCCTGACTTTTTTATAAACAGATTCTTAGATAACATAGAGTCCCACTCTCTACTATTTCTTGTCATTATCCTATATGTATATAAATTATCTATATGGTAATTTGAAATTATATTGTTACATATTTTTGTATCCACACACATATTTTTTTTTTGCAATTTGATGGTGAGTAAAAGTTAATTATTTGTACCATGGTTGATATTTTTTCCTTTGTTAGTAGATTACCATGGATGTTTTTATCAATATCATTATTTATTACATTTTTCATATAATAATATTTTTCATTCTAAATAATACGTTAAATATTTTAAGAATTATATGGAAACAATTATGGGATTATTTCATTATGGGATGAAGTCAATGAAATAAATTTGTTGGACCCAATCCTCTACATGAAATGGTTGAGGAGGTAAAGATGATTCAGAAACACATGATGTAATGTTAGTTTAAGAATATTAATTTTTCAGATAAAAGGGTAAATTATCTTTTATTTGTGGTAGGTGAGCATGAATTATTTTATATAACTCCTTATAATGGTGGAATTAAAAATTTCAAAAAAAGAAATGCATTCCCCAATTTTGTTGCTACATTTCAAATTCTAGAAATAGTGGCATCAATTTCAAACAAATATTCATTTCTTTTGAGCTTATCATAAGTACATATTGTGTTTCCTGTTTTTACCAAAATATGTACCTCATGTTTCTCATGATTTGATCTCTGAGGTAGTATGGTTTTAATAGAATATTTATTATTGGGAAAGGATAAATATGAAAGTGGAATATTGATAGATTGTGTTATTGATTTTATCAACTTGTCGGGATAATATTTTGTGGATGAACTCCATCATTGTGTTTGGTTCTGAAAATGAAATGATGGGAAAACAATATTAACCATTTGTGAGATGAATAATATTTTAAGGATATAATTACATTAAGAGTGGAATAATATGGATCACTAGGTGATTTTAATATTATCTAAGTTTAATGCATTGGTCAAATTAATAATATTCTATATGGGAGTCATAATAACAATAATAATTATATGTAATTTTTCAATCGTAAAAATAAAAGTATTATACTATTTAAAATGTTTTCAATGTATAATATAGATTTATTTTAATAAATAATTTAAAAAAAATTAAATTTCATTGTATAATAAGTATTTAATTTTTAATATAAGTATATCAAATTTATACAAGGGTATATTTTTATGTTTCTGTTATAAAAGATTTATTTTTAGTTGAATAGAGAATTTTTTTTATAAAACTAATGACTTATTTTCTGGTATTTAAAAAGAATATATCTATTTTAGATTGATATAAAATTAAAATTATAACACATTTTTATACGTAATCCAATTAATTCATTATGAATCACAATTATATATATATTTTTTATAAATTAATTTTGCTGATTAAAAATATTTTTTTAAAAAAAATAGAATCATTATGTCTCACATTATTATATTAAAATTAATTTATACAAATTAAAAAGGAATCATGAAAAAATTCATTCCCATTTCTAATATATTGGTTCAAAATTGTAAATGTGTTTAATTTCATTTATTATCATAATGAATGTGACTATGGTAAAAAGATGGTAATGTGGAAAATGGTTGAACATGTAATTACGATTAAATCAAATGGTTAAAAATTATCAACTTCATTATAATTGGATGATATAATTCATATAATTATCATATTTGGATATAAATGGGATATATTTAGGCCCACATTCCCATGCATAAGAAATTGAATAATTTTTAAACAACAAAAATTTACATGATTTCCACTCTATATAATAATAAAATAAAACAACTTGCCCTTTATTATTCACATATGTTGAGACATATATCTCAAATAGTTATTTGTAAATAATAACTTATTTCCTCACCACTAAATAATGATCTTTTTTAAAACATCCATCTTAAAGATGTTTAATTTTTAACCCAAGGGTTTCTTTCCAATAAAAAAATATATAACCTTATTGAATGTTTCATGTTCATTTCATCTTCTACACTATTCCTACATTTTACTCCATTACGAAATAATAACATAATTTTTTCGATTATTATAAAAATTTAATATTATGTTGGAGAAACCATTTCCTTCACATTTTTCCATCCTATAAGATATGAATTCAATGATTGTGCATGTGTGGGGACTACTAACTCAATAATGAAGTGTTTTGTTTCATCCCCACATAAAAAGGATAATAGTTATGATAAATTTAATTAATCTATATTATATTCATGACATCATTTTGAATTTTTAAAATATAATATTTAGATGAACCTATTATGTTTCCCTTATTTGGAAGATGTTAATGTCACTCATGTACATGGTTGGACTACCACCTCTACATTGTGACGTGATTTGTATTCCTGGTCAACCATTCATTTTTAGATGTAAAATAAAATTTAATATATAGTAATTATAAAAATATAAATATTATGATTATTTAGTTTTTTTAAACTATACCTTTGAACATGTCCATCATACCAATGTTTTGTTAGAATCATGATGAAAACAAGTTCAAATAGTTAGAAATGAACATAACTAATATAATAAAAATTTAGGAATTATAATAAAAGAAATAAATATAATAATAAAAAGTGAATCTCATAATTAATTACATAAGAACATATAAAATTATTTTATTAATTATATATATGATTTAGTGAATATATTTTCCAATTGAGTGTTAACATTAGTGGTTTCTCATTCAATCATAATTTGAAAATTTTTGACGTATATTAATCTTATTTTCCTCAATATAAATGTTAAGAAAAATGTATTATATGTGTTATTGATAAAATTAAGTTTATACTTAATTTCATTTTAATCTTATTTTTACATTATATATTGGTGTTTTAAATAAATACATTTATACATTTTATAAATCATTTGTTTACTTTTTTTAAAAATGTGTTAACGGAATATATTTATAACATGTACATAATGAATGTTCTATATCGTGGTAATTATAGATACTATTTTGGAATAATTGTAAATATGTTTCTATAGTTTTTAAAAATAATATCTCATTTATCATTCAACATCAAAAAAAAAAATTTTTTCATGGAAATACTAATTTTATATTTTATTTGTTTGAGAACCCCAAATGAATATTTTTATTTCTTTTAAAAGGAATAATTTATGATATTTGATTTTTTATTTAAATATTTTCTATGATTTTTGTATGTTATAGTCCTTGGAAACTATTTTTGATCAAATGTGTGTCTGATATTTCTCTATATTACATTGGTAATTGTCTTTGTTCTCTATGGAATATTTATTAGAATTAATGATGTATGTTATTCCATTTTTCAGAGTGTTAGCATGAGAAATTTTAAGATTGATAGGAATATGACATCCTGATGTTATTACGTGACTATTGTATTCATTTAAATTATTTATCATGTAATTATATTTATTTAATAGGTTATTAAATTTATGATATGAATAATTTAATTTTTGTGAAACTTTTAAGGGTGAAAATTATTTTTCACATAAAAATGTTTTCTTCTATACCGCTATATCACAGGAAGCCTTCATAGTTGAGATAATTATATTATTTTTTATTTTGATATATTTTATATAGACCATTGTGAATTTGGGCTCATTTAGATATTATTAAAATTAATATAGGAGACCAGTTTATAATATAGAAAGGGAAAAGTTTTTTTGGGATTTCATGATTTTTACGATATATAAACGAATTCCATTCTTTTTGTAACCTTTTCTGAGGTTGATAAATAAAATGTGAATTATATGTGATATCAATTGAAATTATTAGATATTTTTTTATTATATGATAATATTAATAAAATAACTAAATTGGATTTTAATCTAAGGGTTATATTATCATGAGATAAATGTTTGGTTGTCCATATTTATTTATATTATCATTTTTATTTTTGGAATATTTTTTCATAAAACATAGTAGTTGAATGATGTTGAAAGAGATCAGGAGGATAATTTTTTCAGAGTCAGTAACCTAGAATTGTTAAAATTAAAATATAATTGTTTTTAGATATTTTTACTCTATTCTTATAGGATATTAATAGTGGTTTGAATACTAGAGATACAAAGAACACAATATAGAGGAACAAGACAACAATGAAACATTTAATAAAATCGAACCATCTAGTACTTATTCAAACCCTTGATCAAGTGGAATCTAAATGATAGATAAACCCACTATAAAATAAACATTATGTTTTTTCCTAAATAGAAAATTTTATTTCTAGCCATTTAATTATTTAAATGTGGTATTGATTATTGTTAGAATATAATTATGAAAAGTATGAAAATATTATTTGATTAGTTCAATAAATAGACATTATTTAATGATATTTTAATTGATAATTATTTTTCAAATTTTATTCGACATTGGATTGAATTTTTATTTTGGAATCTAAAGAAAAATAATTATTACTCTTTTGTGCTGTATGAATCATATTTTAGATGTTTTTCTAGGTATGTATTAAATTTAATTGTGGGACATAATAGTAAAATTGATATTTTTTACTCGGAATTGAATTGAAATTAAGATGATATTTGGCCTCTTGTGAATTAAAAATAAATTTTAAATCTCTATGAGTTTTTTCAAAGTATGGTATGAATTTTTTTCATTTAAAAATATAAAGATAAGATATAACTGAAACATACCGGTCCCAGAAGTCACCCAGAGGCGCCCCATACCTGGTTGGTCACATGGCCTCAAGCACATTTCACCGAACGCCAGAGGATCTTGACTAGAAGCTAGGGACATGGGTGTGACAGTTGGGAAAATATGCCCTCATTGGCAGAGTAACATGGTATAAGAGAAAAAAATATACAATAGAGGGAGTAGAAAATATCCAAAAAAAGTAAATAGTGGAAGACTGAAATAATAAATCACTAGAGAACATATATATTAAATGATTCATGGTGTATATAACTAACAAAATAGCCAAACATGTCACAATACTGAATTTAAACAGTACTAAAACAAGGTACAAAATAAACAGATAAACAGCTTCACAGCATCGGAAGCCAATGCTTGGTCCCATGCTCTCCAGTTCTACAGCATGTCAAGTACCTAAAGTAGAATGGCCCTTTCCATTATCTATACCTACAATAATATAATCTTTTTGGGCCCAAAACAATGACCCAAATAGGGTGTGAGAATAAATCCCAGTAGACAACCACTTGATGATCTGTTCCTAATAGTCAGTGAATATATAGTAGGTAAAAGCACAGAAAGCAGTAAATAGGAATGTAATCAGTAGTAAACAATCCACAGGTTCAATATCAATCAACAGCTAAACGAGAGGATAAACACAAATAGGTATCTCTTTGGTATGTACTCACATCCCATCCCTTCTGTTCCTACCTAACATGTACAAGAAACCCTCTGGATAGTACACTCGGTCTAACCCCTCTGGTTCAGTCACAACAATATATATAATTATACTCACTGAGTATCTATTCACAGTAAATTTCCATTATTGTACTAAGTAAAATAAGACTCTCTACGGAAGCTCACATTGTCAATTCCCATTATTTTTTAAAGTAGTCAATGACGCTGTGAGAAAGCTCCCATGGTAAATTCCCCTTATAGTACCATGGTCAAGGACTCTCTGAGCAAGATTACATGGTCAATTCACCTTTTATCCCAAATTCGTTCATGTAATTCAAAGACTCTTTGAGGAATATCACACAGTTATTTCCCCTTATAGTTTAAAAATAACAAGGAATCTCTGAGGAAGCTTACTCGATCAATTCCCCTTATTTTTCCATGTGGTCCTAGGCTCTCTGAGGAAGCTCACTTTGTCAATCCCCATTATATCCTAATGTGATCAAAGACTCTCTAAGGAAGTTCACTTGGTAAATTCCCCTAATAGTCTACTACAACTGGTTCTCATGACCCTATGTAGATCAACGAGAATATCATTTCAATATGGAGAAAGTAAATCTACCGAACTACTTGGCTAACCAGTCTACAACAAATCAACCATATCAGAATACAAACTTTCCATCCAACAGGAATAGTCATGGAAAATAGGAAAGGCGGCCAAAAAGCTATTCAAGAAAAACTAGTCATAAACAGGTCATGTTTGGGTAAAAACATCCATAACATAGTAATCAACCCATTTTATAACCTATTAAACTCTACACTGGAATAAAAGAATGGAATGCAATCAACAGGGGTAAAATGGTAAATATGCAATACCCCGTTCAAGGGTATTGGTCAAAATTGCACAAAATACTCAAATACATTCAATGGAAAGTCACAAACCACATTACTCGATGTTTGAATATCACTATACTCTGTTATAAGCCCATGAATCATCCTAGAACGCGGTAGATCTACATAAATGTCTAAAACGTTCAACAAAGGATAACATGAGGATGAATAGTAATCACGAAACAAAGCTCAGGTAGGAGAGAGTTATTACCGAGGTGATGCCAACACAATCAACGGTGGTCGAATCGAAGATCGGATGGAGGCATGGGTGCATGGAAAAGGATCACGGCCAAACGGGTTCTCTCGGACGAAGAAAACGTAGAAAAAGATGGTTCTGGTGATTTGATGTGACCCTGGTCTGTATAATGAAAGAAAAGTACACAAAATGTTCTTTTGAAGTACATGGAATGTACTAATTGTTTCGTACTCCACTTTAGGTGGCCTCCAAGTCCCCCCCACATGGTTGTGGGCATGACTGATACACAGCCAGCACCCGAATACTTGCGGTAACCGAGTACATGACGTGTACATCGAAAATTTCTAGAATTTTCCCTTTTTCTCAAAAATGACCCGAAAAGAAAAAAAACATACTTGAAAAGATGATCTGGGAACTTAAAAACATCCCCCCTTAAAGAAATTTTTCCCAGAATTACCCTAGCAGGGCGTAGAAGAAGAACCCTCGAACAGTTCCAGCCACTGTGATCGTACATCAACCTCCCTCTCCCATGTCTCGTTATGTACCCACACTTGCTTCCATAGAACTTATACCAGAGGAACAGAGCAGCCATAGATAACCTTTCTACTATTATAAAAAATCCAGATAGGATGTTCCTCGAACGATGCATCCACTTCGAGCTCATCCACCTCAGGATGAAATACATGAGAGGGGTCTGAAAAGTAATGTCGGAGCTGAGAAATGTGAAAAATGTCATGCATAGATCAATACCTATGGGGTAACTGAAACCGATAGGCAACCAGCCCAACTATCTCCATAACCATGTATGGTATGATGTACCTTGTTGAATTCTTACCCTATCTCCAAATCCTCATGTGTCCCAAATTCAGTGTGACATGCAGGAAAACATGATCCCTGACCTCAAACTCCAAAGTTCATCTCTGTTGATCAGCAAAAGACTTCTGTTGAGACTGCACAGTATCCATCCTCTTCCAAATCAATTATATCTACTCTGGTGTCTCTTAAATAATACAAGGTCCCCACATAGCAGCCTCTCCTGCCTCCAGCCAACCAAAGGGTCATCAGTATGGCCTACCACACAAATCCTCATACGGTGCCATCTGAATAGTTTCTTGAAAATTATTATTGTAGGAAAACTTTCAAGAGGAATATGCTTCTCCCAAGAACAACAAAAATTTGGGATAGTTTCTCGGAGCATGTCTTCAAGCACATGAATCATAAGCTCGGACTGGCCATCTATCGGGGGATGGTAAGTGGTACTAAAATGTACATGTGTACCCAAAGCCTTCTAAAGCCCCAGCTAGACCAGAGAAGTAAAACGGGAATCCCTATCTGAAGAATTGAACTGTGGAACTGCATGTAGACGTACAATATCATGGATTTACAACTATTCCATCTCATCAACACTGAAGGTCTCCTTGATCGGAAAGAAGTGACCAACTTTCATTAGTTTTTCAATGTCAACCCAAACTGCATCATTCCCTCGAGGTGACCTCAGCAACCCTATTTTAAAATCCATCATGACGTCATTAAACATCCACTAGGGAGTGGGTAACTTTAGTAAAAGCCATGTCGGTCGCTGATTCATCGCCTTCACCTACTGACAGGTGGAACAACTCATGATGAGACCAGAGACATACCTCTATATACATGGACACCAATACTGACGGTGTCGATCACGATACATCTTGGTGACACCAAGATGAACTTCCCAAACTGAGGTATGAAAATCCTGCATTAGCACCTCTAGTATATCTGCTGTCACCCATACACACCCCTGGAAATGCAAGATCTCATCCTCGTCTACTCTACCTCCAGGAATAGAATCCCTTCCTGACACACTATCTCATAGGACTAGGGAATAAAAATCCTATAGCTTCCTCGTTATCACTAGATCATGAAGAGTAGAGGTAATGGCTATAGAATAAAGAAACTTCTGACCCTTACTATCATGCACTTCTAAATGCATCTCAGAGAACATAGCCATAAGCTTCCAATCACTGCTAGCCACCTAAACTGCCTATATTTGAGTCCTTCTACTCAATGCATCAGCCACTGCATTTCCTTTCCCATGTGTATAGACAAGATCCAAGTCAAGGGACTGTATGTACTCAACCCACCTTTTCTGTCTCAAATTCATATCATGCTGAGTGAAAATTTACTATAGATTTTTGTGGTCGGTGAAAACCACAAAATGACATACCTATAGATAATATCTCAAACAGTGTGTTGCATGAACAACAACATCCAACTCGAGATCGTGAATCTGGTAATTTTTCTCATGTGGTCTCAACTGCCAAGACCCGTACATAACAACTCCATCACCCAACATATGCATAGCTCAATGCCTAATACCCGATGCATCACAATAAACAGTATAGCTCTAGCCCATATCTTGCAATACTAGTATCAGTGTTAAAGTCAACCTCCCTTTCAGCTCCTGAAAGGATGACTCACAAGAATCAGACCGCATGAACTTCACACCCATCTTAGTCAGACCTATCAGAGGCACTACTATGCATGAAATGTCCTGTATGAAAATTCTATAGTATCCAGCCAGCCCTAATAAACTCCACACCTCAAAGAAATTCATCAGAAGCTCCTGCGAATCTACTGCCTCACTTTCTCTAGGTCTTCTAATACTCTTATATCTAAGATAACGTAACCCATGAAGTGAATATGATCCATCCAAAAGTGGAATTTTGAGAGCTTAGCATATAACTGATACTCTATCAGTGTACTCAAAATTATCTCAAGATGTGAGGTATGTTTGTGTTGAGTGAGGGTACACCAGGATATCATCCACGAAGACAACCACGAAAGAATCCATGTTTGGATTGAAAAATCAGATCATCAGTTCCATGAAAACCGGTGGTGCATTCATGAGACTGAACGGAAAAACCATATATTCATATAGTCCATACCTAATTTATAAGACTGTAAGTGTTATATCTGATTGTCTAACATGCAACTGATTATAATAGTACCTAATGTAAATCTTCGAGAACACTTGGTATCCTTGAAGCTGATCATAGAGAACATCAATCATAGGCAAGGGAAACCAGTTAGTGAAAATCAACTGTTTCAGCTTCTGATAATCTGCACAAAGTCTGAGTGTATCATCTGCCATTTTCCCAATCAGGACAGTAGAACCCCAAGGAGAAGTACTGGGTCAGATTAAACCCTTTTCACGCAACTCCTCCAACTTCTTTTTGGGCTCCTTCAACTCATGTGTAGCAATCCAAATAGGAGGAATTGACACCGGTGTCGCTCGTGGAAGATGCTCAATATGAAACTATAACTCATGTTCTGGAGGCTAACATGAAAATTACACTGGAAAGAAATATTTTAAACGATCCACCACTGGAGGAATTTCTAACTAAGATGTCCCACAGTAATCCAGATATAGACTAGAAATCTAACCTGTAACTCCTCCAAACCCATGATGCTTGGGTCCCACTCTGGTCGTCTGGACATCCCATTTTCCCTTATGAAGAAACAATCTGCCCTCTGGTTATGTGAAACTCAACCGGCGAAGATGACAGTCAACGACTGCCTAGAATGGAACTAACCACTCCATCTAGAGAATGACATCATATCATGTCATCTCTAGGACCTAAAGGTCTTATAAAAACTTACACCCACCAAACAGTAGAGGGAACTCCCTACACTAATGTACACTAGTCGTTCTAGTCCCCAACGGAGTGTCTAGCGTCAAGATATCGGCGTAATAAAATATGCAGAGCCCAACGATCTCCACAAAAGCAAGAGATATAAATCAATGGGAATACCCTTTTTCAAAAAAAGATAAAGATAAAAATGAGAAAACTATGATAATTCCTTGAATGGTAGAGGTTCTGGGATCCTACTCCTGCTGGGTCTGCTCCACTACAAATGCCTTGCATACTCCATGGCACAGTGATGCTTCCTGACCACTCTAAGCTGATCCACCATGATATCGCAAAAATCTTGGTTACATACAACCATGTTCATAACCTCCACCTCAGCCTGAACAGCTTGAAGAACTCCAGTTCCCTGAATGGTGAGAAACTGGTGGCACTGCTCATGAACGCTGAGTCATAGAAGAGCCCCTATCACCAGCTGCTGGGGAGAAAAACTAACAGAAGTGCTGAAGGTGACCCATATTGCTGCAAGATGTGCACTACACTTGGTCTATAGGGAAATGTTATAACGACCCATACTTTACATACATTGTTAGTAATTCAAAATTGAAGCACACTTATTACAACATATAACAAAACCAAGAAAGGACCGTATAGGTATAGAGTCTTTAGAAACTGGGAAACATAAACAACTGGTTCATAAAGCATCTACATTTCCTCACATTTATTTCATCATATCTAGAGTCACTTTTTGGCATATCCTACTTAATAACCTTCTTCCTGACCTGGGGAAATAAAACATACAGAAGGGTGAGCTCAAATGCTCAGTAAGGGTAAACAAAAGAAAAATCAATCACATCATATACATAAGAACATAACTTTTGGAAATCATAACCTGCAAAAGAGATCATAATTTCATAACATGGGATAAATCATAGTAGTGAAATGTAATCCCAATAATCATAACTTAAAACATGAAACATTGTGTCATACACACATAATCATAGATAATAATTTCTTATTAGTAAAGACTCATTGCCAAGACTATCTTAATGGAAAAATTCCATTTCTGAACCGAGTTCACTCTTCGTTTCAGTCTTGTTTCACTGAACCGGTTTAACCTGTCGTTCCAGCCATGTCTATCTCATGAGATATAAAATCTTTACACAATGCATTGGAGGGAGATATAGGTCCAATCCATCTCATAATCAAACCATTCTTATGTGTGCCACAAAATCATAAATCATACATCATTGCATAACATATATAATAAAAATGGGAATCTTAAACATCATGACATCATAAAACAATTCATATAAGATAAATGAATTCATAAAAATATTTCCATCAAAACATAATCAAATCCATGTAATAATAGGGATACAAAAAGAACCCTATATTATCTTAGATGGAAAATAATTTTGACAAAACTTTTGAACTCCATTCTTTAGGAAAATATCCTTTCTACTTCAAAAACATTTTCCTTTCTTAACATGTTTTACAATTTTAAAATAAAAGATGTTGATTAAAAATAAACTTGAAAACTTGTAAAGGAAACTTCTTGGAAATAATGTTTTAAAAATCCATTCATGCCGTATAAGTTAAAAAAACATTCTTCTCGTACTTTTTTCGAAAAAGCCAAAAAGTACCTCGTACGAAAAACGACAAAAGATTCCTTTCATATATTTTAATAAAAACTCACCGAAGGGTAAAATTGGATTTAAAAAATTGTAGGTGTATGGAAATAAAATTAAATATTGAGAAAACAAGGATGTTGATGATTAAATACACCCCAGTAAATACCAAAGTATAAATAATCTCAGATAAAAATGACATTGTGATATTTTCCCTTACCGTAGGTCTGATATGCTTTGTACGTGTCCGAACCTCCTGTATAATGATTTAAATAATGTTATTGACTTATTCCAGAATCATACTTATTTTTATGATATCATATATGATCATATTCTTAGCATCTTATTATTAATATTTCATTACTACTTGTTTATTCGGGGGTTTATTACTTTTTGTTCTTATGTGTGTTTTGTCGAATAAATTATTATCCTTCTTTTTAGGTTATAGATACCTCATTTATAGAATGGTATTAGTGTACAATATGTCATATTTATTCATTAAATTCATTTATATAATCATTATGCAATGAATATCATGTAGAACGAGTCACATCACATCGTGGAGACGGTATTTCGTACGTACGCACGAGCGATGATATCATTCCCATGATCGTGTAATTATATTGGAGTGTATGTATACTATTTCAGAATAAAAATCAAATTGAAATAGTCATATATAGTCATTATTTATACCATTATACCCATCCAAGTAAGGTGGTGGTGGAAATAGATTACACCACGGCGTGGAGATGGTATTTCGTAGAATGGATAGATGGTGAAATAAGGTTGTTTCATATTTATAATAACATATAAATATATGAGTGATATTTATGTAATTACTTTATAATGAAACAGCTAAATAAGAAGAAGTGGAAGAAGAAAAAAAGTTGAAAGAATAGGTAATGGACATTACCTCTTCTTTGAAACTCCTCTTTGAGACCTCTTTTTAGGGCAATAAACATGGTCATTGAAGAAGACCAGGACCTCTAGGATGTCTCTAGGGAAGTGGAGAGGAGAAATTGTCAGGGGTTTGCCGATCTTGAAGGCTCAAAGTGGTGTGAATAATAGGAGGAGGATATGCCCTTTTATACGGGAGGAGAGGGGCTCCTTTGGAAAAACGAAAAATATTATTTTATTATAAAGTCATGTTCTGATTTAAATAGCTAAAAATTGATTTATTTTGATTATAAGGTGGGGATGGGTCGAAAGCCTCTCATCCAATAGAATTTATACAAGTTTAGGTTCCTTTTTAAACCTTATCAATTAGATTTATCATTAAGTTAAATAATTTTACTTTTACCGTGTCATCATGTGTTCTTATACTATAAGGTTAATAAACACACTATAACAAGCCAAACGAACCCCAAGTTGTTTATTATTAATATATATAACCTTATCTAAGTCATTTGGTCGAACCATAGATTTTTAAGAATAAAATAACAATTACTAATATAATATTAGTTTAAAAAACTATTTTATGTCAATTTTGACACTCTTTAGTAATTGATTTCTGTGAAAATCATAACAGAATGATTAGTTAGAAAAACGTTAATTAAATAAATTATAACATGTCATATTAACCTATAATATTATAGTAATTCATAAAAAGTCTAAAATTACATTTATTTGGGTATTTATAACATCAATTATGTCAATATTCCATTAATAAGATAATTAATGCATCATCATTGGGTCACATATAAATTAACTAATTTAAATTCTAAAAATTACAAATAAAACATCATTATATAGGAAATATTTTTAGCTTTCAAATGAATATTTATAGTTGAATTTATCTTATGTATAACCCTATATTAAAAATTATTTTCTTTTTAAACTTTGATTTTAACTATTTAAACCCTTCTTTAAATAAATTAATAATAAATGTCCTAATCTAATCCAAGTGGGCCTAAATGATCATATTTTATACCTAAGGTTGTTTTTGGTCGAATTAAACATATCCAGTAGAATTAGGAAATGTGTTAGGGTAACAATAATATCATTTTTACCCTTAATTACCCTATTTACTTTTAACCGTGGTAAATAAAAGTAAAAAGTTACTATTCACCAAAAATTATTTTCATCTCATTGAACAACATTTTACTTACTGAAATCAACCGTTTCTCTCGGATTTTTAAAATTCCACTCACAGAAACGGTAAAATTATGTTTTATGAAAAATTCAGTTTTTTAACTACCACTTAGTGGTTTCACTATTCATCAAAAAATTGAAAGTTTTCAGAAAAATACCAAAATATCACCCTAGGCTAATTTCGATATTCCGAATCCAAAAATGAAGTCCATTTTGAAAAATAAATTTAATAAAATTTCAAAAAGTGGTTATTACTATTCATAATGGCTAGTTTTAATAATATTTTAATAGTATATCGTTGTTTAGTGAAACTCGGTATTGCGTACGACACAAGCTATCGAGCAAGGTCGTGATTTCGTGTAAAGCAAGACAAGAAAGTGTTGTGTGTTGAAAAAGATTAATTTAATGATTTATATAACATAAAAGTCTTGGGTGTTACATTCTACCCCCCTTAAAATGAATTTCTCCCTTGAAATTCATAACTTTGTAACAAACAAATGAGGATACCTCTCCCACATCATATCCTCAAGCTCCCATGTAGCTTCTTTTAATTGGTGGTTCCTCCATAAAACATTCACCAATCGAGTGGTCTTGTTTCATAGGACTTTTCCGCTACGATCCATAATCTCTATCGGCTGTTCTTCATAAGAAAGATCTTGCTCCAGCGGTACAACTTCTGAGCTGAGTACATGTGAAGGATCAGGTATGTAATTTCTCTGGAGAGATACATGGAACACATCGTGAACATTAGAGAGATTCGGTGGACGCACCAATCGGTAAGCTACCTTCCCAACATGATCCAGTATTTCGAAAGAACTGATATATCTAGGGCTCAACTTCCCCTTTTTTCCAAATCTCTTGAACCTCTTCCAGGGAGATATTCGTAAGAACCCTTTATCACCCACTTCAAACTCTATGTCTTTTCATCAGTTGTCAGCATAACTTTTTTGTCGACTCTGAGCTGCTCTTCTGTGTTGTTGAATAGATCTAACCTTTTTAGCCATTTCATCAACGAGATCTGGTCCTAATAGCTTTCTTTCCCCAACTTCATCCCAGCAAGTTCGAGTCCTGCATTTCTTTCCATAGAGAGCTTCATAAGGAGCCATATGAATACTACAGTGAAAACTATTATTATAAGAAAATTCCACCAATGTTTGGTGTTGATCCCAAGCTACTTTGAAATCCATAGATCAAGCTCTCAACATATCTTCTAGAGTTTGAATTGTTCTCTCAAACTAACCATCTGTCTGAGGATGATAAGCAGTGCTGAAACTGAACTCTGTATCCAGAGTTTACTGAAGACTTCACCAGAACATTGAGGTAAACCTCGGATCCCGATCAGATATAATAAAAAGTGGTACTCCATGAAATCTTACCACTTCCTTTATAAATATCCTGGCAAGCAGATAGAGAGAGAAATCCTTTCTAATAGCGATGAAGTGTGCAGACATTGTTAGACGATCAACTATGACCCAGATAACATTATTGCCTTTGGATGTTTTAGGAAGTCTGGTGACAAAGTAAATAGTGAGGTTTTCCCATTTCTATTCGGGTATGGGTAATGGTTGTAACATCCCCTTAGACTTCTGTCTCTCAGCTTTAACTTGTTGACAAACCAAGCATCGAGAGACATATTCAGTAACATCTCTTTTCATGCCATCCCACCAGAAGTACTCTTTTAGGTCCCTATACATCTTTGTGCTTCGGGGATGAATAGAGAATGAAGAACTATGAGCCTCATCCAGCAGCTCCTTCTTTAATTTGGGGATGGTAGGAACACAAACCCGATTCCATAACTTTATTATCCCATCACAATCAAGGTTGAATTCAGGAACATTTCTCACCTTCTTTTGTAACTCTACATCTTCTTTATGTGCCTCTTTAGTCATCACATGTAGAGATAGTTGAACATTCATTTTAGAATGATACGATTTTCCCCTTTCATTATAATTCCAAGATCCATCCTTTGTAAATCCATAAATATTGGATCTTTTGTGATCTTCATCATGGATAAATTGGAATGGTCTTGTCGACTTAATGCATCTGCCACCTTGTTTTCTTTCCCAGGGTGGTAATGGATTGAGCAGTCATAATCCTTAATCAGCTCCAACCATCTTCTTTGGCACATATTCATCTCCTTTTGTGTGAAAATATACTTGAAACTTTAATGATCAGTATAAATGTCACACCTTTCTCCATAAAGATAATTCTTTCAAATCTTTAATGCAATGATTACTGCAGCTAACTCCAAATCATGAGTTGGGTAATTTTTCTCATGTATTTTCAACTGTCGTGAGGCATAAGCTACCACCATATCATTTTGCATAATAACACACCCCAAACCATTCTTGGATGCATCACTGTAGATCACAAACCTTTCTCCACTACAAGGCAGTGTGAGCACAGGTGCACTGGATAACCTTCTTTTCAACTCCTTGAAATTCTCTTCACATTCCTCCATCCAAACAAACTTAACTCCTTTCTGAGTCAACTTGGTGAGTGGATTAGATAATCATGAAAAATCATTCACAAAATTTTGATAATATCTATCCAAACCAAGAAAAAATCGGATCTCAGTCACTATTGTTGGTCTTGACCATCTTTCGATAACCTCTATTTTTGCTGGCTCCACAGATATCCCCTCTTTTGAGATTATGTGACCAAAAAATGAAACTTTTTGAAGCCAAAATTCACACTTGGTAAATTTGGCATAAAGCTTCTCTTTTCTCTGGGTCTTCAATATAATTCTCAAGTGATCTTCATGTTCTTCCTTCCTCTTTGAATAGACAAGAATATCTTCTATAAAGACTACAACAAACTGATCAAGATAGTCTCTAAAGACTCTATTCATCAGATCCATGAAGATAGAAGGGTAATTAGTAAGACCAAATTAAATCACTATAAATTCATAGTGTCCATACCTTGTACGGGAAGTCGTATTTGGTATATCCTCCCTTTTGACCCTTAATTTATGATACCCTAAACGAAGATCAATCTTGTAAAAGTATTGAGCTCTGTGTAGTTGGTCAAATAAGTCATCAATGCGTGGGAGAGGATATTTTTTATTGATAGTGATCTTGTTAAGTTCTCAATAATCAATGCAGAGTCTCATTGATCCATCTTTCTTCTTAACAAACAGAACAGGTTCTCCCCAAGGTGATGCACTAGGGCGTATGAACCCCATATCAAGATTCTCTTGGAGTTGCTTCTTCAATTCCTGCAACTCAATTGGGGCCATTCTATAAGGTGTCTTCGAAATGGGAAAAGAAGCTGGTATGATTTCTATTGAAAACACAACTTCACGATTTGGTGGAAGACCAAGTAATTCCTCCGGAAAGACATCATCATACTCCCATACAATGGGCATATTCTTAATCGTGGGTTTCTCACCAACCATTTTAGATAAATACCCTTCATTTAGTGGAATCAATACCCATAAAATGGATGAAATTTCCACTGGAAGGTTATGTTCATCCATGCATCGATAGACGATCATAGATTGTTCTAGAATATGAAATGTGACTTCCCTTATTTGGAAATTGATATTAGATCCATGTAGATAATGCCAATCCATGCGAAGAATGACATCAAATTCCACTATAGGAAGGATCACAAGATTTTCAGGAAGCACATTCCCACAAACGTCAATTAGAGAAGAATTATAAACTTTTGATCCGACTATTGTGCCATTAGGGGTTGTCACAGCTAACTCCATGTCTAATTGTCGAGGTAATATGGTGATATCCTTAGAAAATTCATCAGAAATAAAGGTGTGGGTGGATCCAGAATCAAATAAAACATTTTCTACATTAGAGTGGATTCTAAGTGTACCTTTCACCACATCGTTATCGTACTCCACATCGCTGATAAAAATTGCATGTGACTTTCCTTTGTCTTTATCCTTAAGAGTTTGTCGACCATCATCATCAACCCTTGGATTTGGGCATTGACGGGCATAATTCCCCATCTCTTTGCACTTGAAACATTGAAGTCTACTAGGTTCATTCTGTGTATCCCTTCATTTGTTTGCATCATTAGACATCTTCTTCCCATCGTTACGGCATTCAAATCCCTGATGACCTTCCTTTCCACATTTGAAACATTTACATGTCCCTTTAAGACAACTCCCTCTATGTTTCTTTCCACACTTTGAGCATAAGGGAAAACTCATCTTCTTTTCAGTGTGTTCTTTAGATTTTCCTTTGAATTCCATTTTCCTCTTCTTATCAAACCCATATGACTGATGGGTTACTCCATTATCCATCTCAACTTTGAGAGCACATAGAATGATTTCCTCGTAGCTGTTAAAGTCCCTTATGGCTAACGCCCTTCGAAGACTTGGTTTTAAGCCACTAAAGAATCGATCGTCTTACTCTCAGTTTGGATAATAATACCAGAAGAGTACCTTGCAAGTCTTGTAAAATTTTCTTCATATGTACCAACAGATTCATCATCCTTTTGCTTTAGTTCAAGAAAATCCTTCTACATCTTTGTTCGGAGAATACGAGGGAAGTACTTATTGAAAAATAAGTTCTTGAACTCGTCTCATTCCATGGACTCAATTTCATCTCTTTGCCTCGTATTCTTGATAAGATTCCACCATTGATCAACATCACCTTCCAAATGATACACTGCTAAGATGACATTATCATGTTCAGAACATTGAAGAACATAATATAACTTTTCAGTAGTAATAATCCATTGTTCAGCAACTAATGGATCAGTAGACCCGCTGAATGAAGGTGGATGCTACCTCATGAAGGATTCAATAGAATGTTGCTCCTTCCTTTGCTCGTTTGGAAGTTCTGCATGATTCATAGCATGAGAAAGATGTGTGAGCATGGATACAAGATTTTTCATTCCATCTCCCATAACGTTTCGTTGCTCAGGGGGACAATCATTGCATTGCCCGTCGCATTCCGCATTAACACGGTTCCTTCGGGTTCCAGCCATTAACTAAAACCAAGAAGAATAGTGTGATTAACACTAATTATAATAGGAAAACCATATAATCAAGAATAAAATTTCACACTTAAGTTCTTATCCTAGGTTATTCATGGCCATTTCTAAAACACTAAGATTATGATCTATACTTAGACTTATCCTTAGGGTTCTTACTAAGGCTTTCACATCCTAGTTTCCAAAGGTTGACTATACCTTTCCTCAGATACCAACTATAATGACCCATACTTTACATACATTGTTAGTACTTCATAATTGAAGAACACTTATTAAAACATATAACAAAACCAGGAAAAGACTGTATAGGTATAGAGGCTTTAGAAACTGGGAAACATAAACAACTGGTTCATAAAGCATCTACTTTGCCTCCCATTTATTTCATCATATATAGAGTCACTTTTTGGCATATCCTACTTAAAAACCTTCTTCCCGGCATGGGGAAATAAAACAACAAAAGGGTGAGCTCAAATGATTAGTATGGGTAAACAAAAGAAATATCAATCACATCATATACATAAGAACATAACTTTTGGAAATCTTAACCTGCAAAAGAGATCATAATTTCATAACATGGGATAAATCCTAGTAGTGAAATGTAATCTCAATAATCATAACTTAAAACATGATACTTTGTGGCATACCCACATAATCATAGAGAATCATTTCTTATTTGTCAGGACTCATTTCCAAGACTATCTTAGTGGACAAAGTCCATTTCTGAACTGAGTTCACTCCTCGTTTCAGTCCTGTTTTACTGAACCGGTTTAACCTGCCATTCCAACCATGTCTAACTGATGAGATATAAAATCTTTACCTAATGCATTGGAGGGAGATATAGATCCCACCCATCTCATAATGAAACCATTCGTATGTGTGCCACAAAATCATAAATCACACATCATTGCATAACGCGTGTAATAAAAATTGGAATCTTAAACATCATGACATCATAAAACAATTCATATAAGATAAAGGAATTCATAAAAATATTTCCATCACAACATAATCAAATCCATGTAATAATAGGGTTAGAAACAGAACCCAATATTATCTTAGATGGAAAATAATTTTGATAAAACTCTTGAACTCCATTCTTGAGGAAAATATCCTTTCTACTTCAAAAACATTTTCCTTTCTTAACATGTCATACAATTTTAAACTAAAAGAAGTTGATTAAAAATAAACTTGAAAACTTGTAAAGGAATTTTCTTGGAAATAATTTTTTTAAAAACCATTCATGCCGTATAAGTTAAAAAAACATTCTTCTCGTACTTTTGTTTGAAAATTCAAAAAGTACCTTGTATGAAAAATGACAAAAGATTCATTTCATATATTTTACTAAAAACTCACCGAAGGGTAAAATTGGATTTAAAAAATTGTAGGTGTATGGAAATAAAATTACATATAGATCAAACATGGATGTGGATTATAAAACACACCCAAGTAAATACCAAAGTATAAACAATCTCGGATAAAAATGAGATTGTGATATTTTCCCTTACCTTCGGTCCGATATGCTTTGTACGTGTCTGAACCTCATGTATAATGATATAAATAATGTTATTGAAATATTCCAGAATCATACTTATTTTTATGATATCATATATGGTCATATTCTTATCTTCTTATAATTAATATTTCATTACTACTTGTTTATTCGGGTGTTTATTACTTTTTGTTCTTATGCGTGTTTTGTCGAATAAATTCTTATCCTTATATTTAGGTTATAGATACCACATTTCCATAATGGTATGAGCGTACTATATATCATATTTATTCATTAAATTCATTTATATAATCATTATGCAATGAATATCATGTAGAACGAGTCACATCACATCGTGGAGACGAAATTCCGTACGTACGCATGAGCGATGATATCATTCCCTTGATCGTGTAATTATATTGGAGTGTATGTATACTATTTAAGAATCAATATCACTTTACAATAGTCATATATAGTCATTATTTATTCTATTATACCCATCAAAGTAAGGTGGTGGTGGAAAATAGATTACACCACGGTGTGGAGACGGTATTTTGTACGTACGCACACGCGGTGATTTCATTTTCCGTAGGATGGATAGATGGTGAAATAGGGTTGTTTCATACATATAATAACATATAAGTATATGAGTGATACTGATGTTATTACTTCATAATGTAACAACTAACGAAGAAGAAGTGGAAGAAGAAATAAAGTTGAAGGAATTGGTAATGTACATTACCTCTTCTTTGAAACGACTCTTTGAGACCTCCTTTTAGGGCACTAAAAATGGACATTGAAGAATAACATGACCTCTAGGAAGTCTCAAGGAAAGTGTAGAGGAGAAATTGTCAGTGTTTGGCCGAACTTGAAGGCTCAAAGTGGTTTGAGGAATAGGAGGAGGAGATGCCCTTTTATAAGGGATGAGAGGGGCTCCTTTGGAAAAACTAAAAATATTATTTTATAATAAAGTCAAGTTCGGTTTTAAATAGCACCAAATTGATTTATTTCTAAGCTTAGGTGGGTATGGGTCGAAATCCTCTCATCAAATAGAATTTAGACAAGTTTAGGTTCCTATTTTATCCTTATTATTTAGATTTATCATTATGTTAAATAATTTTACTTTTACTGTGTCTTCTTGTGTTCTTATACTATATGGTTAATAAACTCAATATAACAAGCCAAACGATCCCCAAGTTGTCCATTATTAATATATATAACCTTATCTAAGTCATTTGGCCGAACCATATATTTTTAGGAATAAAATAACAATTAATAATATAATATTTGTTTTAAATACTATTTTATGTCAATTTTGACACTATTCAGTAATTGATTTTTCTGAAAATCATAACAGAATTATTAGTTCTAAAAAAGTTAATTAAATACATAATAACATGTCATATTAACCTATAAAAGTATCGGAATTCATAAAAAGACTCACATTACATTTATTTTGGTATTTATAACATCAATTATGTCAATATTTCATTAATGAGATAATTAATGCATCATCATTGTGTCATAAATAAATTAACTTATTTAAAGTCTAAAAATTTCAAATAAAATATCATTATGTAGGAAATTGTTCTATCTTTCTAATGAATATTTATAGTAGAATTTATATAATGTATATGCCTATATTAAAAATGATTTTCTTATTAAACTTTGATTTTAACAATTTTACCCCTTCTTTAAATAAATTAATAATAAATGTCCTAATCTAATCCATGTGGGGATAAATGGTCATATTTTATTCCTAAGGTTGTTTTTGGTCGAAATACACTTATCCAATAGAATTAGGACATGTTTTTGGGTAACAATAATATCATTTTTACCCTTAATTACCCTATTTACTTTTAACCATGGTAAATAAAAGTAATAAGTTACTATTCACCAAAAATTATTTTCATCTCATTGAACCACATTTTACTTACTGAAATCAACCGTATCTCTAGGATTTTTGAAATTCCACTCACAGAAGCGGTAAAATTAAGTTTTATGAAAAATTCGGTTTTTAACTACCACTTAGTGGTTTCACTATTCATCAAAAATTGAAAGTTTTCAGAAAAATACCAAAATTTCACCCTAGGCTAATTTCGATTTTCTAAATCCAAAAATGAAGTCCATTTTGAAAAATAAAATTTATAAAATTTCAAAAAGTGGTTATTACTATTCATAACGGCTAGTTTTAATAATATTTTAATAGTATATCGTTGTTTTGTGAAACTCGGTATTACATACGACGCAAGCTATCGAGGAAGGTCCTGATTTCGTGTAAAGAAATCCAAGAAAGTGTTGTGTGTAGAAAAATATTCCTTTGATGATTTATATAACATAAAAGTCTCAGGTGTTACAAATGTTTCCTCATATTACCACTCTTCCCTCACTGGTAGCACACCACCTAACTAACAGAAGATGCATCCCACCAACTCTGATATCCACATGAAGACTCCAGGAAGTGCTTCCTGATATTAGTAGGAGGAATACTAACTATGGATGTCGAACAGCCCTGGCTCATAGCTCTAGAATCCCTCATATTGTGCTATGTGATCAGTGCTTCGTTCATGATAGAAGATATCTAAGTCAACCTAAATATGATCACCTAATATCGGATATCATGCCTCAGACCATCCTCAAACATTCATGCAAGGAACAACTCATCACCTCCTAGAATAGGCTTGAAATGTTGCAACTCTGTGAAGCAAGTGGAATACTCCATAGTAGTAAGAGTACCTTGCTCTAGACTCAAGAACTCACGGGATTGATCGGCCCTCAAGGTCTCTCGATAGAAGTAATTGTATAAGATTCTCCGAAGCACATCCCAAGCCATATTATGCTAGCATCCCACCTATGAGATCGCATCCCACCACATCTTGGAAGAGTATCGAAACATATAGGTAGTGAGCTTCACCATTTTCTCCGGAGGTATCCCCAGATGCTCGAAATTTGTCAGTGTAGATTCTAGCCATGACTCTACAACCTACGAACCTTCATCCCCTAAGAAAGTGGGAGGATGATGCTTCTGAAAGACCCACATCAATTCTTCCATCAACTGGGCAGGAGGCGGAGATCTGTGAAAGGTCTTCATCATCCTCAGAAATCCTTCCTTGAATAGTGCATCAGAACCTATGTCAGGTTTAATGGGTAGTGCCAGGACTAGCATGATATAAGGATCTGCAGGTAGTCCCTGATCAACCATGTCTGGTGTCAGACGACCACCTGGAAACATGCACACAACCGGAGGACATCTCGGTGGCATGACTCTGCAAGGTCTAGTGAACTAATTAAGATAAGACTATCAAAGACAGAAAACTATAAGTGTAGTAAAAGAACATGAGAAAAAATCAATCCATTTTTACATAAATGAATACACGGTGATTGCAATTTCTATACGGCGAGTTTCCTTATGTCCTTTACATTGGAATGAAATCCTACCAAAACTGGTCATGTAAAACCCCAAACTCATGTTGTGTTGTCTTAACACACAGTGTGTACTTGAATCCTATTTCCCTACCTGATTCCTTCTACACAGTTAATCCACATGACTCTCCTATGGCAAGAATACACGGCGTGTTCCTGGTAGACACGACATGTATTAGACAAGCGTCATGTGGCCCGTGTAGTTAGTGACACGGCTCACACTACACTGTGTGTTCAGGGAGAACACGACGTCTACGTGAATGGATAACACTGACCAGTGTTGTTAGTGACACAGCCAGGTACCTGGGTCAAACTACACGGCATGTTCGATCCTGACACCACATTTATAGCTTAAGGTTTATCCGTATGTATTGTTAGTAACATTTCCAGACATAGGGTCAACAGTACACGACATGTTCAACTAGTGCACGGTGTGTTTCCATAGTAAATTCTATAACTCTTGTCTTTGAACTCATTTCCTATGACATGGTTAGAGACTACATGGCATGTTCATATAGTACACGGAGTGTACTTAAGAAAAACAATTTTATCCCTATCAAAATACCACATGGCATGTACATAACCTTACCTGGAGTGTATTTTGGGGTTTTCCATACAGTAATCCTTGGAAACTACTCTAAAACCCAGAAAAACACAGAAATGATCATTTAAAGTGCAAAATTCTGATCTGTGAGGGAATATACTCCCCACTAATCAATGTATGGAATCTTATACATGTTATAACAAAGTATACAGGGCAATGATCCACCAAATTCTGGTCCGTGAGGGCCCATAACACCACAAGAACCAAGTATTGGCATTCATTCCAAAAAAACCATACACAACAATACCCTATCAATAGAAGGTATTTTTATCAAGTCATCTATCAAAACATCATTCATATTCTACAAATCATCTACCACAACAACATGAAATATCTAATGCAACATATATGTAATGGAAAGATTTCATGACATGTGATTTCTAGAAAGTGCCTATATGATATATTAGATGGAATACCATTATCTTATCGGGTTGGAAACTATGTAGAACCTCAATTACAGCAATAGTAATAGCACAAAATGTTCGAATCACCCAACGATGAAGATCAAATTAACCGTAAAGTTTAAAAACCCGAAAAATTGTATTAAATAAGGCTGATTAGATTTTACATGAACACAGGTTAGTTACTCTCAGGCATAGCATATTACCAAGTACCTATTCCATCCTATCACTAGATAATGGCTCCTAAATGTAACTCAATTGAAAATAATATCTTTATTGTCACTTTGTAACATCCCGGTTCCGAAAGCCACATAGAGGCACCCCATACCTGGTTGGTCACATGGCCTCAAGAGCATTTCCCCAAATGATACAGGTTGCTGACATGCATCAAGGGCCTTGGTTGTGATAGTGGGAAAACTATGTCGTTATTGGGAGAGTAAGACAGAGTATGAGAAACAGATATACTATAGCTGATGCAGTAAATATCCAACAACATTAAACAGTGGAAGACTGAAATAATAAGAATCTTGAGCACATATATATATAATGATCCATGATGCATATGTCTATGAAAACATCCAAACAAGTCACAATGCTGAATACAAACAGTAGTAAACCAAATTACAAAAGAAACAGATAAACATCTCCTCGGCATCGTAAGTCTATGATTGTTCCTGTTCTCTCTAGCTCCACAGCAATTCAAGTATTTAAACTAGAAGGGTTCTTCCCCTTATCTATACCTGCAGGAATATAATATATTTTATCTCAAAAGCATGGCCCAAATAGGGTTTGCGACTAAATTCTTGTAGGTATCCACCTGAAGATATGTGTCTAACAGTCATGGAATATATGACAGGTAAAAGTATAGAATGGAGTAAACAAGAAAGTACTCAGTAGTAAACAATCCACAGTTTCAATATAATGCAACATATGAACAAGTGGTTAAACACAAATAGGTAACCTTTTGGGACGTACTCACAGCCCATCCCTTCTGATTCTACCTATCAAGTAAAATCAAACCTCTGGGCAGTACACTCAGTCCACTAGTTATATGAGGAGAATATATATATATATTTATAATCTCTAACGATGCACTCACAGTCAATTTCCCATATATTCATAAGTAATACAAGAGTATCAGAGTATGCTCTCTCCTTAAATTCACATTATTGACTAGGGTAGTCAAGGACTCTATGAGGAATCTCACATGGTCAATTCCTCGTTATATCCCCATGGTGAAAGACTCTCTAAGGAAGCTCACTCAGTAAATTGCCCTTATATCCCAATGTCATTCATGTAATTCAAAGACTCTCTAAGGAATTTCACACAAACAATTCCCTATATAGTCTAAAAAATTCATGGACTCTCTGAGGAAGCTCACTCGGTCAATTCCCATTATTTCCCCTTGTGGTCCTAGGCTCTCTTAGGAATCTCACTCGGTCAATCCCTCTTATAGCCTAAAGTTATCAAAGACTCTATGAGAAATCTCACTCTATCAATTCCCAATATAGTCTACTACAATAGGTTCTCACGGCCCTGTATAGGTCAATTAGCATAGCAGTGCAATATGGCCAAAGTAAACGAACATAACTACTGGAAGAACCAATTTATAGCATATAACACATATGAGAATATAAACTTTCCATCCAACAGCAATATGAATAGAAAACAGTCAAGGCAACCAAAAGGATAATTTTGACCAAACAGTCCTAAATAGATCATGTGTGGGTAAAAAATTCAAATCATAGTAATCAATACTTTTTATAACCAATTAACCTCTACACAAGCGCACATTCATTGTAGGAAATCAACAACAGTAAAATGGTAAACACACGGTTCCACATTCAAGGGTATTAGTCAAAATTGAACATAATACTCAATGAATTTCAATGAAAAGGCACAAAACACATACGTTGACGTTGGGAGATCACTATACTCCGGAATCGGCCCTTGTATTAACAAATAAAAAGGTAGATCAACAAAAACATCTAAAATGTTCAATAGAGGTTAACATGAGGATGAAGAGGAATCATGGAATGAAGATAAAGCAGAAGAGAGAGAATACCGAGGTGATATGAATGCATTCGACGAAAGTTGAATCGGATATTAAATGGAGTCTCATGGCGTCGAAGAAGGATCATGGTCGTACGAGTTCTCTCAGAAGAAGAAAACCTAGAAGATGTCAGTTTAGGCGATTAGACATGTCCCCGGTGTGATTAATGAAAATGATGAATTAACACGGCGTGTACTTTGATGTAAAAAACTTATACTCACAGTTTCCATACTACTCTTTAGGCAGCCTCCAAGTCACCCCCACACAACCTTGTCCATGGAAGCTACATGGCAAGCATCTGGCTATTTGCGGTAACCGAGTACACATCATGTACACATAAAGTTCATGGTGTGTACTTCAAAAATTTCCAAAATTTAATCCTTTTCTCAAAAATGACCCGAAAAGGAAATACATAACTGAAATGTAGATCCACGTTTTCACAATAACCATGGTACAATTAAAGGATAATGTATTACATGATTTAATAATAATCTATGATGTCCAAATTTTCCCTCTATTGATAAGTGTGATATGAATAATATCAGGGAGTTTCCTATGAAATAAGTAATGTTTTTTATGTGGTATGTTTTTAAAATTATTATTATTATTGAAATTGATAATTATCAGGTTAATAGTCAGAAAAAATATGATAATATTTTAGTGACATAATTCAAATTCTATGATATTGGACATTACACTTATGTGTTCAAAAATAAATTAATGAATGGTGAGAATAATGAATACCATAATATAAAGTGTGTGGAAAATTATTTTTTGACTACTTGAAAAATGAATGATTATCAGATGATGTGGTGATGGGTACATTACATGTTTACTCAGAATATTTCAAATTGGTGATTGTTTTAGGTTTTATAAATAGATTTATTAAATAAGTGATGTCAATTTTTTAAATGAATTAGTATATGTATTTCTTGATAATATTACGTGTATTATTTCTAAATAAGAAGATGAATTTATATATGAAATGACTTTTTGATGATATGACTATTCAAAACCGTACATATTGAATAGAATTATTCATGTTATAATTATTAAAAACGTAAATTCAAGGGGTTTTAGATAAGGGTTTTATTAATTTCTCCACGTCACCTTTGGATGAACCTATTTTTTTAAAAGATGGTTCAATGATGGTTTCCATTAATAATATTGAACTCAATTGCATTATTGTTAAGAAAATTATTTATTGCCTCTTAAATATTGGATTTTTTATTAGTTTAATAGATCATAGTATATTTAATAGATTTATTTCTTCTGTGTATTTAATTAGATAGAGGTTAAACAAGAACACATCCCAAAGAAGTTTTTTTACAATATGATTTGGGAATTAACATTTTTCTGGTTATGAATATCTAGTTGACAAATGAAAATAATTTATTATTGCAACTTTTTGATGGATTCTTTCTTGAGTATTGTTATAAATTTATTTTTTATTATTGATAAATTCTAGTTTTTTGTAAAATTTATGTCGAAATTGAAATATATGTAAGGATTTACTATAGAATAGTAATATAAAATCAGTTGTATTGAATATTTAAAAAATGTGAATTTTGGTTTCAACTAATTTACGTACATTGGAAATCACATCACTAAGGATGGACTAAATTGTTGACCTAATAATACAAAAGTGGATAATTAGTGGAAATGACCTAAATAAGGTAATGAGATTTACGATATTCATGGAATAGTATGTTACTACTAATGACATCAGGTAATCATTTTTCAGTAATCTCGACCACTATCATTGTTAAATAAAAACGATTTTACATTCATATTGATAAAGAAATGTCATGATATTTTAAAAATTTAAATGAGAATTGGTTTGGTCTCTATTTATTTTTTTGGATCTAAATATTAAACTATAGTGTTTTTTATATATTTTTGTACTCCTTTTATGGGACATGGTTGTGTCTTGATAGAAGATGATTGACAATTGTATATGAATCCTGATAATAGAAAATCATAGAATATAATTCCCCTATTCATGATCATAAACTAAATTTAATATTATTTCCTTTATTAATATGGATATATTTTTTATGTGGGGTGAAATGTAAAATATATATTAACAATAAATTTTTATTGTATATTATCAATAAAAATGAGATGAACTTGTGAAATAGTAAATATTTGGAACTGATAACATATTATGATTACATGATTATAAATAATCCAATTGAAGAAAACATTGTAGTTGTTACTTTATCATAAATGATAATTCATCATTGGATGAGGAATGTTTTGAACGTGATCCTTTTGTTATTGATTCAATGATTTTTTTATAGAAATTGTGAATATGGAATCTCCCACTCTTATATTTTAGGTATAAATATAGTCATCCTTAGCTAAAGAATTAATAATTTTTAGAAGAAATATTTAGGATTATAAGGATGAGTATAGTAAAATAAAAATGTTGTGTTTGATAAATTTAATATTGACGAATAAGGTGTTATATTTTTAAAAAATTGGTTTTATAGGCAATGAGAACCCAGGTTGATGTTTAATTATTGAGAGTATCTTATAGATATTTATATGGTCTTCTTCCTAGAAGCTCAACAATGTATAGAGACCAACAGAACTATTATTAGTTTAAAAGATAAATATGGATATTTATATTCTGTACAATTATATGTTTGACATGTAAAATGGTCAATGCTGAAAGACAACTACGAAAATGGATTCACCAACCTTTTCCAGACCCTTAATGGAAATTGGAGAGTATATAAATTAATTATAAGGTTGGATAAAAATGAAAATATTATTATAATATTCTAATTTATTTTATTTTTTATATTCAAAATCAATAATAAAATCATTAAAATTGGAGAAACAGTTTATTTGGATACATTTGTGGGACTCTATCATAAAGTGACAGTCTTATTACATGGACCCCTCTATTATTGTATCTGATTGTGATTCTAGATCAAAAAAATACTAAAAGGACATCAGAATATTCTTATTACAATTTTCTATTTCAGGATATATTTTCAACATAAATATAATGGAAAGTAAAACCAAACAAATTAATCATTAGAATGTTTTATTTAGTATTCAACATTAGATTACTATGTATTTTCGAGTAATATTATTTATTAAGTGGAATGTTAATATTATAATAGTATTAAATTCTATATGATGAAGGAAGCTTTTGAGGAATTATACCAATTTTAGTTTCAGACATAGGAATGTTGTGACCATGATTGTGAAAGAAATTCATTAGGAACAAAGAAAATTAAATGAAATAGTTTAGAGTATATTGTTTTTTTGGTGACACATGATTGCATATCCTAGAACGTATAAGAGTTCTGTAGATAATATGATGAAACGCATTTAATTTGAGTTTGGATTTCATGATATATATAAAATATAACCATGCAATTATATTTAGATATTTTTTATAAATGAAAGGTTAAGACCATGATTTATCATACTACCTCAAATTATGTAAAATGGATGAATAATTATTTACTAATTACTTTTTTGAATATATTTAATCTGAGTTATAAAATGTGTTTCATTTTTCATTTTCAAAAAAAATATATACTTTATGAATAATTGTTTTTTTCCTATGGGTAGTACATTTTGAAAAGAATATATATTATAGGGAAATCCAATGAATACACTAGAACATTGAGATATATTTTTACTAAATAAATTAACTAAGATGGTTATTGCTTTTTGGAAAAGCCGCGTGATTGATAAAGTAACTATGGAACCTATAGATCCTATGAGGGAGAAATATCCAATCCAATACAATGATGGATAAAAATTTTAGGAAGCAATATCTATAAAGGGGGAAGAATGTGTCAACACATGTAACAAAAATATTTCATCCACATCATTTATTAGTGATATTCATTAATAGTTTTTGTCGATAAATATTGACTATAATAATTTTATTTAATTATTCAAATGAATAAAAAATGGGTTTATTATAACTAAACTAATTTCGATGTTTAATATGGTATTCTTTTAAAGATAATTTTCTAAATGATATGGAAAAATTTGATTATATGTTTTACTATTCTGTTAAATTATATCATATATATTTTAGGGTTGTTATTAGGGATTTTATTTAAAACCATTATTTCATGGTGAATATAGGGAAATAGAAAATTATATGAAAAAACAATATATTTTAAATTATTTAATATTAATGACTGTATTGTGAATTTTTTATACCACCATTTTTCACATTTTATTAATAATTACCCAATTAATTATACAATGACTAGTATTAGAACATCATTTGGTGTAATTTCATATCAATCCTTAAAATATATTTTTTGATAAAAAATACTCTTCATTCAGTAATATGTTATTTTATTTTAAATAATGTCAAAAAAAATAATCTTGAATTTTTTTTTATATTTTCAGTAAGGATGTTCTGTGATGTAAATTTTTCTCTTTCAGTTTTCTCATTAATGAAATTTAACAACAGTAAAATTTTGTTGGTGAAATAATGTGTGAAACATGTTAATTAATGATAATATTAACTGATAAGGTCAAAAAAAACATCCAGCATCTTATTTGATGAAAATATTTGTATTACTATCATATAATCTTCAAAATTTGATAAAAATATGATGACATTCCAATTAATAATACTTTATATTAAGTTAAAACAAAATAAAATTTAATGTATACCATCAGGTAGTTATAAATGGGAACCACCACTCATATATTATTCAAATAATTCAATCCAGTTATCATGACCAATTAATATAAAATTAATTCCCAAATTCCCATACCATTTCCTTAACGTAATATTTTCATAAGAAATAAAACTAAAATATTCTTTTGGTTTATCCCATCAGAGGTATTATAAAGAATGTGTATAATGTTTCAGTGAGTGTTCCATGACTATTTATCCATCAATATTTATAAAAGCATATTCAACTAGGATGAAATGACATAATAATAATATTAAATATAATTTAATGTTATTATTACATTGGTAGAAACATTTTTCATCTCATTTTTTCAACCTATGGTTAATGTAAACATCAATCATCTGTACGTGTGGACTACCTCCACCACGAAGTGAGGTGTTTCTTTTTTCATCAAAAGAAAACATTGATTGTTATTATAATTTAAATATAAAATCAATAGATCACAATTATTTTACTTAAAATTTAAATATAAATACATGTATGTTATTATTTTCATAATTATTGTTAAATAAATATAAATTATTTATTATATACTGAAACATTCAATTTTTTTATAATTATAACCTCTCTTGTGCATAGGATGTAATGCTCCCTACACTAAGTGATTGATTTATTTCTTATATATTCCATTAATTTTTTGATATAATAAATATTTAATTTATCAAATAATAATTTTTAAATTATTATTATTATTTATATGATGTAATAATTGTCCCTCTTTCCATGGCCCACCAATCACATTTGTTTTGGGATTATGAGCAGAACATCTTTAAAATGTATAACATTTACATTAATGATTTAGTAATTATATAAGGAATGGTAATAACTTTAAAAAAATTAATAACAATTTCTAGAATAAAACAAAAATTATATTAAATACTAAGTAAAATTTATACAGATTTAATATATAGTATATGAAGTATGTATGTGGTGAGTCGAACATGAGGAAATATATTTTGTTTGAAACCTTATTTAAATGTTTGATACATTTCTAGATTATATTAATTCAATTTTATTTTATTCAAAACTATTTAGGAATTTTATTAGTGTACATAAATGTATCGTAAAATACATTTTTAAAAATTTCAAACATTTACTATGAATGACTTAAATGAATACTTTTAAAATATGCAAAAGGGGTTACTATTGAAAATTTTACAAATGTGTGAAGGGAATTATTTTTTAAATATAGAACCGGATAAAAATATTTTGAAAAAATCAATTTTATTCTTCAATAATATTAATATACATGATTTCCGGGTTTTTCAAAATAATATTATTTTTTTCTTATTTAAAAACATTTAAATATCAATCAATGAAAATCAATTTTTTGCATTATTTTTACTAGAATCGCGAATATTATTCAATATATATTATAGATAGAAGTGTTTATAAAATATAATCCAGTATACTAATTATTTTATGACCTTTAATTATATTTTGGCCCTTTTACATTTTTTTATTATTATGGGTGAGCGCGATATATCCCTCCCCTACAATGGATAATGATTTTTTCTTTCTGGGAATATATTTTGGAAATAATGTAATAGGTTATATGAGTTATAATAATGCTTGTAAGATTTATTGTAAGAATGATATGAATATGATTTCTCAATGTAGCCCCATTGTTGTTATGTCCATGAAAATTAGTTTTCTTGGATGATGTTTGATTTCATAATTTTTTCCAATGAGGATATGATTGATGAATATTTTATTCCATTTTAAGTGTGAAATGTATCTTTTTCAGAAAAATATTTTCATGATTACCCATATTTTTTATGAAACCATCAAGTTTATGATTTTTCCTATAAGGATTATTCCTAGATTATTTATGATTTTTTTGGTAAATGAATATTTTTTTCATGAGTTGGAAAATGAATAATTGAATTCAAATATTGTTATTTAAAAAGGAAAAAAATTAAAATGGTATGGACATATTATCAAAATGATTTAAGTTGTTTCATTTTTTCTATATCTCGTAAAAATATTTAAGTTCCCATACAACATTTTAAATATAATTTTTATGGTCTAATAGTTAGTAGGAAATATATAGTGGTCTATATTCTTTCAATGGTGATTTATTCTTAATGAAGAGTATTTTGATTGAATGAAATGATAATATAAATTTAATAATTTTGTTTCTATGTTGAAATGTATATTTATTAGAAGTGAAATGTTTTTATTATAATTATTTGATATATCTGATTTTTTCCAAATTATTTATAACTCTAAAATAAATATATCCAAAAAATATAATAAAGTGATTCCATTTTTTTATATTTTATCATCATAAATTATTTATGTAACAAGTAATTATATATTTACTGTTTGGGATGAATACATACATTAAAATTATTTTTTACAATATCATCAATATATATCACAATGATATTATAATATATAATAAATATTAAATATTACATACTTAACTCATATCATCATAATCCAGGGAAAAGAGAAATATAATAATCGGTGATTAAAATTGATCAATATGGTTAAATAGAAGATATATCCAATAAATGATCATATAAATGCATAATATAAGAAAATAATTATGATAGAATGATCATAACTTATGATGAACTTACCCAGTCAATGAATGATTTGAAATCATGATTTTGAGAATATATATTTTTCATTTGAAAATACATGATCTGTTTGAGTAAAGAATCATCATCAATTAATCATGTTCCATGAGAGTACATTATAAAAATAATAAAATTATATAGGAAATGGGTAAGTGTTATAATCATATAAAATCCATATATGGGTCACGTATCAATTCCAATATCATTATCAGATTTTACAAAAAAGTATCATAATGATTTGGGTTCACTCCACATCCTCTTTTCACATTTGGAATGGGTTCATTCCCCATCATCATTAATATTTTATCATGAGATATAAATCATTTCAAAATTCATTGTAGGTATATATATTTCATCTTCAAAATCTCTTATAATGAAAACATATGGTATAAATGCTTCAAGATCATAGAAACATTCACCATTTTATCCAAGCATAACCCTATTAATATGAATGGTTTTTATAAACAAAATCATCCAAAACTGAACATAATCCATCCATATAAATAACATATATGGATTAACTATATCATATCCCCATTGATTCCAAATAAACATAAATTTATGTTTATATAGATGAAATAATATCATTGAAATAACATTTGAACCATTAACTTAAAACGTGAGAAAAATATCATTTACTTTTATATCATATCAACTCAAAATTATAGAAATATTATGAAATTGATTTTTTGAAAATTAAAAAGTTATATATAAAGGATAATATAAATAAAATACTGTCCATTAATGATGATAATTTTTTCCATGAGATATATGTTAATATTGTAATTCCTTCGTTACTTTTAATAAATGTTTATAAGTAACCTATTGAGAAAAAAAATGTAATCAATCCTTTAAAATACATTGAAAATATAGTATATGTTTCTCAAAAATTAGTTTAAATAATTATTTTACCGTATAAATTTATATTCTAGAATCAAATTTAATGAAAATCATCCTATATAAAACATTTCAACATTCGAAGAGGAAATAAACTTCACTTTTCCAAAAAATTACATCTATTTTTAGTACCCTAAAGAGAAAAATATATAGAAAACCTAAATATAATAAATGATTAATATAAAATAATAAATATAATTTTTTATAGATAAAGTCATTATAATTTTCTTAAATGGGATTCATGCCTAAAATCTCCCGATTAAAAATGATATTTCATCATAAACCCCTACCTCATGTTCTAACATTGATCATAAGTTATAATACAAACATATTTATTAATATTAAGTATATTATAAATATATAAATAAACATATTCATACATATCTTAAATTATAAATGTACCTTATAATAGTCCACTAAACATTTTATAATAATTAATCATTGAAGACAATACTCGTGTGAAAAATAACTGGTTATCACTACTTGCTCTGGTCTGACAGTTCTAGACCAGAAATCATATTTATGGATTCATCATCTTTATAATATTAAATTTTTATTATTTATAATATTTTCTAAATATATATTAATTTATAATCATTTATATAATGTGGATGTTAGAAATGAATTGAATCTCTTCGTATATATGATAACCCATATGTACAAACATGTAACATATTGATTCTATAGAGGTTGAAATTAATGGAAGATAAATATTAATATATATTTATAGTATGAAAATAATACCATATTTGTAATATATATTCATTAAATAAATCAATATACAGATCCATGTATTGAAGGCATGGAAAATGAATCATATTGATTTTTGGTAGGTAATAGTCCATAGGTATGCACAAATGACATTACAATTTCACATAGGAATAGGAGGAAGATGAAAATTGTTATACAATTATATATTCAGTGATTTTACAATAGAAAAATGTATTAATTAATTATATTATTTTTATACAGTAATTAGTCGATCTTAATGATTAATGAAAAAACTAAAACAATAATGACAATTACTACTTCTTTGATATAAATCCTTTCATTTTCATTATAATTCATATAAAGATAAACTTCCTAAATAGTAGAAGTATTATAAAGTGCTGAGGGAGGTTAGAATTTCATAAGGATAGTAAGGGAATATATATTATGATTAATCGTAGATAATAGGTTCACATTTATCCATGAGGTGGCTCAAACTCTTGTAAAGAATTAAAACATTAAACTACAATAAAATCATATTCAAGAGCATGTAGAACCAAGGGTTAAAAAATAGGAAAATAATTTTTTTGTTGAAATAAATTCGTCAAATTAGATTTAGAAAAAATATTATCTTAATTTTAACATTTTCTTTTTAGTTTAACAATTGATTAACATAGTAACCTTCTATATTATTGATAACATTTTACCATGGATATTATTCATTATGAAAAAAATGATGGCTTCCTATTATAAAAATATTTAAACAATTAGTAATATATTTAATTGAATCAATAAAATTAAATTTATATATGTTGAAAATATTCATTTTAAAATAATCATTTTGATAAAAATTAAAAACATTTTTAAAAAAACAAGTTTTATCATTTTAATTGAATTTATTAAATTTTTATCACAAGTAAAAACCAATCGATTCAAGTTTATTTATTTTACATAATAAACTATATTCACCTTGAAAATGCGTTCAATTTTTTTAAAAATTGAATTTTTAAAAATTAAAATTTTGTTTCAAGAAAAAAAATGTTTTTTAGAAAAACAACTCTTTTTTAATTTCATAATCATTTTTTTATAATTTTAAACCATTTGATTACTAAATAATTATTTTTTGTAATTTCTAATAAATAGTTTTTTATATGTTTAAAAATATGAATAACTTTTCGACAAAATGATATATTATCTAAACAATTATCTTAAAAAACATTTGAAAATAGTTCTTTATGATCAACTATATTTCAAATGTGATTTAAAATTTATTTTTTAAAGTTATTTTTCATTTATATATATTTTTTTATTTATATACATCACTCATAAAATTGATATTTTTAACAACATGATATATAAAAATGATCAGTTTTATAACATAATAAAATTTATTCCAATAAGAATAAAAGATTAATAAAATAAATGGAAAATGGATTTTTATTTCAAATGTGTTTTTATAGTAGTAAAATAATTAAATTAAAATCCATCTAGTGTTTATTAAAATATTAATTACGTGGTATTAGGATTCAATAAAACGTACTAACACCCCCATAAACCCTTGATAGAAGGTCTCATCATAAAATTTTAAAAATTAAATTTACTATCATATAATTTTATTATAATTGAAATCACTAAATTGATAAATAATTTTTTAAAGAATCTATTACAAGACACAATTAATATAGTTGAATTTTATAAATCACAATCAGACCACAACCAACAAGTTTAATCACCAATATAATCCAATCGTTGTAAAAAAACACAATAACAAACACAAAAAGAATTCCCTATGATATAAATATAATAAAACTATAATAATGATACAACTATAAATATTTACCAATTAAATGTTATAATTTGGAAATTAAAATTTAAAGAGGATATAATCAATTATATACTAATGATTAGGTGATGAATAATAATCCAAGATGATAAAACTCCGTCCAAATAACACATCATAAGAAATATGATCTTCCATGTGATTCATTTTATATATCTATAAAATAGAAAAATAAGTGTATAAATTAAAAACCCATAAATCAATACTATCACCTCAAATAATAATACTTTTAATGTGTAATCATAAATCGCCATGTTAAATTAATTTTTCCATTATTACTTTGTAAATAAATTGATACACTAATTACAGACACAAAAAAGAATGATTTTTTAGGTTCCCAATAATTATAATTTAATAATTATTTTAATAATGAAAATTTTTATTCAAATTAATACACCAAACCATTAATATCCTATCTGCTAAACACCACAATTATATTTCCATGGATTCTTCATCTTATCAAATGTTTATGTTGTGTTCATTGACATATAATTAAATCAAGTTATATATGTTAATATGTGTATTAAATTTTTTATATTTCAACTAAAAATTATATGGAAACAAGATTAAAAAATAATAATATAGTAACAAATCACTATACATGAACTAATCGCTTATAGTGTATTGAATAAAAAAATTACTAAATCTATTAAAGGTAAAATAAACATGAACACCCTAAATCGAAAATTATATACTAATTTTTTTTCAAAAAATATATCATCATATATTTTTAATAAGATTGAAAATAATAATTGAATTACCATTTTAACAATTCATATAGTAACAAAATAATATTATGGAATTTAATAAATATCGCCAAAAATGTATACATGCATTTATATAATTGAGAAAAAATAAAATTGAATTTTTAAATGTAGATAAATTTTATAAACCATCCCATTATATTTATGAAATCCCAAAATAAATTTTATTTCAAGTTAATAAATCAAGAGGAACAAAGAGTGAGATGCCTCAACCAAGATTCCACTAAATGGTGCCTCGAGATGGTGAGACACATTTCCACATGCATCTCTCCCCATTTTCCAGAGGCTATCGACAAGTAGAGAGGTTCCAAGGTGGTATGGTAAGGAGACTATACCATCTTGATTAGAGTAAAATAGTGGTTTTGTAAAGGGATATACATAGAAAGAATAATAAATAACTAAAAACATAAGAAAATGCATCAAAAAGAAAAAATAGAAAACAACATCAATATTTGGTATCATATACAAAATAAGTATATGTAATATATCATTCAAATGTAAATATTAAGAAATAGAGGCAATGAAGGCATTAATTACATAAATAAAAATAAAAATAATGAAAAAAATACTATTTCTTATTGTAACACAATCCATATTTTAGTCAGATGCTTCATACATCCCTTCTACATAAAAATCATTAATCAATCACTGGTTTCTTTCCACAACCCTACATACATCCATATAATTTATCAGGTACCATAAGTGAATGGGATATGGTGTGTGGTAAACTCATTAGGTCACCACCAACAATTTAAATAAAAACCCAGTCAGTATATATACTAATAGAAGTTTTCAGATATAATGGTAATAATTAATAGAACCTATAAAGGGTTAGTTCTGGTTCCGAATGGATATCAGGATAGCGCTTCCTTCATCAGCCCATGTCAGATAATGTATTCACATGTAACAATAATAAGACTTATATACAGTCTAAATGTAGTGACTTTTATAACTATATATATATGTCTATAACTTCTATAATATACTTATATAGTTTCCCTAGAATCCAATACTAGTAAAAACGAGTTTCATAAATTCCAAGGGATGCAATTACCATTATCACAGGAATAAGGGAAACTATGCCCAGTATAAAACAAATAATGGATTCCATTCATGTATCGTAAAATTAGAATCAACATTCCCAAATCATATCAATAGTGTTTCCATGCCCATACTATATCGATTGGTTCCCCAGATACATATCATAATTTATATGGGCCATGATTCCATTTCATCATAATTCTAAAGGGTCATCATTCCAATTCATCTTATTTCATCGGGGTCTCCCTTCACATATATCTTATATCATAAGGTTTTTCATTCCTGTATCATAATTGTAAGGGTCTCCATTCCAATATATCAAATTTAATGAGGGTAACCAAGCCCATATATCACAATAGTATATGAAATGTCATCCTTATATGTAATATCATTATAAGGGATGCATTTCAAATATACTAATAAGCATATGTCTCATCGTTCGCATTATCATAATAGTGATTAACTGTCAAAAGATATAATGTGATCTAATAATTATTTGATTATTAGATATAATTTCTCTTTAATAAGGTAATAAGCATTATCATATTTAATCTACTCATGTGCAAAGGCACTCCCTTGTATTCAATTTAGCAGTATCAGATACGTGTGATAGCTATTCTAAACTACTACAATTATACATTATAAATTATGATATTAGTATATAAATCCAACAAAAAAAATAATGTTTGTTTTGGATATAATACCATGAGATCCAATTTGGCATGTTAACAACACCCCAAAAAGTGCTGAAACACATTGATGTTAACAACCTCAAACATCTCTATATATCTAACTTGTGGATTATGTTCTACATCATAGAAACCATGTTAGGAAAGAATATCTATAGGTGGATCTCATGTTGAAAACAACGTCTTTGGAAAACATCACATAATGAAATTCATAATGACTTTGAGGGATAATTATTAGTCCACATCAGGGAGAAGTCATCCAGTATCGGTCGTTGGTTTGGTTAGGAACAAGAAAAAATATAAAAAAAATATCATACCCATAATACATCATAATATCCATGAGAAAAATTGTTTCATTATTATAATACAAACAATGAGAGGTTACATATGAATGAATCACAAATAGATTTCTATTCAACAAAATGATCTGAAGTCCTATTAGATTCCATATAGAGTAGTAATCAATGTTCTAAATTTTATGGGATGATTGATCTAAATGGAGGTAAAATTAACTTTTATATAGTATAAATTTATAATGAAATTTAGATGTTAAACATATAATTCATTAAGAGTGAAATTATAATTTTTTCTAAAATATCGGTGTTGCATGGTTTGGCCACACTATTGATGAAACCATGCACCTACTGTTCAGGGTTTATTGTCCAAAGTAGGAGCTCACATATTTTATACACATAGTTCATTCACAAGTCTTAGGGGAAATGTTTGTGTCCATACAAAAATGGCTAATGAAAAGTTATCACCCTCTTCCCCTCACAAAAAACCCACTCATTGTTAGAGGAAACAATGTGCGGTAGGTTTAATGGTTTCAAATTAATTTATAGACTAAATATATTGTTCACCATCAAGTTTTCTAGGCTTGAAACAATCCCTAGAATCCTCTTCATCCTTCATAGACTCAATAAGAATTAAAATTACTTTAAAACCAATTATTTCATAAAAAATTTAATTTATAATTATGTCACATAAATATTAGGGTCTTACAATCTTATCCCTTAATGTAACTCGTGCCTGACTTACCCATTAAAGGGGGGTAAAATGTTTTATTATCACAACAATGGAAACTGAGATTACAATTTATCCTCATGCACCCCATTATTATCATGTACATTGAAAAAAATTCCATTACTCCCATAATTAATGGATATATTTTCATCAATGATTCTTCCTCCTCTGATCAATAATGTGTATTGGATACTTCCAAAAATGAGAATCAACATATATCATTTCAGCTATTGGATCAAATTTATCATAAAGGCCTTTATAATAATGGTTAATCTATGAAATTCGGAAGACATCATTCATCGAATGGTACTAATGAGGTAATAAATACTGGTTTTCTACTAGGATGACTGTATCCAAGATCAAAAACGATCATATAAAATGAGGTGACAACTTCACTTTTCTCTGTATATTTATATACCCTTGTCTGGGAAATACCAAAAGCAATGCATGATCCCGAAACTCAAAACATTGGTATCACATATGGTGATAGACATTACATTTATGTCTAGACCTAATAACAGAATTACTCTTTCTAATCAACTACACATGCTGAAAATTATC
Organism: Viscum album; assembly: GCA_963277665.1. Classification (NCBI taxonomy): domain Eukaryota; kingdom Viridiplantae; phylum Streptophyta; class Magnoliopsida; order Santalales; family Viscaceae; genus Viscum; species Viscum album. Next base: position 2,063,425,923 of record OY728121.1, read on the forward strand.
TTATAAGATACGAGGACCCTGAATCACTATCTCTCCCACCAATGAAAATCATAGGGTGAATGGAACGTCCTACAATATAAGGTATCAGACTAATACGTCTAAATATTCACCTTATATTTATTATTATGGTATAAAACAACAATATGGATATGATTCCACTAAAATATACTAAAATTAGTGATGCACACTCAAAGAATGTCCTCTGACACCTTTATAGTCGATTATGACTAGATATCAATCTCATTACAAAAATATGTGCTCAAAAGTACCTACGTATCGAAGCCTCTAATTAACCCCTATTAGAACTTTATGTGAAATGATATATCCTATATCAAAATTTACTACAATTTACTCAATAGTGATAGATACTTATATACGCATATAGTCTTCCTATATCAACAAATGATGATGATTCCTTTATAAGATGGAATATGGATACCTTTTTCAGTCAGTCCAAGACTTACCAATACATGTTTCTACACTGAGAAAACCATATCAATCTATCCTTAGATTCCATTTTAATTTCTACCCATTCCAATTTAGGTAAATATAGTGGGTGTAACAATCTAGTGGTATTTTTTTGTTCTATCTTCACCTACTAATAGGTGGAACACTTAGGGATAAATCATGTTATTAGAAGTTTTATCCAATTACACTAATATTATCATCAAATATCACGATACATCTTGCAGATATCTAGATTACCTAAAATATATGAATTTTTTACTATCATATCATATATCTCTCTAATAATTTTTATAACAAATGTATTCCCATTTATACATCAGATTTTATGTTCATCTATATAACATCCAGGTGGCATGTCCTTGCAAGAAATATTCTCTTATTATAACAATCATTCAATGTCTGATAAGTACATCATCTACGGTCTGAATTGAGGAATATAGGTGACATATAGTGAGTTAATTACAAACACTACATAATGGTCCTAAACCTATATGAGGATCATAAAAAATACTATTATATAATTCCACATAGGACTAGCATCTGAAACCACCAATGTCAGAGTCCTCCATCATAGAGTATTAGCAATATCATTTCCCTTCCTGGACATATAGGCAATATCAATGTCAATGGACTATATATATTCCAACAACAGTCACTTCCTAATATTAATGTAATGCTAAATGAAAATATACCTGAGTCTTTTCAATTTCAACATTACGAAAAAATGATATCCAAGAAGGTAATGCCTCAAATAATGAATAGTGTGTATAATAGATTCCAACTCAATATCATTAATTTTGTTAATGAGACTAATGTGGACTCATTTTTTTCAACACATTCACAATGACTATATCTTCCTTCATTAGGTCTTCTCCATTCCCAATACCTAATGCATCACATTCCACTATATAGCCTCTCCCCAACTCATGACAAATCAGGACTGATGCAAATGTAAGCCTTCTATTTAGATCTTGAAATTTTATGTCATAGGATTATATACATATATATGTTATACAATTATTATCAAATACCATAAAATTTTCTTCTAAACATGATATTTAGTTTATGAATATCATGTAGTAATGTTCTAGCCCGAGAAACACTGTATTTAAAAAATAATCTTTTGTCACTCTGAGGTAACTACGTCTCCAAAATTCACTAGACAAACATATACTCTTGTATCTAAGATTACTTGAGCCATTAAGTGATCCTAATAGAACCGACAGATTCCTTTACTAGTAATATCATATAGGTGGTTATCTCTCAGTTTATTTAGAACAATATCACGATGTTTGAAATGGACTCTTCATATATGCCTATATCCCAAGATTTTATCTGTGAGGATCACCATTAATGAATGGAAAAAGGTGGAAACCTAATTAATAAAATCCATAAAATCGCATGTGTTTTCATGTGATGAAACAAAATAACCATATAAACATATAAACATTAACAAATTGTATATTTTTACAGGGTATATCATAAATATTAGGTTCTTACAGTCTTATCCCTTAACTTAACTCGATCCTGACTTACCCATTAATGGGTTGTAAAATGTTTTATTATCACAATAATGGAAACTGAGATTACAATTTATCCTCATGCACCCCATTATTATCATGTACATTGAAAAAAATTCCATTACTCCCATAATTAATGGATATATTTTCATCAATGATTCATCCTCCTCCGATCAATAATGTGTATGGGATACATCCAAAAATGAGAATCAACATATATCTTTTCATCTATGGGATCAAATGTATCATAAAGACCTTCATAATAATGGTTAATCTATGAAATTTGGAAGACATCATTCATCGAATGGTACCAATGAGGTAATAAATACCGGTTTTCTACTAGGATGACTGTCTCCAAGATCTAAAATGGTCAAATAAAATGCGGTGACAACTTCACTTTCCTCTGTATATTATATATCCTTGTTTGGGAAATACCAAAATCAATGCATGATCCCAGAACTCAAAACATTGATATCACATATGGTGATAGACATAACATTTATGTCTAGACCTAATAACAAACTTAATCTTTCGAATCAACTACACATGCTCAAAAGTATCTTATAAGATACGAGGACCATGTATCACTATCTCTCCCACCAATAACAAGCATAGGGTGAATGGAACGTCCTACCATATAAGTTATCAGACTAAGAAATCTAAATATTCACCTTATATTTATTATTATGGTATAAAACAACAATAGGGATATGATTCCAATAAAATATACTAAAATTAATGATTCACACTCAAAGAATGTCCGCTGACACCTTTATAATCGATTAGGACTAGATATCAATCTCTTTGCAAAAATATGTGCTCAAAAGTACCTAGGTATCGAAGCCTCTAATTAAACCCTAGTAGAACTTTATGTGAAATGATATATCCTATATCAAATTTTACTACAACTTACTTGATAGTTATAGATACATATATAGGCATATAGACATCCTATATCAACAAATAATGATGATTACTTTATAATATGGAATATGGATACCTTTTTCAGTCAATCCAAGACATCCCAATCCATGTTTCTACACTAAAAAAACGATATCAATCTATCCTTAGAATCCAGTTTAATTTCTACCCATTCCAATTCAGGTAATTATAGTTGGTGTAACAATATAGTGGTATTTATGTGTTCTATCTTCACCTACTAATAGGTGGAACACTTAGGGATAAAACATGTTATTAGATGTTTTATCCAATTAAACCAATACAATCATCAAATATCACGATACATCTTGTAGATATCGAGATTACCTAAAATGATTGAAGTTTTTACTATCATATCATATATCTCTCTAATATTTTTATGAACAAATGTATTCCCATTTATAAATCAGATTTTATGTTCATCTATATACCATCCAGGTGGCATGTCCTCCCAAGAAATAATCTCTTATTATAACAATCATTCAATGTCTGATAAGTACGTCATATTCGGTCTGTATTAAGGAGTATAGGTAACATAAAGGGATTTAATTACAAACAATACATAATGGTCATAAACCTATATGAGGATCATAAAAAATACTATTATATAATTCCACTTAGGACTAGCATCTGAAACCACCTATGTCTGAGTCCTCCATCATAGAGTATTAGCAATATCATTTCCCTTCCTAGGCATATAGGCGATCTCAATGTCAATAGAATATTGATATTCAAACAAAATTCAATTCCTAATGTTAATGTAATGATAAATGAAAATATACCTGAGTCTTTACAATTTCATCATTACGAAAAAATGATATCCAAGAAGGTAATGCCTCAAATAATGAATAGTGTGTATAATAGATTCCAACTCAATATCATTAATTTTGTTAATGAGACTAATGTGGACTCAATTTTTTACAACACATTCACAAAAACTATATCTTCCTTTATTAGGTCTTCTCCATGCCCAATACCAGATGCATCACAGTCCACTATATAGACTCTCCCCAACTCTTGCAGAATCAGGACTGATAAAAATATAAGCCTTCTATTTAGATCATGAAATTTTATGTCATAGGATTGTATACATATAAATTTTAGACAATTATTATCAAATCCCATAAAATTTTATTCTAAACATGATATTTAGTTTATGAATATCATGTAGTAATATTCTAGCCCGAAAAACTCTGTATTTCAAAAATAATCTTTTGTTACTCTGAGGTAACTACGTCTCCAAACTTCACTAGATAAACTTATACTCTTGTCTATTATATTACATGAGCCATGAAGTGATCCTAATAGATCTAACAGATTCATTTACTAGTAATATCATATAGGTGGTTATCTCTCTGTTTATTTAGAACAATATCACGATGTTTGGAATGGTCTCTTCATATATGAGTATATCCCAAGATTTTATCTTTGAAGATCACTATTAAGGAGTTGAAAAAGGTGAAAAACTAATTAATCAAATCCACAAAAATCGCATGTGTTTTCATGAGATGAAACAAAATGACCATATAAACATATAAAAATTACCAAATTGTAAATTTTTATATGGTATATCATAAAGTCATACTTGTTCCTAATGATAGAATATCCTCAAATAAATCATGTAAAAAACTCGTGCTCTAATTATTTGGTCGAACAATCCATCTTTCTGAATTTGGGGATATTATTTCTTCATATTAACCCATCTCAAATATTTGTAATCCACACAAAGCAAGGTTGATTCATATGACTTCTTGGAATAAAGGAATAGCGAACCCCATATTGATGTACTGGGATGTTTAACACCCTTATCATTTAAATCATATACCTTCCTCTTGATCTCCTACAACAATGTAGTATACACCTAAAATGTTTGAATATATATCACTAAATCTCTAATAACAAGAATGGTAGTAAAAAAACCTCTATCTTATGAGGTTGTCTTGAAAATTCATCATGGAAAAAATACCTAAAATTAATGACAACCAGAGTGAATTTCTGTTACGTAATACTAGATCATCCATGTAGAGTATAGTCATCTATGTGTTATCTTGACCTAGTAGATGTTTCTCTAGTCTGGATATACATACTATTACATCACACTCACCCATGTGAACATAATTATCACACGTTCGTGATTTTAAAGACACCCTTGGGCAATAACAATGCACATATTCATTACATAGGACCAACCAAAAAATTTAAGGAATAAAATTTAAGCATGTCATCTCAAGTTTAAAGAGGTCCCATAACAAAATTTGGATTCCTTTTTCAAGGGTTAATTCCTTGAATTATTTTATACTAAATGAATGTATACCTAAATGGATTCCTGGAATTTATGTATACTCATCCAGTGTATGGGTTTCTTTGAGAAATCCATGATGAACATACAAACCATATAATAGACTGATGTCTCCCCTAAATATAGACACGTAAGACATATATAAGTAAGGATAAAGTAAAATGTCCTCCGTTGTTAATTGTTCAACCCCATTCTCCATATCCATAATATCAACAATAATACTATCATTGTTTTCTCATTCAATGAAAAAGACATTAGGTAACACGAAACCCCCTCCCCCCACAAAAATACTTATTCACACTAGAATAATCCGACATGAATCATGGACCACTACTGTGGGAGTTTTCATAGCGTGATGTCATTGAATAAATGTATCCTCTTGGAGATTTTTCTTATAAAATAAATGTTTTCCCTCAGGGTATATTAAATCAATAAAAAATTAAAAACAATTTAAAAAGTAAATCTCAAAAACCTGTGGATGATTACCACCATATTCTGCTCACTATACGAGTGAAAACTAATAAATTGTTAACACGTCATTGTGGAACCCATCAGGGTCCACAAGGTCACATCTATCTGTAGAAATTTCTCAGTTCATCAATGGTCTGTTTGAGGAAAAAATAATTCTTGAAAAGGTAATGAAGGAAACACATCCTCATAGTCCTAAAATGGTTAATCAAAAAAAATAATCGATCTAGAAATATGAATCGTGGCCCATATCGTGTCTATTGTCTCACTTAGTTGTTATACTCACCCATCTTCGACCCATACCCTCCTTGGTTATTCACATTCGAAAAGTCCCTGAGAAGGTAGAATTCCTCTCGACCAAATGAATTATCACCTTGGATCATTGGCAAACCAAACATACTTTGGGTCTTATATGTGACCTAGTCTCTTTTCCAATCATCAACTGAATCCTACTTGTGTCTCCTAGGTCAGATCTGTATCTCATGGGCCAGTTTATCTCATAAGGCCTAGTTACCCCCCCCCCCCCTTACGGGGTCAAAAAAACATTTTCCCTTTTACGGTCACGGACTCCTCCCCAATGTATGAGGAATGAACCCACATTATAATTCCCCATATGGGGTAAGGAATTTAATCGAGGAAATTCTTATTGTTCATCCAAAATAAAATATCATGTTAAATTACCCATTTCACGAAAATTGTTACATGGGTTAATCGAAGAAGAATCTTCTCCGGTGACCCCAAAATCCTCATGGATGAAAATTAATAATTTAAAAAATTTGGATAGAACACAAGACTACCAACCTCAATCTAGAGTGTATATAATTTTCCATTTTCAATCAAACACTCGTAACTCTATATATAATCATCCATGTCTTTACACCCTTTGCCTATCACCAAAAAGCCCTAGAATATATCAGAAAAAATTTATAAAATATAAAAAATCTAAATAACTATTAAACGATATTTTATAAAATATAACTGACTAATTAATTTATATTTAAATATGAAATAATCCAAAAATATCATAGTTTGACATCATCACACCTAATCCATGAGTTTAATGGAATAACCCCCTCATTATTCACCCCCTAAACTAGGCGGTACAAAACAATAAATTAATATCTTCATCTCAAAAGTGGAATTATTTTATTTAATGTAAAATCACTTGAAAATCATTACCAATACATACCAACATTGAAACAACAATATAATGTGTTAGTAATACATAAATATAAATCCTCTATTTAATAGGAGAAAATCCATTTTTGAAAAGTTATATTCATCAATATGTTGTGGGATTAATTATAATTCCCTAAAATAAAAATTTATAAATGTATTGAATATTGTAGAAATTCAATGTTGATAGATATATAAGTAATATTATTCCATTAATCCTCCTTCTAATCAAACCATAAATCAATAATGATGGAGGATAAAGGAGGTAGTAGAAGCCATTTGTTATCCCTCCCATACAGTAATGCCAAAGCCGAAGTGGAATGGGGGATCATTCCCCCTTTTAAATTTCAATATAATATTGGGAATATATCATAATTTTCAATATTTGATCATTCCATAACAATTATATTTGTACCCAATGAAGTATAGTCATCTATCCTTTTTCTTCAAAAATCCTCACATGAATGTCACACATGTCATGAATCACTAAACATTTAGTTAATGGATTTTTATTGATATATTCAACCAACCTAGTCAATTGTTCCAACTTGGATTCATTCATGAACCCCAGGTACTACGACCGAATATTAATGAATATTTAATACCCATCTTTATTGATGATAAAACCTACATGGAAACATTTTTATTCATGATTTTATAAAATAACCATCCATTATATCAAATTTTAAATTCCCTATAATTTTTTAACACATATAGACAAAGGGAATTACCAAATCCATAAAAAAACATCCCATCATTGTGATTTCATATTGACCATTTATTAAAAAAATGTTTTCTATAATGATTTATAATTTAATATCAATTCATCACATTCTATTACATAATAATAAATGATATTTTGTTATGCGAATCCAATCATGAGAAACATAATTCATAAAAAATTGATCCACTTATAATATACAACACCAAAACCTCAATAATGTTATCCGTAATTATTCTCAAACCCAATAGAACTACCTGTAATTTATTGACACACCATCAGGTTTATGGTTCTCCCCACTATAGAAATCACCTCACAAAAAGAAATTTTTTTCCTTGGTGCTTCTGATCATACTGTGATTGGTTGATAAATGCTTCCCAAAATCCAACAACTCAATGATTGTGGACTCCATCTCACTGAATCTAAATATATATTGAACACCCACACAAAAGTTTATATTTTCGATCATATTTGATTCTATATTAATAAATATGAGTATCCATAATCCATGTACAACCCATATATATATATATCCAGGTCTCATCAAATGCTCTGGACCAATCCTAAAAAGATTCCTGGAATACAAAATATTACACACTATAACCATAGATACTTATTCCCATAATTTTCTAATAATATGGATTTTAATGTATGGCATACTATGATTCACTATATGATTCACCTCCCAAATATCATGATGAAATTATATCACAGCCAGAATCATGTTACAAGACTATTTCATCCCCGGAAACATGTCATGAATCTCTATCTATACTCAAAACAAATAGAAAAAATTGTTCCACCTCATGAATCAGGCCATGAAATGTGGTTTCTCCAGCTAAAAGATGTTACGATATTTATTCACCAATTAAGTGGCATGAAAATTTCATAATTGATTTTCAACGACCGTTCTCCCAAAAATAATTACCCCTATAAAATGATTGTTATTATTCCACGGACCACCCATTATCCAATATCACACATAATCACATGGAATTAACCTGCTACCCACAGAAATAATATGTTTTTCAACATCAATTCTCACACATTCCTGACTCAGGTAATTATTATCCTTAGCATCATTTTAAATTCATCAAAAACAAGGGGAATTTCATTAACATTCTATAGTGGTTCCTCGCCATATGGATTACTTCACACTAATCATTGATTAAAAAGTTTAAGAGTTCCACAGTCACATTTTTTCAATTCTATAGATCCATGTTCATCTCATCATGTCAATACCTTTCATGGGATTCCCCAAGATCGATCATACCCCCACACTGGATCCAATTCTGATATTCTTTTTATCATTGATTTAAATCTACACAATCATCAAAATGACATTCCTCTATGATCATAATTATTTCATTGACCATATTAGTCTTTATCTCACACCTTGATTCTCACATGATCGCTATTTAAAATATGTACTACATAGATCCTATATATAAACAATTCTTATCTCATTGAATGTAATCAATGTACAATAACAATCCACTACACTCGCTTCCCAAATCATGATCATTCTCTAAATTTTTTTACCTTGAACCATGTTAATTATTAGTTTAACCTTCTACGGCTAGAAGTAACCTAAACACTCCTTCTCATGGTTGGGAACATTACAAGGTCCATTATTTTTTTGATAATCACCTTCATTCTACCTTTATACCTATAATCATCAACATTAAGCTAAACTATAAAACAATATATATTTTATATCCAAAAATAAATATGTCCTAAAGACACACTATCCCAACAAATTAAATCAATCATTTATATACAAGGGTCGATCACTCAATTAGATTATCTTATAAATATCCCAATACATCAATCTTCCAATTTCACAAAACATGTAGCACTATATAAATTGAACTCAACCTGATCATATATCCTAACATCCCATTTCTAAGGAATCCAAAATACCGAGGTATATACTCATGTAACATACCCACTGAAAACCTCCCTCAATCCCATTTATAATTTATATCTCTCTAAAAACCAATTCATATCTCAATTCACTAGGATATCCCACAAAACCTATAGTTCATGTCTCATTAAAAAACACTCTCCTTGGTAACACTTCGATATTACCATTATAGAAGTCTACAGTGAAACTAACAAATAAAACATTGCACCCTATATTCTCTAATAAAATACTTAGATACAACATTCCATATAATCACATATTAGGGAACAAATTCTCATTGAGCGTCCACATATGGGACAAACCCATTGAAAATATGAAATATTAGTCTAATATTCAATAGAACATCATATATACGGGACAACCATTTATGTATCACAATTTTATACATAATTAAATTGAACTATATGAAAATAACCCGACCCAGATCCACGTCAAGCATTAGTACTCGTTGGTTTATTTAGTAGAATTCCATAAGGATGATTGATTGGAAAATAGCTTATAGGATGATATTGAAACATTGAATAACTTAACAAATCAATTTATTTATAACTATTATTATAATTTCCAACTATGATTTATATCTATCGAATATTATTAATCTACCAAAATACTATAGTCATCACATGTCCAATTCGGAATGGATTGCATTGTCTTCATCAAGGTGTATCACACTATAGAACTACATGACCTATAATTGAATGGAAATACCTATTCATATTGATACAGCTAAATATTGGTCACAATTTAAATATTTGGAAAAATATTGTATTAGAAGTTACTTCCACATTAAAAATTTCTAATCCTTAAATTTCATTGAAACTAATCATATTGGACAACCAAAATTTCATATTGACCCAACATGGAAAATATGTTTATTGGATATTGAGCCCTTGAGAGTGGTAAAATAGTAAAATAAAATAATTAATCCTAAATAAAAATAAAAAAAACTAATCCATATTTTTTTCATGGGAGTTAAAACCATATAAATCCATAACATTGTAATCTAGAACCTCATTTACCTAGACTTGTTATCTCATACATCCTATCAAAATAGGTGTTCTAAATTCACCTTCTTGGTAATCAATATAGGATATCATAAAAACATATTCCACCATTACACTATTTACGTAAATATTATCAAAAAATAAAATTCTTATTACTTTTGTGATACCAGTTACATTATATATTGTATACCACTTTATAATGTCTAATCATGTATCACTATATGAAAACTACTTAGGAATTTTTTCCACGTATTTCAATTGAACCTCCAGGATTGCCAATGGTTTTAAATTAGTATAGGGGATCTAAGGAGGTATTTTGGGGATGTTATACCCATTATATAACATTTCTAAATAGAATATAAAGTAACTATATATCATCAATCACATATAAATAAATAAGAAAATATAAATAAATTCATAATAATAGATATAATGAAGCCAAAAACTATCATGACATATATATATATATATATAGATAACCACCAAAAAGGACTTCATATATATACATTCAATAATAAATAGTATAAATTAGTTGGATCTATGGACGCTCTAAACAATACCTCACCCCATACTACAGATTTTGTATAAGATATCCATAAACCATCCAATATGAATTTTTTAGGCCTTGACCCAACCAAATCCAGCAACCAGTTGACATAATGTTTTCATACCTAAGTACAATGGTTTCATGAGTATGGTGATAGTAAACTACTAAGTAAATAAATGAAAATTTGGTCCATTACTAAATATAAATCATGACATATGTGCGAATGAAATGATTTAATATGTAATTAAACTTTGAAGAAAATAAATAAAATAAATAACAATGAATATATTATTTTTTAATTTTAAGGATTATTATGAGGACATAGTCTCGACATTATCTATTATAGTACCATATCCATATTTTTCTTAATAACATGTTATGTGACCCTAATCAACCATTCAATCTTTAGTTAGTGTCAGGTTGTTTCTATGCATTCCATGATGATCATCCCAGCCTACATAATATATATTGGACCCTCTAGTATACTAATAATTATGTTAGCCCCATAGAATACAATAGTATTCTAGATCATCCCCCAAATCCATATCCACGAAATACCTAAAAATAGTGTCACATAACATCCAATCAAGACTTTTATTAACCAACTCATAAGTATATAAGTATCTTGGACATCCCCAATAATAGTTGTAATATCCAAGTCATAAACCCAAAATATTCATAAATAACCACACCATGATTTTTTCACCACAATATAATAAAATAAAAAACACCCCATGTGATTATTCCATATGAAATAAAATACCACCATTAATTATGTATTCTAATAAAATTTTAATAATGTAAAAAATATAATATTATATCTTATGAACAAGGGGAGATTACCCTACCCTTTCTACCAAATAGAAACCATCTCCCTTGAAATAGTGTCCACACATAACCGAGGGATGCACTGGATTACCTTTGGTCACATATGGTCCCATTTCAATCATAGAACACATCATATCTCTAATATTCCATTAAAATTATTATAAAATTAATGAATTTAACATGTCATCATAGGAATAAATGGTTACACACATAAATTATTATCTTGGGAGATGACTCACAGATCCTCTCAGTTTGTCCATACGCCCAACCCAGTCATAGCCGAGTGTAAGGATATCCATCTTGGATATATCAATACAAAAAGGAAAAGATGAAATAACATGAATATGAATCCTCTAGAAACATCTTTATATAGAATAAAAAATTCAACCATCAATTATAAAGGAATATTTCCCTCTATTAATCCTAACCTTCTTCGTAGAGGGTTCCAAAATGTCTCACAATGACCTCTTTGTTACGTCATCTCAAGTCACAATAGACATAATTTTTGAGGTGTAAGTGTCTACTAATCAATGTTCATTGGGTCTCATAATTTCTAGTCACCAAACTATGGGAGTTTAAAAATAATATGGCATTTCAGTGGTCAAGGAAAACACATTGGAGGTTGTGGCATCATGTGAGAGTAGATGTCCCCATATGGACCCATCATATTATTTCATGTAATACATCTTATTCAATCAAACTCTCATTTTAATTTTAAATTTTCCTTTACATTAAATAATTTATTTCGTGTAGCCAATGGTTAATCTTCTCCATTGTGTATCATGCACACCTCATGCCACACAAACAAAACATTCTTTATATAGAGATATAACTAGAGGACACATACATCAAACTGGAGTAAATTTCTTATTCCATTTGGAATCTCATGCTAGATGCTCTTCCCAGACTCATCCATTTTAGCTTGACATTTACCGATCAATGTGTGAAACAATGTAACGTCTCATCATTGATCACTATACCAAATGTAAAATGACTAGATAACCATATGGCCACATGTATAACATCCTCAAATTCCATCAGATTCAAACCAGTAATTGGGGTATAAGATTGAATTGTGGGGAGGATATACACCGATTTTAAAGTAAAAAATATTAAATATAATAATAACACATCATCAATCAAAAATTAATAGAAAGAGGAAGGATATAATTATAACAAGTCTATAGTAATTGAAATGTAGTAAATACACAAATAGACAAACCATATATAAATATTATATCCCACATCCTAACTTACAAATATAGGCCCAAATAAATAGGAATAATGAAAATTGGTTCACAATAACTCGGGTCCATATTGTATCCCATGTTATTGATGTTTTCAAATCCATCTAGATTAAAATCCATCATCTAAGTCCCATATCTCTTCCTCCATTTATCCAATAATCATGTGAGAGTTTATTTGGTTACCCAAGTTCAATTATGGTCAAAGAAGGGTACAAGTTCACAACTCAGAAGGGAAACACCAAAGCATTCCCATAAATGTAGAGACCCTAAGCTTAACGTACATGGACATTACATTACTTTTGCAGAATACTTAGTACATAACAAAAACACACACACACAAGGACTGTAATAGTTTAGTGTCTTTGGAAACTCATAATATAATCTTCTAATTGTCGTGAAAGATCTTCAACATCTCCCATAAAGATCTTCCTTTTTTAACCTAAAACATTTCTTTATATCCTGGGGAAAAGAAAACATAAAAGGTTGAGCTCAAATGCTCAGTAAGTGTAAACAAAATAAATATCAATCACATCATATACATAAGAACATAACTTTTGGAAATCATAACCTGCAAAATAAATCATAATTTCATAACATGTGATAAATCATTGTAGTGAAATGTAACCCCGATAATCATAACATAAAACATGAAACTTTTTGGAATACACACATAATCATAGAGAATCATTTCTAATTAGTTGAGACTCATTTCCAAGACTATCTTAGTGGACAATGTCCATTTCTGAACCGAGTTCACTCCTCGTTTCAGTTCTATTTAACTGAACTGGTTTAACCTGCCGTTCCATCCATGTCTATCTCATTAGATATAAAATCATTACCCAATGCATTGGAGGGAGATATAGGTCACATCCATCTCATAATGATACCATTCTTACGTATGCCACAAAATCATAAACCATACATCATAACATAACCCATGTAATAAAAATGGGAATCTTAAACATTGTAACATCATAAAACAATTCATATAAGATAAAGGAATTCATAAAAATAATTCCATCATAACATTATCAAATCAATGTAATAATAGGGATAGAAACATAACCCTTTATTATCTTATATGGAAAATAATTTTGATAAAACACTTGAACTCCATTGTCGAGGAAAATATCATTTCTGCTTCAAAAACACTTTTCCTTTCATAACATGTCATAAAATTCTAAAGTAAAAGAAGTTGATTAAAAATAAACATGGAAAAATTTAAAGGAAGCTTCTTAGAAATAATATTTTTAAAAATCCATTCATGCCGTATAAGTTAAAAAAACATTCTTCTCGTACTTTTGTCGGAATAGTCTAAAAGTACATCGTACGAAAAACGACAAAAGATTCCTTTCATATCTTTTACTAAAAACTCACCAAAGGGAAAAATTGGATTTAAACAATTGTAGGTGGATGGAAATAATATTACATGTTGAGGAAACATGGATGTGGATGATAAAATACATCCCAGTAAACCCCGAAGTATAAACAATCTCGGATACAAAAGAGATTGTGATATTATCCCATACCTTAGGTCCGATTTTCTTTTTAAGTGTCTGAAAATCCTATATAATGATTTAAATAATGTCATTGACTTGTTCCAGAATCGTACTCATTGTTATGATATCAAATATGGTTCACTTATGACTTTATTTTACCCGTTCTTTTGTAAATTCCATGTTAAAGAGCGTATTGGGTAAAATCGTTTCATTTGTCATTCGTGCTTTGACTTGTAATTATTCATATGATTACTTAGATTATGATTACATAATTCTAGAATATAAAACATGATTTATATATAATATATATTCAGAATATAAATATATATAATTGATCATTTAATGGAAAGAAATACACCGTTCCTGGAGACGGTAGGTCGTACGTACGCATGAACGTTGTTTTCGTTTCCTTATTGAGATGAATGAAATTAAGTTGATGACATACATATATATAAACATAAATTAAGTATCATTATAATGTCATATATTTCATGATTACTTATTATATATAAATTATAATCATTCATTAATGGTTAACGTGAAGAATGAATCTCATCACGTCGTGGAGACGGTAGTCCGTACGTACGCACGAGCGATGATGTCATTCTCATGATCATGGAATTGTATTAGAGTGTATGTATACTATTTCAGAATACATATAACTTTACAATTATCATATATAGTTATTGTGTACACCACTATACCCATCCAAGTAAGGTGGGGGTGGAAAATAGATTACACCACGGCGTGGAGACAGTATTCCGTATGTACGCACGCGCGGTGATTTCGTTTTCCGTAGGATGGATAAGAGGTGAAATAGGGTTGTTTCATATTTATAATAACATATCAGTATATTAGTGACACTTATGTTATTACTTCATAATGAAACAACTAATGAAGAAGAAGTGGATGAATAAATAAAGTTCAAAGAATTAGTAATCTGACATTAGCTCTTCTTTGAAGCGCCTCTTTGAGATCTCCTTTTAGGGCACTAAAATTGGTATTTGAAGAAGACCAGAACCTCTAGGATATCTCTAGGGAAGTGGAGAGGATAAATTTTCAGGGTTTGGCCGAGAATAAAGGCTCAAAGTGGTGTGAGGAAGAGAGGGAGGAGGTGCCCTTTTATAAGGGAGGAGTGGGGCACCTTTGGAATAACTAAAAATATTATTTTATTATAAAGTCAAATTCGGTTTTAAATAACTCCAAATTGATTTCGTTCAAATCTAATGTGGGGATGGGTCTAAATCATCTCATAAAATATAATTTAAACCAGTTTAGGTTCCTATTTTAAACTTATCATTTAGATTTAACATTAAGTTAAATAATTTTACTATTACCGTGTCTTCTTGTGTTCTTATACTATAAATTTAATAAACTTACTATAATCAGCCAAAATAAAACCCAGTTGTTTATTATTAATATATATAACCTTATCTATGTCATTTTTCCGAACATTATATTTTTGGGAATAAAATAACAATTAATAATATAATATTTGTTTTAAGAACTATTTTATATCAATTTTGACACTATTTAGTAATTGATTTTTGTGAAAATCATAATAGAATGATTAGTTCTAAATAAGTTAATTAAATCAATACTAACATGTCAAATTAACCTAGAAAATTAGTTTAATTCATAAAAAGTCTCAAATTATACTTATTTCAGTATTTATAACATCAATTATGTCAATATTTTATTAATAAGATAATTACCGTATCACCTTTGTGTCATTAATAAATTAACTTATTTAAGTCTAAAAATTAAAAATAAAATATCATTATGTAGGAAATATTTTTATCTTTCTAATTAATATTTATAGTCTAATTTATCTTATGTATAACACTATATTAAAAATGATATACTTATTAAACTTTGATTTTAACTATTTTAACCCTTCTTTAAATAAATTAATAATAAATGTACTAATCTAATCCAAGTGGTCCTAAATGGTCATATTTTATTCCAAAGGTTGTTTTTGGTCGAATTAAACTTATCCAATAGAATTAGGACTTGTTTTAGGGTAATAATAATATAATTTTTACCCGTAATTACCCGATTTACTTTTAACCGTGGTAAAAAAAAGTAAAAAAGTTACAATTCACCAAAAATTATTTTCATCTCATTGAATTACATTTTACTTTCTGATATCAACCATGTATTTCGGATTTTTGAAATTCCACTCACAGAATTGGTAAAATTATGTTTTATGAAAAATTCATTTTTCTTAACTACCATTTAGTGGTTTCATTATTCATCAAAAATTTGAATGTTTCCTGAAAAATACCAAAAACTAGGCCTAAGATATATTTGATATTATGAACTCAAAAATGATGTCTATTTTACCAAATTCAAAACATATCAGTTTCATTAATTAATTTAAAAATTAATTCTCGTTGTCAAAACAAATAGCGTGTTCTTAAGAGATAATAACTATCAAAAGATTGACACTTGTTTATGTCTGGAATAAATGTGAAATTACATCCAATGAACAACATTGTATTAAATTGTAAAAATATATTCTTAATATACTTTACAACCACTAAAATTAATAATTTATCACTATTAATTATTTCGATTAAAAAGGTTGTTTTTAATTAAAATTTATTAATTTTCACTATTCATCAGAAAATGAAAGTGATCCCAAAAGTACAAAAATTTCACCCTATGCTAATTTCGATATTCCGAATCAAAAAATGAAGTCCATTTTGAAAATAAAATTTACAAAATTTAAAAAAGTGGTTATTATTATTCATTACTGCTAGTTTTAATAATATTTTAATAGCATATCGTTGTTTAGTGAAACTCGGTATTGCATACAACAGAAGACATTAATGAAATTAAAAAGAATATTTCTCATAAAATCTCTGGGTGTTATATTCTACCCCCTTTAAAATGAATTTCTCCCTCGAAATTCGTCGGGGTTATAAATGGTCTACTACTCGAAAGATTATTTAATAGAAACCCACATCGTAAAAAGGAATACCAAAACCAATATTTAAAAACAAAAGTATGAAACGTAAAGGTTACCCAAATAAACTAATCACTAGGTTTCCACATAGGTGAAAATATGTATATGGAAGAAAAAAATCTATCCATCATGTTCTGATGGAGATTGGTAGAGAACATGGCTATGGAAAAGCCAACAATCACAAAGCTATAAATTTGAGATGATCTAAGGTACCATTTGATTTATTAAATATAAGAGCACTAGGAAAAAAAATTTGGTTTTCAAGATCATTTCCCTAAAGTTGATGAATTTGAATTAGAATAAATACTTACTTTATTTTGGAACAGTCTCACTATTGTTCATGCCTTGAACAATTTCCACTTCATCTATTAAAGAAATGAAGTTGAATTTTTTTATTCGGGAAGTGTTAGCAGATCATGTGATAGAATGAAGGGTCATTCCATCTGTCTCAAACAAAAGGTTATCAAAAGTTATTAAATATACATAATTTTATCTATAGTGAGATTAATCATATATGGTTCCTAAAATGGACTTATACTTATTATATCATAATAAATCTAGTTTCTACTAAACAGGGACTTCCTGTAGGCTAGTAGTAGGCGATAAAGGCCAGCCGCACTTCGGTTGTGGGTTCGATTCCCACAGCCTTGTCCGACGTGATGAGCTGTCGCCCATCCTGCAGGTTGTCCTTTTTCTAAATCTATATTACTATATCATCCCATCAATAATATCGAAAAACATTCTATCCTTACTTATGTCCAACATTATCCATTCCAATCTTTAGGCTTATCAAAAATACTTCGATCCAAGCTCATAGTATAAAGAAAATGATTACTTGAAATTTCACATAACAATAACATGAATGCCATAATTTATCCCCCATATATCATAAGATATATCTTGTTGGTCAAATTACAAACATGTGAATACCTTAATCATGTATTCTCTTGAAGAATGAATACCCATTGAACCATAGTGAAAACATGAATGTAGTTAAAAGTTAACACTTTCCAGAAACCAAAATCCTCATAATTCTTTATACTCAAACCATGATATCACTTAGTCCTTATATCATTCATGAGCTCATTAATACTATCAAACATTTCATTTTCTCCTTATCCCTTCATGATGCGCATATAATCTTCTTTCTAAAATATTTGAATCACTTTTCATGGTTACCGGTACCATAAAATTATTGAAAACCACAATAGAATAATACAAAAATATTCTAATTAAAGTACCTCAACAACATTATTCTTGCATACCAATACATAAACACTTCATTTCATCCTCTTCAATTATTGTCCTGGAATAAGGCCTTCCTTGATTTAGAAGTATCCTTTTAGGTCAGGTCATTGAGTGGGGTAATTCCCATGTTCTCCACAAATAATACATTGAACTCCATAAAAGTATGTCACCCTATGACCCATTTTCTCCACAAAGATAACATCGGTCCCTCCATTTGAGGTATTCCTCATGGTTCTTCTTCCCTTATTTAGAAATATCAATCTTATTTTCTTTATGCTGCTCAACATGCGAACATGCATAATAGTTTATCTTCCTCTTCTTTTAATGAATTATGCATACCACTAAATTTCACCTTGTTAATCATATATCGTGATGACAGATTCTCAATAATCACAATATCTTTCACTCTAGGAATTACACAATTTTTTTTCTCATAGTCAAGAATTTGTCCATTGGATTCAATGTTAACCAAATTCCTTCTGGTTCCCTCCATTAACTAAAACACAAAAAGAATTCTGTGAGAGGCAAAAATCATGCTGGAGAAAAGAACATAGTAAAGGGGGAGTACCATCAATATATGACATCTTAGGTTAAATTATAAAATCATTACTGTAGTTCTAGGACTATATCTTATACGTATACTTATCCTTAGGGACATCCCTAGACATACATTAGAAATATCTCTAGGGATCTCACTAACATTTTCGCATCCTAGTTTACAAAGGTTGACTAAACCTTTCTTCTGATACCAACTGTAGTGACCCGAAGCTTAACGTACATGGACATTACATTAATTTTGTGGAATACATAGTACATAACAAAAACACACACACACAAGGACCGTAATAGTTTAGTGTCTTTGGAAACTCAGAATATAATCTTCTAATCGTGGTGAAAGATCTTCAACATCTACCATAAAGATATTACTTTTTTTACCTAAAACCGTTCTTTATATCATCGGGAAAATAAAACATAAAAGGGTGAGCTCAAATGCTCGGTAAGGGTAAACAAAAGAAATATCAATCACATCATATACAAGAGAACATAACTTTTAGAAATCCTATCCTACAAAAGAATTCATAATTTCATAACATGGGATAAATCATAGTAGTGAAATGTAATCCCAATAATCATAACATAAAACATGAAACTTTGTGGAATACACACATAATCATAGAGAATCATTTCATATTAGTCAAGACTCATTGCCAAGACTATCTCAGTGGACAAAGTCCATTTTTGAACCCAGTTCACTCCTCGTTTCAGTCCTGTTTCACTGAACCGGTTTAACCTACCGTTCCAGCCATGTCTATCTCATGAGATATAAAATCTTTAAAAAATGAATTGGAGTTAGATATAGGTCCCATCCATCTCATAATGATACCATTCTTATGTGTGCCAAAAAATCATAAACCATAAATCATAACATAACCCATGTAATAAAAATTGGAATCATAAACATTGTGACATCATAAAACAATTCATATAAGATAAAGGAATTCATAATAATAATTCCATAATAACATAATCAAATTAATGTAATAATAGGGATAGAAACAGAACCCTTTATTATCTTATATGGAAAATAATTTTGATAAAACACTTGATCTCCATTCTTGAGGAAAATATCATTTCTACTTCAAAAACACTTTTCCTTTCTTAACATGTCATAAAATTATAAACTAAAAGAAGTTGATTAAAAATAAACTTGAAATATTTTAAAGGAAGATTTTTGGAAATAATGTTTTTAAAAAATCATTCATGCCGTATAAGTTAAAAAAACATTCGTCTCATACTTTTGTCGGAAAAGTCAAAAAGTACCTCGTACGAAAAACGATAAAAGATTCCTTTCATATCTTTTACTAAAAACTCAACGAAGGGTAAAATTGGATTTAAAAAATTGTAGGTGGATGTAAATAATATTTCATATTGAGGAAATATGGATGTGGATGATAAAATACACCCCAGTAAATGCCGAAGTCTAAACAATCTCGGATAAAAATGAGATAGTGATACTTTCCCTTACCTTAGGTCCGATTTTATTCGTAATTGTCCGAACCTCCTATATAATTCTTTAAATAATGTCATTGACTTATTACATAGTCATACTCATTGTTATGATATCATATATGGTTCACTTATGACTTTATTTTACCCATTCTTTTCTAAATTCAATGTTAAAGAGCATATTGGGTAAAATCGTTTCATTTGTCATCCTTGTTTTGACTTGTAATTATTAATATGATTACATAGATCACGATTACTTAATTACGGAATATAAAAAATGATTTATATATAATATATATTCAGAATATACATATATATAATAGATTAGTTAATGGAATGAAATACACCGTTCATGGAGACGGTAGGCCGTACGTACGCATGAACGCTGTTTTCGTTTCCTTATTGAGTTGAATGGAATTAAGTAGATGACATACATATATATAAACATAAATCCAGTATCATTATTAAGTCATATATTTCATGATTACTTTTTATATTTACTTTATAATCATTCATGAATGGTTAACGTGGAGAATGAATCTCATCACGTCGTGGAGACGGTAGTCCGTACGTACGCACGAGCGATGATATCATTCTCATGATCGTGGAAATATAATGGAGTGTATGTATACTATTTCAGAATCAATATCACTTTAAAATAATCATATATAGTTATTAAGTACACCATTATACCCATCCAAGTAAGGTGGTGGTGGAAAATAGATTACACCACGGCGTGGAGATGGTATTTCGTACGTACGCACGCACGGTGATTTATTTTTCCATAGGATGGATAAGAGGTTAAATAGGGTTTTTTCATATTTATAATAACATATTAGTACATGAGTGATACTTATGTTATTACTTCATAATTAAACATCTAAAGAAGAAGAATTTTAAGAAGAAATAAAGTTGAATGAATTGGCAATCAGACATTACCTCTTCTTTGAAGCTCGTCTTTGAGATCCCCTTTTAGGGAAATCAAATTGGTCTTTGAAGAAGACCAGGACCTCTTGGATGTCAATAGGGAAGTGGAGAGGATAAATTTTTGGGGTTTTTCCGAGTATGAAGGCTCAAAGTGGTGTGAGGAAGAGAGGGAGGTGGTTCCCTTTTATGAGGGAGGAGAGGGGTACCTTTGGAATAACTAAAAATATTATTTTATTATAAAGTCGAATTCGGTTTTAAATTGCTCAAAATTGATTTATTTAGAAGCTAAGGTGGGTATGGGTCTAAATCATCTCATCAATAGAATTTAGACAAGTTTAGGTTCCTATTTTAACCTTATCATTTAGATTTAACATTAAGTTAAATAATTTTACTTTTACCGTGTCTTCTTCTGTTCTTATACTATAAGGTTATTAAACTTACTATAATCAGCCAAACGAACCCCAAGTTATTTATTATTAATATATATAACCTTATCTAAGTAATTTGGCCGATAATTAGATTTTTAGGATTTAAATAACAATTAATAATATAATATTTTTTTTAAAAACTATTTTATGTCAATTTGACACTATTTAGTAATTGATTTTTGTGAAACTCATAACAGAATAATAAGTTCTAAAAAAGTTAATTAAATCACTAATAACATGTCATATTAACATATAAAATTAATTTAATTCATAAAACGTCTAAAATTATATTTATTTGGGTATTTATAATATCAATTATGTCAATATTTTATTAATAATATAATTACTGCATCATATTTGTGTCATAAATAAATTAACTTATTTAAAGTCTAAAAATTGAAAATAAAATATCATTATGTAGGAAATATTTTTATGTTTCTAATGAATATTTATAGTCCATTTTATCTTATCTATAACCCTATATTAAAAATGATATACTTATTAAACTTTGATTTTAACTATTTTGACCCTTCTTTAAATAAATTAATAATAAATGTCCTAATCTAATCCATGTGGGCCTAAATGGTCATATTTTATTCCTAAGATTGTTTTTGGTCGTATTATACTTATAAAATAGAATTAGGACATGTTTTAGGGTAATAATAATATCATTTTTACACGTAATTACCCTATTTACTTTTAACTGTGGTAAAAAAAGTAAAAGTTACTATTCACCAAAAATTATTTTCATCTCATTTAATGACATTTTACTTAATGACATCAACCGTGTCTCTCGGATTTTTGAAATTCCACTCATAGAATTGGTAAAATTACATTTTATGATAAATTTATTTTTCTTAACTACCACTTAGTGGTTTCATTATTCATTAAAAAAATGAAAGTTTCCAGAAAAATACCAAAAATTAGGCCTAATCTACATTTGATATAATGAACTCAAAAATGATGTCTATTTTACCACATTAAAAACATATCAGTTGTATTAATTAATTTAAAAATTAATTCCCGTCGTCAAAACAAATAGCGTGTTCTTAAGAGATAATAACTATCAAAATATTGACACTTGTTTATGTCTGGTTTAAATGTGAAATTACATCCAATGAACAACATTGTATTAAATTGTAAAAATATATTCTTAATATACTTTACAACCACTCAAATTAATAATTTATCACTATTAATTATTTCGATTAAAAAGGTTGTTTTTAATTATAATTTCGTAATTTTCACTATTCATCAGAAAATGAAAGTTATCTGAAAAGTACCAAAATTTCATCCTAAGCTAATTTCGATATTCCAAATCCAAAAATGAAGTCCATTTTGAAAATAAAATTTAGAAAATTTCAAAAAGTGGTTATTACTATTCATAACTGCTAGTTTTAATAATATTTTTATAGCATATCGTTGTTTAGTGAAACTCGGTATTGCGTACTACACACGCTATCGAGGAACGTCGAAATTGCGTGTAATGGAAGGCAAGTCAAGGATGTGTGTTGTGCATGCTACTTTTGGTGTAGCGTACAACACAATAAATTAATGAAATTAAAAAGAATATTTTTCATAAAATCTCGGGGTGTTACAATAAAGATATGAAATGTTGGTATATGTAGATGTGATGTTCCCAAAATATATAAATGAACTAAAATGTTGTGAATAATATTAATAAAAAATAATAAATTCTTCATCCAAGGATGAAATTTATCAAACTGTATTGGTTTGGAAATGACAACATTTGTACCTTGTCTCGAACTGTTTTCAACCCACACGATCAAGACCCTGATTAGCCATTCCAACATCCACCAGTTTTATGTATCCCTATTATAGACACTTTGATTATGAAAACCTATATATTAGGCCATGGTATCCAAGTTATATTTATAATTAACACAATCTTGGTGAATTCACATAGAAAACTGCATCCCAGTATAGTAGATATATCATGATCTCTATATACATGTAATCCAATAAATGGAATATCATAAATACCCTATAGGAGTTCTCTCAAATATGTAACCAAAAAATGGCTATCAGGAACAAATATTATAGGATTTCTATCATTCCAATATAATGAAATAAACACTACCCCACAATTGTTTACTATATCAAACAACAACCACCCCCATGGTTTATGTCCAGTCAATCAAAAGAATGATAAACTATAAAATAGTAAATATAAAGAATACATGTGAAATAAAATCCTTTGGATGATAAAATGATAATGAATCTCTTACATTGATGTCCACTCATCACTAGGAAACCCAGAAGGGTTCCCTAGTTCACATCTGGTCCATGTCAATTCTCAAGTAATCAGTCGTCTCATTGAGGTTATTACTGTAAGGACCCAACCCTAGTGGCCTTGACCCGGTTCTTTATTTTATTACATTAGCATATATAAAAGTAATTTAAAACCCAAAGGACCTAGTATTTTATTTTCATTGGAAACAAGATATAGACATATGTTCAACGATACAACGTGAAATAGAAAACAAATCAGAAACTCCTTTAGCAGCATCCATAACTACTCAGTCATTTCAATATATCATTCATAATATACCACATTATGTCTTGGGAAATGAAAAATAAGAAATGGGTGAGCTCAAATGCTCAGTAAGGGTAAGAAATATATCAGAATATATTATAAACATGAACATTAGGCATAGTGAATAACTTAAAAACACATGCCCCTAAAAAGAACACTTGCACGGATTATGTAACGAATAATATCAGAAAAATATTAAATAATAAATCATAATCATGGGTATTATAATAGTCTAATAACCTCATGAAATTAAAATTGCAAGTTTCAAAATGTGGTAATTCATACATCCAGATATGATAACCATAACATCAAGGCCTCGTACCAAGACAAATATTAATCATTTCTTCCAAGCATTACGTTAAGACTGTAGTTTGTCTAGTGAGACGAACTGATGAATCAAGGAGATATAGCAGGACCCACATATCTCATTTTTTCTCAAATTAATTCTTCATATGAATGGAGATAAACATAATATAACATCCCATACTTACACTGTATGTTTCCCTCTAAATAATATACTAGCTTGAATTGTACGTAACATGGAGATTTAACACAAAAAGACCAATGAAACCAGACGTTATGAATACTAATACTCACATTTTGAAATTTTATAAATCATATTTTTCAAAATGAACTTCATTTTTGGATTTGGAATATCAGATATAGATTATGGTGAATTTTTTTTATTTTTCTGAAAACATTCAATTTTTGATGAACAGTGAAAAATACTACATTATATTTCAAAGCAATTTTCTTATTTAAATAATTAGTTATTTTATATTAATTTATTTGAGGTTAAATAGATACATAATAGCTATTTAGGATCAACATAATTCATTGCAGCCATTATATAATAGGTTTATATATATAATTTTTTCGAACATTTTACCCACTTATTCCCACCTTCTAGGAGCATTTACAAATGTGCATAAAACATAATTCTACCACTACTGTGAGTTGAATTTAAAAAATCTGAGAGTCCCAGTTGATATCATAAGGTAAAATTTGGAACTATAAGATGAAAATATTTTATGGTGAATAGTAACTTTTGACATTTATTTACCACGGTTAAAAATAAATAGGGTAATTAAGGGTATAAATTATATTATAGTTACACTAACACATGTCTCAAATATATTGGATAATTTTAATTTGACCAAAAACATTTTTAGGAATAAAATATGATCCCCTTTGGTACACGTGGATTAAATTAGGACATTTGTTATTATTTTATTTATAGAAGAGTTAAAAGAGTTAAATTCAATGTTCAATAAGTAAACCATTTTTAATATAGGTTTTTACATAATATATATTCTACTATAAAAATTCATTAGAATTATAACAATATTTAGTACCTAATGGTATTTTATTTATATGTTTTAGACATTAAATAATTTAATTTATCTATGACACAATGATAATGCAATAATTACCTTCTTAATGGAAGATTAAAATAATTGATATTTTAAATATCATAATAAATGTAATGTGAAAATTATGATGAATTACACTAAATATAAAGGTTAACATTACATGTTTGGGTTGATTAAATAATTTTTTTAATGTAATCAAGATGTTATGATTTTCACAAAAACCAAATACTAAATAGTGTCAAAATTGACATAATTTAATTTTTAAAACAAATACTATATTATTAATTGATAAAATATTCCTAAAAATCTAAGGATTGTCCAAAGGACATATATAAGGTTATATATTTTAATAATGAACCCTATGGAGTTTCTTGTCTTGTTATAGGACGTTTATTATCCATATAACAAAAATAATACATAGAGACATGGTAAATGTAAAACTTTTTTTTACAAAGAGTTAAATATAATAGATAAGTTTAATATGGTGACCTAATCTTGTTTAAAAACAATTGGTTGAGATATTTTCGACACATCCCCACCATATCCTATAAATAAATCATTTTGTAGCCATTAGAAACCCAAAATGATTTTATTATAAAATAAAATTATAATCGTTTCCTTAAGTGATCCTCACATATCTTATAAAAGGGTACTTCCCCTTCTCTTAATTTCACACATCCAAAGCCATTTGGATAATCCAATCCCAGCCCCAATATCCTCCCAACATTCCTCCCTTCATCATAGAGGCATTCCCTTTGTCATGAATCCAACTTATCTAGTGATTTTGATCAAATCAAAAGGAAAAACCAGAAGAAGAGGTAAATATTTCATCACCACTTTCAAGTTCTTCTTTTCATCCACTATCTCTTTATTTGTTACATCATTTCTAAAATAATAACTCCAGTATCTTTTATATAATATTATGTTATTATAAAAATTGTACAAGCATATTCATTATGGTATACATCATATAAATGACAAATACATCATACGTGCATACATATGGCTTACTGTCTCCATGTCGTGGGGTAGTTTGTTATTCAAACACTTCATTATTTGGATGGGTATAATAATGATTTATAAATGGTTTAAAAAATATATAAAAATGTTAATGATTCTGTATAAATGATATTACTTTCAATTATATATTATTTCTCCTTCAATTGAATGATATTGTCGCTCATGCGTACATACAGATTACCGTCTCCACGAACGCGATGAGATTCATTCCCCATCTTAATACTTAGAGAATAGTTTAAATGTGATTATTAAGAAAAAGGATTAATAACTTAATATCATTCTGAATAGGAATCAATTACATCATATCCATAACAAACACGACTTATGTAACAAAATATATGAAGTAAAACGAATCAGTTTACACCTGAAAGCACGATAATACTAAAATATTATTAACAAAGTAATATTTGAAGATCATATATGATATAAAATTTATTTATATGGTTCTTGTATAATTTAGTAACAAAGATTGTTTTATTATACAGGAGGATAATGTACCCTCAACCAATGATAAGTACAAGGTATGGGTTAATTTCATAATCTCTTTATTATCTGAGGATGTTTTTGCGTATCAACTGGGACCTCTTTATCATCCATATCCATGTTTCTTAAAAATTTACTTCAAAACATTTTTATTATATTCAAGACTATGGTTTAAAGTTATTTATACTATTTTTTGACATCTAATAAAATAGTTTGAAAAAATTATTTGCGTCATTCTCCAAACAATGTACTATATGACCTTTTCGACAAAATTAAAGTAACAATGTATTTTTGTAACTTATATAGCGGGTGGCCCTATTTTCCGTCATTATAACATCGATGAGGATTCCCATAAAATCTTATAAATATATTTTCAAAATATATTTTTTCTTTTATAATTATATCACTTCTAAATGATTTCAAAATTTAAAGATATATTTCTATGAAAAAAGTTTTTATTTCATCTATATCAACATCCATTGATGGATTTTAAACATGTTTGAAGTTAATTTGTTATGATTCTAATCCTCCATACTATATTGAAGGTTTTGTGATATTAATGACTATGAATGTGGTATTTTCATACCATTCATGGTCTATAGATAAAGTATTATAATTTTGTAAGATATTTTTAATAAGAATGTGTATGTTATGTTTAAACCTTTTCATATGAGGAATGCATTGGACTAAGTAAGTGATGGGTGGAGCCTGCTATAGCTTCATGATGAATCGGTATATCTCATGAGACAAACTAGTGTCTTGGAATAAGGCCTTGAAAAAATTATTATTTTTAGTCTTGGCACAAGTCCTTGAATATGTTGTTAGGAAGTCTATAATTATGCATTACATCATTATGAATTAGGCTATTGGTATTTCATCTGAATATATGACTTGTATAATATCCATGTGAATAGGTAAATGGAATTTTTTAATTATATCATTGTCATATTATGATGAATTTTATGTTTAAAATGATTTTGTTTTAGTATTATACATTGCCTTAAATGTTTGTTCTTTTTTATAAATGTTTTCACTATATTGTTATCCTTTCTGAGCATTTGACCTCACCCCATTAAGTGGTTTATTTTTCCTAGCATGTGAAGTTGTATTTTATTGTTGACCAGAAGGGATAGGCTATGGATATAAGTGTTTTCAAAGGGAAAATTTTTTTTTGATTTTTTTATTTCATGATGTAATATAAAACTTATGAATGTATCTAGTACTTCCAAGGTTAATAAACTAATTGGTCATTCAGGAGATGATTCCTTATATCATTCCAATGATATGTAATAGTGCACCGACTCTAGGCAACTGGGTTCGGGGCATTATAGTTGGTATCATAGGATGTTTATTAAAAACCATGGAAGATAGATTTATAAAAACTATGATTTGAAAACATTACCCTAAGTTAGACTTTGAGGATTAATATAGACGAAAATCCTATAATTTTTGTACTGTAGATATTTTTTGACTTTTATATGAGATACAGCCATGTCTTGATATGGGTGGGTAGAGGTGACTCTATCACAGATTTACCAAGGGGTAAAACATGAAAACCCAACTTTGATCTAGACTCCAATAAGAACTTGTGCATTACAATGGGGCTTGCTGCACTTTTGGTAATAACTCTCCTAGGAGATATTCATAGGATAATAATAATTTTCATTACAAACCATTATGAATGGATTATTACTATATCCTTCCTTAATGAAAAAAATTTAATGATTATCGATTATATCGATAAATTGTTCCATTTATGAAAACTGTATAAAATGTTTTGGATTATGTATTGCGATTCACAAACTATTCTATTGCATGGAATTATTTAG
Organism: Viscum album; assembly: GCA_963277665.1. Lineage (NCBI taxonomy): Eukaryota > Viridiplantae > Streptophyta > Magnoliopsida > Santalales > Viscaceae > Viscum > Viscum album. The sequence goes on from OY728121.1 coordinate 2,063,455,409, forward strand.
AAGTAGCTCCTAGTGGAAGTAATGGAAACTGCATCAACGCACGTAATCAATGTAGATATTTCCCTCCTAATCAAGAAAATTATAATGGAGATGGTGAAGAAACTAGTGATGATCAGCTTATCCCCATACTGGGAGAACTCACTTAGGATATGAATAATAACCTTATCTCAATGGAGCACCCTTATCCGTAATACAACGTATCAATGTAAGGCAGCTTAATGAGGCAACAACCACCAACATTAAATTGGAGTACAAATCCATTGGTAGATGAGAAATGGAAAAATTCCATAGAGAAAATATATCACTCTTTGGGGAGTAGTGAATGGGAAAAAGTTGTCATGGGAGTTTATCACCTCGTGGGGGATGCAAATCAATTGTGATCATTGATTCGAAACACAATGGAAGATGATCAATGATCAAATATGTAATGGAGGGAGTTTAAAGAGATTTTCTAAGAAAAATACTTTCGTTGTGACCATTGAACGGATATAGAAAGACAATTTTTGAGTCTATGGAAAAAGGAGGATAAGAATGTCACAAAATATGAGGATAACTTTACAAAGTATGCAACACATGCAGCAGATTATATATACAACCCATGTAGTAAGATTGACCGATTATTTGATGGTTTAAAACCATTTCTCCATGAAAAATTAGTCTCAAAATCCTTCTCATCATAAAAATATATTGTCTCTTGAGAAATCATGACAGAAAAGAAATTCACTATGTCGTATAACTTTACAACAAAGAAAGAGAAAAGGAGATCTTCTAAACACTTTGGAAATGGAAATAAAGGGAATAACGGAAAATATGAATATCCATCCTGGGTTAAATGTCGGATGAAACACCATAGTACTTACCTGAATGGAATGAGAGTCTATTACATGTGTGGTGAAAAAGGCCACAAAGCTCATGATTTCAAAGGGAAGAAAGAGGTTGTCAATGTTAAATACTACTATTATAGAGAAAGGGGGAATTACGCAAATGGATTTCCTATGTTACAATTAAACATACCTTAAAAAGGTCGAGGGAGAAAGGAAAAGCTTATGTGATCACCACTGCTGAGTTTGATGATCTGAAGGATGTGGTGGAAGTTTATTTAATGGTTTCGTCAAGTTTAGTTAATGTATTTTTTGACTCTGGATCATTGCATTGTTTCATATCTTCCCAGTTTTCTAATAAAATTAGTTATTTTCAATTTGAATTAACAAGGGGGTTGTTAGTCAAAACACCTAAGGGATGTATCATCGCAACAATGTTTTGTGAATCCATTCACATTAGGGTATATTAATGTTCTTTATATGATGATCTCATAATAATACCCATGATTGAATTTTATATAATCCTTAGAATGGATAATGATTCAAACCATGATGTGAAAAGTTACTGTAATAAGGAGGTAACAATTTTTTATGATGATATGGAGTACCTTATCTTTAGGGAATAAATTTCACCACCTGATTCTTATCTAGATCTACACTCAGTAGGTCTAATGAATTCAATTTTTGGGGAATAATATAATGAAATAACTGTAGGTGAGGAAAATAAAATTTTAATAGAGGAAGTACCTATTGCGCAAGAATATGTCGATGTGTTTCCTAGGGATTTACCTAGACATCCTCTTGAATGAGAAATTGTGTTTTATATTGATTTAATTCCTAGTTATAGGCCCATATCAAATACCCCATATAGAATTTCCACTGTGAAATTAGTGGAACTAAACAAACATCAAGAGGAATTGAGTAATAATGGGATTATTCCCCTTAGTGTTTCACCAGGGTGAGCCCTTGTTCTTTTTGTTAAAATTAAAGATGGATCTATGAGGTTGTGTAAGGTCTGTTGGGAGATCAATAATATAATAATAAAGAACAAGTATCCCCTACCTCTCATTTATGGTTTATTCGATGAACTTCATGGAGGTCAATATTTTTCAAAGATAGACCTTCGATCTGGATATCATCAATTGTGTGTGAAGAAGGATGAAATTCAAAAAACAACATTTCGAACTAGGTACGGGCATTACGTAGTTTACAGTAATTCTATTTGGATTGACTAATTCACCCAATGTCATCATGGATCTAATGAATAGTGTTTTCATGGAATATCTTGATGACATTGTAGTGGTATTTATTTATGATATTTTTTGTATTTGAAAAATTCTATGATGATCATGAAAATCACTTGCACATTATCCTATAGACTGTTAGAAGAAATGAATTATATGGTAAATTTAGAAAGTTTGAATTCTATTTTCTGGAGACTACTTTTCTTCGCCATATTGTCTATAGGGATGGAATTTCTCGTGATCCGTCAAAGACCATGGCAATCCATGAAAGGATAGCACTGATGAGTATAACTGAAGTATGCATTTTTATTGGTTTAGCTGGTACTTAACAGTGTTTTGGCCAGAATATTGTCCGATTGGCTAACCCATTAACCAAGCTCACTCCTAAAGAGGATAAAATTTTTTGGACCAAAGACTATGAAGAATTTTTAGAATAATTGATGATAATATTAGTTAATCATCCTAGCTTTACTCATTCATCAAGGAATAATGGGATTGTTATTTATAATAGTTCTTACAAGGAAGGATGGGGTTATGTCCTTATGTATAATGATAGATTTATTTCCTATACATCATGATAACTAAATATTCATGAAAAAATCAATCCCACTCATGATCTTGAATTTAAAGATGTAATATTTGGTCAAAAAATTTGGATACATTATCTCTATGGTGAAAAATGATCAATTTATAATAATCTCAAGAGTTTGAAGTATATTTTCTCACAAAAAGAACTCAACTTAAGGCAAATGTGATCGCTTGAACTACTCAAGGATTATCATTTCCTCATACACTACTACACGAGGGAGGAAAATAAGGTGGAATATGATTTGAGTTGAAAGGATAATTGAGTTTTGAAAACGATGAGAGTTGAAAATGATCCTATTTACATGGATCTAGTAATGATGGATATGGGAATAACCAATGAAGGTGAAACATAAATTATTTTTCAAATGGTTCCCAAACAATCTTCAAAAGAAAGGACAAAATGCTCTGAGACAGATGATGAGGATTTTCAAAATATGATTAAAGCTGTGAACGATGGGAGATTGAATGAATTCATATATGAAGATGGAATTTTTAAATTTGGGAAGATACTTTTGTTTCCTAGCATACCTGATCTAAAATTGGAATTTTTGGATGATGCTTATAGATATACTTTCTCTATACACCTTGTGAGCACCAAAATATCAAGGGATTTAATGGAACATTTTTGTTGGGACAACATGAAAAGGGAATTTATAGATTTTGTGTCAAGACGTATGGTTTTTCAACAAGTGAATGATAGAAGGAAATAGCCTCAAAGAGTTATTCAACCTCTTCCCATAACTAATTAGAAATGGGATAATATTATGATGGGAATTATCATGGGGCTACCAAACACTCCTAGAAGGAATAATGAAATTTGGGTCCTTGTTTATCATCTTACAAATTCAACAAATTTTCTTGATATAAGAGAAGATTTACCACTTGATCGTTTGGAAAGACTAAATATTAATTATGTTGAAAGGCTTCATGGAGTACTTTTATCAATGGTTTTAGATCATGATTTTCATTTTAAATCATGATTTTAAAAAATTCTTTAGAAGGCCCATGATACTGAACTTCGTTTAAACACTTCCTACCACCCTCAAACTATGGATAATTAGAATGGAGTATTCAAACCATATAAGACGTGTTGAGATATTTCTATCATGACCTCCAAGGTATGTGGGATCAATATTTACCTATGGTTGAATTTTCCTAGAAAAATAGCTTCCATTCAAATATTTAGATGGCACCATATGAAGCATTACATAGAAAGAGATGGCCCACACTAACTTGTTAAGATGAAGTTGGTGAATGAAAACATGTAGGCCCAGAACTTGTTGATGAAAAAACGGAAAAGGTGAAGATTATCCAAACCCAAATCCAAGTATCCCTATGTAGGCAAAAGGGCTATGTTAGTAACATAAATATGGATTTGGAATATTAAGTAGGAGAACAAATTTTCATGAAGGTATATCCATGGAAGGGTGATATACATTTCAGTATGAAGGGTAAAATTCATTCCAGATACATCATACCTTTTGAAATTCTAGAATAAATTGGAGTTGTAGCCTATCGTTTGGAAATGCCACCACGTCTCTCCAATGATCTAGATCGGTTCCATGTAAAACTGTTGAGAAAATAAATGCCTGACCCAATGCATGTACTTACCTATAAGTAATAAGAACTGAAACCCGATTTGTCTAATTGTGTAGATCCTATCAGAATTAATGATACTAGATAACATGTTCTGAGAAATTGGACTACTTGTCTTGTAAAAGTTCTATAGAGAAACCATAAAATGGAAGAGAGAACATGGGAACCTAAGGAACATATGATGAAGAACCGCCCATATTTTTTTATAAAGTAATATTCTAGAAAATTTGAGGAAGAAATTATTTTAAGGTGGAGTGAATGTAACACCCCAAGATTCAACGGTATGTTTCCCTTTGAATAAGGCAGTATCTTACGTAGTATGCAATATGGAGATTTAACACACCACGACCAATGAATCTAATGTTAGGAATTGGAATACCAACTTTTTGAAATTTTATAAATTTTAATTTTCAAAAAGGACTTTATTTTTGAATTCAGATTATCAAAATTAGCTTAGGGTGAATTTTTGGAATTTTTCTAAAAATATTCAATTATTGATGAATAGTGTAAACCATTGTGTTATTATTTAAAACCGACTCTTTGTTTAAATAAAAATTATTTTTTTCATTTTAATTTATTTTATATCAATGTAGATACATAATACCTATTTATGTTCAACATAATTTAATAGTGTCATTTTTAAAAAAGCTTAGATATATAAAAATTTATCGAACTTTTTTCCATCTTTTACCCACCATATTAGAGTGTTTACAAATTTGCATAAAACATAATTTTAAATCTTTTCTGAGTAGAATTTCTAAAATCTGATAAACAGGTTGATATCCTTATGTAAAATGTGGTTCAATAAGATGAAAATAGTTTTCGGTGAATAGTGACTTTGGACTTTTATATTCCTTGGTAAAAACTAAATTGGGTAATTAAGGGTAAAAAAGATATTATAATACCCTAACACATGTCATAGTTCTATTGGATAAGTGTTATTTGAAAAAAACAGCCATAGTGAAAATATATTATCCCCTTTGGTCCACTTGGATTAGATTAGGTCATTAATTATTATTATTTTTAAAGAAGAGTAAAAAGGGTTAAATTCGATGTTTAACAACTAAACCATTTTTAATAAAGGGTTATACGTAAGATAAATATGACTATAATTATTAATTATAAATCTAAAAAAAATTATAGGTATTTTTAATTTATTTAAACTCCTTAAATATTAAATAATTTAATTCATTTATGACATAATGATAATATTTTAATAACATTATTAATGAATGATTAAAATAATTGATCATACATATATCTAAATAAAAGTAATTTGAGACATTTTATTAATTCCACTAATTTTCTAGGTTAATATTTCATAAAATAGTTGAATAAATAATTTTTTTTAAGAATTAATCACGATTTTATGATTTTCACAATAAAAATACTAAATAGTGTCAAAATTAACATAATTGAGTTTTTAAAACAAATACTGTATAATTAATTGATACAATATTTCTAAATTATATGTTTTGGTCAAAGGACATATATAAGGTAATATATATTAATAATTAACAACTTGGGGTTCTCTTGGCTTGATATAGTATGTTTATTAACCATATAATATAAAAATACAAAGAGATATGGTAAATATCAAACTTTTTATCTAAGAATTAAATCTAAAAGATACGGTTAATATGGAGACATAAAAAGTCTAAAACTTATTGGTTGAGAAGTTTTAGACCCATCACCATCTTATCCTCTAAATAAACCATTTTTTCATTTAGAAACCGAAAATTATTTTATTCTCAAATAATATTTCAAGTATTTCCAAAAGTGACCCTCACCACTCTTATAAAATGGTTCTTCCCCTTCACTTAATTTCACACCAACAATTCCATTTGGATCAGAAAAAACCCATCCCAAATATCCTCCAAAAATTCGTACAATTATCCTCGAGGCCTCCCTTTGTCCAGATAGCCATCTGACGGAGCCCTTTTGATCAAATCTAAAGGAAGAACCCAAAGAAGAGGTAAATATTTCATCACCTCTTTCATGTTATTTTCTTCTTCCAATTTCTCTTTCTTTGTTGTTTCCATTCTAAAATAATAAATCTAGTATATTCAATATATTTTGATGTAATTATAAAAATGGTACAACCATATTCATTATTCTATCTATCACATGAATGAAAAAGTCACCATACATGCGTACACAAGGCTTACCATCTCCACATCATCGTGTAGATTGTTATTCAAACTCTTCATTATTTGGATGGGTATAATAATGATTTATAACTGATATAAATATTAAATATTACATGTTAATGATTCTATATATATGATATAACATTTAATTATATCCAATTTCTCCTTAAATTGAATGATATTGTTGTTTGTGCGTACGTACGGATTACAGTTTCCACAAACACGATGAGATTCATTCCACATAATAATGATTAAAGAATAATTAAATATTAGGATTAAAAAATGTTTAAGATCATAATATCATTCTGGATATGAATCAAATACATCATATCTATAAAAAACACTGATAGTGTAACAAAACATATAAAGGAAAATGAATCTGTTAACAACTGAAACTACAATAATAATAAAATTTTATTAAAAAAGTAATATTAGAAGATCATATATGATATCATATTTATGTATATGGTTCTTGTATAATTTAATAACAATTTTTTAATAATTATACATAATTTTAACATACCCTCGACCCAAGTGAAGTACTAGTTAAGGGTTAATTTCACAATATAATTTTTATCCAAGGTTTTTTTTAATTAAGTATCTACTAGGACCTCCTTATCTTCTAAATTCATGTTTCTTAAAAATTTATTTCAAAACAATTTTACTATTTAGTAGACTATGGGTTAAAGTCATTTATACCCTTGTCTAAATTTTTATAAAATGGTTTGAAATAAATCATTCTTCTGTTTTCCAAACAAGGTACGTTATGACCTTTTCAACAAAATTAATCTAAGAATGACTTTTTAACTTATACGGAGGGTGGGCTTATTTTCTTCCATTATAACATCGTTGAATCTTCCTATACAAGCTTATAAGAATTTTTTATATATAAATTTTTATTTTCTAATTATATGACTTTTAAATGATTTCAAAATACAAAGTGATATTTCTCTAAAAACAATTCATTTCATCTATGTCAATATCCTCTAATGGATTTTAATATTTTTTCATGTTGATTTATTATGATAAAAATCACCAATATTGTATTGAATGTTTTGCGATATTCTTGATTGTGAATGGTTTAATTTTATACCATTAATGGTTTATGTTTAATGTGTTAATATTTCATTTTATATTTTTAATATGGTTTATGGTTAATGTATTAATATTTCATATGTTTTATTTTTTTTATAACATTCATTGTTTATGGTTAATGCTTGATAATATATTTAATTCATGATGCAATGTAAAACTTTTGAATGTATATTGTAATTCCAAGGCTACTAAATAGATCTGTCTTTGGGGACATGATTCCTTGTATCATTCCAAAGTTATGTAATAATTCAACGAATATGGGTAACTGGGGACATGGCATAACAGATAAACAATATATACATTCATATTGTAAATAACATATGAAGTTTCAGTATCTTTCCTTGAACATTAAGTAGAAACAGTAACCATTCACTGTAAATTTGGGTGGGCTTTTAAGATATCATAGAACTAGAAAAACTAATCATTAAAAATTAAATTTATTATTTTATATGATATCATAAAATACTAATCCTAATAATACATAATAATAAAAAACAGTGTTCAAATAGGAGAAGATACTTTAATAAAATCATCAAGTAATTGTTGAGTTAAATATTCTTTTACTTTGAAAAGAAGACAACATCTGGAAATGCATTTTTATATGATAATAGGTGATGTAAGATAGTATTTTCTTAAAAGAATTAGTGTTTTTAGAAATTTAATTATCTCTTGAAATACATTATAGTTTTCCCTTTTAAATAAGTAGGAATATTGGAAATTCCTTGGAATGTGGCAGGTATTTCGAGTAGAATTATTGATACATCCTTATAAAGCATATAACTCCCCATAAATGAAAGTATAATTATTGTTGTTAGAAATATATAGAATATTATAGTTTAATATATGAGGAGTAAATATTAATAAATAATTATTTAGTTGAGTTTAGTAGAGAATAAGAGTAACCCGAATGAAAATGTTGATTCTGGTAGGAAACCCTTGCCTAATGTTTGAAGATGCTCCTCACATAATATTAATGACCTGAAAAATAAAATACTGAGGATACAATTAATGATTAAATAACCTCTTCTACCTTTAATGGATTAATTTAAACCTTATTTTCATTTATCCATGGATTTTTTTGGGTTAAGAATTTCAATTTCATTATTTGGGAGCATTTTATTCCCTGAGTTGAATGATTGGATTAATTATATTCATGTAATGATAAACATGTATAATGAGAATGCTTGTCTAGAATAGATTTTATATGTTATTAGTGAACAACCATAATAATAAATGTATATAAATTTTATTTAGGTATTGGGATTGATGATGAATCCTCATAAATTTTTTTATAAAAAATGTTTTGGTTAATTGGCGGTTATTAATCACAGAGAAATAATTTTGATTTATAAATTAAAATCATGTGTAAAAAAGTATTACATAACCACAAATAAGTTATAATACATATATTATAGTCTGGATCAACAATATAGTGGATTCATGACCAGTATTGTATATGGTAATAGAAATTGAAAATGCGTCGTCCCTGAGTGTGATAAATTAACACATCTCTGGTGGTGTTTTAATTTCTAGTATAAAAGAAGGGTAAAGAAGAGATGATGATTAATTATTCATATATATTAAAAAAATTATGTATATGTAATCTTCTAGAGTAATCATAACATTTGGAAGAATGTGTGGGGGGAATGAAATAGAAATGAAAAAAATGTATTAAATTAAAAAAAGTGTAATTTATCTCTTAATGTTATCTTCATTGAATGCCTCTTTAGGGGATTGGTTTTGGAAATTTTATGAGACAAATGGTTGTCGGACATGTGGGAGGATCTTCGATAGATATTTCATTACAATTTATACATGGAACATGGCATTATAGTAGTGACGAGAAGAGGGTGTGGGTGGGGGGCTTATAGAGGAGGAGATACGGGTTTTCCCATTCCTTTAATCATTATATTATTTTTCTTTAAAATACAACCAATATTGATGATGATTCTGACCAAGGATAGTAATATGTGAATGTGAGTTCGATCCAATGGTAATTTACATTGTTCATACCTCAAGAATGATTCAAAAAATCACTTATTTAGAATATTTTCTATATTATAAATTTTCCATATTCCCAAAAAATTCTTGTATTTCAGAAAAATACCAAAAATTCACCCTAAACATTTTCCTATGCGTACAATTCAAAATTTATCTCCATTTTTAGAATATAATTTTCATAATATGATTTATTTAATTTTTAAATAATTTTATTATTTATTTGAAAAATATCAATTTTAAAACTATAATTCTTTCTATATCACATAGAAAAACTAATCATGTTCTCATTATCATATAACATTAAGATAATAAAAAATTAGATGATTTACTATTCATATTTTTTATATTACTATACATATGGTTAAGTTAATATTCACCAAAAATTAATTAATTTTTATCAGAATCTAAATATCCTACTGGGCACAATGGTGTATGTTAGTTTTTTGAAATTCAAATCTCAAAAGAGGTAATGTTATGTTCACCTATTAGGTTATAAAAATGTTTTCCTTTGTGTAGACTAATTGTTTCCTAAATTAAATTTTAATATTAATTGAAAGAACATGGGGTGTTACAGTCTTCCCTATATACAAAAATTTGGTCTTTGAAATTCAAAGAATCACACCTCATAAAATTATTTCGGTAGGTCTTCAACATAAGCTCCTTAGCCTCCAATGTTTCCTCTTCAATTATATGATTTTTTCAATGTATCATTACCAGTTTAGACATCTGATTCCTCAGCACTTGGTCTTTAGTTTCCAAAATCCAGATTGTCTCTTCATAGAAAGTAAGGCCTGGTTCCAATTCTAGACCTTCCAAAGTGAGGACATGCATTTGATTTGACTTCTACATTTTCAGCAATGAGATGTAGACCACGTTGTGTACTTTAGACAGGCTATGTGTCATAGTAAAATGATATTAAACAACTCCAATTGTTTCCAAAATTTAAAAATGGAAAGCGTATATAGGTTTCTGTGTCATTTTGTTCCAAAATCATATGACACACTTCCATGGAGATACTTTTAAGAAAACAAAAACTCTCACTTGAAATTCCATACCCTTGCTGCAATTATGGGAATAACATTTTGTCACCATTTTTTAACTTTTATGTATACTGTAATTGTGTTTACCATCAATTATGTTTCCTCCATGAGTTTTGAGCCCACTCGCTTAATTTCACTAACATCATCACAACATATTGGTGCCCAACATCTCTTTCCATACAATGCTTCATATGGTGCCATTTGAATAGTGGAAGAAAATATTATTGTAGTAAAAACCCACCAAGGGTAAATACTAATCCAACATACATTTAATGTAATTTCAACAAGACCCCAACATGTCCTCAAATATACATATCATTCTTTCTGATTTCCTATCGATTTTTTGGTGGTACGAAGTTGTCAAATGAAGCTCAATATACGATGAATTATGAAGACATATCCAAAATTTCAAAGTAAATCATGGATCATGATCAGGAAAAATTGAGGAAGGTGCACCATGAAGTGTAACAACTACATTGATATTGTGTCGTGGTGGGAACTCTAGTGGAAAATCCAACCTTATTATAGAAGAAATGTGTAGATTTCATAAGTTAATCAATGATTACCCATATCACATCATTATTACTTTGTTTTTTGAGTAATCAATTGATAAAATCCATGGTGATGTAATCCAATTTCCATGTAGGAATAGTTAATGTTTTGAAACTCAACATGGATGTTTTATTTTGGACATTACATGCTGACAGACTAGACATCATGAATCTTAATCTACAATTTCACGCTTCATGTGGTCCCGTAGGAAATGTTCCTTCAAATATCTATACATCGTAGTGATAAAATGTTGTATATATATATTTGAACTATTGGAATCATTAAATAATTCCCTTTTTTCTCGGGTATACATTGAAAACAATGTATCTTCCCAAATTTCAGAATTCTATATTCACACATGAGGTAATCCAACATCCCATCATTCACACCATTATTTTTCTATATTGATGGTTGGTCAACGAATTTAAAAATTAATGATGTTTCACCTACCATGATAATTTTAATGTCCATACTAATTAGATCACTAGATAATTGATCAATTTCTATAATCATTTTGATTAAAACTCTATGATACTTCATGGTCATTGCATCACCTATAATATTCTGCTTCCATGGGTGGTAGTGTATAAAATAATCATAATCCTTGATAATTTTGAGCCATATCCCCTGACTTGTTTTGATTTTTTTTGTGTGAGAATGTAAAAATCACAATCTTTGGATCTATAAATATCCCACATCATTCACAATAGAGATTGTGTCTCCACATTTATAGAAAAATCTCCCAATATCCAACTCTAGATAAGGATTATGATATATTTTTTCATGAATTATTTAATACCATTTTTCATAGAAAATAACTCTATCATTCATCATAAGGAAATAACGAATTTCTTTCTTTGATGCATCACTATAGATCACAAACCCATCATTCACTGATAATAGATTCAGGATTAGAGAATTCAATGATCTCATTTTTAATTACTCAAAACATTCATCAAATTATTTTTTCCATATTACTAAACCCCTTAATGTGTATTCTTCGCCATTGGTGTGGCTAAATAAGTGATGTTCTAAATTAAATGCAGATAATAGCCTACGTAAACAATAAAACTGCATACCTCAGTTATGTCCATTGGAGTAGTCCATTCATTAACAGCCCTTGTATTCACAAGATCAACATATACTCTATCCTTAATATAATGTTTCCATGAATGAAACTGAATGAATTCATAATTCACACTTTATAAACATAAAATTTAATTTATTTCTTCTATGAGTCTTTATAATAATCTGCATGTGATATTCATGATCTTAATAGATTTTGGAGTATAAGAATTTATCTATAATTAATACCACCACAAATTCATCATGATATTCTTTAAAAAAAATTATTCATTATATTTAAGAAAACAAAGGCTGCATTAGTCAGTCAAAACGGAATTACTATAAACTTGTAATGACCATACCTAGTTTGAAATGCTATCTTTGGAATGACTTCCTTCCATACTTGAAACTAATGGGATCCAGATCAAAGGTCAATCTTCAAAAAATATTGGGCACTATGTATTTGATAAAATAAATCATCACTGTGAGGTTGGGGATATGTGTTCTTTATTTTTATAGCATTGATTTATATATAGTTAATGAAAAACCTCATAAATCCATATTTCATCTAAACAAAAATGATAGGGGCTCCAAGTGGAGAACCACTAGGAATAATTAATCCTTTACAACTCTATTCCTCTAGTTTTCTCTTCAATTCAACTAACACAAATGTGTCAATTCAATAAGGGGTCTTGGATATTGGCCATGAAGTAGGAATTAAGTCAATGTAAAACTAATTTTCCTACTCTAGAGGATGTCCAAGTTAATCATCCTAAAGTACATCAACATATTCTGTAATAATAATTAATTCCTCTATTTGAACATAAGTTTCCTCACTGATAGTTATTGCATTGTGTTCCGCACCTACATTTTAATTCAGTAGATCTACTGGGTTGGACTTAGATGAGACTCAGTTAGTGATTTTTCTACCCTAAAGATATGGGATTCTACATAGTCCTCAAAAATTGTAACCTCATTCTTCTTATAACAAATTTTCACATCATAGATTTACATACAATCAACACCTAGGAAAATATCAATGTGAATAATGGGAATTCTAATAAAACTAGATGATTAAAAATTATTTTATGCCATAATGGGGACTTCTGGACACAACACATTTTCCATGATACTTCCCTATGTTTTTTAGCTACAACACGCTTATTTAATCAAATTAGAAATATCTATTTTTTGGATAATTTTTATGATAAGAATCAATGTGATGATTCATAATCAAATATGTCATTGGATATGGTTGAGGAAACGTTTAAAGTACACGATACCACATCGTTTGGAACATTATCATATGCAGTTGTGACCATATAAGAATGGCTTTTCTCCCTTTTCCTTATTTGGGGAATGTTTCCATGACACCTACTACAATAATTTGAATAATTTTTACTTTCCCTTAAATTGTAAAATTTATCATTGGTAAATTATTTCTTCCCCTTACATCATCAGGTAGGTGGTCGTTTTCTCCACACTTGTAGCAAACACCCATTCCCTTCATGCAAGTAATAGGGTGTCTCTTCACAAAATCATCACAAGGTGGATGGTAAACACATATCATCTTCCCCCATTTCATTGTTTCCTTTACAAATATTTTGGAAACCCTCTTTTTATATTTATTTCCTTTAAAATCATAACTCATAGATAATTCTGTTCCATCTTGATAACATAGGAGACTATATATTCATATGATGAGAAGATATGGGAGGCTATATACCTTAGGAGAAATGGTTTTAAACAATAAAAGAATGTATTAATCGTTCACAATGTATTATTTATGCGGTATTTGGCATTTAATACAATCATTTTGAAGTGATATTCATACTTTTAAAAAATCTAATCCTCTATTTACTCATATTTAGAAATTACATTTCCATATCTTCTTATTGTTCACAAGGGATGTATTTTTCTAGGAAAATTTCCTTATATTTCATCCATTATGTCTATTATATTTCTTCCTCCTTTGTGTTTTGGATTAAGGACCACCACTGATCTCAAATCCCAATAGTCGATAAACATCCTTGACAAACACATCACATTTTATACATCCCAAATAGTGAAATATATTCTCAAATTAACATTACCATGGTATTTCAATGAATGGGTTTGTATAGCTATTAAATAGTGGAGAATTTTGTCTCATAACGTGGTCTAGAATAGATTCTCCATGATTTGGATGGAGATGCTCTATTTTGGTAATGTTATTTCCCATAATAGAAGCCATTTTTTCTAGCATAGTTATATGTTTGTTAGCACCAGTCACAATGCCAGATCATACATCATTATCTTGATTCGGTGAGAAAACACTACATGTGACAAGTGTATTCGTGCATTATCCATTCATACCAATAGGTTCCAATTATAAATAATGTAATTCAATATATTAGGTTATGAATTTTAATGTATAATCTAAATATATAAAAATTCATAGCATAAATTTAAATCCTATCCATAGGAAATAACATAATCATATATATGATTTCTTAAGATAAATTTTACTTTTAAAATCATTCATAATGGATTGTAATAAAAAATTTGAATTATCCAAAGAATATCCCCCAAGTGTGTCAAAACATGTGGGCAATAAGAATGTTGGGGTGTACCAGGACACCCATGGTCATGCATTAAACTCATTTTCTATGTTTTCACTCCTACGTAATTCTGTTCCAGAACCATGTTAACTTGTAGTATCCTGACATGGATGCAATTTATAGAATGATTCACATGAACTATTCCTTACCATAAATTATATGATTTTCTTGTATGATTATCCTCAAAAACTATATTGGGGTTTTGTTCCCTAGTCCACATTTTGTAAATCTAGATTCCATGTTATCTACAAAACTTCCTCTAACACAAACTGTAAGGACCCGGCCTCAATTGCACAAAGTCGGTGCCTTTGTTTATTTCATTGGCATATAAACAAGTAATATGAATTCCATTTTAAAACCTAGTTTAATATCATTGAAAAATAGATACATACGTAAGTTCATCATTAAAACATGAAATGGAAAACAAATTAGAAAATCCTTTGAAAACACCCATAACTCCAAGATTATTTTGACCTTTCATTCATAATATTCCACTTCATGTCATTGGAAAATGAAAGATAAGAAATTGGTGACCTTCAATGATCTGTAAGGGAATGAAATACATAGGATGATATAATAAACATAAACATTTTTCATGGTGAGTAACTAAAAACAACATGGCATTATAAAAAGAACACGAACATATTATGGTAGGAATAAGAGATGAATATAAAATCCTTAATAAAGCATAATCAAGGGTAATATAATAGTTGAATAATATCATGAAATATCAATTACTAGTTTCAATATGAGTTAATTCATTATGATGAACCTCATAACCATACTATAAAGGACTTCTGCCAAGACCACAAATAAACATTTTTCAAGACCATTTTCCAAGACTGTAGATTGTCAAATGAGACCGTCTGTTCCGTCAAGGGGCTATAAGGGGGCCCCAATCACTTAATATATCTAATTAATTCCTCATATGAATTTTTATAAACATAAATAAAATATATATTAATACTAAAACTAACATCTAAAATGTCAATAACGTTCCCCAAACATTAAGCATAAACGGTAACCATTCAGAGTAAATTGGTAAATGGTTTTAAGATATCACATCCACATTAAAAAATTAATAGGGAATTAAATGAAATATAGTATATTAAATCTTAAAAAATTAATCCCAATAATACACAATTATCATTAAGTGTCTTTAAATAGACTAATATACTCTTATAAAATCATCGAGTAATTCTTAATATAAATACACTATTACATTGAAAAGAATACTTATTTTGTAAAAGTATTTTTATAAAATAAAAAATGAAGTAAGATAGTATTTTCCATAATAAAATTATTTTTAGTTTTATTATAATTGTGAATAACAACATATTATAGAGTTTCTTTGAAAATAGGAATGAATTTGAGAAATTCCCTTGAATCTCTCTTGTATTTTGTGAAGAAATTTTGAAAGACCATTTTAAAACATATAACACCACATAAATAAAAGTAGTATTACTCATGTTAAAAATATATAGAACATTTTGAAATAATATATTATGAGTATATATAAATAAATAATAATTTAATTGATGCTTCTAGATAATAAAAGTAAACTGTAAGAAAATTGATGTTCGGGTTGGAAACCCTTACCTTTAGACTAATTTTTTTCTTAATTTGATCTAAATGACCAGAATATACCAATTTAGGTACATAAAGTAATTAATAATGAACCACCTATACATGAAATTGATTTATTATAACGTTATTTTGGTTCATTCAGGGATTTGATGGTCTGATAAATTTAATTTCATTTTTGGCAGCATTTTCCTCAATGGATTTCATGATAGTTTTACTTCTATTCATGTACGGATAAACATATAGAATGAGAATGGATTACAAGAATAGAAGTTTTATTTATTTAGAGAACAAACAAAAAATTAAATTGTAATTAATTTTTTGGATATTTGGAGTGAAGATGAAACATTACATAAATCATAATTGATAATTTTTTGGGTTAATTGGAGGTTCATGACCACAATGAATACATTTTGGTTTATATTTTAATATCATGTGTAAAAAAGGGTTCCAAAACCATACATAAGTTATAATAAATATATAATAGTCTGGTTCAACAATCAAGTTTCTTTAATGATGGAAATTTAATATGGTAATATAAATTAAAATCATTATTCCTTGTATGTGATAAATTAACACTTCTCAGATAATGTTTTCATTTATAGGATAAAATAAAATGAAGGTATAAAATAGGAATAATTATTCCATTTTAACAACAACATTCTAGAACATATATGATACTAGATTCATCAAAACAGTTTTATGAAATTGGTTGTGGAATGAAAAATAAAATAAAGGAACTTGGAATAAATGTAATGAAAAGAGGAATTTACCCATTGAAGTTACCCTCCTTGAGATCCTATTTAGGGGAAAGGATTTGGTGTTTTTATGAGTGAAAGGCCTACTGGACGTGGGATGGATCTTGAAATATTATTATAGTATAATTTATAAAATTCAGAAGTCTTGAGGGGAGTTAAAAGATGAGGAGTTGAGGGTAGGGGTTATATTGGAGGAGATGAGGTTTCCACATTATTCTAATCATTATTTTATTATTTTTTGAATAAAATCAATAGTGTTGATGATTGTGACCAAAAACCATAATAAGTACATTTTATTTTGTTAAAATGGTCATTTACATCAACCATGACTCAATAATGATGCATAAATTCACTTATTTATAATATTTTGTAAATTATCACATTTTATTATTCACCAAAAATTCTAGTATTTATGAAAAATCCAAAAAATTCACACTAACCAATTTTTAGTTTTCACAATTAAAAAATGAACTCCATGTTTTGAAAATAATTTTCTAAATATGCATAATTTAATTTTTTAATAAAATCATAATTTTTTTGAAAAATACAAAAAATACAACAATTTCTATTTTTATATCACATTGAAAAATTAATCAAGAACACATTTTCTAATAACCTTAAGATGATAAAATAATAATATGATTTACTATTCATCAGACTCCTATTACCATTCATATTACCATTCATATGAGGACATTAGTATTTACCAAAAATTATTTTTGTCTTATCAAACTTTAAAAATCCTACTGAACAAAACCATGTATTTTAGTTTTCAAAATTAAAATCACAGAGGGTGGGAAATTATTTTTACTAGCTAGGTTATAACGAAGTAGTGTTTTGTAGATTCTCAGTGTTTCGTACATTGAATATAAAATTTATTTTTGAAAATATATGGTGTTACAATTACTCCCCTATAAAATTTAATGATGTTAACACAACCTCATTGGCAAAAAAATGGGTGTCCATGAAATCATTGGAATTGGGTAATATATCCTGGACCATCTCAGTTCTCATGTCCCATTTGAAATGCCTACTAACCCAACCTCTTCCTAGTCTAACCTAAGGTAATATACCTTGTCTTTGTCAGTATAATGTGGAAATGGTGTCATCAGATCCCTAAAAAACTATGATCTTCTTTGATAAAACGTATGAAAAAGGTCTACTATGCCTTAGACCAACCGTGGACATTATTTCAATGCAAACCACTATTTTATATGAATATCATGTGTTTCACCTATCCCTCTATAGTTTATCATCTCAATTCGCAATGTTCCTCCATCAAAACATAGATAATGATTCTACTATATAGAGGCAGTTCTTCATAAGGAATGCTTCTTTGAAGTGATCTAAAAAATACACAGTATCTATAAATTTAAGGCCTTCTTAATTGGTGGTAATGGAACCGTTCATAAGAAAATTTTCCTTTACTTTCCATATAATTTAATTCATGTTTTCATATCATTAATACAAATTTACATTATGATAT
The DNA here is from genome assembly GCA_963277665.1 of Viscum album. Classification (NCBI taxonomy): domain Eukaryota; kingdom Viridiplantae; phylum Streptophyta; class Magnoliopsida; order Santalales; family Viscaceae; genus Viscum; species Viscum album. The sequence continues at coordinate 2,063,473,989 of OY728121.1, forward strand.
AAATTCATGATTTAATTAAAATTAATTATATTCTTTAACTAATATGTAAATTATTCTTATGGGGATCCCACACACATCATTAAATATAATAAAGGAATAAACCATGGTTCTAGATAATGATACCAAATATATAAAACTAGAGCGAATACTTTATTTTTTATTAATATCTTGATAACTATACCTAGATTGTGAATGTTTATATGGCATCCACCCAACAATATGATCCCCTTTATATTTCAAAAAAAAATTATAACCAATTATAATTAATTAATCAACCTAGATTTTTTAAAATCAAATAAATGAGCATAATAATTTTAAAGATGAAATAATCCTAAAATATAAATGGTTAACCTTATCATATAGAAACTATTATTTATGGGGATTATCATTCATTCAACACATCCTAGAACATGGATGAAAAAACCATAATTAATATTTCTAACTCAACAACCCAATAACATAATTTAGGTAGAAACACCTTAAAAATAAAAAAATTGGTATACAATAACTAAACCCACAATAGAAGGTGTGATAATGAATTATTAGTACCTCCTCTACAAGGGTAGATAAAAACATTAAATATAAATAATTTATTCTCTCCCACTATATTGGAATATCTTCAAATACATAATACAAGAATGATAAAATTCATTTACGATCGTGGAAATTTAACATGGAGGGATGAAGAAGGAAGATCATACATAGAACTATCATTCGAATTGACCCAAAATTTCTATTTATTGATAAATTTGTTGGATGTTCTAAGAATTCTCCTACACACAGGCTACGTCCCAAGATAAATTTTTTTGATCATGCCCCTTTATTCATTTTAAAAAAAAATTAATATTACATCACATCGTGGAATATATAGTCATATTTTGACATTTTTAGGTGTTCCCTCTGATCTCTCACCAATCCCACTTTTACATCCTAAACAACCCATGAAATCTATTAATATTGGGAATATTATAAACTGTTTTTTCTACACCTCTTCAATACTATTCTACCATTGGTGGCCTCCTAAACCCTATAGGCATCCACCAATGGATAATGAAAGCCCAACACCATCATTTATGAATATTTGATCTCTCATATATTCATTATAATTACCCATTAGAAAAAAAATAACCCAAAAAAAAAATTATACTCCCATATAATTTCACAACCCTGTCAGATAAATGGTTTTAAAAATTACCTCCCATAATTATAATTTATAGTTATAAGTACTATTTGAATTTATATGGTCGGAATTTTGGATTTCTTTGTTGTTTATTAGTTTATTTCATTTTCATAATATATTATTGATGGTTATGAGAGACGTAATTAAAAATGAATAATTGAGTCTATAGAGACCTTAAAATGATCTAATATTATTCAATTTATTTGATGTTAATTATTTATAGAATATTGGATAACTGAGTATTCTTTTAGTATGTTATTCATAATATAGTATTTTTATTTATTAGATTTATATGGTGAAATAACAAAGGATATTTTGGATATATCATAGATATTTCTTGAGAATTTAATTACAATGAGATGATTAGATTTGTGAGGGAACTATTAGAGTGTCCGACTACAATAAAAAATTAATCGGTATGGATTTCATAAAATAATTTTTTTTACTAATGATATAATTAATTGAATCATTATCTGATATTAAATTAGTTTTAGGGAAAATATTAATTTTATAATTCAAATATATTAGGTGGAGTTATATATACCATAATAATGTAATGGCGGATGATCATGTGGTGATTAAATGGTAAAAAAAATACCCATAATGTGATTTTTAGGTATCAATCAACAAATGGATATTGATATGAAGGTACAAAAAACAATTGTGTACCTGATATAGTGTCATTTGATATTTTATAGAAAATTGATAGGGATTTATTGAAAATATATTCCATGGATTATTAGTGGTATCCCCTTGAGTACATATTGATCCTCCGTGTTATTGGTGGAATCCTACCGCATATGCTATAGGGAATTTATACCTGTATTAATAGGGTTCTTCTATCATTTGATAGTCTCCGACACTAGTTTTATGAATCAATGTAATTCAATGAAATCTAATATACTCTCTTCTCAGCATTCATTTTCTTATTTTACATCTCATTCTCAAGTGTTTTTCAAAATAAATTATGGATTTTAGTTCAGAGCAATCGTGTAAAGGTGGAATCATTTTGATGTAAAGTGGCATTCTTGTTTTGCAAATATTAGAATCTCAAGATAGTTGGTTTCTCACTTTTTATAAATTTTTTGAAAAAGTTATATCATTTAGTAATATTATTATTTAAATTTTTAAAAAAATTAATTTATGATGAATTTGAAATTTGAATAAGGAGTTTTTTATATATTATAGGATTGTGTTTTTATGAGTGTAACCCACCACATTACCCATGGTATAAGGTTTGACGTAGCACTAAATAAATATTTCTCTATTTGGGAAAATTGATTATATATTATTTTAACTATTTTTTCATTTAATTATTTATAATTCTTATTAAGATGTATTCTCATTAATGTTTTATCGGTCAATACAATATATAGATAATTTAATGGAAAATGACACAATGTAAGATGTTATTACATTGTGGGAATTATTACTTTATTGAATATATTTTCTTTTTGGTTGGTTATGTAATGTTCATATGTTATATTTAATATAAAGAATAATATTTTGTAAAATTTTTTGTGTTTTTTGACAAATGGGTCTAGAACATGTCAACCTAACCATCAAAAAATCAATATACGGCATATTAAATGCTTAATCGGGTTGTGCCTCGATCGTCCTAAAGTTGATAACCCACATTATATATTTTGGGTACTATATGATACTATTTCAATATAAATGGATTTGAGTATTCTAAATTTTATTTATTGAGGTATTTTTTCACAATGTGGTTTTCTAATGAAAAACAAATTTTCCGTTACATTTTTTTCTAATGAGAGAATCTTTAAATTCAATTCCAAAATAAGAAATTTAATTTAAGATAATAGTTATTAAATAGAACATTGAAATATTTTAATATTATTTAATAAATTCATTTTCCATGGGTTTTTTACATAGTTGAATAAATGAGAAATGTTATCACATGATACCCTTTTAAAGACATTTATTAATGTTGGTTTTCCAATAATTTTAATAGGTAAATATTATTATTATTTTCATAATTATTATCTACATAGAATCCAAAAAATGATTATTTCATTTTTTACATGTCATTTTTTCTTATGTGATTCAACATGGTTTATTTTTTCTTATATGTTGTATTATTTATCAAAATGATTTATAATAGACATGGAACTATATATTTTTTACTTCCTTGTGTAATAGGTTTGTTAGTGTAATATGGGATGAAATATGGAATTTTTTGGTGGAGGAATACACATTGCTGATTGGTTAATTCCCATTAAAAAATTAAATCCAAGTCATTTATATTTGAGGTACCTATTATAAATTAAGTGTGTAATTAGTTTAGTGAATCATTTATTGACTATGAAAAATAATTATTGATTAGGTATTGACATGATTGTTTTGATTAATGTGAGATATATGATTTGATCAAGTTAGGTCTACCATTATTCGATGTTATGCATTGGGAAATAATTTAAATTTTTGAATGTTGATTGGATTCCAGAAATTTATATATAAGATTATTCTAAACGTCCCCGTTAATTTATTATAAAGATATTCAATGTGATATTTTGAAGAGTGTAAAAAACTAAAATCAAAGATATTAATCCTACTGTGGTGGCGACCATTGATATATATGACATGTGGTATATGATTGGATTTACACCTTAGTCCAAAAGTTAGGGTCGTACTGGGTTCTAATGTAATGATATTAGACTATTCCAGTTTAATGTACTTTAATATAGAAACTACGTTATGAGATTATTTTTTTACATGTTAGACCATTTAATTATAATATGAACGTATTGGATGTATATTTAATATTTCACTTGAGTTCAAAGAGTATATATGGTTGAAGATGCTTTGGATATATGGTTCGATATATATAATAGTGAAAAAATAATTCCTAAATATGGTCCCATATAGTATAAAATGGTTATGATATAACCTTTAGATAATTTTAAAATAGATATATGATATGAAAGATCAATTTGTTCACAATAAATTATATATCTATAATTTTTCCTTTATACATATCACAATATATTGGATATATATATGTGTCCATGTGTGTAATCAATGTATAGTATAGATTATAACCTCATTGTAGACTATTGAATCCGTATAATCGTGTAGTGAGTTCCAGGATTTTTTAATTACTAAATTAGATGCTATGTTGATTTATTTATTTTTAATTTATCCACATAGTCATTGTATGCAGAGTAATGATTAATAGCATATTTAATGGAATTATTGAAGTATCAAATTCATTTATTTTTAATGCGACATATTTTAAACAATGAAATATACTATGATAATGGTATAGGATATACTCAAACTTGTAAAAAAACACATATATTTTCTAACTATTAAAAAAAGTGAATGATTGTTTATTTTGTAGGATGTTTCTACATGATTTCTCAAGAGAATAATTTATGTATATGTTTGAGGATTTTGGTATTGAGATGAGATGTTATGAATATCAATGATTGTGTTATAGTTAATGAGATGTGTTAGTTTATGTGCCTACATATTAAGATATATTGAAGGGTATTATGTTTTGTCGACAAGTGTTTCGTTGATCATTGTGGTTAAAATATGGTAAGAATATATAATGTGATGTATTTGGAAATGGTTAAATAGAAATGAATTTGGACAAAATAATCTAGTCTACTATTCAATTATCATAATATCGTTGATTTTTAGATTAACTAGAAAATGTTTTATATTTATTTGTAAGTGGGAAATGAATTTATAAATATGTATTGGATGAAACTGATGAATATCCAATGAATTTGATGTGTTGTAGGAAATTTTAAACACCCAAATGAGTTCATTTTCATTAAATGACGTTTGTGATCACTTTATTATGGATTATGGCAATTTAATGATATCTTGTGGTGAATTGTTATTAAATAAAATGGTTTTAGGTTAATATAATATCATTTGATTTATTTCGATGAAGTCTATAATTAGATAGAAATTATAAATAATTTATTTGATATTGAAGAATAATTTTAAATCCATGTGTATCTCCTCAAAAAAATAATATAATTAGCATTATAATGGTATATACGGGTAACCCTCTGTATAAAATTGGTTAAGAAACAATAAATCAATGAATTTATAGATCAAAAAGTGGATTTATATGATAAATAAATATGATTTAACTCTTACATATAAATTATTTTATAAGTATGTAAGAGTAATTCAAAGATATTGGTTAATTCAAAAGAAAAAATTTAGATCATATATTATTAACACCAATTACATGTATGGGTAGATAATTGAGTTCAAATTATTTGAAATATCATATTTTATAGGATGTAAAATAGGATATTTGTTCCCTGTTAAAATTTAATATTAAATATTATTATTTTAAATTTTTCATTACTAAGTAAATAGCCAGAATATTTGGGGTTAATCTATGATTCATGCTCAGAAGAGTTTTGATGGGATTTATTCATCGTTTCTCTGAGAAGATATTTAAATAAAATATAGGGAAATATTTTGAAGGAGTATAAAAAATATTATATATGAATATGTTTCTATATTAATATTATATAGAACAATCAAAATGGTATTTATGAGTATATATGGGGGAGCGTATGTTGAAGAAGAACTAGGACGTCGATTAGTATATAAATGATACATTAATTTTGAATATCATAAGTTTCACGTTAAAAAAATGGTATAGAGATGAAGACATGTATTAATTACAAAATAACTCGTGAAATATATGAAAACTAAAATATGGATATTGGTATTTTACATCATGAAATGCATAAGAATATTTTAAAATTTTGTTATATACTAAAGGAATGTTTTAGTTCTGAGGGAATTGTTTCAAATGATTAAGAGGATAAAAGAATTCAGTATAAGGGATAATAATATTATTCTTCTACAACAAATTAATTTTAAAAAAATTAGATAATCTTGATCATAATAATATTCTAGTAAATTTTCAATATTGTGAAAAAATAATACTTTTTTATTTTATATATATCATTTTAGAGGCCATATTTATTAGGATACAAGGACATTCCATTTCCCAATGATACTCTTGATAAAAGAGATCAATAATTTATTTTGGAAATAATAACCACAATACATGAATACATTGTGAGTAAATATCATAAATATCATTTTTTATTTCTCATGAATTTTATTAAATTTAATCTATGTATAGAATGTGTGAGATGAGAGGTTACCATCTAGTTTGAGAATAGTTCCATAGGTAAAATTAAATTATTTATATTGGCAAAACCATTCAAAGTTAATTCCCCTCCCCTTATTATTTTGGATTCACTAATTCTCTAAGAAAACAATTTTATCAAATTTAAAGCCTCTACTTTTAATTGGATTCTTAATAATTAATTTTTTCTTTTTGATATTATATACATACTGGTATTAAGTATGTAGGAATTGAAAATTATTTTTAGTTTTCTATTAATGTAATTTTGGATTTTATATCTTTAATGATATTAATGCACAAAATGTCATAAAAATCTATGTTTATAACTATTATATTATTTAAAGGAATAATAAAAAGGATTTAATATAAAATTAATAATTTGATATTTGTTTATGAATAAGATTTATCATGGATTAAGATGACCTTGAAGATAAATCTACTATATAAATAATGGAAAAAAATAAACAATTCAACATTAAAAAATATTATATGAAAATGATGTAACTGAAATATCTTTTCATGATTTCTCTGTAGGTCAAAAAATTGAATATTAGGAAGATCATGTTCTTATGTAACAATTAAATGAATCATATATATGTTTGAAAATAATACTATATTATATTTTATGTTATTTTATAACTTTTAGTATTCTTTTAAAGGAATCTTGTAAAAAATTAAAATTAATTAATAATATATAAAATTAGTTCAAGAATAATTGGATAAAGATAATGTCATAAAAATAACATAAAAAATAAATCCATTAATAAAATATTTAAATTTTGATAACAAATTAGGGTGGTATAAATTTGACAATGGGTTACTGAAAGAAACCCTGTTAATGATGGGTCCAAGAAAAGATATTGATATAACATCTATGCATTGAATGAAAAACATTGAGATATCAATTATTATATAATGATCAAATAGAGATAAAAATTTTAAATTTGTTGATAATGAATGATCATCATAGTATAAGGGGAAAATTCTTTACGGTTATGATAAGAATGTTGGGATTGTTAGAATAGATAATTTAAAAATATATTTAGATTTAGATGAGAAAATTAATCTCTAAATTATGTTTATTTATATATAAATCAAAAACATTGATTTTTTTATATTGAATAATAAAATATAGTTAACAAGATTTTTGATAGAATCATAAATTAAGATTATTTTCTTTATCATAATATAAAACAATCTATTGGAATGAAGTGTTTAAAATTATATAATGGTATATATGTTAAACCCTTAATAAATATAGATTCAATTACTCATGGAAAATTATTATTTTTATATCCTACTTAAATTTATATTCCTATATAAAAACGAAATTTCAGAAATATTTTTATTTGAAATATTATGATAATCGCATAATTAGATCATAGATTCAACTTAACAATTATAAGATGGTCATATAAATAGATGGTGAAAATTTTAATGTGGTATCTAAAAATAGTCCACATGTATATGCTATCCATAATATCTTTGAATAAAGATAACATATAGATACTAATGGTGATATGATATTTTTTTAAATAGAGTAATTGATTATTTTAATAACATATAAATTCTAGGAAATAAATTAATGACATTATCAATGGGGTATATCTATATAATGGAATATATATATTATATGAATACTAAAAATATATCCATTTATAATCCTAATAAATTTATGGATATTAATATAAATGATCCCAATGTGAATAATTATATGATATAAAATCAAACAATAATGTAAAAAATCACATCCATGTAATGGAAAACAAAAAAAATGATTAACAATAAATGAATATATTCTTGTGAGTTTATGCGGGATTTTATTAAAAATGAGATTTATTAAATAAAATATTCTCAATAAGGTTGAATATAAAGATACATTAAATGGGTGAAAGTAAATTTATTATTGGATAACTATACACACCATGGTAACCATTATGGAATCCATGGGTACTGGTTTTAATAGAACTAATCAAAATCCATGACAAAGACAATTATTCCATTAATGAGAAAAAGTATTTCTAGGCTTATAAAAACAAATTTAAATATAATGAATTAAAATCCATGACATGTTTTCCAAAAAAAATTAAATTATGGATTCCATAGAATATATGATGATGGTGTCTAAATGATAGGATCATTTCCCACGAAGAATGGTCATGATAATTTCTCTATTGGAAAGACATATGAAAATAAATCATTATTAATGATATAATTTTTTACTAATAGCTAATTTTATGAAATAAATTCAACATTGGGACATATATAAAAAATATTTATACCATAAAATCATACAGAGATTTAACTCTGAATAATAAATGGATCAATCCTAAAGTGTTGGGTAAATATTAGTGCTAAAAAAGAAGATTTGTGGAGATCTAGTAATTCACAACATTATTTGTCTCACCATAAAACTATATTTTCCACATCACATCCCAATATTCATTATCCTTTCACTATATAAGGGAATTAAATGAGATATTTATAAAGTGGGAGTTGAAATGTTATGAAAAATACACAGCTGGAATAAAATAATATTATGAAAGTAATAAATAATTATTTCTTCAATTCACCATGGTAACATAAGGAAATTATTTAGGTAGTTTATTTGAAAAATAATATAATATTGATGAATTGAAAAATTATTAAACCTGTTATATGGGTTTTAAGATGAGTATACTTCCCAAAACAATTTATTTTATGTGATTATTGAAATATGGGGAAATGATTTAGATTGGTGATATTTATAAATTTTTTTTCCAATTTTCCACATCATTAATTATAATGTATCATTTCTTGAATAAATGGGGATAATTAGTTGAATTAATTATGTTTTGGACAAAATATATTTTATAGGACATAATTATATTGTCTCTAAATGGGTTATTTCTCTAAAAAACATTAATTATTCAATAAATGTTATTTTAACAAATTTCAATTTTGGAAATGAAATTAACTTTATATGACTGTTTTTATTGATTCAATTGTTTAAATGAATTATATGAATATATTAAGGATTTAATTACTATAGATAATAGTTTTTTTGGAAATTATCTAATGATTCTTATTTTTTGCAAAAATCTCTACACATATAAATATATAGTTGATTACTAAATAATATATATTGGATGTCATACATTTCAATTATTATTGATATAGTAGATAAAATAATTAAATTGGTTTTAAAAAAATTAATGGTATTTTTATAATCATTATTTCCAAGAAATCGAATGGAGAATATATTTTTCAATACTGAAGATAGTGTATTTTATTTCCCTTCAAACAAATTACAATAATATGTGTTGAGTGAAGATATTGAATCTAATAAATTAAAATATCCTTGTTACTATGTAATTTAATATTTCCAATTATATACATCCAAAATGGAATGTGTAAATTTATATAATGTGATATATTTTCTAGTGATCATATGAAAATATTATTGTCCAAATATTGATTTTTTGAAAAGTTGTTTAATGATTAATTTTTATTAATCATGATTAATAGTGTACAAAATTTATATACATGGTTGATGAAACATATAAAGCTATGCAGAGGTCGGAGTATAAATAATTTTAAGAAAATTGTTATTCTACACTATCTAAAATTTAAAACATTAAAGGAATCCTAATGAAGATGATCTTCTGTTGAGAAAAAACTCATAGATCATATATATTGATAGATGTTATGTCTTCTAAGGACTACAAAAGACCCTGATAGGGGAGGAGTGAATTAGAGTAACAACATTTTCTTTTTAACTAATGGATATTGTTCTTGCATTAGTATGAACCTATTAAACATGTCTGTAGTTAAAGTGCAGAAAAAATAACAATCACATGAAAATCAATGACATAGTAATTTTAAATGGTTCACCACTAAGCGATACTTCAAACAAGAATACACTAATAGTTTTTTGGTCATACCAAAAACCACTAATATTCACAAGTTATTGATTGAAAAATATTATGATAGTGACTCCATTTTTGAATGATTCCTTTACAAGGTTTAACGGATAACACACTCTATCGCTCATATCACTTCTATTGACTCCCCCTTTCTCACTACGCTGAAAAAATATTCACTCAGTTTATTGACATGAATGTTACTTCAATGGTTTGCAATTAAATCATGAATCCTCTATAAAAAAATTATTCCTTGTTGAAGTCCCTTAATCAGCCACACATGTAATTTACATTCATGCGAACTGATAGGTTATGGTACATAATCTCTCAGATTGATTTGATTAATTTTCAGACTTCCATGGGTTTTCTGTATACCACTTCACATCCTCCATGCACTGAGTAGAGGGTGTGGTTCATGGATCACCTACTCCCCACACCACTGATTTTTTGGTATACCATCTACCTCCATATTGAACGGCACTGATCTACATACATCCTTACTCTGCGTACTACTCATATTTTATATGTATCGTCCTACTCCACATACTTCCTTGCCTCACCACACACTGCGAGAGACACTCTCTTTCATGAGCTATTTAGCTTAAGACGATTGTTCTCTCTATGTACTATATTCTCCTCCATGAACCACTTCAGAATTCACTGAAATTCACTTCAAAATGTTAATCTCCAATCTCTCTACTCAACAACTGCGATTAATTCTCCATAAATTGGCAAATAACTCTGCAAAATTGGCTAATAAAATTTACCCAAATTTTCATTGTGGGACAATATTCACTATGTTCTAAATTACATTTTATTTTTGTTATCCTCCACCATGTACTGCTCCAATTTCATGAACTGCATCAATCCTAAAAATTGTCAATGTTTCGAGTACTGCACACACCAAATAGTATTCAATTATATGAACCACTCTATGTACTATTCCCACTACTAGGTATGCAATCCTGAACCATTCCTATAACCTAGTATGAAATCCATGTTATTACTTATACAATTCCATTATTATTTCGATTTTCTTTTTCACATCACATACCATTCACACTTATGTGAAAAACCGTTATTTTCCACAACAAAATCCTGATTCTGAGGACAAAAATTTGGAAATCACAGGGAAAAAACACCACCTTCAATATTGCATATAGATTAAACTATATTATTACATTCCTTGAAATATATCTAGTCATCCATTAGGTGATAGAAAAAAATTCATACTAAATTTAATGCAATGAAATGTTTTGTTCCAACAATCTCCTCCTTTGGGTTTTTTGGCATTCTACAGATAAATTCAATAGATAACCAGTCATAATCAACACATGACATGCAAGAATCAAATCATCCTGCACTCTATGTATTTGTGGACAATTTTCATTGTAGAAAACAAGAGAGAAGACATGAATCATGTTCACATGTGTTCGAATGAATGCTTTAACTACTTCCTCATGAAACCAAATTATTTTCTCCCTTCACATTATGTAATTTTAAATTCTACATTTACCAATAATGAGGGTAGAACCATAAAAAAAATTAATTATCAACCGCCCCATTTTCACATTTAATTTTTCCATTTCTCCCCCCATTGAAAATAAACCCAAAGACCAGTATTTGAACATTGTAGAGGTTAAAAAAACACTCCAAGTAGATTATATTTCCCCCATAATCATGCATCACTTCCACAAGTAGATTAACATAGCTAAAAATTGGGGAGAGGGGAATTTTTTAACCTCCATATGAATGAGGAGGTGGCTAAACAGGGATGTATAACCGATGTTTCTCAAACACAACTGCTGACAGTGGTTTGGTCGTAATGTCATCCATATGCTCATTCATTACCACATTTTCCATTGTTATCACGCCTTGTTAAACATTTTCCATCATGAATGATATCTGATTTAAATATTTTTCTTACAATAATTATGAATTGGATTCTTCATTAGTTAAATTTATCTATTGTTATCATAATACATTATCATTAGTTGTTTAAACACATAACTTATATCAGGCAGTTGATGTTTCATCTAAAGTAACATAGTTGATTCCTTAGTAGGGGATATATATTCATCTACATTAGTACAGAGATATATTCTTTACAATTTTTTCTAAACCATCCAACACATTCCATCCCAATATAGAATTCTCCACCACTGGTAGACTTTCTATCCACTACATATCATGCCCATTCATCTTCAGAAAAAGTAGATAGTTCACTATCTCTTCCTGTAGTAATGTATAGCCCATAATTATCTGTAATATGAATGTTTCTCATGATTTTCTTCACTACCACAATTGGTTATTCCTTCGTATTACTTTGAAAGCTCACACAAAGTAATGTTGCAAAGACAATATCTAGTAGTTTCACCATCATGTAGAGTAGGCTTCTAGTTATTCTTCTGTACATGGTGGGATCCACAGAAGTCCCTTCCTCATGCTTTCTGAGCATTGATCCAACTGCAATCAAAGACTACATTGGTTTGGAATCACGCAATTTGAATTTATTCAGTAGTTCTCTTACATACATTTCATGAGAAATGAAAGTGTAATACTACTTCTAAAGTTCCTAAAACCCTAAAATTTATTTGACTTCACTGATTATGGACATTTCAAATTCTGATTTCATGTTATTGGAAAATTTATCCACTGATCCCTGTCTTCTTCCTCCTAAAATAATATCATCAACATATACCAATACCATGAAATGATCCTTTTAAGATTTCTTCACATAGATAATTTGATCCATTCCTTCTCTTTAAAACCCAATATTACTCAGATAAAATTCCAATTGATAGTACCACACCTGTGGTGCCTGTTTCCGGACATAAATAGATATCATTAATTTTCAGTCCATTAGTTCAACATTTCCAAGAAGGAACCCCACGAGATGTTCTATGTAGACTTTTTCATACAGTACTCCATTAAAAATGTAGTCTTAACGTCCATCTGATACACATTTAACAACTTTGTATTTCATTTCAAGAAACTATGTGATTGACTTCTGTCTGGATACTAGAGAAAATGTTTCCACAATATCAATGTTTTCGATTTCTGAATATCCTTTGCCGAAAAAATGTGCCTTATTTATAATAAAATTATCATGTTCCTAATTTTAATTAAAATAATCTTTATAACAATCACATTATAATCTTCAGGTAATTTAACAAGGAACCATGTCTGAATTTTTTCAATCTGATCCAACTCTTCATTCCTTGCATTCACCCATGACTCATACTTTGTACCCTATTCAAATGAGGATGGTAACACAACTCATTGAAATGCATATTTTTTATTATTACTCATTCTCCATGCCTGTGTTGGTGCATTCTAATCCATGATACTGTTGGAATGATTAATCACTACTCTTCAATATCACCATTTGGATTTGACAGAATTATCACTAGTCGTGGACTCTTATTCTGATTCTTCTTCAGATTAGACATCATAATTTGACTCCTAAGATATTTTTACTCCTTCTTATACCACTGTATAATCCATTGTTCCATTTTCACATTCATCCTCATCTTTTATCAGATTATTATAATAATTATTTTAAGCATTTGGGTTTTTCTCTTCAATGATCATATCATCACTCCTTTCCACAATTCATCATAAGATCTTATTGAAACACTTGTAGGCTTTGTTTTTAACTAATTATCCATGAGATATTCCATGACTAGCATTGCCTCCATACTTCCCTTGATTTCATTCATTGATTCAAATGATATATTTTCATCCGAAAAAAGAAAAATATTTCAAAGAGGGCTTCCTTCCATGAAAATATTCATATTCTGTCTTTGTATCTCCCATGTATATACCTATTCAATTTTTAATATACATTTAATCTTTTACTACCTCTTTCTAGTAATGTCATGGAATACAACTCTCAATAAGCATAGTTTTAGCCACATTGTTAACCTATTGATTCCTGTACTCAATAACTCCATTTTGTGGTGGAGTTCTCATAGTCGCTACCTCATGTTGTATCCTAGGATTCTCTAGATAATTTTCAAATTCAATGAATCTGTATTCCATAATATTCAAAGACCATATGAGTATGATCTCCTGTCCAGTATCACTCTCGAGTATTAGTCGATAGGTTTTTAGGAAATCAAGACCATGTCGCTTCATATGTATAATGATCACACATGAAATTATTCTATAATCATCTATGAAAAGAATAAAGTTCCATTCCCTATGTTTTCCAACAAAATTTATCGGGCCATATACATTGGTATGGATGAGGTCAAAGAGATTTGATGATCTTTTCTTCTTTGGCCAATAGAAACTACAAACTAGCTTCCCTCACATGTAATAATCACATGTTTTTTCTCGTTCATGGTTCATATTAGTGGTATCCATGAAAATATTAGTCATAGATATTAAATCTATTTCTTTCTGATTGATGTTCCCCAATCATGAATGCCATTATTTATTTTCCTCTTCAACTATTATTAAAAAAAATTCTCTTTTCTATCAAACTAATTTATGTTTTCATCTATTTTATAGCCTTTATGAGATGTTTCCTAGAATTTCATATTATATTACAACAATTATGATTAAATGTCATAATAATACCTGATTATTAAAGTTGAATCGCACTAATAATATTGTATTGTAGACCATATATATAACAATCTTTTGTTTTCATCAGTTATCCATTAGCTAGCTCAGTACATCCACATACATTGATATTTATAGCATCGTCATTTCCAAACCTCATTGTTCCATCAACCTTTTTCTCAGTATTAGACAATATTTTTGTATTTCCAGTCATATAGGACAAACATCCGCTTTGAAAAATCTAAGTGTTGTTTTTTTGGTATCATTGAGATATACTTCTAGAAAGATGGACTTCTAAATTTTCTTCTTTTATATCCATTAGATATTGGATAGGGTGTACAACACTAATGTACATACAGTTCTCTCTTCTATGTACACAGGTTCCTCATATTCATAATCTTTTTGCAACGGAGAAAATTTTTTGGAAATAAAAACACATTATAGAGGTTGAGTATTGAACTATCTCTGAGAATTGTACTAATTTCTCCCATCATACCTCTTACTGTAATACACCACTTTTTGACCAAAGGTAGAACAATTAAACCAATATCCTACAAAATTATTTCTTCTATAAAAAGTATGAAATGAATATGTTTTCATTTTTTGATCTCCTATCTCTTTCTCATTCATATAACTCCATGCCTCTGCAATGTGACATCGTATGGCCTAGATTTCCATAAAATTGACATTCCATATGTGGGAATTTATTCTCACTATGATTCCATCTCATGAATCTTTCCATGGGCCCAATGTTTGGTTACCTATCATTTCTAGGTACCTGAGGATTGTGTTTAACTCTTATTTCATATAGAATTAGGGATTTATTTTTGAAAACATCAAGTGACATTTCAACATGTCCCAATTTAAACATCCCTTTATTATGGCCACCATTATTTGAATAATTTAATGTTTCAACATCACAACTAATTTCATTATTTCCCATGCATCTGTGTCTTTGGTCATTCAATGTATTTTCCACTCCATCGGAACTACACCTAACACTTCATAGAACACCAGCATCTGAGAATTTTCCAAATTGTTTTTTCATATTTGCTTCTTTTGAAATAGCTTTACTTTCGAGTTTGCATCTCCAAGTAATAACTTCTTCCTCTAGACCATCAACAATCATGTATTTCATTTCCAATCTAGAGGTAATTTCAATGATGGACTATCCGTGTTCTTAACATCTATGATTTAGTTACACTACATCTATTTTCTTTCACGGATTGGTGAAATCAATATTACAAATTCCTCCAGTCATTCAATATCATCTTATAGCTGATCAACATATTCTGATAACTCTTCAACAATTCATATCCACTCATTTCTTCCCTTAAGTAGTTTTTTAAGCATGTAAAATGCATCTCAAAGTATCCACATGGGATTTTCATATGTGGTCAATTGATTATCAACTTCCATATCTTTTGTTGGTTCTAATTTTTCAATTGTAGCCATCTTGGAAGAATGGTTCCATGATCTGAATTATGCTTCATCCTTCTCATGGATTTCATTTTCATCATCTTCTTCTTCCCAAAAAAGACAATTTACTTAATGTTTTTTTCAATATTCGAAGTATCTATTTTTGAAAAACCTCTTTTGAGGATTTCTAATGGCTCAATCTTCACTTTTTTCATCATTGATCATTATTGGGAAATGAGAGATAATGTTCCCAACTCTTCCACAGCAAAAAAACCTATAGGCAGGTTCTCTTAAAATTTTCATGTTCCCATATTGTGTTTCATGGAAATGAGAGCAACAACATCTTTCTACACATAATTTTCATCAACACAATATGCTAAAATTTATAATTTTCCCATGCCTTTTAATTCTATTTCCTTCCTCACTTGAGTTGTTGATTCTTTTGGATTTAATGTCATCCCATACGCCACCAGGCTACTCAGCATATCACCTTGAGAACATTTTGATCGACCTCTTTCTTCAAGAGTAGGAACCTTTGCATTACAAAGGAGTGGAAGAATTATCAATATTTTCATTTCAATATCAGAATATTTTATCTCTTCATCAAGCCCCTTAATATCTCCTACAACATTAGTAATTTGATTGTAGTATGAATCTATATTTTTATTAGGGTGCATCTTCGAATCATCAAACTTGTTGGGTAAAACATCCAATTTAAATTCCTTCACATTATTTTCACCTTCATAAATAATCTGTAGTTTCCCCCACATTAACATTTATTATTTACATTTCATAACCTTTGGATATATTTGATCAGAAAGAGATATAGTTATGGAATTTTGTTCTTTAGCTTGAACATCCATTATTTCAATTATGTATCACTCATAGATTGACTGATTGGATCAGTGGCATATATTCCATATACAGTGGATAAAAGTACATCCATTATAAGAGATCATAGATGAGATTTCATTATCTTCTTCCATATCTGCAATTTTCATCTATTAAACAAAAAAACTCCCTGGAAATTAACTGTATTCTTTGTGTTAGAAAAACAGAACAGACTTAACACCAGTAACATTTTCCCTCTGATTCCTCTTGAAGGACCTTGGAACACCCTGAGTGGGGAGGGGTGAATTATGGTACCAACATTTTTATTTCAAAATGATGGATCTTGATCCCATTTTTCTGGGAACCAGTTGAAACTATCTAAAGAAGTGTAGAAAAAAACAATCACATAAAAAGAACTAACACATGAATTTTACATGGGTCGTCACAATAGACTACATCCAAGATTAAAATGCTGACAATTTTGCAGTAATACTAAATATCACTAATAATAACATGTTGTGGATTAAAATAGATTAAAATAGTCACTATTTTCCCATTATACTGCCCATACATGTTTTGAGGGATATCACTCTATGTCCCTCAGATCGCTTCTGCTGAATCCCCATTATTAACTGCATTGGAAGAAACTTCACTCGGTTTAAGACATGAAGGTCGCCTCAATGGATTATAATTAAATCATGAATGATCAATATTTAATGGATGATATTTTGTGGTCACTTTATTCCCCACTGATTTAATTTTCATTCCCATACACTAATATATTATGGTAATTGATTTTTCAATTTGATTTGGTCAATTTTTAGGCTTCCTGGGGGGTTCTGTATACCAATTCACCTCATCAACATACATTGTAGCATGTATTGTTCACAGATCTCCTCCTCCACGTACCACTATTGTTTCTGTGTACAATATACCTCCTTCTCGAACTTCCCTTATCAACGTACTGCCTTACTCCATGTACTGCTCTGCTCCTCTGTGTACCATCTTACTCTGCGTACTTCCTTGATCCCCCTCATACAGTGAGTTCTTCCTCTATAAACCATGCTATCTTCTATGGACGGTTTCCCTTATGTGTATGGTTCTCTCTGTGTATTATAACATCCTCTAGAAACCTCTTTGTACATCACAATAATTCATTCTAAAATTTTAATATCCTGTTCATGTACTGAACAAAGGGGATCACTACCTCTTAAATAGGAACATAGCTCCAAAAAACTTTATAATATTATTTACCAAAATTTTAAATGTTATCCAATCTTCAATGTATAATACACTCCATCAACATACGGTTAGCCTCCTCTGTGTACTGCTCTAGTTTCATGAACCAAATAAATCTCATGAACCCTCATCATTCTATGTAATGTAGGTTGGAAACCATACTCCATTTATATCAATGAATAGCCTTGGTTCCAACAATATTTATGCACATTAAGTGTGAGGTATGGTTAGGGAATAATTTTTATAAATTGGAATATGAGGTACATCATTGTGTTTTCATGTATGATAGTTTTTTTATTTTCTGGAATTGTCATTTAAAGAATGAGTTTTGATGGAATAAGGGTAAGACATAGATGATATATCTACAATATTGATTGGTATATAGTGAAAGCACAAATGATGATTAATTGAATGAGCTTGTTGAATATAAATTGTTTTTATGGTTTACAATGATAGTTGAAATACTAAAAGAATATTTTATGTTCTATAGTAGTTTTGAGATAGTTTTTATAGGTATGAAGATAAATTAAACATGTACATAAGTGTTTTAAATGAATTTAATTAGATGGAGACACATTGATGTCATATTGTATTCATTTAATGAATTATATAGTTACTAGAATTAATGTGTAATATTATAAATATATAATTAAATTTTCAAAAACATGTTTGTAAACTAAAAAAAGAGTAATATTAAATTAATTATGATTAATAAGATTAAGAGTAAATATATACTCTTATATGTATGAATAACTCATTGTATATATATGTTAAATTTGGTTATATGTAAAATTTACTCCAATCATTAAAAAAATTATGAATAAATTATTGACTATATTTGAGTAACAATGATAATCCAATGAATATATAAGAATTTAAATTTTCATGTATACAATTACATATATTTTTTGAAATGATTCGTCTAATGATTTTAAGAGGTAAAAATGATTTTTTTTGGAATGGAAGGTAGGATTAAATTTTCATTCCTACTCTAAATATATGATCACATTTGATGATTAATTGTTAATCATCTATGAATTATATTCAAAATAATTTGGGATTATTAAAGAATTTAAGCCTAGAAAGGAACCTATATTTGAAGAAGGATATATCAGTAAGAGTTGGATACTTATACAAAAATATTATAGGTAAAAGTTATAAAGAATATATGGAAAAAATAGAATTATAATTTTTTAATGATCAATGTTAATATGAAATTTAGTATTTATAGAGAGTCAAATATAATATCTCAATTGATCTTTAAATATGTATATGACATAGTTTAGTGAGATGATATAATAATTGATCATAGATATATATAAAGATCAGTAATTTATAATATAAGTGGTTCAAAAAGGATATTTTTCATGCCTTTGAGGATTAATAATAAACTTTAAATATAGTTGTACTTAATGTAGAAGAGGAAGGGGATTGAATGAGGTCATTGAAATTGAATTTGAATGGGGATTAAAATTCACATTATGGATTATTTCCCACATAGACATTGGCACTCAATATATCAGAAAATAAGATAAATAATAATTTAGATGATTAAGGTATCATTTTATTTTTCCACTTAATAATGTAAATCTAAAATAAAACTGAATTATTGAGATAATCCGAATAATAATAATAATAATTAATATATTAAGATGTAATAGATTATTAAAATTATAAAATTCTGAGTGTCCAATAAGAGAGACTACAGAATACTATTAGGTCATTATTATATTAAAGAAGAGATGAATCCATGATGGTATTTATACAAAAAATTAAGACAATCATATATATTTTTATTTTAATAGAAATAATTATTTTTAATTTTTTATCATTCATCATGTATATTTTTTATGATGTTCCTCTTTAAAAGCTGATAATGGTGAGTCTAATTTTTTATGTATATATAAAATTATGTTGGATCATGATAAATATGGATAGTGATAATATATAATTTGTTTCATGTAAATTCAATTTAATGTTTTCAATCTTAAAAATAAGGTTTCATTGATGTTTGTGTATAATAATATTCATTAAACAACAAGGTCTAGCTCACAAAAAGTGATTGATAATCATAAATTTTTATGTGTATTTTTATTTGTTTTTTCATTGTTATTTATGCATCATGACTAATTTAAAGATGAGATATTGTGATGTTTTCATATAAACATTTAATGATTGAACATTTTCCACCCATAATCTAGGAATTTGATCCATATTTTGACATAGTGGAGGCACATTTCTCATTACCTTATTCCAAAAACATATACCAGGGTATAAATCATAAATATTTGTGAATGATTTCACCACATAAATAAAATATACCTCAATTTTAAAAAATAATATTTCTTATTTAAAAATAATAAATAATTTAACTTTGAAGTAAATATAAAAAATTGAAAAACCACATATTATCCTCCACCCAATTATCTCAAACCCAATGACAGAAGGCTAAAAAATCTAGACAAACTAGAAGGGAAAAAATAATTTCATATAAAAATGGTGTATGTAGGCTATTATATGATATCTGTCGAGTAATATATGCCATACGATTTTGTCCAATTAATTTTCAAAGATATTTTACCCTACTTGTGTTTGAAAAACAAGTAGAAAATATGATTTTTATTTGGATTAAAATAAAAAACTAGAATCAAATCCATGAAAAAAACATAATAATTTCATTTATTTGTATTCATTAAATGAAAATAATCAAATTAAAAACATTTACTTGTTCAAAGCGTCTTTTATTAAAAAATAAAATTTTAAATTCACACTCAAAAATCATTAAAAATATAACTTTTTAATGTTATTTTGAATCATTTTCAAAAAACCCTATTAATGAAAGAATAATTAAAACATTAAGGGACCATATAACTAATCAAATTTGATTATTAGTTAAAAGGAATGATGAATATATTTTCAACTGATCTAGGGAACATAAATGATGGTCCATTATAGAGTCATCTAGTATCATTTAATACAAAATACTCTATATGGTTTGATCGGTCCCAAACATTACCAAATACAGAAGGCCAACTATCAACCTATGTTTCAACATTTTCCACAATATCCACCCAACTTCTGGACACTAAGAACCATTGTTGGAAGACCTTATCTAGTTTTATATCACACAATAGGGGATATATTAGATTGATACTCTAAAATGTAACATAATTCAAGACCAATCATTCAGTTTCTGTTATACCCATGTGTGAAGAAATAGATTGTGAGTTATAAATCATCAATAATTATATTACAAAGGAATAATAAATAAATATCCATCACATCCAAATCCATCGTATGAAATCTCCCAAATGATTTTAGTTATCACAATGTTAAATAATGTTCCCCTTTCGGGAAACAATCCATTTCAAACAAGGGGATCAGGAGGGTGTCACCCATATACCATGAATTCAAATTTAAATGTTACAAATGGTAATTACTAAAAATTTATCTTCACATACCAAACCATTTCCCTTTAATGAAATTTATTTTTAAATAATTTCTTGAGAAAACCAATTTATAACCTCATTCAAAACATATTTTTTTGATAGAAACATATTTTCACTAAAAATATAAAAGTGAAGAAAATCTTATATTTATTCAATTCATTACACAAACAGGATCAAATACCTTAATTTTATCATAAATAAATCAGAGACCTTAAAAATTCCTACAAACAAGAAACACACTAATAATACACCAAAACACAAAATTTAACCCTAGTATACCTAGGGTTCATCGGTGATAGAAGAACCGTAGCAGAATGGGTGAGGGTAGACTACGTAGAATAAAAAAATAATAAAAAAATATTTACCATGATAAATAATATTTAAATGATGTTATAGGGGCTTGGTAACCATATATAAGGGAGTGAGGAAGATCCATCATGAGACCCGATTTCAGATGACAAAATAATTAATGGGTGGTCAAATATATTAAAATAAATGTTTATAAAATGGATATTAAGAATTTTGAAAAACCAAGTATTACTACTCCACAATGAACATTAATATATATCAATGTGTAGATACCTCAGCTATATATCCTAATTCATAGCCAATATGTTGCATCATGTAGAACATCCACTAATCATAGAATGGGGCCCCAACCATTAGGGAAATAACATGTATCTAAACTCTGTAGAGTGTTTAGTGCCTCCGAAAAAATATATCACACTGGTGATCACTTTCTATCACTGTTTCCCTCATCTATTTTTATAGGATCATAACTAGTATCCCTCAAGACCCTATGTTGAACCCACATTTCTATAATATGTTGTCCCTTTTTGAATATCCATTATAATATAGTCATCCCCTTTTCACCAAATACTAACTAATATAACCATACCAAAATTTTATCTACCACTATGAAAGACCATTATTTAGCCCTAGACACAACCTTACACAACACAAAAAATAGTCTTAATGTAGCCGCCCTAACGGTGCATCCTAGTTGTTATGAGTGGTCGCCAATCATGGCCCTTACATAAAAAAACTTGTGGAAACCCAAATGTCATGTCATGGGCTCCCCTAAATAACACATATGATATATAATAAATATTTAATATCCACCCACTCCATAGAGTACACACACTTTTCCCACAAAAAATATGAAGGCATGATGCAAGCTATGTTGTGACAAACAAGGGGTTTGGGGTTTACTATAACCAACATGTGCTAAAATACCCATAAAATTTAAAAACTACCTCAAAAAAATAAAAAAATCTCAAAAACACCATCAGAATTTTAAATTAAATAACAAAACAATTACCTATAACAAAATAATGTGGTTTTTACAATTCTACCAACCATGTTAATTTCTACAACAGAAAAAACACCTCACTACATGTCGGAAGAAAAATAAGGGAACTCATATGCATTGGATGATGCATTATTGATATATTATCTCATTTAATGATATCCAATTTCCAATATCACCCCCATATATCACCATTGGATACAAATAATTTGCTCTAACATATAAACTAGATCCATTTCCTTAAAGGTCATCTCTAAACAATGTAACTTCTTTATATAATCAACATATATGTGAATGGAAGCCCAACATGATTAAGTACAAATACACCCTGTAGGACACCCTAGAAACATAATTTATAATTAATAAAATGGGTTACCGAATAAATTAATATATAATAAAAAAATATATCCTAATGTATTTGGATATTCTCTAATATAATGTAAGCAGTGTTAAATGGAAAATGTAAATAACAATATATTAACTCCATGAATGATTGTATCGAACAAGAAAGTAGTGATTTATAGGTAATAGAATGTCCTAAAATTCATATATTTCATATCCCCAATATAATTCACATATCAAATAACGTAAAAAAGATTAATATAGTTATTCTATTCTAAATACATCCAAATATATCGATACATTTTATGATCTAATATCCATGAACTAATAAACATTAAAAAACTAAATAGATCTATTAAAGATTATTGGGGGATTATTTCCTCATCTATGTATATAAATATAAATCAATGGAGTTCAAGACACCTATGGATGTCTGTTCTAGGACATATGGGAGAGTGCCAATTCCATAGACAGTGTACCCAACACTAACATGAGAGGGAGTGTTGACTCCACTAATGGAGGGCCATAATCTAATGTATTGTGGTTCTTAAACTCCTTCTATCATATGGGGGACTAAACCATATAATGTGTGTGTTCCCAAGGTAGTACCTAAAACCCATATATAGAGGAATTCGCCTGGAATAACGTTATAGTACCTAAATCCTTTCTAAATATATATGTATCAGCCATAACTGAGGGGTGGGAATAGTATTATATAATATATAAATATTCAAATAGACATCTAAAAAAACTAATAAATGTAATCAAATACCCAAACTTTTGGATTATAGAATCCATTTTCATTTTTAATGTATCTCCCATGTAGGGAATCCCAATTTATTACGCCATATCTCTCATAGTAACCAATAATTGGCTTACCCTATATAGAATTATATATTAAAAAATATGGGTTTGATTGGATAATTATACAATCCTCAATGGTGGAAGAAACCCAAAAAACAAGTTGATCTGTAAAACCAAATTATTTAAAATACAGTTTTCTTAATATTTAAAATTTTTAGATATAGTTTTTTTTACACAACCATGATCATCAATGATTAATTATTATATATATTAGAATGAAAACCATTTTCTGTAATTAGAATTATATATAATTCTCAAAATTAATTTTTAATCCACATGGGAAATAAAATTTATCCCAAATTTTTTTTAAAAATTTTTTCTATTAAGAAATAATTGTGTCATAAATGTTTTATTTACAAATTCATTTCATCAGTTAATCTTACTGAAATATTTTTTTCAAAGGTTTAATTTTTTTAATTTTTATATAAATTAAGGATAAATAGTAATGTAATCGTCATTATAAATTGGTTATTATCTAAATATTATTTTATTAAAACAATTTGACCTACATAAATTAATTCAATTGGTGAAAATTTTTAATGGATTACATAGAAATTTTTAGATAATATATTCAGTTGATCATTTTAGGATTCATGTAATAATAATAACTTCAATTTTACGATTAAAAAGAATTTTTCTAAAAATATTTATCATTGCGATTGGCATGGTTATTTTAAAATTAATTTCATACATATAGAAATTGAATATGGAAAATTTATTTATGTATCTATAAATATATGTTTAAAATTTATTAATTTTTAAAAATTATTTTAATGTCATAATGAAATGTTATCATCAAACAACTATATCATAAAATTTAGGGTTATATTGATAAACAATGGTTAAACATTGAGATAAAAAATAAATATCTATAAAACATATATAAAAGTTACGTTTTGAATGTATTTTAATCATATTTATATTTTATTCTTATTTTAGGTTACCTTGGTTCATCATTCACTAAAATATAAGTATATTATATTTTAATTTTTTATGTATTTACATGAATTATAATCCCCTCACATATAGTAGGAGGTCCTCTCAAACTCACAATTTCATGAATTTTGAGACATATTTTTCAAATAAAAATAAATGCATAAATATAACCCCAATTTCCAACCTTGTATTATAGGGCTTATTGTATTACCTTAGTACCAAACCACGAATGATTATTGTGTAAGAAAACACCCTTTCCAATAGTTGAGGGCATTCTATTTACCTTTCTATTCTATGTAAATTTATTTACTAAACTTATCTAGGAAATATATAACCATATTTAAATTAATATTTTTTTATTTATTATAAATAAAAAAAATCAATGGTATATCCATTTTAAAAACCAATTATATCCTATGAGTAATGATAGGGGAATTCAAGTATACTTGTGGTGTACGACCTCCATAATGTGTAGTTATTCTCATTTCATGTATTCCATACATGGATGGAATACTAGTTGTTTTAAAATAAGATATATGATATTTAATTATGTTTCTATAATGATATATTATAATTTACCTTTATTTCAACCATGTCGGTGGAAAATTATATTTTTACATCTGTATGCATACATACTACTATCTCCACAAATTGATGTAATTCATTAACAATAAACCTAATATATGAATGGTAATAAAAATTTATTTAATGAATAATTATGATACTAATAACATGAATAATATTATATATGTGATGAAATAAATACAAAAGTGTAAGGATTTGAACCGTCAAATTAAAACGTGCATGGGAAATGGAATAGTTATTCTATGTATTGATTTTATTGGAGAATTATTAACAAGATGTTAATTGTAAATTATAATGTAACGATATATATTAAGATAATACTTAATATGTCTGTTTATAAAAGTATCGAATTTTTTTTCTTTCTCTGTTAAACCCCGTATATTTTCTTCTCACCTATTTATTTCTAGGGATTTAATATTTTTCTTCAATTATCATATTTATGGTTCATTTAATGATCAAGAAAAAGTTTTAATGAAATAACTCCGAATTTTTTTTCATTTGGCATTGTGCTTCTTCTTCAATGACTTTGTTATAAAAAATATACAGAAATGATTTACACATTATAAAAAAATTAATGGTTATCTTCACTATATTTAACATTCATTACAATTTATTAAAGCGAATTTTGAAAAAATATTATTGATGAATCTAATTTGATATTTTTTTTTAAATGAATTTTCTCCATTAATGTATAATGAATGAATGGATTATCCCACTATCAAAAAGATTATTTTAATTTAATATTTCATTACAATATTCCATATTTTTTTGAAGAGAATATTTTCCTAAATATTCATGTGATTTATATATAAAACATTTTCGAATGAAAATGATAATACTATAATATTTTAAAATAAATTATCGAATATTAAATTAATTAAATTATTAATTATTTCAATACACATTGATAATAGTTTCACAGGGAACATTGTCTTATGATTCCTTCTAAATTATTTTTGTGAATGTTTTTTTTATGTGATGATTTGATTTTGGTATTATGAAAAAAAATTCAATACAATGGGATACATTTGAAATAAATAAATGATAAATGACTTTATAATATTTTGGAATAGATATATATGGTTTTCAATATGTGGTAGGTTGGATCATAATTATATTTTCAATTCATTTATTGGGAAATTATGTATATATCAAGATATAATTTTAATGAGTTTAGGGAGTTATCCCAATTTATTAAATAAAATATAATGGGGAATAAAACAATTACTTGAATGGAAAGATGATGGGGTGTAAACACCATAATTTATGATACTTTTTCCACATTTTGATTATGGTCTTAGTAGTGAGACTTAACAAATAATTTGATTTTCCATTATTATCAAATGATAATTTTTTATGATTATGAAATTTTATCATGGATAAGTATTTATTAATGATGATTCCTCTCCCATTAGACATGTGTATTTTGAAATACTAAATCATTATGTTGTAGATCCTGATTTATGATTTATAAATATTTAGGTATGAGAATTATTTTATTATGTTGATTCTCCCTTTCCATTATGAATATCTTATTCTTTTGTATGATTTTTGATTTATATCTCCAATATTAACCATTATTGACTGTCTAATCCCAACTATCACTATGATTACATTTCCCTAGATTATGGATAAATATTTTATGTATAATATTTCAAAGAATGCTACTCTACAAATGTACATTTTCAGAGATGTTAAAAAAATTAAGGAATTATGTTTATTATTTATCTAGACTACAAAGTCACTAATCCTTTATGACCATAGAGTGGGAATTATTATATTATAAATTATTTTTTTATATAAACAATTGAAAAATGTATGTATATTTTTCCTAGATAGGTAAAGTTAGTATCAAAGAATGGGTTAGTTATTTTTATACATTAGGTTAAGAGAAATATAGGGATTTAAATTCAGATATCCTATAATGATCTAAAAGTGGTATATTTCTAATGTAAAGCTATAAAATGTTGAAAAGTAAGATACATAATTTAGGAAATCTAATAAACTATTTTCATGATTATATGATTCTGTAATATTATTTTTATTTCTTGATAAAGGCAACAACTTTTTAGTTAATTACTTTAAATGGGAGTAATAATTTTAACAATTAATATAGGGGAAAACATATGGATTTAAATCAATAGAAGCCAAATGAAATCGAAGCTATTATGTGATTTATTGGGACTATACATACACAAATGTCTCATTCTATGAATCATTATGAAATTATAATTGACCATGATTTTAAGTAACCCGTAATAGATTAATTCATGGGGAATCATACAGATTATTTCACTGGGTCCTCTAATCCAATAGTTTTAGAGAAATGGAAAAGTACTACAAAAAATATATTTTCCATTCTCTAATTCTCAATTTATTAAAAATTTATCCCGGATTTATATAATTATCAAGAAGATGGAGATCAATGGTGGAATCTAATTTACAATATAAGTCAATAGGAAACAATTGAATCTTGGACATAATATGAGCATTATAAGGTTTTTAATTTTAGTACATTCCCTAGGCACAAATAATGAAAATGAAAATGAAAATATTTGTTTTAAAGAATAATGATAAAAAATCATTTGAAACCTATGGGGAAATATCTAAAATAATTTCAAGCTACACATCTGGATATATCCTCAAACCTAAAATAAAAAATTATTTATTTGTTAGTGGATTGAAATAATGGTTATAAATGTTATTTTCCATTAGTGACATATGTATCTATGAATATAACAATTAATTATCCCTATTGGTTTAAATTTATATTTGAGATTAATATCTTTTCTTTGTAATCTTATGAATGAAAAAAAGGGTTTTTAATGAAATTATAATTATAATGCCCCTAAATGAACGAAAATTACCATTGTTTTATAAAAAAATTTGGAATTATTCAAGGGTATATTTTCTCTAAGGGAGTGGTAAATGACTCAAGAAATGGAGGACATCGAGGAAGGGAATTTATATGATTTTTAAAGAATAAATCAAGTGAAAATAATTGGGGGGAGATCAAAAAAATTCACCACCCACACACTAAAGAAAAATCTATATTAATTATTAGTAATTATTCAGAATATTTCATGTATCTATTTGTAAATCAATTAAATATGTGTCAAAAACCACATAATGCAATAAATAAATAGAAAACTCACAAGATCATAACTGTACAACTACATTAAGGGATTGATGTGGTGAATGGTAATATTATCATCCAATCTAGAAAATTAAATATAATATTTAATTGTGGTTATACACACTCATTAATAACATCAAAATTTTATATGGGTATCACATCACTACATCAATGGTTATATATTTAATTATCATGAAAATTCATAAGATAATGATGATCACATCTCAATTAAATCAGTTATTTATTAGATAAATTCATTGGAATTTTCTTCCTAGATATCCTATAATTCTCCCTCTTGTTAAATTTATTATTATTATGGTCATGTATTAGCATTCAAAATATACATACCCTATCAACTACCATGTAATGGAAGTCACATATCATATTCAAAATAAACCAATAATTGATTACCAATGTGAGAATGAATATGACCAAAAAATTTATAATAATTGAAGTATATTGGCCTCAATATCATTACAATAGGTTTATCTATCATAAATTATAATGGATAAATTAAAAAATTTGGATATTAGAATTGTGTGTTGATATTATGATCTATTTCCCAAATATTTTCATAGTCTTCCTCTAAATCATGAATTTGAGTTTTCAATAGAACGCGCAGGTGGTTATACAACAATTTAAAATACACATTTTACAGTGTCCCTAATAATTTTTATTGAATTAAAGGAGAGAATCCATGAAAAAATTAATATGTGATTCATTTAAACCTGTCCATCACCATGTGGTGCACATATGTTAATTTAGAAAAAAGATATGTCATTTCTAATGTGAATCAATAATTTGGAACATTAAAATATTACTGTCATTATCATATGTCCTATAACCTTATTGATTTTTTTGAACAAATTAGATGAGAAAAATAATTTTAAATTACATTCTTCTCATCTAGATAACTTCAATTAAATGTCTTAATGATGTACATATCCAAGAAACCCTTTATACGAGGTATAGAAAATATGAATTTTTAGTGATTCAAGTTGGAAAAAATAATTCCATTATTATGTTGAAGGATATAAATAATTAATCCTTTATATATAACCATGTCCATTTTGTTTTTTACTTTATAGATAAAATTATTATATATTATGAGAGAAAAGAATGTCATGAATATTGGTTAGGGATTTTGTTGGAGACCTGATAAATTAGTTGTTCAATGAAAATTTAAAAAAATATTAATTTAGGATAAATAATTTAGCAATTATTATCTATATAATAGTATGTTATGGAATATTGGTTGATCCATCAATGATAAAAGTTAAAAAATATTGGCCTAGACCAACATTGGTTAATAAAAAATATATTTTTCTCCTGTTGTATATATATTATCGACACGTTCTGATAATTTTCTCATATCAATCAAATACCCTAAATATGTTGACCTGGATGGGTGCCATATTCCTTGATACTAATGAAAAAAATGATGAATTCAATTAAATAATGAAAAAATAGACAGTTATCTTGTTATTAGACTAACCTATAATAGTGAATGGCTTCTGGTCTATAAGGATGAATTAATTAGGTGAACGTGATCTTTTCTTATATTGAATAACATGGTTAAATATTATTACACATTATAATAAAAGTTTAATGAGAATAATTAAACAAATCATGATTTAAAAGAGGATATAAAATTATCTCATTTATGATATGGAGGAATTATCTAAAGAAGGAAATGTGTCACATTTATGGATTATAAATTTTTTCATTGTTTAATCATGCTATATGTGTTTAATAATCATTTAAATTGATTGAAATAACTAATTAATGATTATGGAAACTCAATACTTAAACATCCTATATAAGTGACAAGGAGTTTATTTTCTTGTTTTATAAAGAAAATACCGATTTTTTTTATAAATACTAAAAGTGATCCAATACATAAGTATTTAATGTTTATGAAAATTGAAATCTTAAGGAAATTATACAAAACTATATTTATTAGATGAATGATCAATCATAAATTTATAAGATGAATTATGTTGCACAAAATAAGGATCTGGGAATTCAAAAGAATGTACGGATTTTTCTATAGTACAATAATTACCATAATGGAATGATTAGATTTAACAATAGGGTATGTGTCTCATCAAAACCAAAATTGAAAAACTGATTGATGGATAATGCTCATGTTTCATCTTTATTAATTCAACCTAGATGTACAATGATGTATATATATCTAAATGATAAATTTTTATGGGACAAAATGATGTGAGATATTACAATTCTGGTATCTTGATTATTGGTAACCTAATAAGATAATGTTATAAGACATAAGTCTAAGTGGATATTATAACTACTACACAAACCTTTGTAAAATCATAAAAATCCAAATATGATTATTTTTAGTACTCCCCAACACATCTAATTGGATATTTTTAATTGGCTTGCAGCCCATTACAATACAAAATCAACATATTTTTTTCTATCATTGAATATTTCCCATTTGGTCAGCTTTCAAGGTTATATGTTAAAGAAGAGGAATGTTTGCACATAGAATCACTCTCAGTCAGAATTGATGAAGATATATTGGCTTCCTTGATGTTCTAGAAAATTTTTCAGCATGAATGGAATATATTGTTCAGATTTAGAAATACATACCATACTTTAAATGATGGTTATTCTATGAGTACTAGAAGATATATTGAATCATTTCATTTTGGATTTCCAATTAGATTGGGATTAGAAACGTCCTCCATATGAATTTGATTACAATCATAAATTACACTCAAAAATTAATACTTATCCTAAAAAATTACAATAGGGAATGATGTGTAAGACCACTTCATGTTGGGATGATGTTGGGGAAAAATATTGGGATCTAACATAACTACAGAAATCATATAGAAAGATAGATTCATTTATGAACACATCATGGTAACATATATTGACAAAAATTATACTATAAATATTAGTTTAGATCTATAGTTTGAAGTTAGATATAAGTTATTCCATTACATATCTATATAAAATAAGTTTATGTTATTTGGAATTAACACAATGTTATGGACTATATATATATTTTCCTAAAAAGTATTAATTTCAATGTGATGGTATCTTATATCATTAAAATGCCTCTTGACACCTCCCATGTTGAGGACATGTTCCATGAATATCAGTTGTGTTAGAACATAATACATTTTACACAATTACTAAAATCATAGTTCATACCATTAGAGTATTGTCATTATTATAGACATAAAATTCTATTTTTTGGATTACATAGAAAATGTGGTGTTTAATATGACCACTCACGTTGTTATGGTTCTCTAGAGGATTCAAAAATTCATGTAAGAAACATGAAATCCAAATTTTTTGAAGATGTATTGTTTCCTTTCTTTTTAATAGATTAATAGATGTTTTCTGTTTAAATTATTCTAAACAAGTGGATAACGTAACACCCAAAGATATTATAAAAAAACATTCAACAGAAAATAATTTCATTCAATAATCTACAAAATGTGAGACCCAAAGTATTAATTAATAGTTTTTATTAATCATAAAATCGGACAAATTATATGGTATATAAATTCAATGTAGTTTTTAAATTAATTTTTAATTCACTTAGAATATACTTTTGATCAAAAAGAACAACATTCAAAAAAATATTACATGGCTTCGATTGTATATTTCTTATTTTATAACTAATTCATGGAATTAATAACATGAATATCTATTTTTACACATGTTTAATATTAATTAACATTTTATAAATTGGTATTAAAATAATAAAAGACAATAAAATTTATAAGTAGAGATTTTTTAACATCTTTTATGCATATAATGGGTTTTTATATTTATAAAATAAATTAATAATATTTTTGAATTATTTGAGTGGAATGTTTTGTAATGTATTCAATATAACAAATTTTCATTCATTTATTGATTTCTAATACTAATTAAAAATGAATAAATTCAATGTTATGCTTAAATATTCATTTCATAAA
Organism: Viscum album; assembly: GCA_963277665.1. Lineage (NCBI taxonomy): Eukaryota > Viridiplantae > Streptophyta > Magnoliopsida > Santalales > Viscaceae > Viscum > Viscum album. The sequence continues at coordinate 2,063,506,876 of OY728121.1, forward strand.
AATTGTTTTTATTCTGTTTTCCAAGATTATCTAAAATTGAATTTAAAAAATCTTAACAAACATGAACATATTGGTTCGAATATCTCTGGTCCATTACATTGTCAAAATTTAGTGTTTGAGGTGTTATGCGGAGTCACAATGAATCATTTCAAGAGTTTACTAGAAATATTATTTTTGAATGACAGTTCATGCATCAATAGGTCAGGAGTCTGTAGGTTGGGATTCGATAGGTCAGGCATCGGTATGTTGGAAATCTGTTGGTCAGGCATCGATAGGTGAGGTTTCATTATGTCCTGATTTTGTAGTTCGGTTGTCGGTAGGTCCAACATCAGTAGATCGGGATTCGGTAGTTCATATGTCGGTAAGACGGGTGTTGGTAGTTCCAGTGTGTGTGAGTGGCATCAATGAGTGGTGTTAATGAGTGGCATCAGTGAGTCGTGAAAGTAAGTGGTGATGGTAGGTGGCGTCAATGAGTGGTGTTTGTTGGTGGAGTTTGTGGGTCACATCGGTGACTTGTTCAATAGTGATTCACATGATGGGGACTGATCCATCAGTTCCTCACATCAGTGTCTCACCCAATAGTGAGTCATTTCTAGATTTTCTTAATTAATCCAGCTTCACCCCTCATATGTTTTAATTGGGAAAAAATTGATTATAAACCTTTTTTTCCATTTCTAAAGAAGTTTTAAAGGATATAAATTATATCTTTTATATCTTAATGCACCAGAGACGTGAAAATAGTCAAACCGCATAATCATGATCATGATCTAACATTTATGTCCTTTGAATCAGTCACCCATTCATTGATATACGATCTAGATCGTCTAAGGTGATATGATCTATTTTCCTTGTGTTTCCATTTTATATTTCTGTGCCCAAAGGCTTTCTTCCCCTTGGATTCATGTGTTGTGTTGTGTCCTTTGGATTTATTTTTCTTCGGAGTCTCATACTGCCAGCTCAGCCATCTATTCTTGCATAGGGAGGAGTTGCTGATAGTTTTTTCTCTGAGGTAGGGATCCCTTAGTATTTACATATTTTTGTATCCTATAGGTTGGGTATGAAAATGTCCATTTATGATTATAGTCAAATCCCAACAATTAATTATGGGTTTTTATGATAATATATCCATTTATAAAGATAATCAGACTTGTTATGATAAATGGTTCTATTAAATTGGTTTTAAATGAGCAGTGAGGAGGAAGATGAAGATGATAATTTTTTTTAATGTTATCTTTGATCCATATTGAGAGTTCTATACATTCTTAAAAATCAGGGATTTTGGAGATCTTTTCATGTGCATGGATGATGCTTAGCACTTGTTATGGATCCCCAATTGAAGTATGGAATTATGAAAATGATTAACCATGTATACTCAGTGAAATAAATATATTCTCCAATATAAATGATCTTTTTTGTTTACCCTTGATTTATCAAAGTGGATGTAAAGAACAAGTGTATTTTAAATCGGAATACAAAATTCCTTTTTTGGTTTGGTTGTGTGATGTGTGTGGATCTTTTTTGTCATGGGCTTTTTATGGGTTTGGTTGTGCTGCTATAGAGAGAATAGTTGTTTTTTATGGTTTATGGGTGTAATTTAATCCCATATTTAGATATTGATTGATTTTGGAATGGATGAGTAATGGTTTGGTAGCATTGTTTTAGATTCGGGTTTTTCTATTTTTATGTTACTAGGAATGGTGTTGTTTTGTAGTGGGGCAACCGATTAGGGTTTTAATGAGGAGTTTTTTGTGGTTTAGCTTTAATTTTGGTGTTTTATTTTTGAGAGAAAAGAAATGGATGCATTACATTGAAGAATGACAATGGAAGATGTTGTCTTAGGTATTACATAGTGAGGATGTGTGAAGTAGGGTGTTATATCATAGTTTTCTTCCTTTGTTCGTCTTGGTAGGGAGGTTGTTCATGTGTTTTGGTTTTTTGTTTCCCGATTTTGGATGGAATAACGGGTAAATTATTAACAATGATAAGATTATTTGGTGTTATGGGTATTTATTTTATCAACTTTTGAAGAGATCTTTGTTCGTTATGATACTTTCATTTAACGGTGGAATCAAATGTTCAAGTGTTTTATGGTGGATTTTTTTGGGAACCCATACAATTAGTTGACTATTTGCTACCTATAAATACATAATTGTACTTTCTTTATAATATATATTCACCCCACCCACGTTTAACACAACATGATGAAGACCCCAATTTTTACAAGGGAGGGTGTTTTTTCTCTACATCCCTGTGGGAGGATATATTGATAGTTTTTGGATCTTCTATGTTCCCTCTTCTAAACATTGATATACCAGGACTCTTCGAGTAGGTTGTGGTGTGTTAATGAGGGCTAGGTGACTTGGGATGATGTCTCCCTTCCCAGGTGTCTTTTGGATGAGATATGTTGTATTTTCCTAGTTGTCTTTATGAAGAGGTTGTGGTTTTGGGCCCTAGGTGTTTTCGGTCGGGATGTGATATGTAGACTAGGTGTTTTTGGATAGGTTGTGAAAGTGGGTCTTGTGGAAGAGAATGGTATAATTATAATATTCCCTTTAGGGTTGAGTAATTACCTATTGGGAAGGGGGTGCGGGGTACCCAAATATTAATGTGATTGTTATATTATCTTACTTGACATGCAATCATTGGTGAGTGTACATTGGTGAGGCTGGGGTGGCTTGTATTCCTTGAAAGCTAATGTTGGTCTCTACTATATTCTATTGGGTCCTTAGTATACTTCTCCCAGTTACGCATGGAATAATTTGGATTTTTCTTATTAGAATACTTGTATTCCCACCCTATTTATATAAAATTATTATCAGATTTTCTTGAGGAAATTGCATACCGTGGTAAACCCTAATAGTTTAGACATTCGGAAAATTTTTGTTACATGGCTTAGCTTTCATCTTTTGGTATTTAATCTGAATATGTTCATTGAATTACTAGATTTTCATTGTTTAACATTCATGTGGGATGGATTTTGGCTTATATTATATATATCTGATGGAGTTTTTTTAGGATGATATATATGACATCCTGGTCTTGGTTACTATAAAAAGGTTAATGCCTCCCATTTTGTGATATATTTATAACCTTGGGGTTGGTTCCCACACAGAGGTCTACTAGAGGTGGAAAGCTACATTCATTATCTCTCTTACATTATTTCCCGCTTAAGAGGGACACCTATTTAGGGAAGGGGTCATGGAGGAATGGTATCCAACGTATTTTTGAGAGATAGAATGATGTTTGGATTTAAGGACATTGAGGATAGAATTGGATAGTAGGAAAATAGTGATAGGTTACCTCAGTGTATGACATAGGTTAGGGTATACCAGCTTGGAAATGTAATTTTAAGGGCACCATGATCTAATGTAAGAACTCTACATTTACCAAAGGACCAAATAAAGAAAAATTATTAGTAGTTGATAGACTCTAGGAGTGATACAAGCATCATTATGACTTTTGTTTTTTATTGAATTGGGAGTTTCTTTGAGTTTAAATAAATAATGAGTTAAAATGAATTTAAAAAAACAATACTACTGAGGGATAGGAGCTCCATGTCTATCGTTCATCTAGGGGACCTGGTCATCTTCCAAAATTGGCCCCGGAAGTGGATGTTATGTAGGTGAGTCCATGATCATCGATATACGACTGATCTAGATGAAGAGGACAACTATTGGTAGAAAAAATAATTATATTTCTAGGGGAAGTCCTTGGAAAATTATGGTATAAGTGTCTCAAACATACATATAAAGAGTTGGATTGAGGAGCAACAGATCACCTTCACCGTAATCCAGGCTCTGATAAATTATTAGGTTCCATTGGTGGTTAGTCATATGTGGCGAGATGTGTGTTAGTGGTGGACTATGTGACAAGGGGAGTGAAAGGAGTTTGATGTTCTGTAAGTTGATTTTGAGGAGAAATTTTGGGAAGAATTCAATTCTTTGACCATGAAGGCTGAGAAAAAACATTAGATACTCTCCCTCTAGTTGGGGAGTTTGTGTCACGACCCGTCCTCGGGGCTCATGTCGTGACTACCCCATTCCCACCTTCCATAGGCCTGTGGTTGGCGACAAGCACCAATTGCGTAAATCCCGATAAAAAGAGAAGGCATTGCCTTTATGAATTGCAAACATACACACAACCAGAGTACAAGCGGAAGAAAAAACTAAGTAAAGAAATAAGACAAGTGTGCTGAAAGTAAGAAGGGCGACAGAAATACAAGCCCAACAGTAAAGTACAAGGAAATGACAAAATAACAAGAAGGTGTCAAGCTTCTCCTGGATCGTCTTCCTGAGTTCCTACCTGAAGGGTTTGTACAGATTCCCACCTTAGCTCTCAACGTCCGTCTGTCACCTCTGGGTACCGTCTCATCATGAAGTCCACCTCTGGGTACTGTCTCTTCGTGAAGTCCTCCTCCGGGTACCATCTCGTCGTGAAGTCTAGCTCCGGGTACCGTCCAGTTCTACAAGCCTCAACCACGATCAGTGTTGTCCATTGTCTGCATCTAACCCAAAAAGGTGCGGTCATAGCCCGTGCAGGGGTGAGTATAAAAATACTCAGTAGGCACCCCAAGACCCTCAAGGTCTCACTAAATCCAACAATGATAAACCAAAAAGAAAAATACGAACAGATAACCTTTACATATGTATATGCCCATACATATACCTAAGTTATCATGTAACCCATCTCAATCATGAGGCAAACACAAAGGTAATTGACTCTGCTCAAACCATGATTTTTATTCACAGTGACAAAAAACACGGCTGCTGGAGAACTCCTCCTCTGTCGAGTACAGTAGTCCTATCACGACTCCGAGGTGTCAATCACTAACCTTAGACTGCTTAGGTACTCCTCCTGTTGAGTACTGCGGGTCTGCCACCTCGCAAAGTAGTGCTCCTCCGCCATGGGTCTGCCACCTCACATAGTAGTGCTCCATCTCATAGCCAATAGAGGTACTCCTCCTGTCGAGTACCGTAGGTCTTACACCTCACAAATTAGTGCTCCTCCACTATGGGTCTAGCACCTCACTATGTACTACTCCCCATCGGGCTATGCTAGTCACCCCGAATCAAATCGGACAAGCAGTCATCAGGTCTCAGACAGCTACAAGGTCATAGTACATAGTGAGGTCGCCTCTAGGAGGATCTGCCCCATGAGCCACTAGTTAATAATCCAAGAATCCCAAAGTCCCATGAAAAAGTATCAGAAAAGACCACCTCATCATAGGGTTCTTAAGGAAATAGACGGCACATCAGTCTGACGCCCAGTTCGTGAGTTATTAGCCTCTTTGTTCCGGGGACCCGGTTAGTTTCGTATACGAACCAACCTGGCCATATCGTAAATATACCCTGTACCCCCATGGGGAATATAGAAAGGGACAGCTATGCTCCAAGAGTACCTGCGCCGCTAACTGTTTGTCAAACGGACGTCCGGTGAGAAAGATATGGTCGAAGAAGGTAATGTGTCAGTAATGAGCCCAGGTTTGGTCCGACCTGGTCAGACCAACTCAGCCTAACCCAAACTGGGCTGACTTGGTTTGGGTCGACCCGGTCAGACTCGTTTGGTCTGACCCAGCCCATTGGGTGTGTCACCCCACTATGTTTTGACCCAGTCCACTGGGCCCAGCCCAGTGCACCGCGAGGGCGGTTCGGCCTCATAGTCGCCATGTAGGCGGCTCAGTAATTCAGCCCGGGAGACCGGGCTGGTTCAAACAGTGACACTGTGGGGGCGTCACGGGCCGGTTCAGCAGGCCGGTGACCGGGAGGCTAGCGGGCGGACCGTGCGGGGCGCGGGCGCGCCGGCTACGCTCCGGCTGGATTCGGGTGCACCCGGCATGGCACGGGTGTGCTAAGCAGGGTGTCGAAGGCCGGGTAGCGCGTGGGGAAGCGCTGAGTATCACGACAGGGTGTTGCGGGGGCGCAAGGGTGCATCGGGTAGGCCACCGGCAGGGGCGCGGAGTAGGACGCCGGCAAGGGAGTTGGGTGCCGGGGGGGCACTGCGCTGTGCCGGAAGGGCACCGGGTGCGCCGACAGGACGCCGGGGGTGCGCCGGCACGACTTCATGGGTGCGTCGGCTGGGCGTCGCGGGTGCGCCGGCAACGCACAGGCAGGGGCACCGCGAGTGTGTCGGCAGCTCACCGGTAGGGGCGCGGGGCACCGGCTACGTGCCAGGGCATCACGGGGGCGGCGTAGTTCACTGAGGTCACGGGTAGCACGACATTTGTTTACCACCTTAGTCGTCGTCGCCTAATTTCCATGTCGTCATGCAGTCATCACAAAAAGAACAAAAAAGGGGTCGGGCCTTGTTGGTTTGGCCCGAACCCTCCGTGTTTTAGGTGGTAGAAATAGGTTCTCGCATTTATGAAGCACAACAACCACATTTATTTGTTTTCAAATAAATGAATAACATGGTAAAGGTTCATACTTAAAATAAAAATAAAACCCCTACCTCTTGCTCGTCGCTCATTGGCGGAGTCACGAAAGGAAGAAGATGAAGTCTGTCGTTCATCGCGTCTTCCACACGTCCCCAATTCTGAGCTGCATCGGTTCACTGACGATGTTGCGAAGGATAGGTTTCTATGGAAGGATGCTCCAAGATGAATCGTGTGGTAGATCAACGTTGGCGTTCTTCATGTTCTTCATTGGAGAGAATATGATTTTCCCAAGTGTTGGGCGTCGCAATACTTTACCACCGCTTCGTCTCTTGGAGAAGCGGTCCCAAAAACTTCTCCCAAGCTCCCTATATATAGGAGAGGGGGAGAGGTATGTAACCATCATGGAATTTATGAAGGTTCGTTTATTTGGAACCTTCCTAAATTCCAACGATGTGGTTACTTAATTTAAAATGCGGGTCTGGTGATTTAAATTTTGTTGTCACAATTTAAGAGGTGTGTTGGCATTACTTAAGAGTGGAGGATGCCAAGAAGTTTCCCCCACATAGCCTGCGTTAAAACATATGTCACGAATCAATTTTATTTTGACACATAAACTTAATTAACAATAATTTATTTCACATCGACACATAAAATAAAATCACAGCAATTAATTTTTACATCGACCCATAAAATTAACTGAAAACAATTAATTTTACGTTAACTCATAAAATTAATTGAGAGCAATTAATTTTACGTCGACACGTAAAATTAACTAACAACAATTAATTTTACGTCGACCCATAAAATTAATTCAGTTCAATTAATTTTACGTCAACATATAAAATTAATTGATTGGGGGGTTTGATAGGTTTCCTCTCCCTCCACATAAAATTTGAGGTTATGGTGTGGAGGTTCCACCACCAACTCCCAAGTAGAGCTTCTAACCACTTTATCTGCACTGCATGTGTTTAACAAAATAAAATAAATTATTAACTTATTTTATTTTATTAACCCACTTCAAACCCCAAAAACTAACTTTCATACCCGATCATCCGTCGTTGAGGTGAATGTATTCTTTAGAGAATATTGGCAATGCGAGTTCAACGGTGCCCTCAGAATTCGCTTCCGAGCACCGGTTCAAAAGTTATAAAATGCCGCTCGTACATTTACTGAACATACCTGAAAAAAAGTTTGGAAAATTATTATCAGTCACCCTCGACCCACATCAGTCAAGGTTAGGCTCTACCTTGGGGAAACACGCCCCATCGAACTCAACGGTACTCTTGGATTTTCAATTCGAGTTACCGTTTAAATGTTATTCATTTTACAATAAAATAATTGTCACTTAATTATTTTATTTACAGCCATAAACTAAATTTCCCAGGTGGCTCACACCAGCAAAAGTTAGTATCTACATAAAGAAAGAATACCCTCAAGAGTTCAGTAGTGGTCTCAAATTTTTAATCCGAGTTTCCTTTTGTGGGTTATAAGCATTTGAAAAATAAAATAACTTTATTTAATTATTTTATTTACGGTTATACCATTTTTGGGTTTTCTCACAGTAGGCCTGCGTTGACTAATCTTAAGTCACGCCTATGGTAAACCCACCATCCTGAGCACAATGGAGTCCTCAGATTTCTTATCCAAATTACTGTTTAAGAGTTATTCCACTTTTTCAGGAAAACTGCTTATCCCCGTTAATTTAAGTTTAGAAAAACATCATAAAATTATTCCGGGCACACTTGGACTCAGAATCAGGTGCCTTCAAAAACTGTGCACTTGTAAAAATACAAATAATATATGAAAAAAATTTCCTTGAAATTTAAGGGACTTTACATTACACCCACCTCAGGGCTTTACGTCCCCGTAAAGCTACAACAAAAACTAGGGAATCTAAAGGAGGTACCGAGTACGCATTTGGGCCTCTTTCTCCTATGTGCCCTCTTAGAGGTTCTTGTGATTCCAACGAACACACACTAGATGAACCGACCGTCAACGAAGGACCCGATCCTGTAGATCCTTGATCTCCACCAGAAACTCTGGGAATATCGTCTCGTCGTCGATGTCCAGCTCCCCGTGATTGATGACGTGGGTCGGGTCATGCATGTACCACCTCAGCTGAGATATGTGGAAAGACATCATGCACCCGGTGCTACTGAGGTGGAAGGGCCAGATGAAGCGCGAAGATAACTTTCCTCCCCAGAGAAATCTACGTAGTTGACGTCGTGGTGAGACCCGTAAGAAAACATGGTCGCCATCCTCGAACAACAGAGGTCTCCGTATCCTATTAGCAAAGGACTTCTGTCTACACTGTGCAGTCTTCATCCTCTCATTGGTGATCTGCACATCCTCCATCGTAGTCTACACCATCTCTGGTCTTACAAGAGCTGCTTATATTTCCCCTTTTCTGAAAAAAGGGAAATCATGTCTCATCCTCTGGATGAACCACATTCCTTTCCTAATAAATTCAATCATGACATTGAACTGTACATTTCATGTCTTGGATGACATCGAAAGGACTTAAAGATAATACCAAGAGATCAAACCATCACTCTCACCTCTAAGGATTGTGTCACATTGTCGGCATCAGTTTGTGGTCACTGGGTCTCCTCCAGTAGAAATTTTGAATGTGAGGGTCAAGTCAACAGTTTTAACCAGAACCTCTCAGTATCAACCACACAAAAGGGATGGAACGAAAACGTCACAAGGAAAAGTGTATTTTGTTACTCCATCTCAAGTAAAAAGACACACAACAACCACAAACAACAACATCATGGAAACTAGAAGCACCAAGAACAGAGGCCTCATTTCCTGGAACTTGTCCCGCTCCTATACCCCTACTTCCGGAGCACCTTAGTTGTATGCTTCAACTGCCTGATGTTGTGCTCTTCCATGTCCACATGTTCCCTGTACTCTGGGTGGACCTCCTGGTGGTGGTGGTGGCAACACCTCGAAGAGTCGTCCACCTCCAGCTGCACGGCCAGCTCCCCTGCCTCAGTCTCCATCTCCTTGCAGTCTACCTCGATCAAACCTCAGCCTCTGCCTGGGAGGTCCTTCATCTATCTGCTGATCATCCGAGTTGTGGGTCAGACATTCACGAGCCATGTGACACTGTCCGCCACACGTGTAACACAGCATAGTCGGTCTGTCTATATCACTCCCCTTGGTGCCTCGCACTACTGACCATGAGTCTTGCGGCCGACCACCTGTAGGTCTGACCCTCTTGGACCTCTGCGTCATCTGTCTAATGCCAGCTGTAGAAGACTCTGTTGCATACTAGCTTTTAGTGGATCATGCTACTAAACACTACTCAGTAAGGAAACAATCCACTATGAGGGCTCACTCCAATACCCCAGTCTGCGTCGGGATGCTATGAGAAACAACTGAATCTCTATTCTCTTTCCTGAGCCCATGCTCGAAGGTCCGGGCCGTGAAGAACAGGTCTCATACCATATCAGTGGAGTAGCGTGAGAGGTCGGTGAACCATTCTGAATACTGCGACACTATCATGCTTCCCTACTGAAGATACAGTAGCTCCTGTATACGCACCACTCGAAGGGTGGCTACTAGAAACATTGCACGGAACAAGCTCTCGAAGTCTTCCCATAGAAGTGTCTCCTCATCTTGCATCTAGAGAATCATGCTCCACCATCTTCCTGCTGCTGCATGAAGGAGGCTGGAATCAAGGATCACCATAATGTCTAATAGTGTCCATACTAGCCTGAAGACTCTCACCATAGCCTCCAGCCAATCCCCAGCCGCCTGTGGGTCCGCCTCTCCCGGGAACCTTGGTGGCCTCTGGCACTGGAACTCATGCAGCGTGCTCAAGAGGCGTGTATCGCCGGCTTCTGGGGCTAGTGGAATTGGTGGACCAACAGATGGTAGTACTACTGGTGCCTCTGATGGTGCCTCAACTAGAAGAGGCCCATCTACTGAGGCCTCGTCGCTCAGCAGGCTTTCAGTACATAAAACTCTCTGGGCTCCAATTGGTCGTCCTAATGGAGGCAACCTAAAAGAAACAGATGTGAAATGGTCAAAAGACTATACCTGTTGAGCTAACCTGATTTGAGCAGATTTAAAGGAAAACTTTTGAAAAAAACACGTTCCAATTTGATGTAGAACTGATTTCCTCTAATACCAATTTGTCAAGACCCATCCACGGGGCCCAAGCCTTGACTACCCCAAGCCCTCCTTCCATAGGCCAGGGGCTGGCGACTAGCACCAATGGAATAAATCCCAATAAAAAGGGAAGGCATTGCCTTTATGAAATGCAAACAAACACACAACCAGAGTACAAGCGGAAGAAAACACTAGATAAAGCAGTAAGACAAGAGTGATGAAAGTAAGAAGGTGGCTTGAAATACAAGCACAACAGTAAAGTACAAAGAAAAGACAAAATCGCAGGAAGGTGTCAAGCTGCTCTTGGATCATCCTCTGGAGTTCCTACCTGAAGGGTAGGTATAGAAGGCCACCTCAGCTCTCAAAATCCTTCTGTCACATCCGAGTACTGTCTCGTCATGAAGTCCACCTCCGGGTACTGTCTCGTCGTGAATTCCACCTTGGGGTACTGTTTCGACGTGATTTCAACCTCCGGGTACCGTCCAGTTCTATAAGCCTCATCTACGATCAGTGATTTCCATCATCTACATCCAACACAACAAGGTGCGGGCATAACCCGTGCAGGGGTGAGTATAACGATACTCAGAAGGGACCCCGAGACCCTCAAGGTCTCACTAAATCCAACAAGGATAAACCACAAATAAATATCTCAACAGATATCCTTTACATAGGTATATGCCCATACATATACCTAAGTTATCATGTAACCCATCTCAGTCATGATGAAAACACAAAGGTCATTGACTCAACACAAACCAGGATTTTTATTCACAATGAAGAAAAACACGGGTGCTGGAGAAATCATCCGTTGTCGAGTGCAGTAGTCCTGTCATGACTTTGAGGTGTCACTCACTAACCTTAGACTGCTGAGGTACTCCTCTGGTCGCGTACCTCTAGTCTACCACCTCACAAAGTAGTCCTCCTCTGCCATGGGTCTGCCACCTCACATAGTAGTGCTCCCCCTCATAGCCTATAGAGATACTCCTCCTGTCGAGTACCATAGGTCTGCCACCTCACAAAGTAGTGCTACTCCTCCATGGGACTTCCACCTCACAATCTAGTGCTCCCCACTGGGCTATTAAAGTCACTCTGAATCAAATCAGACATTCATTCATCAGGTCTCACCCAGATACAAGGTCACCGTACTCCGTATTCTTGCCTCCTAGAGGATCCGCTCCATGATCCACTGGTCAATACTCCAAGTATCACAAAGTCCCATGATAAAGTATCACAAATGACTGCCTCGTCACAGAGGTCTTAACGCAACAGATGGTGCGTCAATCAGATGCCTGGTTCGTGAGTTTTTAGCCTCTTTGTTCCGGGGGCCCGGTTGGTTTCGTTTATGAACCAAACCGGCCATATCTCAACTATACCCCAAACTCCCATGGGGAATACTCAAAGGGACGGTTATGCTCCAAGAGTACTGACGCCACTGAAGGTTCGTCAAGTGGACGGCTGGTGCCAAAGATATAGCTCAAGAAGGTAATGGGCCAGTAATGAGCCTGGGTGAGGTCCGACCCGGTCAGACCAACTCAGCCTGACCCAAACTGGGCCGACCTTGTCTAGGTCGACCCTGTCAGACTCGCTGGGTCTGACCAGGCCCATTAGGTGAGTCAGCCCGCTATGTTTTGACCCAGTCCACTGGGCCTATCCTAGCGGACCATGAGGGATGTTCAACACGATTGTCACAACGTAGGTGGCTAGGTAACTCATCCTGGGACACCGGGATGGTTCTACCAGCGACACCGTGGGGGCGTCGTGGGCCGGTTCTGCAGGCCGGTGACCGGGAGGCCAATTGGAAAACCGCGTAGGCTGCGGGCGGGCCGGCAGGGCTCCAGCTGGCCACGGGTACACCGAACAGGGCGCGGGTGTGCAAGGTATGGAGTCGAATGCTGGGAAGCACATTGGGGCACGCAGGGTGGCGCGACAGGGCACCGCAGGGGCGCTGTGGTGCGTCGGGCAGGCCGCTGGCAGGGGCACGGGGCAGGACGCTGGCAAGGGCGTGGGGAACCGCGCCAGTAGTGCAGCACGCCGGGGGGGGGGGGGGGTTCCAGGTTGCGCCAGAAGATCATTGGGGGTACCGATTGGGCGCCGCGGGCGCACTGTCAGCACGCTGATGGGGGCACCGCGGGGGTGCCGGCATGGATGCAGGGCACCGGGTGCTGGCCAGGGTGCCGCGGGGGCAGCGTAGTTCACGGAGGTCCCGGGTAGCATGACCTTTGTTCGCCGCCTTCGTCATCGTCGCCTCATTCCCATTCCATCATGGAGTCATTACAAAGAGAACAACGAAGGGGTTCGGCCATGTTGGTTTGGCCGGGACCCTCCGCGTTTAGGGTGGTAGCAATAAGTTCTCGCATGTATGAAGTACAACTACCACCATTTCTTGTTTTGATAGAAAGGAATAATAAGGGGATGGTTCATACTTTAAATAAAAATAAAACCCCTACCTCTTGCTTGTTGCTCATTGGTGGAGTCGCGGATGGAAGACGATGCAGACCGTCGTTGGTCGCGTCAGCCACACGTCCCCAATTCTGAGCTGCGTCGGTTCATTGACGATGTTGCGGAGGATAGGTTTCTGGGGAAGTATGGTCGTAGAAGAATTGCGTGGAATATCTTCATTGGCATTCTTCACGTTCTTCATTGGAGAGGATATGATTTCTCCAAGTTTTGGGCATCACAATACTTTACTAGCACATCGTCGATGCTGAAGCCATACAAAAACCTTCTCCCAAGCTCCCTATATATAAGAGAGGGGGAGAGGTATGTAACCATCATGGAATTTATGACGGATCATTTATTTGGAACCTTGCTAAATTCCCACGATGTGTTTACTTAATTTAAAAAGGGGGTCTGGTGAATTAAATTGTGTTGGTGCAATTTAAGACGTGTGTTGGCACTAATTTAGAGTGGGGGAATCCAAGAAGTTTCCCCCACATATCCTACATCAAAAAATATGACACGAATCAATTTTATATTGACACATGAATTTAATTGACAGCAATTACTTTCACGTCGACACCTAAAATTAAATTACATCAACTAATTTTTACGACGAACCATAAAATTAACTGACAACTATTAATTTTATGTCAACTCATAAAATTAATTGAGAGTAATTAATTTTACATCGACCCATAAAATTAACTGAAAACAATTATTTTTACGTTGAACCATAAAAATAATTGAGTGCAATTAATTTTACGTCAACATATAAAATTAATTGACGTGGTGTTTGAGAGGTTTCCTATCCCTCCCCATTAAATGGGAGGTTAGGGTCTAGCGGCTCCCCAGAAACTCCCAGGTGGGGCTTCTAACAGCTTTATCCACACTGCATGTGTTTAACAAAATAAAATAAATTATTCACTTATTTTATTTTATTAACCCACGTAAAACACCAAAAACTAACTTTCATACCCGATCATCCGCCGTTATGGTGAAAATCTGCTTAGGCAAATACCGGCACTACGAGTTCAACGGTGCCCTCAGAATTCGATTCTGAGCACTAATTCAAATGTTATAAAATGCCGCTCGTACGTTTGCTAAACATACCTGAAAAAAGTTCGGAAAATTATTATGAGTCACCCTCGACCCAGTGCGATCAAGGTTAGGCTCTTCCTAGGAAAAAAACTCCCCAACGAACTCAACAGTACTCTTGGATTTTCAATTATAGATTCCTTTAGAAGTTATGAATTTTACAATACAATAATTGTCACTTAATTATTTTATTTACGGCCAAAAATTAACATTCTCATGTGGCTCATGCTGGCCAAAATTAGTATCTACAAAAGGAATCATACCCTCACGATTTTAGCTGTGGTCTCTGATTTTTAATCTGAGTTACTGTTTGTGAGTTATAAGCATTTGAAAAATAAAATAACTTTATTTAATTATTTTATTTACTATTATTCCATTTTTGGTTTTTCTTACAAGAGGCATGCGCTGACTATACTTAAGTCATGCCTAGGGTAAACTCGCCATCCTTCGCACAACAGTTTCCTCAGATCTCGGATCCGAGTAACCGTTTAAGAGTTATTCATGTTTTTCAGGAAAACTACTTACACGTTTTAATTTCAGATCATCAAAACATCATAAAATTATTCTGGGCACACTGGGCCTCAGAATCAGGTGCCGTCAGAAATTGTGTACTCGTAAAATTCCAAATAACGTATGAAAAAAAAATTTCCTTCAAATTTACAGGTCTTTACAGTATGTCACTATGGGAATTGGGGATCATGTTCTAGGATCTATTTTGATTCTCTCTTGATCTATTTTTGGATGAGGAGTCTTGAGTTAGATGCATAAAGGAGGCACTTCATCCTTGTCCCTAGTATGGAGTTACACCCTTCACCTTGTTGACGCACTTAGAGGTACAAAAGTAAGTGGAATTATTTGTGAGGATGCACCGCTGTGGTGGTCCACCACGATAAGGGATCCCGTATTTTTCTACAAATGTAAAGGCATCCCGTTGTAAGTCACTAGGACTTGAGCCCTCTGGGATTTAGCTCATCGAGAGTCGACCCCAGTAGATTTAGTTTCGATCTTCTAGTCATCATGATTTTCCCATTGTTTTGGAACTCTGGCATTTTTCTTTTACAGGAAGCATGAAACATCAAATTCAATGTCCAATTTGATATCACAATGGTGGAGGTGGGAATTTTTAACACCCGCCTCAATGGTAGTTCTCATCCAGGCCATTTCAGTAGTTGGGACATCATGCTTTTCCTCCACATAGGAGACACAATGTAGGTGGAGGCCAAAATCATGGAGTTCCTTATGGGCCTGGAATTGGGATTGTTGGAAGATGTTGGCCTCAAAAAGGGGTAGAGGAGCTTGACATGGTTAGTTACATGCCACAGAGGTAGCAGTTATAGTTGGTCCATAGATCATTTGGGGTATTATAATCTAATTCAGTGCTCTTTCTTATGGATTGCTTGATTCAAGATTATCACTCTGTTTAATTTCACCCTCTCATTCCAATGCCCAATGACTAGAAATAGAGAGGATTATTGTTCCCCTACAGTTCAATACACCCATTGGAGGTTACACCATCTAGTTTGATGAATGTTGGGGTTGTAGAGTGATGATGGGTCTTTAATGGTCCTTTGGGGATCATTTCCTATCAAAGATGAAACCATGAGATATCATCCTAGACATTTACTGGTTGTTTTCATTTTATTATGTTATAGAATTATTCCACATAGGATTCATGTTTTCAGATGTGGATTGTGAGGTTGTGGTTTTTGATGGCTATAAGTGTTGTCATATGGGTAGCCGACATATAAGATCATATTCTCTTCTTTTTGGTTGAGTTGTCATTGGGATCAGAAGATTCCATGATTTTGGAGGATACTAGAGTTTTTTTCAAGTTTGTAGATATTTTCCCCAAAGTGGTTGTAACTCTATACCTTTAATGTGATGATGAGTTTGGGATAGACATACAACATAGTGCCATTTTGATTTTGATATCCCCCTATCGGATGGAACCTTCAGAGTTGTGAGAGATATAGATTCACATTGAAAAATTAATGAATAAGTGATTTATAAATCCTAGGGTGTCATTTTTAGGTTCTTTGGTCTTGTTCGTAAAGACTGTATATGTTTGTAAGTGGTTATTCATAGTCTAACAGAGGTTAAATCTTGTGAAATTCAAGAACAGTTAACCTATCCTAAGGATATATGATATTTTTTACTAGTTTAGGTTATAATGTTTGTTTCCAGGATCGGTCTACAGTCAGGGTAACACTACTTGAGGATGAATTAGGCTGACATCCCAAAGACTAATTTTAGGTTCATGTAAGGGAACAACGTGTTTTTGGTTTTGTCATTCATTGTTACAAATTCTCCATCCATATTCATGGGTATAATGAAATATTTATTTTGGATGTGGGATGTGAATTTCCTGATCTACTAAATTCATATGAGAAACATACCGAACATCTCAGGACTCTCCTAGGTGTCCTCTGATGACCCTAGATCTATAAAAACATGTCCAAGTTTATATTCTGGATGTGAGAGGTGAATTTCCTTGTCCATGTGTTGTTGCATCATGGTGTTGTAGTGGAATCATCTAATGTAGAAGTAGTTGTTTCCTAGGAAGAACAGAAGAATGTGGGAGTGGTTCACTATTTTATCAGTTTTCTAGGATATTATCTGATATTTTTAGATATTTTCTATCAATATGATTCTCCATTTATAGATCATAATAGAAAGGACCAAAACCATTGTTTGGAGTGGAATGTTTCATGTAGATATGAACTACCTGTACCAGATGTTAGTCACTGCTCTAGTGCTTTGGTTTCCAGAAGAAGGGGTGATGTTTGAGGTGTTTTGCAATTATTTCCATCTAGTTTTTGGGGGTGTGTGGTGAAGTATATATGGGTACTGATATCCTATGGTTATAGTCCATTATGTCCCCACAGATTTAACTGTTCCACCCATGATATGGATCTTGCATCCGTCATGTTTTTAAAGATGTTGTGGTGGCATTACCTCATAGGGGATAATTTTCTGGTCATTATGGATCACAATATATTGAAATATATCATCTCCCAGTGATATATAATCATGTAATCATGGAGTTGGATAGATGTTTTCAAGGAAATTGACTCTAATAAATCTTACACCTTAGGGAAGAGGAACACCATGGATGATTCATTGAGAAAGAAGTCATAAAAGGAAGTACTTCCAAAATCATCTGATGATTGGAAGGTGATAGAGGAGTTGACTACCATGACCATGGATGTAGGGATGTTTCATGACCCATCCCCTGGGTCCTGTGTAGGGAATACCCCAAGACATCCTTCCATAGTCCAGGGGTGGGCGACTAGCACTAGAAAGGCATATCTATAAAAACCAGGATAGCATTTCCTTTTATCCTTCAATCTCACATAGCCAAATCACACAACATGTTACAAGAACAGAGTAAACTATATAGTAAAAGGTTGAGTACAATAGTTAATGTGTCTGGAATACTAGAACAACTAAAAAGTACTAGTAAAACTAAAAATAGCTCCTGTGAACACCCGCCAAGGATACCACCTAAAGGGTAGGTACAACACTCAAATAGTTGTCTCTGCAGTATGTCTCGTCTAATGGTCCACCTTCGAGAAGCCTCCATTCCTCAAACCCTCGTCCTTGATCAATTTTTTCTGCCATTTTTAAAAGACAGAATAAGGTGAAGGCATCACCCGTGTAGGGGATAGTATAACAATACTCATTAGGGGCCCCGAGACCACTGAAAGTCTCTCAGAATCCACAAAGGATAAACCACAAACAAAGACTTCAATCTCAAAGCACGAAGTAATAGACATCAACACTACTTAGGTATATTCCCATACATATACTGATCTTATCAATATATACTCATCTCACACAGGAGGGATGAATACTACAAAGGTAACACCACAGTGGTAGAAGTACCACACATGTAACACCATGAAGACAAAAGTACCACACATGTAACACCACGAAGGTAAATACCACAATGGTAATTCCACATAGAAGAATACCATGATGGTGTCACCCAAAATAAGTGTAACACAAAGTTAAAGACTCAACTCACACCAGGTATAATATAAGTACGGAAGTATAGGTGATTAGTTGTATTTCTAGATCATCTTACCTCGTCGATAAATTCTGATGTTGACCCACACATGATCAAAGATGACCCCCACATAATTTGTAAATTACCCACAGTGGATCGGTAGAAGTTATCCCACACAGGATTTGAATATGACCCACATATGAGCTGGAGATTCTTCAAGTACGTCCAGCCACTGGGTTCCCACACTAAGCATGCTTGATTATAGGAGGTTCTTATCCTCAATACATCATATGATACATCAAATTCTACAAAGCCACACAAAGAATTATCACAAAGGTCTATCACGTCAATAAAGTTCCAATGTGACTGAAGGAATGTCAAATAGACACCCAGTATGATATATTTTAGTGTTTTTATTCTAAGGGCCCAGTTGGATTCGGGATCGATTCAATCGGTCCATACTCCCACATTATTTAAAACTCATGTGGATTATACCAAAAGTACAGTATTTATCATAGTATTCTGGTACCATAGATGGTTTTTCATATGGATTCTCAGTTCTCATGATATGGCCAAAAAGGCGTATCTGGGTCTAGATGGACCCGGGTCCAGCACGGATGGGCAAGATCGTGGCGGGCTCGGCCCACTGGTCCACGGTCTGACCAGCTGGTTGCGGTCTTCTCTGGTAGGGACAGTCATAGCTGTTACCTAGGGGGAAGGCACCCCCAGGAATTCTGAACGGTCCAATGGATCATTCGGCTTTGGCCAACCCAATAGAGTAATGTGGTGTTGCATGCTGGTACACTGGACCCGCAGGAGTGGGTCTTGCTCAGCGTGAGATGGTCGTCTCCTCCTTCCAGCGGTGCTGGAATGCATCTCTACTTCCTTCGCCATTGTTAAGGTGTTGGCCACCTCTGGGTCCGCCGACTAATTGATCTGCGGCCGTCCAGGTGTCAGCTGCCCTTTGGGTGCACCCCCGCGGCTCCGCAGCCGCGGCCTCCTCCACTACAGGAGATGTGGATGCGTGCCGCCCTAGTTACATGCATCCAACCAGCATGATAACAATATTCCTCTTCCTCCGTAGCGGATAGGACACATCATCCTCCAGCGGCGCGATTGCACCGTCGCCACCATCATGGTCGACCGGTGTGCTGACTGCCACCTGTACCCTACCAGTGTCGGTCACTGATGATCTAGTCAGGTTCTTCTCAACTCATCAATCCGCCCATGAAGAAAACATCAATAGTCAAGTATCTGAGGGATCATGTTATGTTTGATTGACCTGGTCCATCTATGTTAGATTGATAGAATGTGGTTTATAGATTGAAGACAATGATTTTTCATGAAGAACATTGCAATCAATTTCCCTACCTCGATCGTTCGTTGGAGATTGCGTTAGGAAGACAAAGAAGACGTTGAAGGAGATGCCAGCATTCGTTTCTCCCACAACATGCTTCTAATTCGGGATCGAATATCGGTTCCTCGTTCTTGATCCGGGTGTTTTTTCTTCATTGGAGAAGTTTCTTCCACCATGAGTTCTTCCCAAAACTCTGTTTTCCATCAATTTCCAACTACAATAGATGAGGATCCAATCCCCACCTAATCCAGTTTAAGAAAATCAATTTAACAATTATTTGATGTCATTAATGGGGTTTTCAAATTGTTTCACCACATGTGACTAGTAATTTAATGAAGGGCATTAAATTCGCAACCTCCTTAGGTGGTTCCCACCACCAAAATTCTTATGATAGGTTTCAAGAAATAAAATAAAAGTTATTTATTTTATTTTTTCAATTATCTCATGAAAAAGCAAAAATCTAACTTCAACCATTGACATACTACGGTCGATGGGAAGGTCTTCTTAATAGAATATTGGAACTTCATGTCCAATGATGTCCTCATATTTCAATTCAGTGAACTAGTTCAAATGTCAAAAAATTTTACTCACGCATTTACTGAATGAACCCGAAAAAAAGTTCAAAAATTCATTCCTGGAACATCGGGCCTCAGAATCATGCTCTGTTAATTTTCGAAGACTCATTATAATTCCATATAATTAAAAATATTACGTGGAAAATATGGGTCTTTAAATTATCCCCACCTCAGGGCTTTGTGTCCTCGAAATCCATAACACAAACTTGTGAACCAAGTGGGGGGTAATAAGCACAAATTTGAGACCCCCGCTCCCATTTTTCTCCTAGAGGTTCTCATGCTGCCAAAAAACAAGCACTAGAGGTATTGACCACCAACGATGGACCCACTCATGTTGATCCACAACCTCCACTGAAACCAATGAAAATGTCACCCCATCGTCGATATCCAGTTCTCCCCTATCAATGATGTGGAAAAGATCACATACACATCACCTCAGAAAGGATACATGAAAACCATCATGCACCCGGTGCTACTAAGGGGATGTTATAGGTAGTATGCCACCTCACCAAATCTATAGAGGACCGGAAAGGGTCCTATGAACCTTTAAGATAACTTTCCACCCCATCCAAATCACTGCAAACCTCATCATGGTGAGACCCAAAGGAAGGCAAGGTCACTATCCTCGAACTTGAGAGGTATTTGTCTCCTATAATCATAAGACATCTACATGCTCTGTGTAGTCTTTATCTGCTCCTAGATGATCTGCACCTTCTATGTGGTAGCCTATACTATCTCCGGCCTCATGAGTGCTGACACCCCTGGGTCAGTCCAGCACGAAGGTGATCTGCATGGTCAACCGTATAGTCCCTCAAATGGTTCTATACCGATTGTGGAGTGATAGCTGTTGTTGCACTCGAACTCGACCCAAGGCAAGTGATCCTCCCAGCTATATCCAAAATCTAGCATGCAAGCATGTAGAATGACCTCAAAGGTTTGAATGGTCTTCTCTATCTTTCCATCCATCTGAGGATGAAAGGTGATGCTCAATAAAACTTGAGTCCTGAATTCCTCCAACAACCCCTTCCATTACCAGGAAGTAAAATGCAGATCAAGATCAAAGAAAATCATCTAAGTTAATCCTTGATTCCTTATAATCTCATGTACATAGAGGTATCACAAGCCTTATAGTGACCCCTTCTCTCTGATAGGTTGGAAGTGGGCCGAATTTGTGAGTCGGTCAATGATCATCGAGATCGAATCATGACCCCTGAACATGTTTGGATGTCCTATCACAAAGTCTTGGGAAATTTCATCCCACTTCCAATCTGGAACCTCTAGTGGCTGAACTAAGCCAATTGGACCTGATGCTCTTCCTTCACTTGCTGACAAGGGAGCCACTGGGAGACTAACTCTACCACTACTTTCTTCATCCCCAGCCACCAATGCTGGCGCTAGAGTTTCTGGTACATCATCACCAATCCTGGAAGTACCACTCGAGGTTATGATTGGAAATACATCATCACATTCTCTGGTAGTGCCACTGGTACTATTTTACGCCCTCTTAAGAAGATGACATGCTCCCTACCATCAGAAAATCTACCAAGTGCCTATTCTATGGATATCTAAGAACATTGTGCCTCACCGTCAGTGTCTCCATGTTGTGCCTTTCTAACATGCTAAAGGAGTGGGGGAGGGACTTTCAGAGACTGAAGATAATTTTCTCCATCATGATCCACGTAGGATATTGGAAAAGCAACTATCTGCCATGTCTCCTCACTCAATGATTGTATACCAGATCTTCTGCTAAGTGTATCTACATCTACGTTCAACTTCCTAAAATTATAGACAATCTCGAAGTCATAATCCTGGAGGAACTCATGCCAATTTTGTTGTCTTAGATTTAATTCCTTTTGAGATAAGATACACCTGAGACTCATATGATCAGAGTAGATTGTAAAACATTCGCCCATCAATTAATGTTGCCATGTCTTCTGGGAAAAGACCACTACTGCTAACATCAGTTCATGTGTAGCATTTTTCTTCTCATGATGTGCCAACTGTGGAGAACCATAGTTGATCACTACTTTATCATGCATCATGAAATATCTGATTCTAGTCCCTGATGTGTCGTAGTAGACTACGTACCCAACGCCCTCCTCTGGTAGCCTCATGATGGGGAAACTCATCACTCTCTACCGCTGCTCCTGGAAACTCCATTGGCATCTCTCCGACCATACAATTGGTTTTCCCTTCTTTATCTACCCTAATAAGGTTTCCGCAACTCCAGAAAATTCAGGCATAAAACTTCTGTAGTAACCGTGTAGACCTAGGAAACTCTTCCCTTCCGTCACACTCATGGGTGGCTCCCAAGAAAGCACATCCTCAATCTTCTCTGGATCCACTGCAACTCCATCCTTCGAGATGACGTTTCATAGAAAGTAGACCTCTCAGATCCATAAGTGGATCTTCGAGAGCTTAAAATAATGTTGGTTCTCTCAGAGTGCGTCTTGAACTATCTTCAGATGATAGGGATCCTCTTCCTTCATATTTGAGTATATCAGAATGTCGTCAACGGTGACTACCATAATGAAATTGTGGTATTGTTGGAAGATCATGTTCAAGTGTCCTGTGAACACTATAGGGGTGTTGGTCACACCCAATGGAATAACAATGATCTAATAGTGTGCATACCAACATCTAAAGGTCTTCTTCTGCACATCCTCATCTCAATCACTCAGGTTTTGATAGCCAGATCTGAGGCCTATTTTCGAAAACCATTGTGCTCACTTCATCTTATAAAAAATATCATCAATCCTCGGTAGTGGGTACTTGTTCACCACATTCACCTTGTTCTGGATTCGATATTCCACATAGAGTCTCATACTCCCATCTTACTTTTCGTTGAACAAAATCTGGGGTGCCTGAGGAGAAATAATGGTCCTAATGAACATCTTGATTTGCAAGTTCTCCAACTGTACTCATATCTCTCGAAGCTCCATGGTATCCATCTGATATGTTGTAGTACATAACAGTGTTTTCCCTAGGTACAATTCAATATATAATTCCACAAATCTTGGAGGAGGTAGACATGGAACATCATCAGGTAAAACATCAGCGTACTATTCAACCACTACAGGATAACTCAGACTCTCAACATCAACCACTCTGAGGGTATGTCTAGCCATCTGATTATGATTTGGTCCACCCTCTTCCAGGTAAGTCTGTCTTGTGCTACAAAGGTTCCCTTATTGTGGGTGAAGGAAAACCTTGTCACATCGTCACAAACACACCACACATTTCTCCTAATACAGTCGATCTTGAAATGGAATGTAGATAACCAATCCATACCCATGATGACATCGTAAGGCCTCGATGCCAAAACAAGAAGATCCCATCCAAGAATCTCGCCTCCAAGAGTTAGTTGAATTTATAGATCTAGTGTGTAATCATTGAATCCTATCCTGTAAGAGTTTCTTGCTGTATGGATCGAGCCAACGGCTCCCCCTGAATCTCTGAAATCTGAATGAGGGTCATGTAAATAAAAGAGTGGCTAGCACATGTATCTATAAGTACTACAGATAAGGTGGAGTAGACACAGATCATGCCTCGAATCATCACCAGAGCAACATGGTTGTAAGCATCAGATGCCTGGAGCTGAGCTCGCCCTTGTCCACCTGCACCCTATGGTCTGGGTGGACCACCAAGAGGTGGTGGCGGTAGAACCTCAAATCTCCACCCACATCATACAGCACGACCAGGTCCACTTCCTCATTCACCTACTACCTATGGACCTCCTTGATCTAATCTTCACCTCTACCCTAGAATTCCTTCGACCATATTCTGGACGTTTGTACGATAGGTTGGGCAGTCGCGAGCCATTTGACCCTTCCCACCATATATGTAACAGTGCTTGCTCATCGCCTATCCTTCTCTGTCATGGGAGACCCCCAAAACCAACCTTGTATCCTATGGTCATCCAATTTTTGGTCTGTTCCTCTTGGACCTCTACATCACTTGTCTGCTACCAGATTAATATAACTTTGCTACATGATATCCGGTGGTGGGTCTCACTGCTAGTGATTGTTCATCCAGGAAGCTCTCAACTACGAGTTCTCTCTCTAACACCCCCTCCTATGTTGGGATGATGATACAAATCATTGATGCTCTAATCTCTCATATAAGCACCTATATGAAGGTCCAGGCCTTGAGGAAATGGTCTTTCACCACATCACTAGAGTAGATCGAGATTTCAGTGAACCTCGCAGAATACTAATCTGCGAACATGTTGCCCTACTGCAAGCGGAGAATCTCCTGTATACGCACTGTGTGTAAAGTCCATGGGATGAACTCTTCCTTGAAAAGGCTCTCAAAATCTTCCAAGAGTAGAGTCACCTCGTCATGAACCTAGAGAATCAAGCTCCACCATCATCCTGCTGCACCCTGTAATAGATTGGTGACATGGATCACCATCAGATTAGCTGGTGTCCATACAAGTAAAAAAACACTAACCACGACCTCCATCCTATCCCCATATTCATGTTGATCTGTCTCACCCAATATCCTCAGTGGCCTCTGGTGATGGAACTCTTGCAACCCACTCAATCGTTGTTCACAATCTATTGATGGGGTTGTTGACATCAACTTCCCAATGAGTAGGTGTGCTGCTGGTCCACCACCCGATGGTATAACTAATGAAAGGGGGCATTACACTGAACCGTCGTCGCTCGGTGGGCTGTCATAATGTACTCTACATGGATCCTTGGTTGGCTATCTACATGGAGGCATCCTAAAAAAAACGGTGTGCCACAGTCAAAAAGATATATCTTGTAAGATGACTCAAAGTGATCACAATGAAAACTTTTCAAAAAAACACTTGAAATTTGTGCTTTCAAGCACTGATATGGAAATCAAAATTTAGGGTCCTTGTTTATGGATATGTCGGCCACCGCACCGACACTAGATTCCCCAAACTGATAACGACACTCAAAACAAATAACATTATTTCCAAAAGAACAGAGTCCATCTTCTTCGGTAGAACTGACTCCTATGATACCAATTTTTCACTACTCGTCCCCTGGGGCCCATGTAGTGACTACCCCTATCCCACCTTCCATAGTCCTATGGATGGAGACTTTCATGGTAAAGGCATATCTGTAATATCGGGAAGGCATTGCCTTTTATCCAGCAGTCTCACACAATCCTAGAACACAAGAAGATACATGCCCAAAGTAAACTATATAGTAAAAAATGATGAGTAGAGTAAGTAAAGGGTCCTGAATACAATCCCAAATGAAAAGTAAAAGTAAACTTGAAAATATCTTCTGTGAACACATGCCAATGATCCTACATGATGGTTGGAACGACTCTCAAACAGTCGTCTCTTCATTACGTCTCGTCTAACGGTCGAGCTCCGTGTAGCCTCCAGTCCTAGCACCCTCATCCTAGATCAATGTTTTATATCATATACACATGAAACTACAAGGTGAGAGTGTATCCCATGCAGGGTTAGTATAACAATACTCTGTAGGGACCCTGAGACCCTCGAAGGTCCCTCAAAATCCACAAAGGACAAACCATAAAGCATGACCTCAATCTCAAAGACCTAAGTAATAAATATCAACAATACTTAGGTATATTCCAATAAATATACCTATGTTATCAAAATATACTCATATCTTACATGATAGAAGACTTCCACAAAGGTAGCGCCACAAATGTAGAAGTACCACACATGTAACACCAAGAAGATAAAAGTACCACACATGTATCACCTTGAAAGTATGTACTACTAAGTAAATGCCACACAGAAGAATAACATGAAGGTCTCACCACATTAAAGTGTACCAAAATGGTATAAGCTCAACTCACACTTGGTATAACTTATGTGTGGAACTATAGATGATTAGCTGTATTACTAGATCATCTTACATAATCAAGAAGCACTAATGTTGACCCACACAGGATCTAATATGACCCTCATAGGATCAGGAGATGCCCCACAAAGGATCTAAGGATGACCCACACGGGATCTGTACATGACCCACACAGGATCGATAGAAGCTGACCCACAACAGATCTGATGATTACCCACACAGGATCTTGAGATACCTAAAGTACAGCCACCCAAAGAGTTCTCGCACAAAGCATTCTTGATTCCAGGAGGTTTCTCTCGTCAATCCTTTAGATGATACTTAAACAGCCATGTAGTCCCACAAATATGTATCACGAAGGATTGTCACATTAATAGGCTCACAACGTGACTGACGGCATGTCAAACGGATAGCTAGTCATAAAGTTATTATCATATCAATTCTGAGGGCCCTATTGGATTCAGGTTTGATCCAACCCAGTCATACTCCACCATTTTCCGAAACACATGTAGAGTATAAAAAATGGATTGTTTCAATACAATGAATCTGGTATCACAGATGGTTCATTAAACAGATGTCTGGTTCACATGATATGATCAAAAAGGCGTATCTAGGTCTATATGAGCCTAGATCCGGTCTGACCCAGCCCGACACAGCCTAGGGTGACCTGACCCAGTTTGGGGTCGGCCCGATTATCTATACTACATTGGGCATGGCCCACTGTGCCACAGTCCGAATCGGCTTTGGGAGACCAAGTGGCGCCCAGTGGTGCACCAACTACCACGCCGGACCTATCGAAGCTGGCCCTGCTCAGCGTGACTCAACTGGATCCTCCTTCCAGTGCCACCAACGTGCGTTGTTGCACACTCTGTGGTCAGTCGAGCCCCAGCCACCTCCATGTTTGCTGCCTACTTCAGCCACCCCTGGCTGGGTGTCAGCTACCCATCGGGTACACCTATGTGGCTCAGGGGTCACGACCTTCTCCACTACTGGTGGTGTAGTCATGCACCGCACCGATTCCACGCAGCTGACCAGAGTGCCGACCACCGTCCTCTTCTTCCATAGTTGATGGGCCAAATCCTCTTCTAGTAGAGCAGTGGTGCCACAGCCACCATCACGGTGGGCCAGTGTGCTAGCTGCCACCTGTACCCTCACAGCGTCAGTCTCCAGCAATGTTGTCGGGTTCTTCTCAAATTTTTGTTCCACCCACGAAGAACACATCAATAATGAAGTAGTAGAGGGATCATGTCATTCTTGAATGGCATGCACCATCCACATTAGATTGATAAAATGTGGTTTATATATTTAAGACAACGATTCTTCATAAGGAATGATACAATCAATTTACCATACTAGACCGTTCATTAGAGATGGTGTGAGGAAGAAGATGAAGACATTGATGGAGACGTCGACATTCATTTCTCCCTCAACATGTTTCAAATCTCGGCTCAAGCATTGGTTCCTCGTTCCTGAACTGGGGGTTCTTTCTTTATTGGATAAGGTTCTTCCACCAAGATATCTTTTCAAAAATATGAATGCCAATAATTTCTTACTTTGAGAGATGAGTAGCCAATCCCCACCTATATAATATTAAGTTAATCAATTAAACAGTAAATTGATGTCATTAATGGGGTGTTTCCATGTGTTTCATCACTTGTAACTGGTCATATAATGTAGTGCATTAAATGACCAAACTCTTTGGTCAGTTACCACTACTGAAATTATAATGAGAGGTTTAATGAAGTACAACAAAAAGTTATTTATTTTATTTTTTCAATTCTCCCATGAAAAATATAAAATCCAACTTCCTCACTCGACCTAATACGGTCAATGATAAAGTCCCCTTAAGAGAATATCAGCACTAATAGTTCAATGGTGTCCTTGGATTTTAATATCATGCACCAATTCAAATGATATAAAATGATACACACATTTTTACTAAACATACTCGAAAAGAATTCATAAATTAATTCCTGGAACACTAGGCCTTGGAATCATGAACCATTTATTTTCACATACTCGTAATAATACAATATAATTAAAAAAATTACATAGAAAATTTGGGTCTTTATAGGAAGTATGGTGTCATAGGATGTTTCATTCAGGTGATTATGTAGTCATTTTAGAGGAAACATGTTGAAGTGCCTAAATAGGGAGACTCTTAGGTGGAGGTGATGTGTGATCGCATTGACAATGGTGATGCTCCGAAAGGAGGATGGATAGAATCAGATGTTGTTCCATGGGAAGTTTTATATTCTAGTGGATATTCTTGATTATTCATTAGTATCATATCGCATCCCATGTGGTACACTTGGGAATTTTCAAGATGAATCATTTCATTAGGGAATAGTTTTGGTGGCCCGATATGATGTGGGAAGTGTTATAGTTTGTGGAAAGATATATAGTGTCCCATCAGGTGAAGGTTGAAGATCTTGTTCCCTAGAGTTTGTTAAAGACCATAAATAGTACCCAATTAAACGTGGGATGACATCTCTATGGATTTTATAATAGGATTACCTTGGGCTCAAGGAGGCTATGATGCAATTAGGGTAGTGGTGGAATGGATGACGAAATAGGAACACATCATAAGAATTAGGGAGTCGGGAACAATGAATACCATATCTAGGAGGTATGTGTATGAGGTGGTGTGGATACATGATGTTATAAGAGCGATTTTCTCATATCAAGATACGTGTTTTACCTTTCTAGTATAGAGGGTATTAGAGAATGCTTTTGGAACTTAGTTACCCCTATGCACTACTTTACACCCTTAGACAGGGCAAAAAGAGTGGGTCATCCGGACATTGGAGGCCATGTTGTGTCCATGATTCATGAACATTGGTGGATATTGGGTATGAAAAATTACCTTTGCAAAGTATTCTTACAATAGTACATATCTCTCTTACATTGGTATAGCTCTGTTTGATGCCTTGAATGGGAGACTATTCTGTTTACCTTTGTCTGGGACAGATGATGGGGGGGATGGTGTTCTTAGTCCGTACATGGATCCATGTATGACCGAGAAGGTGATTCTTGTTCGTTAGAGGATGAAGGTAGCACATGACCGGAGGAATTTTTATGATGATTATAGTAGTATTCCCCAGTATTTCTAGGATGGAGACCGTTAGTTCTTGAAGATTTCCCCTTGATGTGGGCAGTAAAGATTCGGTAGAGGGAAGAAGCTTTCTTCTCGGTTAATCTAACCCTTCAAGGCGTTAGGGTGAGTTGGTGAAGTAGAATACAATAGGGAGTTTCAAATGTAGTTGGAGAGCATCCAAAACATCTTTCAAGTTTCCCATCATCATTAGTATCTTCCTGATGACTCACATGTCATTGACTAGGGAGAGTAAGATATCAAGGGTGACACAACATTTCTGGAGCAGCCAGTAGAGAACCAAGATCATCAGAAGAATGTGTTGCATGGAATAACCATTTTAGTGGATTTTTTGGTGCAGAGGCAAGGATTACTAGGTGAGTGTAATTCGGAGCGATATCACATATCTGTTACTAGTACCTGTGGTTTTTATTAGTTTTTTTTGTGATGTAATTATTGAACACTGTTTAATCTAATATGAGTTGCATCCTTTTTTGATAATCTGTGACGAATTCCTCACATGTGGAAATGGGAGGACCAAATTTCATATTGAGATGCATTAATTGAGATGTGATTATGACTGTTTTGGCAATTCTGTTGCATCAAGAGAGGATAATATCTCAACATGGAGGAAGTAATTACTTGATTCATGTATCTGGACAGTGTGGTTTTGGTTCTAGTATTCTGTTTTTTCTAGTTAGTTGGGGGTAGAAGATGTTAAAGGAGTATCGATTGGATCTCTAGGTTTCAATCCATCTTTCAAACAATATAAGGTAGTTTATCAGTGAAAATATATGACGGTAGTGGTGTTTCAGGAGAAAAAAATCCTTGAGAAGTATCACATAAGCTGGTTATTCAATAAATTCTCTCTTCTGGGTTTGGTATTAAATTCTCAGGGGAAATCGTTGTTTGAGAGGTATCTGATACAATGAACTAGAACTTTTAGGTCTATTAAATTTGTCAAAAATAACTATTTGATGTGTTCTAGGGAGTCATGATGACTCATAACAATAGATTTCCAAAAATCTAGTTTTTGAATAGTAACTTGGGCATATGTAGGTCAGGTGTCAGTAAGTCAGACATTGGTAGTTTGAGAATCGGTAGGTCAGACCATGGTATGTATAACATTGATAGCTCAAGCATTGGTATATTTGGCGTCAGTACGTCAGGTGACAGTATGTCGGGCCTCAATAGGTCTTTTGTCGGTAGGCTCGTTATAGGTATGTTAGGCATCGATAGGTTAGGTGTTAGTTATTCAGGCGTTGATGTGTTTCATCAGCGAGTAGAATCAATGAGTGGCATCTATGAGTAGAATTTGTGATATTTTTTTGGTTAGTGGAGATTATAGGTGGTGACGATTGGTGGTGTCGGTTAGTGGCATCGGTAGGTGGACTTGATGGGTCACTTCAGTGACTTGTTCAATAGTGAGTAACCCAATTGTTACTAATCCATTTGTGGCATACCCAACATTGAGTCACTTTCATCCCTTCCTAGTTTTTCTTGTTTCACCCATCATACATTTTAATTTACATAAATCAATTTTAAACCTTAATTTCATAGTTTCTAATGCATTTTGAAATGATATTAATTATATTTTTAATATCCAAACACCCCAAATATAATGAAATAGTCAAAGCAAGTAATCGTGAAAATGATCTGAATTTTGTGTACTTTGAAATAATCTCCATCATACTAATATATGATCTGGATATCTTATGTTGACATCATCTCTTCTCCATGAGTTTCCATTTTCTCTTGGTGCACCCTGAGTCTTTCATCCCCACAGAGCATTGTGTTGTGCTATGACCTTCACATTGAATTTCCCACGTAGTCTCCTACTACATGTGTGACCCTATTTTTGGCTCAAGGAGTTGTTTCTAATCAGCTATTCTTGGATGTAGGGATCCCTTAAACCTTATTTATTTTTTTATCATGTGGGGTGGGTATCCTAATGTACTATTTTGATTACGGGCGAATCCCAACATTTTTTAAGGTTGTTATGAAGATAATCTGACCTATTATAAATAAAATCATACCTTCTATGATTATGGTCTTTGTTACATTAATAATAAATGAGGGGAAGTGAATATAATTATGAGGATAATTAGTTTTATCTATTATCATTGATCAATATTGTGAATTGTATGAATTCATAAAATCATGGTTGTTGGTGGTCTTTTCTTATTCATTGGAAAGGCTTTACACTAGTTATAGATCATCTTTTGTACTCTGGATTTATGAAATTGATTTACCATATATGCCTGATTTAATAAATGGATAACCCAAGATCAAACATGTTCTGTCTTAAACCATCTTTTATCCTAGTGGAATTAAATAATGAGTGTGTTAAATTTGAGTACACTTTTCCTTGTTTGTTTTGGTTGTGTGATGTGTGTGGATCTTTTCAATCTTGTTCTTGGTAAGGTCTATTTAGTGTTTCTATTGAAACCAAGATAGTGGGTGTGGATGACATAAGGATGTAATGGAATCTTAGTTGGGTAGATTGTTTGATTTTGGAATGGATGGGTAGTGGTTTGGTATTAGGTCTTCATTTTCAGGTTGTGATATGTCAATGTGACTAGGTGTGGTGTTGTTTTGTTGTGTGGATGCTGAGTAAGGTTGGGATGAGGAGTTATGTAGTGTTTAGATATGAGTTGGGGGGTTTCGTTTTGAGAGAAAGGATAGGGTGACATTACATTGAGTAATTATAATGGATGTAGATGGAATGTGTGCAAAGTGGGGAGAAAGTGTGAAGTGGGGTATTATATCATTTTTCTCTTCCTCTGTTTAGATTTTTGGTGAGGCTAGTCTCATGATCAGATATATAGTTTCCTAGGTATGAATGGACTACTGGTAAATTCATAATAACATCAATATAATTTGGTGTTCAGTGGCATTCTTTATCAAAATTTGAATTGATCACTGTTTATACTAATATGTTAATTTACAGGTAACATTAAAGGTGGAAGTGTTATAGTGTGGTTGTTTGCATCAGTTCCCATAGGTTGGACTGAATGTTTGGTACCTATATATACATACGTGTACTTTCTTGTTATTCAATATACACCCCCATTAGTTAGGCAATAAATACCGAACACACCCATTGCTTCAGGTAGACTGTTTTTCCCAAAATCGAAATGGGAGGATAGATGGATGGTTATTGGTTCTTCTCTAGTCCCTCTTCTATACATTGGTTTCACAAGACTCTTTGAGAAAGTTGTGGGGAGGTTGTGAGGTCTAGATGTCTGGAAGAGATGTGTTCTTTCATAGGTGTCTTCAGGATGAGATTTTTTATGATCTTATAGGATTCATTGGTAGTATGTTGTGCTTTTTTGGCCATGGTTTTTTCAGGAGTGATGTGGTAAGTGTCCCAGGTGTGTGCATTATGGTTGTGATGGTGGGTCTTGTGGAAGATTGTAGAAGCATCTGAATGTTCTTCATTAGGGGTGAGCAGTAACCAAGTGGGAATGTGCTGCGAGCTACCCTCATATTGATGCGATTATTATATTATCATTAATTAATTTTGTTATTTAGTGATTGTACCTTAGTGTGTCTAGGGAATATATTATTCCATGATATTTGATGTTGGTCTCTACTGTTTTTCATAAAGTAATTATTATGATTCTCCCACTTGGGAGCGAGATACA
This sequence comes from Viscum album, assembly GCA_963277665.1. Lineage (NCBI taxonomy): Eukaryota > Viridiplantae > Streptophyta > Magnoliopsida > Santalales > Viscaceae > Viscum > Viscum album. The sequence goes on from OY728121.1 coordinate 2,063,539,397, forward strand.
TTGGCATTTCTTACAGAGTATACTTGTTTGATAACCTTAAATATATATGTTTTCTATGGTTTCTAGGCGGACTTTGTAGACCATGATGGACCCTGCTATCTCTGATGTTGTGGAAGTTGTCATGTCGCTACTTATCATTATTCTTTCGATATTTCGTTTGATTATATACATTGTATTTCATCCAGTATTACTTTAAACATGCATGTGGGATGGATTATGTATACTTTTAAGTATATTTCATGGAGTTTTTTTAGATAAATACATCATATCTCCAAATCATCTTTAATATTAGAAGGGTAATTTCACCCATTTTTTGAGATATTTAAACCCTTGTTTTTGGTCGCCAACTCGGGTCCTACTGGAGGTGGGTCTTGAGGGTCATTATCTCTCTTTCTATATTTCCATCTCAGGAGGGGAATCCATGGAGTTAGGGGGTCCTGAAAATAAATATGTTAAACTAGTATAAATAAATTAATCCAATATTTTACAATTTTTAAATCATTTCTATTTCATTTCATCTCATTCCTTGATAAACCATTATCATCAAAATATTATTTAAAAAGATTATTGATGGTGTTAAAGTTTTTGATAAGAAATAAAATATCGATAAAACATGAAAAAATTTATTTTTATAAGTATTTATAATCAAAATTATTGTATCAATACATTTAGTTTCTATAGTTCTATTTAACATTATTATGTCCTTATTATAGTTGAACATTTTCTGTATATATAAGATTGTCACTCTCATAATTTTTAAAAGGATTTCCTCTCATTTAAAATTAATCAATCATTGTGAGCTACATATATCATCCAAGACCTACCCCATATTATTTAACAACCCTACCCACTATTTATGGATTTCTTCCTTATTCTTGTACCAAATAGAGATGTCTTCTGATATTGTCCAATGGATATTTCTCAAAGTATAATTAATTATATTTTCTGATCTATATCGAGTTTCAGTGTTACACAACATCATTTAGATCATATATAATGATATTAAAAAGGGTAAATTATTATTATATCTACATTTAACTTTTATTATTCTAATGATAGAACTATTTTATACCTTCATTGCCTCTTATAAGAAATGATAATTTCATTTATACATATGTGTGGACAACCAACATCCCAAAGATGTGTGATTCATTTTTAATACATCTTAAACATCGATGATAATATGGATATATAAGATTAATATATATGATATTTATGTTATTATTAAGATTATAGAATGATATATATTCATTTACCATACATTCCTTCCATTCGTTGGAAAACTAACTGATTACTCATCTGTACATACGTACTACCATCACCACGAAGTGATGTAAATAATTTTCTTCACCCCCATATATGAATGGTAATAAAATTGTATATAATGAATAAATATGACACATATACAAGGATATAGAATATTTATTTGATTAATCCATGACCAAGGTACATGTATAGGTGTCGCCAATCCAAAACATGTAGGGGAAGAAGAATAGTTAACACCTGAATATGGATTATAATATAAAATTATTAATAATTAGGTAATTATAGTTTATAAGGGAAATATTTATATAAATATGAGTAAGAATATGGTTCTATTTTATATATATATATATATATAATTTTAATTTATTATACATGATCTTAAGAATATGTACGATGAAATTCAAGAACTAAGGAAAGGGTTTATGTTGCAATAAAATTTTTAATATTTATTGTTTATACATAAAACTCTTATGGGGGAATTACATTATATTTATTTCATAACCAATTATATTTTTTTATCATAGGTTTAATTATATTTTTTCATGTATTTCATTCATATTCATCTTTATGGTATGAATAAATATAGGGAAATTATTTTAATGAAAATCCACCTTTATTTCCTCATTGGTAAGTAAATGTTTCTTCCATCTCTATTTTATTCTTAAAAATTTATATATGTGTCTTCGTATAAATAAATTTCATAAAAATATTATTTTCACATATATTTGGTTTAATTGGATATTATCAAGATACAACTTTTCAAATAATAGATTGATTACACATATTTAACCTATTGAATAGTTGTAGATTGAATTCTATCTTTTAAAATCTAACTTCGGAATCGATTTTCCATCAACAAGCCCATTCATTGCATTAAATATTTTATTACAAGGGTCTATTTTAATTTAAAAATAAAATATTTTTTCAATACATTATTTTAAAATTTAAATTTTTATCAAAATAGAATGATATGTTTTTTGGGATTTTATTGAATGGAGTTAATGTTCATATAAGGGTGTTTATATCATTTTCAACATCCTTTAATGTACGATTCACTGGGGAAGTTCTCTTATCATGTCTACATGTTTTGTTCCCTATATGACTTATGATGATTTTTTTTTATATTTTATTTCATTAAAAATATTTTCTACCATTTTTCAATTACAAATTGATATAATGATAAATGTTTTAATTATATTTTGAAACAAAAATATATGTTTTTTATTTAACGATTAGTGGGAAATAACTATATAAATATATAAGGAATTGGGTAATGAATTATATCTCATGATATAATATGAAACATATATAGGGACATAACCCATTATTATAATTAAATGAGGATGCATAGTTATCACATTCTCTGAATTAATAGTGGTTGGGGAGTGAACTTAGTATATTATTTTACATTTTTAGTGGTGAGGTAATGTATTAGAAGTTCTCCATGTCAAATAAAATGATTTCATATTCCTATTAAAATTCCACAATTTCTAGAATATCTTTTTATTATGATATACTCTCATCAACCATGATTGACTAATTATTGTTCCTCACACTAATGACTCATAGCTTTGGAAATGATATACATGTGTTCCGTGACTCATGTTGTATGAACTACGGCATATGGTGTATTAAATTTATATGTTAGGATCATTTTATGGGACATTTTTTTATCATATTGATAATTTTGATCTTTAATTATTAACTCCAATGTTTACCCTTAAAAAAATATGATATAACCCTTTATTATGTTTAAATTTCACTATGTTATAAAGAAATGATAAAGGGATAATATTTCTATGAAGGGTATATTGATAAAATTACATTATGTTAGATATTAATGATATTTGTTTAAATAAGATGATCTAGTATTTAGTCTATAAATATATGAAATTATTCAACTTTTGGGGATTGATTTATTTTGTAATATATTATTTTTTCAACTAAAATAGTAAAAAATAATATTTTTCTTCAGTCACCTAGTGATCTATAAAAACCACATTTTTGAGGATATTATGAGTTAATTTCATCCATTTCTTATTTTGATCACATATACAAGTATATTTCTTCTAATTTGAATTATGGATACTATTTTTTTATCTTCTCTACCATATTATTTACAAATACCATTACATTGGATCTATTTTTTTACATGGTATATGTTAACCATCATGATATAGTTATCCCTTTGAGAGAGTGTGTGTATGAAATATGATGATGATGATGATGGACATGAACATAGGTTAAGAACATGAAGACATGATTCCAAACATGTGGTAGTGGCATCATGGGTACCATGTTATTAATTCTTATCCACATGTAAGGATTTGTATGTGAAATCATTTTGTCATGGCATTTAAGTGATGTGGTATTTAACAGTCTAGAGACCTAACCCATGATGGATCCATTAAATGGTAGCCTTTTCTCCCTCCCCGACATAATACCTTTTGATTTATAATAGACACGTTCGATATCCTTGTGGATAGATCTATTTCACTTTGGACATCCTTTTTATTATCATTATAGAATTCATCCAAGGTAGGTATGTCTATGTATCACGGTTTCTAGGTGGTCGCATTGATGATTGACATGTAATAGATAATGATTCTATGATCATTTATTTTTATCATGGAATAAAAATGTTATACTTGTGAACAAATTTAATAGATGTAATGGTGGTTAATTATTGTGTTTTCAAACTCACATCCTATAAAGGAATCTTGATGTGATTTGAAAATCATGATTTGGGAACAATGTAAGTGAATGGGACCATTAGAAAATAGTTGATATATGGGGCATCAAGCCTATAGTGGTACCATGATTGACATGGATAATCCTACAATGATTTATTTATTTGTCTTTTTATATATTTCATAGTATGGATTTTCATCCCACTAAGGGATCATGGATAATTTATACGTAAGAATTGGGTGTCATTTTTAATAGATTATGTTAGTAATTACTCCACTTGATAAATTGGGTGGTTTTATCTTGATAATATATATGGTTTATGGGTGTGATTATTGAGGATCTAGTCTCCATTTTGGTAGTGATAAAACCCACACCACTAGTCGATTACCCTATAACATGTGGGGAGAAGTGCATAAGGTCAAATGGCTCTTTGACATAGACCTAGAGGTTCATGTCGAGGAATTACAAAACTATATCAGAGTACGAGTTTAATTTTTTTTATTACTATGGTACACTCTTTAAATGAGATAGATTTTGTGGAACTATGGTCAATGATTATCCATTTTCCTTACAATATCATGTGCATAGGACTGTAAAATTAATACTGACAGTACTGTTGATACATTTTTTGGGGATTTGGGTGTGTTTATATATCATGGAGATAAATGTAGGATCTCATTTAATATATACACTAAATGTGAATTTAATAGTAATTCTCTATTGTTAGGTCTTAATTATTCTATGACTTTGGGATAGACGTTTATTCTCGTCTTAGTGATATAACTATGTTATTATTGTTGAGACATATCATGGTCAAATTAGGTAGTTGAACATGAACGTTATGTTATGTTTTTCATATATTTAATTATGACTAAAATTGAGGAATAGATAACATTGTGTAAAAGAAGGTGGTTGTTTCGATATTATTGAGGGAATCCTCTATGGATAGGATTCCATACAAATACCTTATGTTTTATTTATAATTATTTATTGTTTTTTGTACGAAATTTTTTATGGTTTATATAATTGTTCATATAAAATTTCATAAAACGATGATATATAAAGTATTTAATGGTCTCTCTAGGGGGTTTTCCCATATTCTGACCTAGGATATTAAGGAGGATTATCATATGTACATATTGGGACCTAATCATTATGTTCATGAATTAGATCCTCTCTAGATTGTATTCTTTCAAATTTTACCTTCTCACAGTAGAGGATTTGGGAGAACTATAGTTGAATATGTTCATAACTTATGAATTCAACATCTTCCGACATTCAATGGAACATGGTAACCACTATATTTCAAATCCATGATAAGAATAATTAAATGAATATTCAATGTTGTTGTACCACAAGGTGACCAACAGTTCATCTAATTGGTGTTTATACTTTATGATCACACTAGGAGTTTTTGTGGTGTAACGAGAAAAGTAGATTATTGTGATAGTAATTCATGTGTGGACATAAAGAACATATTATTTTTCAATTTTTTTCATAAAAAATTGATGTATTAACATGCATAATAATTCATGGAGCTTCATCAATGATCCGTTATGGTATCATCATACTCATCTAATTTTAAATAACTTGTTCATTTTTGTCCCAAGATAAAAAAATGATGTGTGGAAGGATAATATGTTATAGATCAGTCTACATCTTGATATTATATGAAATTTTATGGTTTTTGAACTATAAACATACCATAGGTCCTTCTCAATGCATTGACTGTTGAAAGAGGCCTAGAAGAGGATCGACTAGTTTCTCATCATCCATACATTAGTAAAATGGTGTTTTAATCTCTTACTTTTATATTTAGTGTATCATATGTTAGTAGGAAGAGGATGAATGATGGGTTTTAGTGGGTCGGTTTCAATAAGGTTGAGTAAACTATTTCCACTGAATCCCCCTTAGGATGAGTTCCACACTACATCAACTATAGTATGGTTTGATATTTTCACAAGTTGTGTATAGTACCACATATAATTTATTGATTCATTGAAAATATGGGGAATATATAGAATATATTTCTTGTGATTTGAGTTCATTTTTCATATGGTATTGGGAAAGCATTATATATTACACAAGGATATGGTCGGGGGCATTATTGGTAGGTTTAGACTCTATAAATATTGCCTAATAAGAGAGGAATTATTTATGATGGGATGCATTTTTTCCTAATAATTGATTAAATGTGGTTTATTGGATTTCAATTAATGTAATTGAGTATATTTTTTTCAAATTGGTTATGATGGTTTTTTTGTGAAGTTGGAAATTACCAACATCACTTATATCCATGAAAAATCATTGGCAAACATTTGAAAGGCATGTGATCATTGGAAAACATTTCCATGGAAACTTAATAACTCACACTGTTCAAGAGGATGGGATATTGGAATCATCAAAAACTTTTGAGGGGACTATTGACTAATAAAGTACACTCTAATAGATTTAATATATGTTCGCAATTACTTTTATCATTACCAAGTATGTATAGATGAATCTCCCTAAATTAGTGATCAATTTTGAACAGTCATGGGTTTGAAGTCAAATAAATGTATATGAGGATATATATTTATCTGAATATCTATATATATCCAAGATTCTCCATCAATTCTACACTTTTTTGATTAATAAAATATTATTTAGTCTATTCTTAGGACGATGCTAATTTTAAGTTATGTGGAATGGTCCTCGGGAGTCTACCCCTAGTCTATGGTGATGGGATTTTTTAATGTCATGATCGAACACATAGGTTTGTATTCCTATGTATCCTCATGAGGGAAATTATGACCCTCATATTTTTGAACCACATAATATGACACATCACCATTTCAGTTCGTGTGATGGGGAAAAAGTATGTAGTTTGACATCATATGGAACGAATGTCAAGGTGACTTGTTCATAGTCAAGGATGGAGTGGTAAATACACAATGGAAACATGAGGAACCTGTAAGAGATGTGATATCCTAGGTGGATTTAAATGTACATGGAATGTATCCTAGAGAAGATAAGGATGAATTTGGGTATTGGGTTTGGATCACAAAAAGTCTTCATACATAACCCAATTAGTTGGGAATCAAAGCCCACATAGTTTACCAATTGATGGGACTTGAACATGGAGGATTCATATGAGGATGGGCCTTAGGCATGGTATCGTACCATTTATCAGGTCATGATTGGGTCATACACACGAAATGACGAACATCTGGTGCCTCTTCATTGGGAATATGGCCCTTTGAAGGTCGAGGAATTCTTTAAGGGATTACACCATATAGACAACCAATATGAACATTGTTTTGGGATTAAATATATTGTGAAGGCCCATTTATTGGGGACTTAGTCCTAGAAGAATAATATTATAATTTGAACATTGCATATTTCATGGTCCCCACTATCCTCTAATCCTATGTGAGTCATTATCCATTTGAAAAATAAGAGGGGTAGTAGATATTAAGATTATGTGACCCACTATGTATGATGGTGGGTGAGGTGTTGAAACATAATGATATAGGGAGAGGTAATTTATTCCGTTATTCAACTAATTTATTATGGTTACTAGTCTAGTCACATCTATGGATCTGTCCAGCTATATCATACTCTGAGGAAAATATGTGAAAAAGTGCCACATCCTAGATGAAATTATAGTTTCTTACTCCAAGAGGGATGCCATAATAGGTTGATGGACATATAATGATTATTATCTGAGACATATTAATCCTAAATCTTAATTAATATAATGTTTTTCAAAGGAAGAATCATATGTTTTTCATATAGGTTATAGAATAGTTTAATGTATCATTGCATAGATGAGGGAAGCACAGTTGAATGTGAGGTTGCAAGAATAGGTTTTGGTTTAATTTAAAATCATGTGTTCAAAAATATAGATTCAGATAATTTAATGGTTTTTAGTTAGGAAGACATCCATATAGTTTATCTCCATGTGGTTAGGAAGTGTTCCAAACAGTTTGTCGTTATATGGTCAAGATGAGTTCTATATATTTTAATGACATGTGTTTAGGATGATTAGAAGGAAGATTCCTAGAAATGGATGGTGTGAGAATTACGCAAGAGCATACCTTTTCTTTTTTAACAAACCATAAGAGTTTTGTGATGGGATTTTGGAGGCTCAAGAGTAATGAGTTCAACTGGAGTGGTTGTTAGAGTCATATAATATGGAATCCAAAAGGTATTCAACCAACCCAAAAATGTTAGAGGTGTGACTCTCAACTATCCATGTGGGTAAATGATTTTAGTAAAGGAAATGACATGTATGATTGGGACCACCACCCATCATTGATTCCTAGAAGGGTTATGGGAGATCAACCCCTCTTGTATGAACCAATGGGTGATTTTTTTTGGAAATGGGCACATAATAATTGCCTCATAGAATTTTAGATGAAGTAACATCTGTGAAGGAAGTACATAATGGGGTAATCTGAAAAGTGTTGATTGTGAATCATCATCTACAAATCATCATTCGCAAGGCATCATTTGTAAATAAAATTTCGTGAAGTGTTATCCATGAAGAATTGGACACAAAGAGTCATCAACAATGGGATTACTTAAAGGTCTATCCACAACGTGTATTTCAACAAAGTTACTAATTAGTTCGCAGTGTCATAAAAAGATTCTTCATATGAAAAATTACATAGACTCCACATTGACTTATATGCAAGGGGGTCTTCTATTGAGGTTTCATGGGAAGGTTACATCAGTATGAGGAACAGGTCATCGAAAAAAAAAATTGTGTATGGATATGGTCATGTGATATCTCAATGAGAATGATTTATCCAGCTCCTACTCTTGAATATTCATCATTTCTCCCATATCCTCCCCTCCCGACTATTGATAATGGATTAGTGTAACTGACTAGTAGATGGGACAATTTTGGTGGGATGTCGGAACACCATTTACATCATCGTAGGTAGAACAACCAATACCACAAATTATCTCATTAATAGGGATACAAAAGACAATCACTTCCAAAAATGATTTTTCAGTCATGGGAAATTATGATTTTTTGGAAACATATTATAGGGTTTGTATTCAATGCAGATTTGTAGTCCCCCAATCATTATTACATCACTAGACCAATCCATCCTCTATATAGTCCCATATATTGATCATTTTCAAAAAAAATATTATTTTGGTTTATTTAATTAATGTCTCAAAAATTCATTGAATTCTTTCCATGTTTCATGTGGAGTTTTTAGGACCCAAAAAATGCCCCTATTAGAATGGGATCAGAACAGGATGAATATGATGTAGTTTTGATGAAGAACTATTCCTTATTTCAGTGAAATATCATATGATTCAATAATTTTTTTTTCTAATCTAAGGGAATTAGTTGGTGTGGGTTGTAATTGTTTCATGTGCAACATAGAGTCCCAATGATCATTTTTTATTCTCTATTAACTCCAATATTTTTTTAAAATGTCCACTTTGGTGAGAAATTAGCCGATGAAACATGAATTTTTCTTTGGCCTCACTTTTTTTTGTTTTTGAACTAATAAGTTTTGTTTCATTTTTATTTGATGTTTATATTCATTTGAATAAGACTACTCTAACTGAAGTTTTAGGTCAAGAAGAAATTACCATGAGTTGTGGGATGGGAACCACAAATATGGACTACTAGTAGATAATGACACAATATTTTTGATCCATGAATGATTGATTTTTTTCCGTAGGATTAGTAATTTTTTGATCTGACACATGATGTGGTTAATGTTTGTGAGAATCGTACATAATAATTGTTTCTAGCATGATTTTGTGTGTAAAATATGAGGTATGAAACACCTCTCTGTGGGAAATTTTTTTTATTAGATGGCAGGACATTTTTTGGGTGCCTTAGGTAGTTCCAACTGGGGCATATTATTCATTGTAAAACAATGGTTTCCTAAAGACACTAACACTATATTTCTAATGGCCTGGTAGTTTAGTGTCATGCAGTAATGACATTAATCATGTAGTTTAACTTATTGTTAATAAGATGGCTTGGGGTCTTCCAGTTTTCATTCATGCGGCTTGGACCATATTTCATGGAAATTATGAGTGACAACATGCTCATCAGGTTGAGATATTATGACATGCATCATACATGAGCAGGGAAAAAGTTTTTATCGTGATTCCAGGGGTTCTTTTATTAGGATATATTATCTGGGAAGTAAATATCATTAGGGATTAAAGAGATAGAATAAGACTCTCTTGGGGATGAGTTATCATTTTGATGACATACCTTTTTGTGGGAAATATATGCAAACACAACTGGGGAATTTTATTTGGAGTCAAAGAAGGTTTTTTATGAAACTCTCCCCCATATATGATGGCCAGATGATGATTGTGAAGATCTTAAATTTATTGGATAACAAATAATGATGAAGTTAATGACTATGTCCAAGTACATAAGAATAATTCAGGCTGCAATTGGAAATACAATGTGAAGATCCCTACATATATCGAACTCATATGTAAGTGGAACATTTCTATTTCATTGATTGATCGATTTATGAGGATCCCAATGTTGAGATCCCTGTCATAAATCTTTTTTTATATACAAAAGACATGGGAACAATATTTTTCAATTTACACCATGGTTGGGACTAAGAAACAAGTTCTACACATCACTATGTATCTCTTTGAAATGAAAATAAATCCATACATAGTACTTGATGTGCCACACATTTTTGTCATGTGGAAATCACATTAACTGTGTAGTTTAAAATCAAGTGGTAAGGGAATTTTTTCAATAATATATACTGAAAATATTGGGTGTTCCATTTAGGGTCATAATAACATGACCATGGAGACCCTTGCGTGGATTGATATTTCTTTTTCATGTGGGTAATGTCATTCATAGACTCATTATCCCACGTAAATTATGCTCAGTGAGATAAATAAGGGGTGGAGAAGGTTTGTTTTGCCACAAATATATTATAAAATAAAGAATATCATCATTTTTTACATACAGTGGTTGGACCATGGTATAAAATTAGTGTGTCATTATCTATCTCATAAAATAAATTTCCAATCTACACATTGTTCTGAGAAGTCTCCCTCAATAGGTCTAACCCGTTCTTAAGAAGGATAATATATTTTAATTTTTATACATTTTCATTGTTGTACTTGGTATTAGTTATATAGGTTTCACTTCATATTTTGTGATGGTTGGAATCTAACCACATATAGTTCTAAACATTCTCCCCTATAAAGAGCTAACTCATGTGGAGGGAGAGGGAGAATTTCTCAAAATGAACTTGTAAATAAGACCCATGTTGTAGTCACCTACATGGATTTGGTTTTTATGTAGTGTAGAAGAAATATTATATGTTTTATTTTTTGGCCCATTACTTGGGGTTTGAGTTTCAATACATGTCCCATATATTGGAAATGAATCCACATATTCTTATTGAGTAAATCTCCCTTCGTAGGTCTGATTCGTTCATAGGGAAGGGAATTTTATTTATTTTTGATGTCCATAACAGAATGAAAAATCATCTTTTAACTACATATAATGTGTGTATGAGAATAAATATGTTAATAGGAATTGAATAAGGAAGGGTAGATAACTAATGTCACGGTTGAAAAACTATGGAATGAGAACATTATGGTAACATGTTGTTTCTAATAGCGCATCCATGACGATAATTCCATATTTTTAGGTCTTGTCATAGGACCAGTCTGATCCATTTACATCATACATTCATATCATCAGTATGTTCATTTTTTGGTTATGAAATGTGGACCACTGATTCTATTCTTCTTATCTTCATGTGGTAGGGATGAAGATGGAGAAACTATTTTGAAAGGGATGCCAAAGAATAAGAAGAAAGAGGTTTATGTCAGTAAGGACCCAAACGACCTGCACCACATGATACATTCCCAATTAATACATTCACAGGGTTTAAATTGATGATTTCATGGAAGTGGACTAATAGTGGAACATCATATGCCATAGTGTTTGGTGCATATTGATTAGTTAATAATGTTTTCCCTCCATTCTAATATGTGATACTAATTATGTAGCAGATAATAGAAAGCTATATGTGTGGGATATTTTATGATTTAATGGTATACCATATATAATTTTATATAAACTAGATGTGTAATTACCCATCTCAAAAATCATGTAATCGTGCATTATTTTAATACATTGGCATGATTACAAGGAATCAAATACATAAGGACCAATTGGTTTAGCAGTCTTGTAAAATAGATTACATATATGAATGTTACATTAAATTTTCTAACATAAAACCGAACATAAATAATAATTTTTGAATGATATTATACCCCTAGATTAACCCTACTTATCAATCATATTACACTTCTAGGAATATGGGTAAAATAAAACACAATTAATGAGTGAGATCAGATGCTCAGTAAGGGTAAATAATTCAATGGATGATAAAAACTTATAAACAATGATTTAAAATAAAAACAAATGCCTTTTAAAAATAAACATGTGCATAATATGGTAAAAATAAATAAAAAATTTCCATATAAACATGCATGTGGATATTCTACTAGTCGAATAATCACATTTCGTAAATAATTTCCTAATGAGGGAATGCATAATGTCAGACATAATAACTGCTACATTGAGGCCTTGTGCCAAGATCATTCACAAATATTCTGTCAAGGCCTTGTGCCAAGACACTAGTTTGTCTCATTAGACCTACAGAAGCATTCATTGTCTATAACATGCTTTGGCCATCACATACAATGTCTAATTCATTCCACAAATGCAAATATTGAAACATAACATAAAAATTCATATTAAAACTTGCATATCAATTTTAAAGACATTAATCGTAATGAAGGAATGGTATAAATATAGCACATCGACACATAAAACTATCAAAGAAACCTTAAATAGAATATAGATGATTGTATCATAATTAATCAACCTCAAACAAGCATAAAACCAAAAAAAGATTTTGACATATATGAAAATAATTAAATAAATTCATTAAAATTATTTGTGGAAAATATCTCTTGCTACATTTAAATCATTTTAAAGTCCCATAATAATAGAAGAAATCATTTATTTTAAAAATAACCTGGTAGGATTGTAAGGGAATCTTTAAAATGGTTAATTTTAAATAATGAAAGAAAATATATGCTCACTATAAGTTACAAAACATTCATTCTTTAATTTATCGAAATGGTCATAAAGTACTTCGTTTGGAAAATGACTGAGATATTCTTCAAGTTTTTTTAAAAAGTAAAACATGGGTAAAAATGAATTTAAAAATACATTGGATTATAGTAAATTTTTTTATTAAATTATTTTTAAAAACATGTGCAAGGATGATAATGTTGTCCCATTAGATACTTAAACATCAACAACCGCTAATAATAATGAGATTGTTAAATTAACTCTTACCTTAGGTATGATACTCTCCATATGTTTCCAAAACTCCTGTATAATGTTTTTAAACATATTATTATCTTATATCAGAATCATGATATTATTTATGATATCATATATGATTCTATTTCCACTTTATATTACCCATTTATTAAAAATTCAATGTTGATACAACTTTCCGGGTAATGTCAGTTTTGTTTATCGTACGTGTATTGACTTGTTATTATTTATCATATTACATAGATCTTGATTTACTTACTTCCCAAATTTATAATATGATATATGTATCATAAATATTAATACATATAATAAATTGATATATGAAATGGAATACACCGTTCCTTGAGATGGTAGGTCGTACATATGCGTGAATGTTGTTTCCATTATCATATCGTATGGAAGTAAGTGAATGAAATATATGAATATATATATATCATCCCTGTTTAATTATTATATTATATATTTTATAATTATTAATTTTATTTATTCTTATAATCATTAGGGGATAGTGAACATGGAAGTTTAGTCTCCTCGCGTCGTGGAGGCGGCCAGTCGTACATAGACACGAGCGACGAAATCGTTTTTTAATTATTCAATGATAGGAATTTAAATGAAAAATGAATTGTGAATAAATAATATATTCATATATTTATTATTTAAATCAATTAAATTCATCTTTATACCCATATAAATAATATGTACATTAAAAACTATTGACACCACTGTGTGGAGACGATGAGTCGTACATGCGCATTCATGGTGTTATTGTTTTTCATAGGATGTGTAAAAAGAGTAATATGGTTGTCCATTAATATTAAATAAAGATAACAATATATTTGATTCTGGAGTTATTATTTTAGTATTGTAACTACTATGTAAGACAAAGTATAAGAATAAATGAACCTTGAACGAATGGATTAAATGATTACCTCTTCTTCGGGTGTCTTCTTTTGATTTACACAAAAGGAAATCTTATGTAGGATTTCATCAAAATTTGTTTCCTCTATGATGAATAGAGGGATATTTGGATGAGATTTGGACTAGCTTTTCTATGCCAAAGTAATTATTGGTATAAGTTAAAGAGAAATGAGTTTCCCTTTTATAATAGAGGTGATGGGCACTTTTGTAAAAACATGAAATTTTACTTTATTGTAAAATGATATACCTTTTCTAAAAGTTAAAAATTGATTTATTTAGATTATAAGATGATTATGGGTATAAATCTTCTCAACCAATATATTTTAGACATATTAAGGTCTTAAAATTAACCTTATATTTTAGATTTAACTCTTTATAAATTAAATATAACACTTACCATGTCCTCTTGTATTTATATACTAAATGGTTAGTATATTACTATAAATTTCCAAGAGAAAATAATGTGTCTCATTTATTCCATTTTAGTCACTATACCAGTTATTTGGACATTCATTAGATTTTTCTGATTTTTATATCGTTTAAGAATATAGTATTTGTTTTAAAAACTCATTAATGTTAATTTTGACACAATTTGGTAATTGGATTTTGATAATGTCAAAAAAAACATTATTCCTTATAAAAAAGGAATTAAATCATATCTCATATGTCAATTTAATCCATAAAATTATTGTATGGAATCAAAATTTTGAAATTAAATTTATTTTAATATTTATAATATAATTTATTTGATTCATTCATTAATAATGAAAATACGGTATCCTTATTATGTAAAAATTCATTTTAATTATTTAAGGTATAAACATTAAAAATAAAATAACATGATGTAGGAAATATTATTATGGTTCTAATAATTATTTATAGTCAAACAGATATGTCATATAACCATATATTAATATTATTTTAGTTAAAGACACAAGTATATTTTATATTTATCATTACATTATATTAAATATTATAACATGTCATTATCACACCCATGTGGTCCCATGGGGTCCTAAAATTCTCTTATAGATTCCCCTTGTCTGAAATATCAAATTTGACAATGACATGTTGTAGGGTTGTATTATGTTATTATAATGTTCTTTTTTGTTCTTATTTACCAGATTTACTCTTTAACCCTAATAAATAAAAATAATTACTAAAGTTATAATTCATAAAGTCCAAAAATGAAAGGTACATATTTATAATATTTTGAAATTATGATTAAAAATATTTATTAAATTTTTCATAACTAAAAAAATATAAGTTTCAATAATTATTTTAAAATTAATTCTAGTTTTCAAAAATAAAACACGTGTTTTTAATAAGTAAAAAAGTATCAAATGATTGACATGTGTTTATGTAAAATTTCAATGTGAAATTAAATTCATAGATCCAAATTATGGTAAATGAAAAAAATATTATCTAATTATACTATTAAATCATTAAAATTTATCATTTAACAATATAAATTATTTATATTAAAAAGGTTATTTTCAATTAAAATTTAGTATTTTCGCTATTCATCAAAAAATGAAAGTTATCAAAAAAGTAACAAAAACATATCAAAGATACATTTTTATGTCCTTATTCTTTAGAAGAATATAATTTAATAAAATTTAATATATTAATGTGTCAAATGAAGAATTTTCAAATGTATAACCATTAAAAGGCGGAAAAACTATATTTTTTTTAAATACTTCTTTTATCTGAAAAATTAGATTTTTCCCTATATTATGTCTAAAAAACACAAAATATGGATGTTAAAATGATATGAGATATATAAAATTCATAATTTGGTTAATAATATTCCTAACCAAATTTTAAACGGCAAGTTTGATAGGTAGTGTTGCATTTGAACTCGATGTTGTGTACATCACACGCTATTGAATTATTTAAAATGGATAGGTACCATTGAATCTTGGGGTGCTACATTATCCACTCATTCAATTAATTTCATCCTTGAAATTTAATCTCGTGATAGAAAACTAGGGTTCTGCCATGTCAATATATCATATTTGAGATCCCACATCAAAAATGTATTAATGAGGCCTCTATTTGAAAATGAAGAAAGTTAAGTATAAAAGTTACCAGAAATAACACATACTAGGGTTCTATGTATGAGAACATGGATATGGAAGAGAAAAAACCATCATGTTATGATGGGGAGTGATAAAAAATATTTTAGGATAATTTTAACAACTAAAATTATTTAAATCTACAGTTATCTAATGGACCATTTGATTCATTGCAAAAGAAAGTACTAGGAGAATATTTTTGGTTTTATGATCGATTCCTCAATGTTTTACAATTAATTTAATACATAGACTAAGAATGAAAGAAAGAATACTAAATTTACATGTATTGTTTCATCCTTAATCTAATTCCAACCACAAACACATCATTCTCTCTAATAGTTAAAAATCAAGATTATTATATTTACCTCAATCGTATATGGTGTAAAATATAAACATTTATTGTCAAAATGAATAATAATATTTTATAATAACCATGGACTTCCTATAATCAAGTGGTAGGCGATAAAGCCTTGATGCACATCGGTTGTGGGTTTGATTCCTGTATCTTTTCCTGTAGAGACAGGTTATTGCTCGACCTTTATATTGTCCTTTTTCTAACACTATATTATTATTACATTCAAAAAATAATCATAACAAATGTTTTACCCCTAAAAAATATTATCCAATGTTCAACTTATTCCATTCAATCCTTTTGAGTTATCCAAAATAAATTTTTCCTATCTCTGTCTAAATGGCCCCTAAATTTCCCAAAATAAACTGTGACATCAGATTCCCTAAACAACTTAATATTTCTCTTATTGTCACATGATGAATATTTGATTACATTTATCATATTTAAACATTAATAAAAACAAAAAATACAATAATACAACCCTTAAATATATATCACATTATTCTTATAAACAATATATAATTCTTGAATCCAAAAAAAATACAATAATTATTCCCCTTCTACTGTAGTAATAGCATAAGCCTGATCTAGATCAATTTTTTTTCTGAGATATATTTTCTTGACAATTTGGAAAATAATTTTCATAATTTCTTCTTTCAATTCAAATGTATAATTTAATATTGACATCCTCTTTCTTCCACTTGAAATCATGAGCCTGATAGATTTTTTTATCGAAATTTGTAAAAAACTACCATTCCTTTTAGGAAATTACTAGGGCGTTTCTTCCCACATTTATCACTTAAGTAAAATCCTTCATTCCCTTTTCACCATTATCCATCTCTTACTTCACTATTCTATTCTTCTCTTTCTTTAAAATAATGTCATATTACATTGAGATTTCCATTTATATATTGATAGGACACCAGGCTATATATTCATACAATGGAAATGACTGGGAGAACAATTCATGTCGGAGTAAAGGTTTTAACTCATTAAAGAGTCAATCATTCAGACTTCTTGGGTTTCAAATGCATTATGAATTGTGCCTCGCTATCCTTGTGATATTAGCTTGATACTTTGTAGTATTCTGATCCTCCATTTTCCCCAGGCTCACAAATTTTCTCTCCATATCAACTTGTTGTTCACGAGGAATGTATTTCTCTAGAAAAAGTTCTTTAATCTCCCTCTATTCCATATTTCACACTTCTTCATCCTCCTTTTTTTGAATGAATGACCACCATGGATCTGCATCTCCTAAGAGATAATAAAATTCCACGAAAATATTTTCCCTTTCGTTACATCCTTACACAAGAAATATTTTATCTACTTAACTTATCCACTGCTCACTTACAAAAGGATTTTTATTCATATTGACTATTAGAGGTTTTTGTCTCATGATGCTACCTAACATTTATTATCTGCATTATGGATCAGGATTCTCTATAAGGGTACATTTATTATTCATAACTTCAGTCATCTGTCCCAGCATGGTTATAAGTAGTTCATAACTAGATGTTTCACCATCACCATTATCATTATTTTTTATAGTAGGTAAATCCCTAAATTTATTACCTATGTTGATAATACTTTCATTTCTCCCAATAAGCACCATTTCTAAATAGTCGAATACACTATATTAGGTTATGAATAATAATGAATGATTCCAAAATAGTAAAATAAATAACAAAAATTGAAACATTTATGAATATTCATAAATATGGTACCATTTAGTACATACTTACTCATAAATCCTTCATAATGGGTAATAAAGAAAATATTAACTATCTTATGAAAATCCCCAGGGAGTGTCAAACATGGAGTCTTGTAAGGTCTATTGTCATGTACCAGGTTCCCCCGAGTCATGTTTGGAATGCCTTGTCGAAGTTTTAACCCCTAGGTACATTTGTTCTAGAACAACATTCACATGTTGTGTCTATATAGAGATGTATTTTCATGGAAAACCCAAATAATGTATATTCTAAAATTCTAAGATTCACTTCAGTACATATCCACGAATTCATTCTTATGGTTATGATCCCAAATAATTGTTTTATAAACATATTTTCACGGTTGTTTCTAACCTCTCTATGATACCAACTATAATACCCCAGCCCTCGAAGCTGAGAATGAGTTAATTATTATAATAATTCATCATGATTACAATAAATCAAGTCCCTAAGGACCGATCAGTTTAGCAGTCTTGGAAAATTGATTACAAACATGAACATTAGATTACACATTCTAACATAAAAACCAACACAAATAATCCTTTGAAAATATCATTATTCCCCTATATTAACCCTGTGTATCAATCATAATACACCTATCAGCACCCTAGGAAAATAAAACACAAAGAATGAGTGAGATCAGATTCTCAGTAAGTGTAAATAATTCAGCAGAAGCTATTGACATTTAAGGAAAGATGTATAAAAAACAACCTTTTAAACAAAAGCATGAACATAATATAGAAAAAATAAATAAAACATTACCATATAAACATGCACGTAGATATTCGATTAGTCTAATAATAAAATGTAATATCTAATTTCATAACGATGAAATTAAAAATGCCAGACAAAATAATAATTATGTCAAGGCCCTTTTCCAATACCACAAACAAATATTATATAAAACCTCTGTGATAAGACACTAGTTTGTCTCATAAGACCTATAGATGCATCGATCAACTATAACTAGCCTCAAAAGTCACTTACTATGCCCATTTCATTACTCATATGAAATGGTTGATACATGACATAAATATTTGTATTCAAACTAGCATACGAAATGTTGACAATTTAATTTTATTCTAGGAATGGTATAAAAATATCACAACCACACTTAATCTTATCACAAATAATTTAATTCAATATGGAGGATTGTATCCTAATAAATCAACTTAAATAAAGCATAAAATACAAAAAAATGTTTATATAGATGAAAATAATTTAATAAATTCATTAAAACACTTTGAGTAAAATATATATTTATACATTGAAATTATTTAAAATTAGTATATTTATAAAATAAAACATTGATTTTCAAAATAACCATGTTATCTTGTAAGGTATAAATAAAAATGTTAGGGTGACATAATGACAGAAAGTAGAATCTTACCCAGTATACGTTAAAAATCATTCATTCTTTAATTTGTCGAAAATGTCATAATGTACCTCGTTTGGAAAATGATTGAAAGATTCCATTAAAGATTTTTTTTTAAAAGTAAAACATGTGTAAAAATGAAATCAAAATCCATAGGATTATAGTAAAACATTTTAATGAAATCACTTTTAGAAACATAAACATGGATGATAAAGATGTCCTAGTAGATACATACACATCAGAAACCTCGAATAATAATGAGATTGTAACATTAACCCTTAACATAGGTCTGATTCTCTCGATACATGTTTGAAACTTCATTATAATGTGTCTAAAAATATTATTAATTTATATAATAATCACAGTAAAATTTATGATATCATATATTTTTCTTTTATCACTTTATATTACCCGTTTATTAACAATTCCTTGTTTATAAAACATTTCAGGTAATATCTTTTTGTTTATTGTACGTGTTTTGACTTTTTATTCATGATCATATTAGTTAAATAATGATTTAAATAATTCATGAATATTTAATATGATTTATTTATAATAAATATAAATATTAATAGTAAATATATATATGAAATAGAAGAAACTATTTATGGAGATGGTAGGTCATACATATGCATGAATGATGATTCCATTTTCGTACTGTAGGGATTTATGTGAAGGAAATATATGTATATATATATCATCATAGTAGAATTATGATGTCATATATTCCATGATTATTAATAATATTTATTCTTATGATCATTCTTGGATGGTGAACATGGAAGTTGAGTCTCATTGCGTTGTGGTGACGGTAAGCCCTATATACGCACGAGCGATGATATCATTACCTTAATGCTTCAATGGTAGAAATTTGGATGAAATATGAATTATAAAGAAATAATATAATTTTATATTAATTATTTAAATCCATTATATTAATCTTTATACCCATATATAAAATTTTTACATGAAAAAAAAATTACACACTGTGTGGAGAAGGTAAGTCGTACATACGCACGCGTGGTGATACTGGTTTTCATAGAATGGGTGAAAAGAGGAATATGTTTATCCAATAATTTTAATTAAATTTCACCTTATATAAGATTATGGAGTTATTATTTTATTATTGTAACAACTAATTAAGACGAACTAGAAGATTAAATGATCTTTGAAAGAAGGGATTAATGAATTGACTCTTCTTCTGGTGTCTCCTTTTCATTTGCAAAAAAGGGAACCTTATGTATGATTTTTGCCCAATGATTTGCCTCTTGGATGAATTTATGGATATTAGGATGATATTTGGGTAGGGTTAGAAGATACAAAAGGAATTTTATGTGTGAGTTAACAAAAAATGGAGGTTTCCTTTTATAAGAGAGGTGTCAGGCACTTTTAAAAAAACATG
Source organism: Viscum album (assembly GCA_963277665.1). Taxonomy (NCBI): domain Eukaryota; kingdom Viridiplantae; phylum Streptophyta; class Magnoliopsida; order Santalales; family Viscaceae; genus Viscum; species Viscum album. The sequence goes on from OY728121.1 coordinate 2,063,560,579, forward strand.
AAATATTGATTTATTATTAAAATATTTTCCTTTTCTAATAGCTCAAAATTAATTTATTTCGATTCTAAAATTATTATGGGTAAAAATAATCTATACCAATATATTTTAATACATTTTTAAGTCATAAAAGTAACCATACATTTTAGATTTAACTCTTTGTAAATTAAATTAACTCTTACCATGTCCTCTTGTATGTTTATACTAAATGGTTAATATATTTAAAATAAAAAACCAAAAGAACCTAAAGTGGATCATTAATGAAATATTTGTCACTATAAAAGTTATTTGAATGATCATTATATTTTTATGAGTTTTATATCATTTAAGAAAATTTTATTTGTTTTAAAAACTCGTGGATGTAAATTTTCTCACTATTTGTAATTGTTTTCCGATAAATTCATACAAACGTTATTCCTTTGAAAAAAATGCATTAAATCATACTTAATATTTCAATTTCTTCCGCGAAATTATTTTATGGCATAACAAATTACAAGATAAATTTATTTTGATATTTATATTATCATTTATTTGATTCTTTCATCAATAAGGAAAATACTGGATAATTATTATGTCATAAATAAATTTAATTATTTAATGTCTAAAAATTAAAAATAAAATAATATGATGTAGGAAATATTATTATAGTACTAATGAATATTTATATAAAAGAATATAAGTCATATAACCCTATTTTGAAATTTTTTAATAAAAGATACATGATGGTGTTATATTTATCTTTACATTAAATAAATTCTTATAACATGTCATTATCACACCAATGTGATCCCGTGGGGTCCTAAAATCATCTTAAGGATGCCCCTGGTAGTAAATATCTCCTCCAATAATATTCAGACATGTGTTAGGGTACTTTTATATTTTTATAATGTTTATTTTTATCCCTATTTTACAGATTTACTCTTTAACCATGATAGATAAAAATAAGTACTGAAGTTACTATTCATTTGGTCAAAAACATAAGTGTGCCTATTTAAAAAGTATGGAACCTATGATTAAAAATATGGAATCAATTTTTCCAAATTCAAAACTCATTAGTTTCATTAATTAATTTAAAATTAATTCTTTTTGTCAAAAACAAAACACTGGTTTTTAAGATGTAAAAACTATCAAAAGATTGACAAGTGTTTATGTACAATTTAAATGTGAATTTATATAAAATTAAATAAATTATTTTAATTGAAAAAAATATAAATTAATTGTACTTCAAAACCACTCAAATTTATAATTTATCACTATAAATTTTTTAGATTAAAAATGTTGTTTTCAATTAAAAATTACTACTTTCACTATTCATCAAAATATGAAAGGTATTAGAGAAGTACCAAAAATTTATCAAAACTGAATTTTCATGTCACATATCTATTTAATAATTTAATTAAATCCAATTGAATATATAAATGTGTCAAATATTAAATTTAAAAATGTTTCACCATTAAAAGGCGGAAAAACTGTATTTTTTAAAAAATATGTCTTTTATCTGAAATATTTTATTCTTCTTAATATTATGTCTAATAAAAACAAAATATGAATTGAAAATTTTATGTTATGTATTAAATATAGAATTTTGTTAATAGTAATCATATCCCTTGTTCAAATAGCTAGTTTGGTAGGTCGTGGTGTGCTTATACTTAGTATTGCATACATCGCGTGCTATTGAATTATATCAAACGTATAAGTACCATGGAATCTTGGGGTATTACATTATCCAATCCTTAAATAAATTTCATCCTCACAATTTAAACTCAGTATTGAAATGTAGGGTTTGGACATTTCAATATATCTTAGTCAAAATTCCATATGGAAAAATGTATTAATGAGGCCTCTGTTTTAAAATAAAGTTAAGTATGAAGGTTACTATAATTAAAACAAACTAGGGTTGAGTGTATGAAAAAATGGATATGGAAGATAAAAACCCATCATATCTTGATGGAGAGTGATAGATAATTTTATTTGAAGAACGTTAACAACTAGAAAGATTTAAATCTATGGTGATCAAAGGGACCATGTGATTCATCACAAAATAAAGTACTAGGAAAACATTTTTGGTTTTATGGTACATTACCTAGTATTGTATAATAAGTTTTATTTATACAATAAAAATATTAGGAAGGATACATAATTTATTTGTAGAGTTTAATCCTCTAACTAATTCCTACCAAAAATGCATATTTATATTCAAAAGATAAAACATAAAAATATTATATTTATCTCAGTAGTAGAAGATTACAAATATAATCATTTAAAATTTAAATAAACGATTCAATTTTATTATAACTAGGGACATCCTGTAGGATACAAGTATGTGATAAAGCTGTGTCACAATTCGGTTGGGGGTTCGATTCCAGCGTCTTTTCCTTGTGTGATGGGTTATTTCTCGACTGGCATGTTTTCCTTTTTTAAAATACTATAGAATAATTACATTCCAAAAACAATAAAAAGAAATTTTTAAACCTTAACAAAATGTAATACAATGCTCAACATAATCCAATATAGACTTTACATTTATCAAAAATACTTCTTTCCAATCTCTATCTAAATTGACTCTATATTTCAAAAATCAATTGTAATGTCTAATTCCCCAAACAATGTAATGTTTCTCTTATTGTTATATAATTAATGTATGAATACCTTAATCATATTTAATCCTTAATGAAAATAAAAAGTACTGTAGTAAAATCTTTATATATATTGTTTTATTCTCATAAATAGAATATAATTCATGAATCCAAAAACAAAACTACAATAATTATTCCCAATCAACTGTAGTAACCACAGAAGATTAACATTGACCATTTTTCTTTTTTTGAGTAATATTTTCTTGACACGTTGGAAAATACTTTTCATAATTTCTTATTTTATTCAATTTTAGCATTAAACATTGACATACTCTTTCTTACCATTTCAATAATGAAATAATTTCCCTTTTTCTCCACATTTTTAACAAATGAACATCCCTTTGAGTAAATTACAATGGAGATTCTTCCCAAATTTATCACATAAGAAAAACAACATTCATTCCCTTTTTCCCTTAATCTGTATTTGCTACACTGTTCTCCTCTTCTCTTTCTTTACATTAATGAAATATTAATTAGAGAATTTTTTTCTATCATGATAGCACACGAGACTATTTCTTCATATGATAAGAATGATTATGAGACCAATTCCAATCAGAGGAAATGTTTTAACCCCTCAATTAATTGATCAATCTTAATTATGAGATTACGTATGCAGTTTGCGACATGCCTTGATAACCTTTGGATGTTAGCCTCATACATTGAATCATTATCATCCTCCAATTCCCTAAGGCTCAGAAATTGTATTTTCCATATAAATATGTTATTAATGAGGAATTTATTTATCTTGAATAAGTTCATTAAGATCCCTTCATTCTATTTTCATCACTTCTTCATTATTCTTTGTGTTTTGAATTAATGACAACCATTGATATGCATCTCATGAGAGACGATAAACCGCCATAAAAACATTTTCCCTTCAAATACATCCCAAATTAAGAAATATTTTATCTACAGAACATATCCAATACTCACCTACAAAAGGATTTGTAGTTCCATTGAATGTTAGAGGTTCTTTTCTCAGGAAGTGGTCTCATATTGAACCTCCACATTATGGATCAGTATATTCTATATGGGTAAGGTTATTTTTCATAACTTGAGTCAACTATCCTAAGATTTTTGTTAGTTGTTCAATACATGTTGTGTCACAAGCTCTACTATCATTTTCTTTCATTGGAGGTAAATATCTACATGGATTACATTCATTGATACAATTTCTATTTCTCTCACAAGGCACCATTTCTAAACAATGGAATACACTAGATTAGGTTATGAATCATAATGCATGATTCCAAACTGGTAAAATAAATTTCATAAATAGAAATATTTATGCATATCTAATCCATGTTCATAAATACAGTTCCTTTGATGAAATATTTAATTACAAATAATTCATAATGGTTTATAATGAAAATATGAATTATCTTAAGAAAATCCCATAGGAGTGTCAAACCCAGTGCGCAGTAAGGTCTATTTTCATGTACCAGACTACACATAGTCATTCTCGTAACACCTTGTTAGAGTTTTCAACCCTAGGTACCTCTATTCCAGAACCAGATTCACATATAATATATACACATGGATGCATTTTCTATGAATAACCACATAATACCAATTCTAAAATTCTAGTATTTTCTTTAATACTTATCCACAAATTCTATCTTAGGGTTGTGATCCCTAATAATAGTTTTATAAATATATTTAAAAGGTTGTTCTAAACTCCCTCTGATAACAACTCTAATTCCCCAACCAATGTATCCTAGACTCAAAGCATTATTTTAATATATTTTCTTGATTACAAGGAATCATATATGGAAGGACCAATCAGTTTATAAAATAGATTATATACATAAACATTACATTACACATTATAACATAAAACACAACATAAATAATACTTTTTGGATTCCATTAATAAACTAGAATAAACCTTTATATAATTCATTATACACTTCATATCATCCTGGGAAAATAAACAATAGGAATAAAGTGAGATCAGATTCTTAGTAAGTGTAAATAACTCATCAGAAGCTACAAACAATTAATGCAAGATGTATAATGAAAACAAAAAAAATTAAACATTAACATTAAATTATTATGGTAAAATGAAATCAATCATTACCACAGAAAAATTCAGTTAGAAATTCAATTATTTGAATAATCAAATGTTATAACTAATTTCATAACTAGGAAATGCATAGTCTGAGACATAATAACTACTACTCCAAGGAAATGTGCTAAGACCATTCAAAAATATTCTTTCAACGCCTTCTTCTATGACTTGTTTGTCTCATAATAAATGCCGATGCATCGATAGGTTATAGGGATCCCCAACCATCCCATACATAGTCCAATACATTCCTCGCATTAAAAAGATGAATCCTATCAGAAGAATTTGTATTAAAACTAGCATATGAAATGTTAATATTTTAACATTAAACAAGAATGGAAAAAAATAGAACATTAAATTAAACTTATCTCCAATCCGTTAATAAAATATGGATGATTGAAGAATAATAAATCAAATTCAAAAAAGCATAAAATACAAAAACATATGTTGTTATAGAATAAAATAATTTAATAAATTCTTTAAATAATTGATGAAAATTTCTCTATCAACTTTGAAATTATTTAAAAGTCAAATATTTAAAAAACAATCATTTTTAATTTATCCTAGTCGGATAGTAAGGGAACCATAAAAATTGTAAGGTGGAATAATAGTGAAAAATGGCTTCTCACGCCGTATATGATACAAAATATTCTTTCCTTATTTTTTGTAAAATGTCATAAATTACCTCATTTAGAAAATGACTGAAATATTCCTTTCAAAACATTTTTTAAAATGTAAATAATGGTTAAAATGACTTTAAACATCCATATAATTATAGTAATACATCTTATGAAAATATTTTTTCAAACATGCTCATGGATGATAAATATTTCATATTAGATACTTACCCATCAAATACCACAAATAATAATGAGATTGTATCATTAACACTTAGCATAGGTTTGATGATCTCCATAAATGTATGAAACTCTTTTTTAATTTTTTAAAAAATATTAATAACTTATATCAGAATAATTATAATATTTATGATATCCTATATGATTCCTTAATCACTATATATTATCCATTTATTAACAATTCCATGTTGATGTAACATTTAAGGTAATATCACAAAGATTATCATACATGTTTTTACTTCTTATTCCTGATCATATTACATAAATCATGATTTACATAATTATAGAATATATAATATGATTTTGGTATCATGAATATAAATACTAATAATATATATATATATAAGTAAATACATTGTTTATGGAGATGGTAGGTTATACGTAGGCATAAATAATTTTTCCATTTTCATATTATATGGAAGTGAGTAAATAAAATGTATGTATATATATATCATCATAGTAACATTATTATATCATATATTTCATAATTATTAATAATTATTATTATTATAATCATTCTTTGATGGTGAACATGGAAGTTGAGTCTTATCCCATCATGGTGACAATAAGTAGTACATACACACGAGTGATGATATAATTTCCTTAGTTGTAAAATGGTATGAATTTGGATGAAGTATTAATTTTTATGAAATAATATAATGTTTTATATTTTATTTATTTTAATTATATTCATATTTATACCCATATAAATAAACTGTAAATGAAAAGTTATTTACATCATGATGTACAAATAGTAAGTCGTACATACACACACATGGTGTTACTATTTTTCATAAGATAGCTAAAAATAGATATATGGTTGTCCTATAATATTACCAACATCTTAGAATATATCAGATTCTAGATTTTTTATTTTTTATTGTAAAAACATAGTTAGGGGATGTATAAGAGGAAATGATCTTTGAAATAAGGAATAAAAAGATTACCTCTTCTTCGAGTTTATCCTTTTTATTTTCACAAAAGGACTCCATAATATGGATTTATGCCCAAATTTTCAATTCAATGTTGAATTGACAGAATTTGGGAGGAGATCTGGGTGGGATTTGGCATAGAAAAAAGGCATTAGAGGTGTGAGTTAATGAGAATTGGAGGTTCCCTTTTATAAGTGAGGTGAATGGCACATTAGGAAAACTTTGAAATATAAATTTATTATAAAACAATTTTCAGTTTCTAATAGCTAAAAATTGATTTATTTAGAAGATAAAATGAGGATGGGTTGAAATACTCACAACCAATGTTATTTAGACATGTTAAGCCATAAAATTTACCTTATCTTTTTGGATTTAATCCTTTGTAAAATAAGTTAATTTGAACCATGTCCTCTTGTATTTTTATAGAAAATGGTTAATATATTTACTATAAAATACCAAGAGAACATAAAGTAGACAATTAATGAAATTTTTATCAATATCCAAGTTATTTGGCCAATTTTTAGTTTTTTAGTATTTTAATATCATTTAATAAAACAGTATTTGTTTTTAAAACACATTTTTGTCAATTTTGACACTATTTAGTAATTGATTTTTGTTAAATTCATAACAAAATTATTCAACAGAAAAAAAGGCATTAAATCATACATAATATTTAATGTTATCCATAAAATTCATGTTTGGAATCATAACTTTCATGTTAAATTTAATTTAATATTTATAATATCATTTATTTTATTCATTCATTAATAAAGAAAATACTCCATCATTATTTTTTCATAAATAAATTTATTTATTTAATGTATCAAAATTAAAAATAAAGTAAAATGATATAGTAAATATTTTTTATTTTTATAATGAATATTTATAGTAATGTATATATGTTGTATAACCCTATATTAAAATTGCTTTTGTAAAAGATGCATGTTTATATTATGATTATCATTACTTTTAATTAATTATTTTTACATGTCATTATCACACCCAATTGGCCATATTGGGTCCATAAAGATTCCTATGCATAACCATGGTCTGAAATATCTCATCCAAAAGGATTACTACATGTGTTAGGGTAGTTTTAGATTATTTTAATATAATTTGAAACCCTTATTTACTGTATTTTCCATTCAACCAGGGTAAATATAAAAAATTACTCAAGTTACTATTCATAATGTCCAAAAATAAAAGGTACATATTTAAAAAATTTAGACCATGTAGTTATTTATATAGAAGCCAATTTTTTAAATTCAAAAACACAAAAGTTTCAATAATTAATTTAAAATTAATTTTCCTCATAAAAACCAAAAACGATTTTTTAAGAATCAAAAACTCTCAAAAGATTGAAATGTGTTTATCTTAAATTTAAATGTAAAATATCATAAAATGACCTAAATTATATTAAATGGTAAAAATATAATCTAATTATACATTGAAACCACTGAAATTTTTAATTTATCATAATAAATTATTTTGATTAAAAAAGTAGTTTCAATTAAAATTTAGTACTTTTTACTATTAATCAAAATATGAAAGTTCTCATAAAATTACCAACTCTTTATCCAAACTAAATTTTAATATACTGATTCTAAATTAGAATTTATTTCCATCAAATCTAATATATAAAAGTGTTAATTATTTCATTTAAAATTTGTTCACAATTAAAAGGTTAAAAACCACATTTTTTTAAAATACTATTTTTATCTGAAATATGAATTTATCCTTCTATAATGTATAATAAACACAAAATATGAATGTTAAAATTAGATGGGATATATAAAATTCACAATTTGGTTAATACTATTCATAAATACTAATTAAACGGCTAGTTTGAGAGGTCATTGTGCACTTGAACTCAGTGTTGTGTACATCCCAAACTATTGAATTATATAAAAAGTAAGAGTACTATGGAAGATAGAAGTGTTAAAAGATGTGTGTATATTTTATGATTTTTTAAATATTTTATATCGTTTGGATACATAAATGTAACTATTAATGGTGTATCATCCACAGAGTGATAGTAAATCAATGAGTATGATCATGATATTGAGGGATATGCAAATGGAATGAGTCTTTCACATAATTGTGGTGTGGGATGATTGTCTAGAAATTGTGGAAACATCATTATGAATAGATATAATTCTTCTATTTAGGTGGATCCATTTAAATATATTGATGGTAATATACGTCTATCATTACATGGGTAGCATGACGTAGGAGCATCAGTTGATGTTTGTCTAATCATGGTACAGGATTCCTTTAAGATAGTGTATATTATATGGAATTATTTGAAAAAACTCTGAGAATAATGTGATCTTATAATAACATGATTAAAAATCCTTTGGAGTTTTCAATTAGTGAAATATTTTTCCTTTGGTCAAATCCACGACTCATAATTCAGTGCATTCATAAACAAGGTATGATAACTCCTAGAATTGTTAAACTAGTAGATATTTAATTTAATATTATAACTATGGATTATCATTTGGTCATTCCCCTATATATTCATGGTATTAATTATTTGATTCATCTATCTGAGATACAGAGGTACATTCTAAATCCAACACATGCCATCGAGGGTAAATATTTTCAGCTAAATATTGACGAACCTTGCATGGAATGTTTATTTCAAATTTTTTATCAGGTAAATAAGTTTTTTTTCGGAGACTATTGTGAAATTTTTTCAATTCTTATAGCATATTTGATGGATAAAATATAAATATTTGGAGGGGAGACTGATATTCATGCTTAGTGACCTATGTCATTTACCAATAATTCAATATAATTATTATCGAGTGTAAGAAGTCTTCAGAGAGGGATTATATCAACCTTATATATTTCATGTGTGCTAAGAGTTCTTATTATACATTATTTATGTATTATGTACCCATGAATTTTTTGGGATGAGTTCTATGCGTTTATTTTTGGTATCAAATTGTTTTATAAACCCTTTTATAGTGAATAATTTGATGATGATTTTTCCAAACTGTGTCGATTCACATGGAAATCATGTGGAAAAAGGTGTTATGGTTAAGGAACATGGTTATGTATAATGAATAATAAAACCATGAGTCGATTCAGAAAAAATTTGTTTAATTTTTTACCGTCCAAAACAATGTTTGTTGAATGGATTGGAAAACAATTTTTACAAACAATGTGTGTTCCCAGACTAGGTTGAATATTATTCATGATGTGAACATAGTTTTTTAGATTGTGAGATCAAACCATGTGCACATTATGTAATGCTATTAAAATCCATATAAATGGACATTAAGTTCTAGTATTTACTTATTGTTCCACCCATAAAAATATATCTTCAATCAATAGACACCATTAGTATTCCTCGGTGAATTATATCTCATCCATGATTGAATATGGGAGAACCAAGGGTTTTGATGAATGGTAATTATAGTATGTGATCCACAAACCAATATTATTCATTTTTCACTTAGATCATTCAATTATCTATTGAGGAAAATCATATATCTGGAATGTTTTTTCTCAATATATTGATTGTAATGAAACCAAATGCTAATTTTTTTAATATTGGTGGATGATCAAGGTTGATATTGAAAGATCATTTGATCCATTTCAATTCAATCATTAATGAAAGATAGTGATAGGTATTTTGGTGTAGTTCTTTCCCCACATGGAATTTTTTTCTTGACTCTCATTAGAACACCCTTATTTGTTTTAATTGGTATTTGTAATTGGGATTATCATTGTTCAAGATCAATCTGGATAGATCATAGAATTCATTCCTTAATGGGATTAGTTTTATTAATCTACAAAATAAAGGTAAGATGTTCCTCAAAATATGTTTTGTTATATAATATTTATTTCTTTATATGATCCTTATGTTGGAATTTATTTTTGACCATTCATATTATTGATCACATGTATGTGTGTGAAGACCATGAGACCCATATATGATGTTTGATCACATGTGTATTCATATGTATCTTTTCATTTAATTTTTTATTTTGATCTTACATACTTGTATTTTTTCCCAGATTCCATTTATATGACCTACCCAATTATGTGTAAATACAATTCTGTTGGATATACTATTTTAGTAAATATGATATGTGGGAAATCATGATATGGTTATCCATTAGAGGTATAGTATGAATGACATAAGAAAATGAAGTTGATAATCCCAAAAAATGTTAGGGACATGATGACCTTGAGGCTAGACCCGTGGTGGTGGAATCAGGGGTACAATAAGCATAACCTGAGGCATAGATATGATTCAATGGAATTGAGGCCTAACCTAGGAAAACATTGGGATATAAAGGTCATTATTCATTATATATGAAACATATATGCTGTCATATCCATGTGGACTAGCATGAATTTATTACTTGTGATTATTGAGACACTATCCTTTTGGATAGATATTGAATACATCTGTTATCCTTTTTTATTATCCTTGTAGTATGGTGTGATAGTAGGTACAGTTGGGGTTCATGGGGGCTTGGATAGAAAATTAACACTCAGATTATGAATGTTAATTATTACATGAACATTTATCTTCATCTATGAATAATCCTATTATACATTTCCACAAAAGTTATGATTTATTTGTGGTGTCCTACTATGTGTCATCACGCACACATTGTATAAGCATATTGATGTGGGTGTGTTCAACATGACTAGGAATCGAGGAATGGTGAGGGGTGTTATTTAATATATCAGAGCTATGTATTTTAGATATGGTAATTGTACAATGATGAACTTAGAGGATTCCGACAGTTATTTCATTATTATTATTATTAAATTTTTTCATTTGGTTTGGTGTTCCACATTGGGAACCATTATTATTTATATGTATTACATGGGTTTCATTATTTTTAAATAGTTTTATTTATGGATTTTCTTAATTCTATGGGTTTTTTTCTAATTTATGTTTATGGTGAATGGTTATGGTTATAGAGGGTATTGTCCCCCTGATGATGATTTTTGTACCCTCATTGTAAATCGGAAACCTCTTGCATAGGTGTTGGTGTGCATTATTTGTTATAGATCTTCCACTCGAATATGATGCTTTAGGTTAGGGTGTAAAATGGTCTATAATAATGAATCCAATGTGATAGACATATCCTATAAAAGACTATAAAAATTATCTCGAACTGGTGTACATCAGAATCTCTTTCTGTTGATATCATGATCATTCATAAGAATAATCTGAGGCGTATTTGATTAAATCCCACAATCTCTTGGGGACACACATTGTTGGATCCAAATAACTCTCAACTGTCTATTTTATTCCTAATGGGGTCTTAGAGAAATCATTTTAAGGGATTAATATGAAATTGTAATGAAGTGGCATCTATAATATTTTATTAAAATAGATGATCTCCATTAATTTACAATGACTTACTTAAAAGACACCCCAAAATGAATTGAACATATATTCCATATATAGGTGGCATATAATTCATCATGTTAAAAGAATAAAACATTTTTAATACTTATGTATTATCGAATATTAATCATGAAATTTCTCCATTAATAATTATATGTATCATGCAATGATCATCAGACAAAGCCTCTTAATTTGAATGAAATCATGAAATTAGAATCAAGAAACAATATTTTCATTATGATTTTATTTTTTGTTTGAAAATATTAATTGAAAGATCTTCATTAAATCCATATTTACTATTATTTACTGTACCTATACTATTTATTTGTTTATGGTTTCTTCCATTGATATATTGTAAGTGATAGATCTATCATTTATGAAAAACAATAATTTATTTTGTGATTTGAAAATATATTTGTCAGATTGGAAAACATAATATGCGTGACCATTTACAGAAAATATCATCCTCTCCTCCAAATATAATGAACATGTTCTTAAACCTTCATAATTTCATAGAAATTTTATTCGTAATAATATAAATAAAATCGTCCATATTAGATGGTATTTGCTCATTATTCTAAAAGAAAAGGTGATAATAGCTCGAGCACACTTTTAGGATTTATACTACTCTGAAAATAGTTATTAAATGATATGGAAGAAAATTAATTAAAATTACAATTATTGTAATGCAATAAAATATAAAACTATATATAATACTATAATGTTGAATATTGTAAATTGTGCATTCGATTCATCATTGTGTATCTGCTTCATCTTCATCATTTTCAAATTACATAGAATGTGCTTGATATTTTTCATTGATTGGAAGGCAAATGTCACCTCATATCTAACCTTATACATAGGTCATGATGAAGCATACCTCTTATTTGGAAAACTATTCATCCTCCATATTTTGTTACACTCTCATGATGTGAATTTGTTAAGAGAAAGTGATATTCTAGTTTTGGTAGGTTCAACTAAGAATATTCATGCACAAAACCAAAGATGATTTTCATTTCATGGTAGTTATATATATATATATATAATCAAATATGGATTTTCAATGGGTGTGGCATCATTTAATCATGTTTTGGAATACATCAGTATATTCTAATTCCAATATTTTCATTCCTAAATTGAATAAATGTCCTCACAAATATTTCTTCATATAAAATGGTACTTTTAATAATATAAAATGTGAAAAGATGGATTCATCTAGTGTAGAAATTTAGATATCTAATTTCAGTCATTCCTTATGTAAATCACATTTTCATGTTTCGTTTAAAAATTCCAAAATATTGAATTATATAAAAAATGGATTTAGGGAAACCTCACCCTTGAATCTATGACTTTTAAAAAATCCTTATTTTTTCCATTGCACTTTATATTTTATCAATTGATATAATTCATTATATCATATCCATAACACCTTCAATATATCCCCCAAGATAATTTTGTTAATGTATTATAATCTGAACCTAGTATTACATCATATTTAATAACATTTTAATACACGTCCAAAACACGTCTTTTATTTAACTGTAAATCCATTTTTGAGTATCCATATATATTAAATTTAATCTCCATTATAGGAACCATAATGCATGGAACCATGGAATTTTATTGAATTTATATTAAATAATAATCCCAGGACATCATTATGTTAAGAAGGGGTGGCCTCTTGAAAATAATTATACTAATCACTCTATATTGTGATATGAGGATATCACTTTTAACACATGTTTCTTTATATCAATTTCCAATAGTCTATGTTATATGAAAACATAAATTCTATTATTTTAATTTTATTTAGGATATTTAGTTACTATGGAAAATAGAGTATGTAAATAGCATATAGAAAACTCATATGTCTAAATTCTAGGAATATACACTGAACAGTTCAGTTAGAACAACACTTTTAATTCACCATTGTTGGTAACTACATCAAATTCCACTTATATGAATAGATAAGAAAAAAAAATTGTATAATATATTTGTGGTCACACACACCATAATCTTTCTCAAGAAAGGACCAAATGTTATAATCAATATACAAGATAAAAAATAATGTCTTGGTTGATCTGTAAGAGATGACATTTTCCAAAACCTAACTAATAATATGTAAATTACATAATTCAATAAATATTATTGTGTATATAGGGAATCAAAGGATAATTCCTTATATTATATTTATATATACATCCTCAAGAAATATAGAATCATCAATGATCCTTCCCCCCATGTGTACCACAGATATCTATATGACACACCTCGTGGTATATATAATGGGTCATCCAGTGAACCCAAAGAATTAAATTCCATATTTTGGGGTTAAAGAGAAAATTTCTTATCTATTTATATAAATCCTACACCTTCTACCCTTATCATATCAAGATATTTCGTCACATTCTATAATAAAACAAAAAGAAAATTGATTGTGGATAACACAATGATACACATTAAGAGTTCAATTATAATTAAAATTCCGGAAATAAATAACTATATATAAATTTATGAAGCCAATGTAAAAGGCTGATATATTTGAGACTACCACAAATGTGATACAAGTTTTCTTTAAAAAAATTTGTCCATATTTAACAAATTCAACACATGTCAATTTTAATCATATAATTTATAAAGAAACTATAAAATTACCCATACATATACATCACATTCATAGTTTTGTTATCTCCTTAGATACATATGTAATTCCTACCACATCTAAATGTTACATTTTGAAAAACCCCAATAACACATTACTGGTAAATATCTATAAATTTAAGAATCTTTAATAATTATGACCTTGGGAAATAATTTTCCTATTTTTTCAAATTTTTCAAAATATTAAATCATCTAAAATCTATTACATAAAAATTTATTATTGAAGATTTTTTCCCTATATACAACTCCTTATAAGGTGTCATCATAATCCTTGAAACTCTTTAAATTAAAATTTTTTCTAATATATTTTTCAAATAATATAAATTTTATAATATGACATTACTGGCATAGCCTAAAAACATTTAGGATAAATTAGAATTTTCTCTGTTTTGATAACTAATGAAACTATTTATATTTATCTTTATTTCAATAAAATAAAATATATTAGTATATAAATAGTATTTATCTATCCAATTTGACTTCTATATTCCCATAGTAAAAATTTATCTTCACTTCTTCATGATAATTATATGTAACTCTTCACTTTTTTCTCCATCATCACTTGTCCAAAACTATTTTCGATATAAATTTTAATATAATTTTATCTAAGAATCATTTAAAACGTTATTTATTAACTACATACATAATTAATTCAAAACATACACCCACTAGATTCTTAGATACAACATTCAATTATAATAAAATTCTATGAGTTGAAAACCCTTTTGTGTTAAGAAAAAACATGTATTTACTCTTATAAGGAATGTAAAACAAATAAACTATTTTCCCAATTTTATATATGATATTATATGTGTTTGAATAAATTTCATTGCAAACAATAACATTCATTAAAATATATCACTGATAGGTGGTAGAATCACATCTCTTCAAATTTTATAAAATATCTCGTAAAGACAATTTCTCTTCTCTTTTTCCCATGAATGTTATAGTATTTGAAAAATCATAAACCATGTGTGTAAAATCCATAATATAATTTTTTTACTAATAAATCATTGATATGTTACTTTTCCTCTTATAATATAGGGAAATATGATGAAGATACCACTCCACTATATCCAATAATCTAATCCTAAATAACACATCTACATTCTAGT
Source organism: Viscum album (assembly GCA_963277665.1). Lineage (NCBI taxonomy): Eukaryota > Viridiplantae > Streptophyta > Magnoliopsida > Santalales > Viscaceae > Viscum > Viscum album. The sequence continues at coordinate 2,063,576,228 of OY728121.1, forward strand.
ATTTTTGTGGAAGATACTTTTTTCATTATTTTAATTAAAACTTTAATCTCAAACAATTAATCCCTTATTTTTGGACTCTTATATATTTTCAATACTTATAAAATATATATATGGTTTTATATACCATTAATTACAAAAAGAATTTATTTCTCTATCTATTATTCCTTATACATACACACTAAAAATATCTAAAATTCATTTAGGTATTAAAAATAATCGATTGTATTCAATTATTTCTCCGTCATGATGAACATAGGCTTCATTAATGTTGACACTTTCCTATTAAAATCATCATTCTAAATCATAAACCAGTTTTCCCCTACAATTGTTATCTTTTATCCACCTATATTTTCCATGCATTAGTAGAATTGAGACATCATATTATTAGTAGGTCAATTCTCAACAAATTAGTGATATTGGGATACCATTTCATTAAGAGTATATTTTATCAATGTAACAAATAATTTTATTTATTTAATTAATATCTATTCAGTAATTCATTTATATTTTGGTCAAATTATATATTTACCACAAATTTAAATTATATAGTTGATGTCGTGTATATAATAAAATAATAGAATTGATTTCTATAACCAATAAATTTTTTAGGAAACCTTTAGTGTCAACATGAAACTATCATATTCAATAATATTGAATAATATTTACTATACCCAATATTGTATATTATATTAAACTAAAATTACTTATATCATTTGTAATTTAAAACATTTAAAACCCTAAGAATGACATTATATTCTTAATAATAATATAGATTCACTTTTTGAATTATTTTAACACATGATTTATCAATAATGAACAATTATAATACGATTTTTTATAATAATAACTTATTAGTTTTCATTATTGATTAAAAATATCCTAATGATATTAGTGTTATGATTATCATATATCAATCTCCCCTTTCCAATTATTATCCTCAATTACATGCATAATAATGAAGATATTATACATCTATGATTGATTTATTTATCAAATGAGTTTAATTTTTTATTTAAAATTTAATATAAACATATATTAAATGGGATACCATTGAAATTATTTACAATTTTTAAAAAATCAAACAAATTGGTCGGAAAATATCCTCATTTCACTATGTAATGAGTCGATATTTTCATTCCTCTCAAAGATTAGTTATATAGTTTTTGCATTATCCCAATCACAATATTAGTGACTCAAGAGTAGTTGAGTGGATAAATAATTATAAAAATACAATATATGGATAATCCCAAATCTATTTGTATAGTATCCTTATTTTAAGGGCTTCCTTACTATGTGTGACCCAAAGAAAACACTACGATCCGAATAAAAAAATATTATCCAGAGAAACCATACATTGGAATACCTAACCTAATTATGATCTTTTATCTTCTATTACTTAATTTCCATATTATATATAATCTAGATACACCCTATATTTTAAAAATTAACTCATTGGACTAATGGGGGCTCAATAGATTCATCTTTAGAAAAATATAACACTATGTATTTGAAGGGAATTTAATCCCACAATCTTATCTCATGTTAATAAACTTTTATGAATAGTTATATTAATTTAGTTTTTAATGATATTATATCCAAAAAATCAATATATTTAACCTATATTGATGTATAACCCTTTAAAAAACATATATGTTTATGTTATCGCCACAAAAACAAAATCCAAATATATTCATACATAACCAAATTTAGTATATTCCAAAGTTACATGAAATATTCATTGAATGGTATATAATTATATTTTATTGAGAATAACTACATATGTAATTCCAGATTTATAAAATTCTCTCCATATTCTCCTGTCTATATTTGAAAAAATCATCCATAATGCTAAGTACTCTGACCCCGTCTCCCTACACTCTGAGATAATTTAATCAGGGTGTAATTCAATTCAAAATAACACAAAAATCTGATTGTCGCATAATATACCAAACAACTAAAATAAATTAAATAATATTAATTGAAAAATATTTTTTAATCTAGAGGAAAATCTAAATTCAATATCTTTCCTAGTATATTACAACAATGATGCATTCATGAAATATCTAGAGTATGATTAACATATCAAACAAAATAATACATATTAATAATATAAAAAATCTATATACATGAATAAAAATTGTTTTTACATTTCAATATATGAAAAATTAACATATCTAAACATGAGATAAAAATTTCTAAACAATTCATAAAAATAATTTAATTATACACCTTTTGAAAAAAATTAGCAGGAATATATAAATTCCATAATTGTTAATATAATTATTTTTTATTCATTCCAATGTGAACTATTTAATATTATTCTTTATATAGAATCTCATTTTAAATATATGATATTTTATATATTAATATTAATTTATAACCCAATTAATATTATGTTATCATTTTACATTATCTAATTATCATATAATTTCAATTATTTTATATTTGATCATAACAATCATAGAAACTCTTTTAATGATTTTGAAATAATATCCCAAATAATTCCCTTCAATTTGAAAATCTCAAATTAGTTAATTATGAACAAACCATAATTTAAATATAAATAGTCTATATTTTTCCAATATTTTTGTAAATCATAACACATTAATGTCTACCACTTATGATTTAAAAATATACCTTTTATTACTATATCATATGATATTCTATATATTTTTATAAAATCTATTTCAAATATTTACGATTAATATATAAGGATTATTTAATAATCAGTTATTCATAAAATTTTATTTATAATTATAAACCATTAAAATTAATTAATTAATTTTCCCATTGTTTATTAACTAATGCCACAAAAATAAAATTTGTTATTTTATATAAAAAGATTATAATTGACAATAAATTATTAAAAAATATAAATTTTGTATCATTTACAATTACCATTACAAAGATTATTCCCCTATGTGATGGAAATATTCTTTCACATTCTTAAGGTGACCTACATAATGGAAACACATTTATACCTTCATGTGGTCTACCTACAAATGTATGATCAGATATAACCCATACATAAACTAGTTTGTATATGGGAAAAAATAAATTTCACATATATAGACCTATCTAAATAAATGTATGTCCAGGTTTCCCTTACATTGAATTATCTACATAAGAATAAATGTGGATTACATTATGTATTTGATTATATATAACATAAAATATATGTGAAAGTTTATAGACCACTCTACATATTGGTAATCCAGTACGAATCACACCCAATACGTTTCTTTGTATTAATCAGAAAATGAAAAAAAAACACGTAATGGTTCTCAATTTTTTATTTTCATCATTTTCTATAATCGAATACATGAACCAAATGATGTGTGTGGTTATTATAAGACTATTGTGATTTGAAAAACTATAATTACCCATATTGGATGCAATGAAATGAAATTAATTCCCATCCACTAGGACTCATTGGAGAATACTGAAAACATCATATAACATTGAAATAAATGATGGTATCAATAAGATATTACCTTAATCAAAAATAATATATATAATAATCATCACTATAAACTAGATTCATACATTCATGATAAATATCACTGAGTGGAATCCAAATGATGTTCCACATCCATAGTTACACATGAGTAGAGTTGAATCAAATATAATTTTTATAGGACTCTCCATCCATATCAATGTTCTATAATCTCATTGTTTCGATGAAGGATAAAGAGAGCATATAGTTACATGGAGGTTCATCCAAGAATCATCATGAACATAACCACACAACAGTGTAGTTCATTTGAAATCATATATATAATCATAAGATGATGCAACATAGGAGTTATCTATTAATTTTTTGTAATTCATTATTTAATGTTATATCCAGTAAGCACATTCATTGAAATAATTATTATACTTCCACGTTTCATATCTTATAGAATGATTCATTTAATAAAAGACAATGACCGATAGTGTTTCGAGTAATACCTCAATGCGTGAAATAATATTTGACATAATAATTATGATAATATCATGTGTATGTTTCCATTAAAATTCAATATTTTTATTATATAGACTTCTATTAATAAATAACCATTTTGTAAAGGGGTTTTGATATCCATCAATTATATCCCACAATCAAATTTATTAATTACAGATAGAAAAATCTAAATGGACATTTTCAACGCTACAAGTGAAAATAAATCTTCATAGTATAAAATCTAAAGGTTTTTATTACATTTCACCACATAGAATGGTTTATAGGTAGACACTTTACTATTAATGTATGTTTTCTTATGTAAAATCCACTTTCACAATGTTTAAAATACACCTTCATACCCTTTATGCATGTTTAGAACATGATTAATTTACACGGAATCAATCTTGAATTAAATGCATTTCAACCCTTTCAAATAATGAAAAAACACAATGTATTTATGGTAATAAGTAGGTTCAAAATATATAAATGATATTTTATCATCATTATCGATGATAAATATATATCTCTTGGGTTTTTAATAAATCACAACTGACATTCAAATATAGTGAGAAACTTGAGTAGGTTCTTTATATATAAAACATTTTTATAATTTTCAAATCTCCAACTCATAAATAATTCATGACTCTTGCACTTGAAAAACTATAATTTGAACTTCTATCAAAATTATTTCATGAATATAGTGTCTAATTTCATGGGAAAAAATTTGGGCCATAAATATTTTATGTTTCGAAGAGTTGTATATTTATTATCTCATAGTTTCATTGGGATAACAAAAAAATAATATCATTTCTAATTTGGATATTTTATTATTCAAATCCAATAATTGTACAAGTTCATCAAAGCAAAAAAAAATTAGAAAATATATTTTGTGATATTTCATAGTCCAATATAACATAAATTCTATATAAATACATTAGATTCAATGAATTTTCATAATAATTAATCAATTTGAATTGAATATCCTTAGAATGAAATATGAAGATCATATAGAATTATTATTTCTTGAAAAATGTTGATCATTGTAGATTTCCACCATTCATTCTTACCATTCAATTTTGTTACACTGAGGAATGATTTGTGAAATAATTCTAGAATCCGTTAAATTTTCCACTAATTCTTTAATTATGTATTCAATGGCATGATTTAATTAGAGAATCACCACCATCTTTTATTTTTTATTTTGTATTTATTTAAAAAATATATCAATATTTTAAAAGTTTTATAGTTTTTCATCATAAAAATACGTAAAAATACAAACTAATTTCTTCTTTAATGTATGTGAATTATATTGAACTAAAAATTTACTACGTACTCATCATTCCATAGACATCACTATATATGTCAACCAATATAATACCAGCCCATTCACCTTTTCTCCCAAAAGGTGTCTTCTTTATTTTTAATAATATAAATTATTATATATTCTCAAATAATTCATAAATGAATTAGTCCCATAGTACATCATTATGGATACTTCGTTTTTGTTTTGCATATATATGTATATAACGTTGATGGAAAATGTAGTTTGGATAATTATAAACAATTTCCATATTATTCTATATATTATAGTTATTAATATCCATATATAGAATATATAAACCATTTTTTATATTCCTCATCCGATAAAATGTGTAATTCAAATATATTAAATAACGATAATTGTTAATAATGAATGAAAATCGCATCATGTCGAAAAAAGATGCAAAAAATTACTATTAATGGAGGGATCATATAAAAGTGTTTTTATATACTTAATACACATTGAAAAGTAAGATTATATTGTTAATATCATTATATTGTAAGCCTTTCATCTTTTCCAACATGGACTACTTCCTCTATCATGCGGGCCTATGTATCAAAAACCCATTTTCTTTGAATATAATTTGTTATATCATGATTGCGCATAAAAAAAATAATTAGTTATATTATAAGGAATTATCAATGTGATGGTTAACTTCCCATACTTTTACATAGACCCTTCTATGTGAAATTAATATTTGATGAACATTACAAATCATTATTTAAATAAATGTAAAATATTATTACCTTTATGTGTATCAAATTTTGTGAAGTTAAATCTAAGTAATGATTACATGATCTATTAGACAGTATACATAAGTGTTACCTATAAAGATTTTATTATGATTTAATATTTTATTCATTAAATCCTAATTACTTAATCACATTGAATCTTTAATGAAACCCGCTTTTCACTACTAATGAGTGGGAATCACATTCCATAATGTTGACATATATAACAAAACATCCATATTAACCTATAAATTCACCCCACTACCCCAAATATTTTTGAAGTTGAACTCATTAAATCTATAGTGAATCCCCAATGAGAAGAGTCACACTTCATCGCCACTCTTGGGTGAGTGTTTCAATGAATTTGGAAAAATATATTTTTTTATTTTATACTAATGAACAGTTTTATTGGATCATTATATGGTCATAATATATTATATTCTTGTTTTATATATTCCCTTAGTTCCATAAATAAATATATATTTATAATAACAAACAATATTATTTTTGTGAACATTTCTAATAACAAACTAATGTCTACTTAGTGGAGTTAAAATAATCTAATGTGAAAAACTATAATGCGAATTCCCCAAAATGTTTGATAGAATCATACTATTTTAATCTACGAATAATGAAACTCTATATTAAATAATTTTACATCCAAAACATATTCAAAGGAAAAAAATCATGAATAATTTTTTAAATATCATAGTTCGTGGCCGGTTTAATGGGGTACATGGTGCGTAGTCTATCAAGACTATTTGGACATATAATATTTTAGAAAAATCATTATTATTTCCATGCACATAATGCATTTTTTGAGGTACACCGTGTGTATTGAACATAGGTATGTCAGAACATACTCTACATACATGATGAGAATGTAAAGTCCAGTAATTTTCAAGGAATTTTTTTTCATAATTTCTTCGGAATTTTGCGAGTCTTTGGCTTCTGACGACACCTGATTCTGAGGCCCAGTGTGCCCGGAATCAATTTCCGAAGTTTAGTTTGGAAACGTTCAGTGAACGATCAAGCGGGTTTTTCCTAACTTTTGAACTGGTGCTCCGAATCGAAATCTGATGGCACCGTTGAAATCGCAACGCCGATAATTCCTTAAGGATACCTTTTCTAGAGTTGGGTTTTCTCGGGAAGAGTTGTTTAATTTTGGGGATTAAGACTACAGAGAAATAAAATTGTGGTACTAATTTTATTTCTTTTAAGTGGTTAAAATCCTAATGAATGGAGGTTGGTTGGATCTAACCATCCATGTGAAGTTAATAGTGAGGTGGGGCCCCACAAGCCCCAGCCCTTCAAATCCTCAAACCCCATCTTAAATGTTGGCAACCCCCCATAAGTTTTCGACCTTCTCTCTCTCTCTTATTGAATGCCAACACACCCTATTCAATTAATTGGACTCATTAATTTATTGAATCAATTTTTTTTAATTTTAAATATGTTGGAATGTGAGAATAAATTAAGACAATGTCCTAATTTATTATTGGTTGGTTCATTGTGTGGAGTCTGGGGAGAGAATAACCAAGGTCTCGAAGGACGTCTTCTTCCACATTAAAGAACATGAAAAATGTCAAGACCTCGATGAAGATTGATTTCACCGTAGGGAGTGATCATCATGCCCTTCATCTCCTCTCTATAGTCAGTGTGAGACGTTTCTCCACCACATATGATCTCCGTCAAACCATAAAGAGAATTACCTCGCGACGTCGTTTCCACGACGATCATTGTTCGACAACTAGTTGCGGTAGGGGGTTTTCAAATAAAGTGTATATGTGAATTATCCCCTCTTGCATGAGTATTTAAATTTTAGTTTGTTTGAATAATTTACCTTGAATAAATTATGTACTCATTTAAAGCATGTTTTTAAAAGATTGCCTTTTGGAAACCCCTAACACGGTGGGTGCGGGCCGAACACACACGGCCAGACAACCCTCCGCAGTTTGTTATTCATGTGCGGATCGATGGGAGACTATGAAGCAGGCCACAAAGGCGTTTTGGACCCTTCAAATTAATCTACGGGTCTTGGGAGGGTCGCAGGCACAGACGGCGGGCAAAATGGACCACCGGAGCGCGTCCGGTGGTCCGCAGAAGGCACTGTCGGCGTGCTTCCGGCAGGAGCTACCGTCACTGAAGCCGTGGTGGAAGCGGGATGACTGGATCCCATGGCCACGCGGGATCCAGGGGAGAAATGGCACCCAGCATTGCGTCCGCTGGCAAAAGGAGCGGCCCCCACTTGGGGGTCACCATTTCAAAACAGGGGGCAGCGCCCCCGCCCCCCCCCCCCCCCCCCCCCCCTCCCCCCTTCCGCGACAGCTTGGCTAGCACCGAGATGACCACGTGAGCCGCACCCGCGCCAGGACAACCGGCCGACCATGCCAGGCCAGGATGTGCCCTATTGGGCCGGACCTAGAACCTGGTCGGGTCGACCCTGTTCGGGCGGACCCCAGGGGTCTTGGGCCGGGTCAGTCCGGGCCCAAAACCGCCAAAAAACCATACATTTTGTTTAAATGCCCGTAGCATGGGATATGGACCTCCGATCGACACACTGTTAGTTGTGATGTGATCCTTGGCTGGAGACGGTCATTTAGGTATATTACACTCAAGGTTTCGTAGAACTTTGGGTATGGTGGGGTTGGGTCGAACACGAAACAAATCGGGCCCTCGGAGCGGAAACACTTATAACTTGAGCTCCGGATGTATGATTGACATGCCATCAACATTGTTGGATTCCTCATAGTGAGACGGACCATCTGGGTTACCCCGATCGAGTTTTGGACTCAGTTGGATTGAGGTCGGGTTGGTTTTGACTTAAAAACCAACCAGGCCCCTTAAAAGAAAAAGCCAATAACACTCAGACCGGGCGTCCGATTGACACACCATCTGTCGCATTGAGTTCCTTTTAATGTGATAGAACATTTCACTATATAAGCTCTCGAATACCTAATATTTGATGTACCGACCTCTTAGCTCGTGGTGAAGACCCTCCCAGAATGAGCGTGCTCTGTGAGGAAACCCTAGAGTTGGCTAAGACTTGACGACTGCAGATCGATCGACTCAAAGTGTTTCGGTAGCCCAGTGGGGAGTGCTAGATTATAGCGGCAGACCCATGGTAGAGGACCTCTGGGTTGTAGTGGTAGACCCGCAGTACTCAATAGAAGACTACCTCTGTAGGCTATTAGTGGGAGCGATTGGTTGTAGCGGCAGACCCATGGTGGGAAGCGCTAGGTTGTAGCAGCAGGCCCACAGTACTCCACAGGAGGAGTACTACAACAGTCCAATGTTAGTGGGAAGCACATGGTTATAGTGGCAGGCCCACTATACTCGATAAAGAAAGAGTTCCCCAGCATCTATGGGTTCGACAGTGAAGACTATCATACTGGAATCCTTCGTGGGTTCGACGGTGAAGACTATCTTACTGGAATACTTCGTGGGTTCGACAGTGAAGACTATCATACTGGAATCCTCTGTGGGTTCGACAGAGAAGACTATCGTACTAGAATCCTCTATGGGTTCGATGACGACGATAATCATACTAGAATCCTCCGTGGGTTCAGCGGTGACGACTTCAGTACTTGTATCCCACGTGGGTCCGACAACTTAGCTGGTTTAGTATCCTACGTGGGTCCCATCTAAGATAAATCAGTGGATACATCTGATCATCTCTATCACCTTAATAATAAGTATACCTATGTGAGCTGAGTCTTGAATTTCAATCATTATCTTCGATATGATTGACATGCTTTCCTATGTGGATTGGGTTGTGCTTTCTTGTGTGGATTGGGTTGTGCTATCCTGTTTGGATGTGTTTGTACTTGAGCTTGTGAGTTGGAGCTGAACTGGATTTGATGACTTATGTATATGTATGGGAATATACCTAAGTAGTGTTGGATGAAACACTATGATTGTATCTTTTCTTCATGGTTTATATTTTTAGGATTTAGGGAGACCTTCGGGTGTCGCGGGGTCCCTACTGAGTATCGTATACTCACTCCTGCATTTGCTTCACCCGCACTATGTTTTGTTGGTTGTAGACGACGGACATAACTGATCAAGGTTGAGGATTGTAGAGATGGACGGTTCCAGGAGTAGGAACTCACCAAGAGTCGGTGCCCGGATGTGGATTTTACGATGAGTCGGTACCTGGAGTTGGACCACTGGGCGGGACGTACACGGGGCGGAAGGCAGGACCTGAGGAGCTGAGGAGGCTATCTGTACCCACCCTTTAGGTGGGATTCCAGTGGATGGCTTAACGTTGCTGATTTACTTTTCAGTTGTTGAACTTCTTTTCCAGTTGTACTTTACTTCAGTTTGGGTTTCTATTCTCGCCCACTTACATTTCCACACTTACTATTGTACTCGGTTACTTAGTATTTAATTCTTCTAGATTACTATGTGGTGTTTGTTAACTTTATAAAGGCAATTCCATCCACTTTATATCGGGATTTACACTTTTGGTGCTAGTCGCCAGCCCCTAGCCTATGGAAAGCGGTCTTGTGGTAGTCACGGCATGGGTCCCAAGGACGGGTCATGAAAAATTGGAATCAGCAGAGTTTGGTTCTACTGCATAACTCAGGACTCTGATCTTTCTTTTTTGTGAAGCAATAGTGTTAAGGGTGTTGAGTGTGGTTATCAGTCCTGGGAGTCCAGTGTTGGTGGAGCGGTCGACATATCCATACACCAGGACCCTGACATCTGATTTCCGACTCAGTGCATGAAAACATTGGTTGCATTTGTGTTTCAAGGTTTTCTTTGTGATTACTTTTTGTCACCTCACGAGGTATATTGTTTTTACTGGGGAGCACATGTCTCTTTACGAGGATGGCCCCCCAATGGTCTCTAGATAGTGTTTCTAGAGATTACTTGATGATGGCCCACCGAGCGACGAGACTCTGGTGTATGGCCCTCTCTCTATGTTGGTGACTTCGGGTGGTGTACGAGCATCACCACCACCTGTTAGGAAGCAAATGCCACCAGTTGTACTATTGGATGGTGCACGCTGATATAGCATGTTGCATGAGTTCCAGCAGAAGAGGCCTCCGAGGTTATGAGGCGAGACAGATTCCAAGGCAGCTGTGGACTTTATGGAGGCGATTGCTAGCGTTTTACGCCTATTTTAGACACTAGTAGAGCGAATGGTGGACCTAGCTACTTGTGTTACCCAGTGAGTGAACATGATGTTGGTCTTTTTAGTGAAGAGGCTTCGGTATGTGGACCGATACCTGAAATAGTAACTTCGGATAGTGTGTCAGCTACATCACTACCTGTTGGTCAGTAGACACTACCAGCAGTATCGGTAGAGGACACTTGTAGGCTAAGTGGCATACATGTTTCAGCACCAGATATCCCTCAAGTTCTGAGGCAATCATGAATCACAGGCAGCTCAGGACTGGCTTGAGGAGGTGGTTGAGAGTCTTCTAGAGCTTATACAGCTTCAGCAGGATGACATGTTGGTAGGTGAGAATTCATCAGGGCATACCAAAACATTCCAGGTACTCGATAACTACGATGTGATTGGTGCTTCTGGGATCAGACTTCTGAGTGAGGTGTGTCTAAAGGATATTTGAGCTAGCACTTGTTTCTCTTTGCATTCATACTTATACAAGGGTGCTAAAGAGAACCTTGTTGGTTGATAATTCTTTGGTTGAGTGGTTGCATCTAGTTAAGGTTAGCAGTGGGAAGCATGAAACTGGCGCCAGTCTCGGAGATTTGGGTGTATAAAATGTTTCAAGTGAGAAGGTGAAAAGGAAAGATGAATCTGCAAAGCAGCATACATGGAAGCAGAGCTAGGAGAGAAAAATGGGGTGGTGAACAAATTTACATTTTGCAACAACCTGCCTTTGTAATCCCCTATAGGCTCAGTGAGCTGGAGGGCAGGGGAAAGAGTAGCTGCATGCGGTCAAGGAGTGCAACCGAAAGGCTCTAAGGATGATTTGAAATACAGACTATGTCCTCTACTAGCTACCATAACAACATACATCGATATGAATTATCCCTTCCTTCCATGAATATTGTCCCAGACCTAGACTTTCAAGTTATGCTTTTGACTTGACCCTCATGTCTGGAGATACCTTTGGGAGGAGAAGCGATAATCACACTTACGCTGACGGTGTGATTTGACCCTTGAGGCGAGAGTTTTTGTTGGAACCTCTTGGTGGCAGCGTTGTGGCCTTATGACGTTAGTTTGAGTATGGACTGGGAAAGCACATTTCAGACAAAAATTGACTGTATTAGGCAAATGTCGGGATGGGTTTTCCTTGGTCTGTGAAAATGGAACCCCATGCAGCACATGATTAACTCATGCTTAGGAGGGTGTAGCCGATCACTCTTGGGTTGGCCAACCTTACCCTCATGACTGTAGGAGTTTTGATTTTCAGTTCTAATCATTAAATGGAGGCCTCTAGAGTTCTAGTATGGCGACCACATTCTTATATGTGTCTCGCCTCAATGAGGATTACATAGATGTAGCCGAGGCGGCGAGATATCATCGAGGTTTAACAGACCTTTCTAGGTCCCTAGTAGGGTAGGAGAGGTGGTTTACCTCTTGACCTTTCCACCTCACTTGCACCTGGTGCACGATTTCATCCACGTATCTCTGCTAAGGAAATACGTACATGACCCTTCACACATCATCGACAGCAGGGAGTTTGACGTCGATGATGGGGCGACATTCACAGAGGTTCTATTGGAGAACGAGGATCGACAGAAGTGGGTCCTATGTGGACGGTCAATTCCTCTGGTGCGTTTTCACTAGCAGCACGGGAACCTCTAGGATAGCACATGGGAGCGGGAGGCTCAGTTGCGTGCTCAGTACCACTTTTGTTTCCCATGTTTGTGTTATAGCATTACGGTGACGTAAATCCCTAAGGTGGGAGTAATGTAAAGAGCCGGAAATTTCAAGATTTTTTTTTTAATTTCATTGGAATTTTGCGAGTTTGTGGCTTTAGATGACACTTGTTTCTGAGGCCCGGTGTGCCCGGAATCAATTTCTAAAGTTTAGTTCGGGTCTGTTCAGTGAACGAACGAGCAGGTTTTTTCTAACTACTGAACTGGTGCTCGGAAATGAAATCTTAGGGAACCGTTGAAACCGTAAAGATGATAATTTCTTAGGAATACATTTTCTAGAGTTGTTTTTTCTCGAGAAGAGTTTTTTATTTTTGTGGATTAAGACTACAGAGAAATAAAATTTTTCTACTAATTTTATTTCTTTTATGTGGTTAAAATCATATGGATAGAGGTTGGTTGGAACTAAACAACCATTTGAGGTTAATAGTGAGGTGGGGCCCCACAAGCCCCACCCCTTCAAATCCCCAATCCCCACTTAAATGTTGGCAACCCCCATAAGTATTTGACCTTCCCTCTCTCTCTTATTGAATGCCAACACACCCTATTCAATTAATTTGACTCATAATTTATTGAATTAGTTTTTTTTAATTTTAAATATGTTTTCATGTGAGAATAATTTGAGACAAAGTCTTAATTTATTTTTGGTTGGTTCGTCTTGTGGATTCTGGGGAGAGAATAACCAAGGTCTCGAAGGATGTCGTCTTCCATGTTGATGAACGTGAAGAACGAAAAGACCTAGACGAAGAACACCGCCACCATTGGGAGTGATCATCATGCCCTTCTTCTCCTCTCCACATCCAGTGTGAGACGCTGCTCCACCTCGGACGATCTCCGTTAAACCATACAGAGCTTTACCTCGCGACGTCGTTTCCACGACGATCGTTGTTCAACAACTCATTGAGGTAGGGGTTTTTCGTATAAATTTTATATGTGAATTATCCCCTCGTGCATAAGTATTTAAATTTCAGGGTGTTTGAATAATTTACCTTGAATAAATTATTCCCTCGTTTAAAGCATGACTTTTAAAGATTTCATTTTGAAAACACCTAACATCGTGGGTGCGGGCCGAAAAAACACGGCCCGACAACCCTCCACAGTTTTTTATTGGTGTGAGGATCGATGGGTGATTAAATAGCGGGATTAAAAGGGGTTATAAACCCTTTTCAGTAATCTACGGGTCCTGGGAGGGCCGCAGGCGCAGACGGCGGGCAAAACTGACCATCGGAGCGCGTCCGGTGGTCCGCAGAAAGCGTTGCCGGCGCGCCGCCGGCAGGAGCGGCTGCAGATGAAGCCATGGCGGAAGCAAAATGACCAGTTCCCGCAGCCGCGCTTGATACGGGGGAGACTCGGGGCCCAACGCCGCATTCTCTGGCAAATGGAGCGGCCCCTGCGTGGGGCCCGCCATTTCAAAACAGGGGGGCAGCGCACACCCCGCTTCCGCGACAGCTCGGCCAGCGCCAAGCTGGCCACGCGGGTCGCGCCCATGCCAGGCCAGGTTGAGCCACACCCTTTTGTGCTGGACCCAGAACCGGGTCGGGTCGACCCGTTTCAGGGTGACCCAGGGGATCTTGGGCCGAGTCGGTCCGGGCCCAAATCACCCTAAAAACCCGACAGTTCATTTAAATGCTCGTAACTTGGGCTATGGACCACCAATCGACACATCATCAGTTGAGATGTGATCCTTGGATCGAGACATCAGTTTCGGCATATTACACTCAATGTTTTAGAGAACATTGTGTATGGACGGGTTGGTTCGAACACGAAACCAAACGGGCCCTCAGAGCAGAAATGCTTATAACATGAGCTCCAGACGTCTGATTGACGTGCCGTCAACTTTTTTGGATTCCTCTTAGTGAGAAGGACCTTTTGGTTTACTCAACTTGAGTTTTGGATGAATTTGGAGTGCGGTCGGGTTTGTTTTTACTAAAAAACCAACCGGACCCCTAGAACGAAAAAGCCAACAACTCTCAGACCGGTCGTCCGATTGAGGCGCTGTCTGTCTCGTTGAGTTCCTCTTGATGTGAAGGAACATTTCGCTTCATCAACTCTGGTCTACGTGACCTTTGATGTACCGAACTCTTGGCACGTGGAGCGGACCCTCTTGGAACGAGCGTGCTGGGTGCAGAAACCCTAGAGATGGCTGTGACTTGACGACTGCTGATCGATCGACTCGGAGTGTTTCGGTAGCCCAATGGGGAGCACTTGGTTGTAGCGGCAGACCCACGATGGAGGAGTTCTTTGTTGTAGCGGTAGACCCACGGTACTAAACATAAGGAGTACCTCTGTAGGCTATGAGGGGGACCGCTTGGTTGTAGCAGCAGACCCATGGTGGGAAGCACTTGGTTGTAGCAGCAGGCCCACTGTACTCGATATAGGAGGAGTTCCCCAGCAACTATGGGTTCTATGGTGAAGACTATTGTACTGGAATCCTCTGTGGGTTCGACGGTGAAGACTATCATAATAGAACATTCCGTGGGTTCGACGGTGAATACTATCGTACTGGTCTCCTCAGTGGGTTCAACGGTGAAGACTATCGTACTAGAATCCTCTGTGGGTTCTACGACGACAAAAACCGTACTGGAATCCTCCGTGGGTTCGGCGGTGACGACTTCAGTACTTGTATCCTACATGGGTCCGATAGCTTAGCTTGTTTAGTATCCTATGTGGGTCCCAACGTAGATGAATCAGTGGATACATCTGATCATCGCTATCACCATACAAAGAAGTATACCTGTGTGAGATGAGTCTTGAATTTCAATCATTATCTTCGATATGATTGACTTTCTTTCCTATGTGGATTGGGTTGTGCTTTCCTATGTGGATTGGGTTGTACTATCCTATGTGGATGTGTTTTTACTTCAGATCGTGAGTTGGAGCTGAACTGGATTTGATGACTTAGGTATATGTATGGGTGTATACCTAAGTAGTGTTGGATGATACTCTATGATTGTATCTTTTCTTCTTGGTTTATCCTTTGTGGATTCAGGGAGACCTTCAGGGGTCTCGGGGTCCCTACTAAGTATCGTATACTCCCCCCTGCACGGGCTTCGCCCGCAGTATGTTGTGTTGGTGGTAGAAGATGGACATCACTGATTGAGGTAGAGGCTTGTAGTGCTGGACGGTTCCCGGAGGAGGAACTCATGACGAGTTAGTGCCCAAAGGTGGATTTTACGACAAGTCGGTACCTGGAGATGGACCACTGGGCGGGACGTAAATGGGGCGAATGGCAGGACCCGAGGAGCTGAGGAGGCCATCTGTACCCACCCTTCAGGTGGGATTCCAGTAGATGACTCGACATTGATGCTTTAATTTTTAGTTGTTGTACTTCCTTTCCAGTTGTACTTTACTTCAGTTTGGGTTTGCATTCTGGCCCACTTACTTTTCCACACTTACTATTGTACTCAGTTACATAGTGATTACTTTTGTTGGCTTACTATGTGGTGTTTGTTTACTTTTAAGGGCAATGCCTTCCCCTTCATATCGGTATTTACGCCTTTGGTTCTAGTCGCCAGCCCATGTCTTATGGAAGCCGGGCTTGGGGTAGTCACGACACGGGTCCCAAGAACAGGTTGTGTCAGAGAAACCTTATAAACAATATTGGTGTCCAATGAATTTATACAATATTTATAGAATGTACATGATGTGAAGCACATTATAAAGAGATATTATAAAATAATAGATGTGTGAACATGTATATAATGGTGTTAAATTCCTTACATGGTAATGTTATTCCCCTCAAGTTGTGCTCAAATAACTTAAAAACTACACTATCATGAGATAAAAATCAAGTGAACCAGAGTCACATAGAGTATCATATTTATAAAATAGTTAATCCCTTATGTTTTAGTGGGTGGACTACAGAATGGTTAATCGATATGAATCATAGAGGGTAGAAAATATTTTAAAAACCTCGAGTCAATGGGACTATATAAAATATAATATTGACCACACCATTGTCCAGTTCATTAGAATATCCTCACAAAAACCATAATGGGCCCCTAATCAAACACAACAAAGATTATTTCCATCCATCATTTATGATTATGAATTTTTCATTCCAAATCTTATTCAAACTATCCTCAATACATATCACCTTATAATTAATGTGAACCCAATCCTAGGATTTTCAATTTTGTTCCACCATTTTATCATGAAACCAATATCTAAAATGAACAGAAAATGTGGGAGAACTCTAGTAAACGATATATTGGATGGATGAATACCGGATCACCCATAGATAGCTAATTGTCGGGGTTTTTTGAAGAAAATGTGTATGAGATGAAAATAAAAATGTTTTTTGTGTTGTAAAATACATCTATGGATAATGAATGATTGATTTAATTTTTATATCATAAATAAATATTTTTTCAAATAAATATTTTAATTAGTGATAAATATTATTACATTAATTCATCATCATAAACACACATTTATTGACATATAAATCAAGGATTATTATCCAAAAAGTATTCATAGACATAGAGGATTTATCCCCACTCCTATTATAAGAAATAATTTATATATTAATATAATTAATTTTTAATAATGATAAAAGAATATATTATTTAGTAGAATAATATTTTCATCTTAAAAATATATTTAAACAAATTAGTTTTTTCTATATTATTATCATGTCAAATCCAATTTATTTTATATTATAAATGATCTCTAATTTTTTGGTTAGATAACACAAAATATATTTAAAATAATAAATTTAATTCTATATCACATTCAAGGAGATAAAATAAAAAATATATTAAAATATTATTCCTTTTTGAATATATAATTATTGTGTATATTTTATTTTATTTTATATGTGTTCTTCACAGTAATGGTTCTTCTGAAAATATTGAATTTTAATCGAACAATATATATTCTTGTAATCACCACTAAATAACATCATTTTAGTGAAAACTAATAATCTGAATTTTCTATTATATAAAAATCTTGTGATATTAGTTGTTATAAATTAATAATGTAATTATATTTAATATTTTTGTCAATAATTTTATTTTAAATCTTTGATATTTATTTTTTTCATTATAATATAAAACTTAAGTGATACAATCATGAAGAGAATTCCTTAAATCATGCAACATAATCAAGACATGAGGTTCTTAGTAAATACACCTCAATGGAATATTTTTAATATAGGATGATCATAGGATGTTAATCAATTTTCATTACAATGACCACTAGGAAGATTGTTAATAATATAAATAAAAACATCCATTGTGAGAAGATAGATAAGAGGATAGAGATAGATGGGATATATAATTTCATCAACTCATGATAATGAAAAAGGAGATGGATGTTTTTTTGTTGGAAAATAAGAATGAGTTTATAAGAAGTATAATTTATTCTCAAACCATAATTAATATTATCTAATAAATCCATTATAATTTCACTAATAAAAATCCACCATTTATAAAAATTTATCCCTATTTTAATTGAAACGAAATTCAATTAATACCAGATCCTTTTATCATCCATGAATCATCACCAATACCATGGCATATGAAATGCATTCCACTACTCAATGGTCATGTCTATAGTCTAATTAATTTTATCCAATAAATCCATTATAAATTATCTAATAAAAATACCCTATTTAAAAATAATTAATCCCTATATTAATGGATATGAAATTAGATTAATTCTAGATCCATTATTCATCCATACCACATCACCATTTCCATGGCAAGTTAAATTCATTATACTACAGAGTGGTCATGCCGACACTATGTTAATATTTCACCATTAAAACTATTTATTTATTACGATTATATTCATTTGTCTTTCACATTATGTATATGAAAACACTATAAATTTTTTATACCTCACCTATGTAAAACACCTTGATTTGGACTGAATGTTAGTGTCATAATTTTCATTTATGAATTTTATTTTATTAAATATTCTCATTAATAGAATACACATTTATTTAATTTTTAGATATTAATTACTAATTAAATTTCAACTAGTTTAGGACATCACAAAAAAATCCCATTGGAAAATACAATATTCTAGGTTCAAATGAACAATAAAAAATAATATAGTCCATCAACAAGGAAAATTTAACATTTCCCCAACATCAAGGGACATAAAATTTGAAAATTGAAAATATATTGACTCATTATGATCAGTATGAGTCACTAGGCTTTAGGAACATGGTGGTCCATGATCAAGTACCTTGTGGTGAAATATAGAGTTTGGTGCCTTTTATTTTGAACTACCTAGTGAATGTTGTATCCATGTGGCTACCATAGAAGATTCTAGGAGAATTGACCTTAATAAAGGTGTAATTTCGTATTCTAACCCATAAAAATAATACTTGTTCTAATATTTAGGAGGTATTTATATCAAGTTTACTTTATTTGGGTATCCATTATGAATGAATTCACTTCATAACCTCTATTAATGATTCTCCCTATTATATTTGATATATGTGGTTCCATTTGACCATAGATAAAGACATTTATCAAAGAAAAAGAACTATATTCTCCTTATACAATATCATCTCGATATATTATCATTGTATTCAGTATATCTCATCCATCAATAATTATGGGAGATATATAAACATCAATATTTTATGGTTTTTTAAGATAACTATTATAGAAAAATTATTTGGTCAATGTAATATACCTCCCTAGTTCATCTTTTTGAAATAAAATTCATCTAATTTAAGTGGTATTTAACTATATCTGTAAACATGTTTTGTGTGTACGTTGATCTTGTGGTGGTATACTTCCTCCCTTTTAGACCCAGAAAAGCCTAAATCAAATATTTTTTTGTGGTTATACAATTTTTTCCTACCATGCCTCTTAGGGGTTGGGTTGGCATCAGTATGGGGAAAACTAGATTTAATTTAAAATGAAATATTCTGAAAATAAATAAATTATTAATTTATCCTTAATATATTTTAATGTTCATTTATGTTTACATTATATTCATATTTATATTCATGAATTTCTTTTGTGACATTCATATTATTTTTCCATAATAGTAATGTTATATTTAGTGTCACTCGGTAAGGATTTATTTCTGAAATTGATTTATTAAATATTATAATTTATAATTTTTATATATTGTTTATTAGTGATTTGTAAATATTATTTTTTGATTTCCTCGTTTTAGTTGTCAAATTGAATCTTAAATTCTACATGGTCATTTATATGAGACCCAAAATGTGTACTTTTTTTATTTGTTTATAAAATTGATACAACCTTATTTAGTTTATGATTTATGGGATGGGATACTAGTTCCTTAACATAGTGTATCCCTTCCCATAAAACACAACATAATATTAGGCCCCAACATATTATACCCTTTCCCAGATAAAAATAATTTCAAAAATCCTTGACAATGTATATATATAAATGTAGATAATAGGCTCTACAACATTACCTAATATCATTCAAAACACAATACCATGATATATTCAATCAATGTATATGATGGTGAGGAAAATTCCAGAAAAGAGAATAACTTATTAGGATTACCAATGTAATTCTTCATAACATGAAAATATTTTTGGTTTCCTTTCTATTATTTCTAATTTTTAACTATCTTTTTTATAGAAAAATGAGTTTATGAATGTTATATAGGGGTGGGGTAGGGATAACATGATGGGTTGTCATACTAATTTTCTACATGTTCCCCATTTGTAAAAGTACATCTTCATTATATCGTATTTAGGTAATATGAAGTCAATAGATAATGGGGGAAGGACCACACAGAAATCAGAGTGTGGGTGATGCCTTTATAATTTATAGACAGTGTACAAATAATATTTGTAGGGGTTATTCTAGATTTTTAACACAGAATTTTTCTATTACTTGAATAGAATTTTTGACTTATAATCCTTTTTTTTCAATGATATTTTTTGTCTATTTTAATTTTTTGAATACTATTTTATATTTTGAGGATTTTTTGAATGTTTATATCCTAATTCACATATATATATATGTATATGAATATAGATTTTTTCTATAATACTATAAATGTAAACATATTAATTTGTACTTATGATAGATTCTCCTATTTTATTATTTATATCGATCCTATGGATGATGATATAATTTTAATGTCAGTCATATTTTATTTTTATATATTTTCATTGGGAAAACACATATCCCATATATACTATGATCAATATATAGTTTTTTCACCATTGTATGGTGAATAGAAGGTTCTCATGAGGTCTTGTGGAAACATATCCTAGTACTTGTATGATGATAAGATCACATTATTTTCAAAAATGATTTTAAATCACACAATAATTGCTTTGGGATAGGAATTAGTTACCATTTTGTATTTAGAACTATAATAACTTCGGAATCGACCTATAAATATTCATCGTCATAAAAAAGTGTTGAAATTTACTATGATATCATGTATAATTTCGAATTCCTCTTGATTAAATTATTCTATTCCATGTGAATATCCTATGTACATGTCCCACATGCATCATATTAGAAATTATTATATAAGAACTGGTTGAAATGTATATCATCAAACATTATTTGTTGCGTTGGATTATATTATAGTTTGGATCATATATATGTTCATATTAATGAAAAATTAATTATAAGTAAAAAAATTATATATTAATAATGATTTATATTTCTCTAAGAATTATATTTAAAAAGTCATGATTCATACAAAATTTTCAATATAAAACAATTTTTAATTTGGATGATTTTTAGAAATAAAGGATGTAATGGTGAGGGGAAAATTTGAATTAAGACAAACTATCAGAATTTAGCATTATGCTTTGGTATTTATAAGTACGGAATGTAATGTAATATTTTTCTCTATTTCATTATTGATTTTTTACCTTTAACCCCACAAATGTCATAGCATTTTGGGGTGGATGATCATGCAACAATAGTATGTCCAGTGGTTAGTTATAAATTCTTATAGGTACTATCTCTGTAACATCATATTTTTGTTAAATTGGTTCATACAAAAAAACAATTACTATTTATATAATAATAGATTTTAAGTTTCATTGTCATGTAATCATTATTGGTAAAAACATTATAATAATATGAGAAGTGTATTTTTCAAATATACTATATCAATTAAAGCCTTGATATCCTAGAGTAAAACCACATAAATTTATCCAAATTATTTTTGGAAGGGGAGTCGTTTATATGGAGGGATATTCTATTTAATTTTTTCATGGAATATTTCCAGGTAATTTATTAAAATAAATTATTTCTTTCTACATAATGATGATTAAATTTTAAAGAGATTATAAATCAAAATAAAGGATTTATGACTGTAATGAAATATTCCTCCATGTCCATATGATAATCTTATTTGATTCATACTTGAGTGTTGAAAATAATGATGTACATTTCTAAAAGTGGAGACAATTTTGAATCTTTTTCCAATTGAAACTGGGTTGAGCCAGGAATTTAGAGGATAAGATTTTTTTTTGTACAGATGATTTCATTGATAAAGGTTGTTTTCTTTACAACCATTTTACAATTTTTTTAAAAATTTAGAGAATAAATAAAGGTGTTCTGGAAGAGGAATTTTCACACAAGATTGAAGAAATATATAAATTTTTTGCCTAAGGTGTATTTCAGGATCGTCTCATCTATATACATTAAAGGAAAGAAACATGGGAAATATTGGGTTTTCCACAGAAAAATCCTATGAGTAAAATGTGACATCAAAAGTGTGAATTGCATAAGATATTTTTCGTGTTTATTTCATCAAAATATAAAAATGGAATGGGATATATGGAAAGATGTCACATTATAAATGTGACATCAAATTCACAATTACTTGTATAGGGGTTGAAGTGCAATGTACATGTGAGAAAGTTATTTGAGATCTATAAATATGTGGCCACTGCCTCTGATAGCTTAGAAAATTTTCCAACGAATATTTGGTGTCTCTATTGAGACAATTAATTTCACACATGTTACTTATGTGTTGTAAATCTTACATTTAGAATGATTTGAGAGTCAATCAAGACCATGTTAATCTTGTGGTGTGGTTATATGAAATATTAGTGTTGAGCGAAAGACATGTTGAACGAAAATCCCAAAGCATTAATCCAAGAAAAAGTGTTGTGTACAAGTATAGAGATGATCTACTTCCCTGTTTTAAATATCTAGTTTTTTTATTATTTCTTTCAAGTTAATAAATTTTGGACATCATTGTGAGTAGAGTATAATGGAAGATAGGGAACAAGACTTCAATTCCAACCTATTGAAGTGGCCTCTTTCCTGATAAACTAACTATGGATTCACCAAAAATAATGACTTGGGGGGATTCAATGCTACTTTTATGATGGAAATATGGAGTTATCAATACAATAATGTAACTAAAATGTTCCTAGAATATAGTGACTATGTTAGAACTTCTATATTCCACATTTACTAAATATTAGTGTATTTTTGTATGACCCACACTTTTTGACAATTGATCCTTGGACAAGACCTTAGTGGTGTGCATAGTAAAATTATTATGATATATCTTTTCTTGTGATTTTTTTTATTCTACATGTTTCCATATAATAGTTTTGACTAGTACCTATTGTCATGCGAACAATATTTGTCACTTTAAGATGAAAAATATTACCCCCTGATTCACCACTCCCACCTTTGGTTGTTCTAGGGTACTTTAAGGTGTATCAACAATTAGTTTTTTTTTCTTAAATATTTCATCCTTTTATGTCATGGATATTTTAGTAAATTATATGGGAGTCACCATCTTTGATGGATCAAAAATCCAGATTTGAAAGAACATGATTATATCTCATCTATGATATCGTTGAATAGATTTTATTTTTTATACTTATAGGGGATTTAGGTGCATGATACTACAAGACATTATATTACTAATACAGATTGTAAAATTCTTTATGTTGATGAAAAAGTTCATTATACCCTTTTTAAAGCTCTTTCGGATCAAATATATCAAATGGTGATGATTTTCACATTATACATATATATATGGGAAAAGATAGAAAATACATATTTTTGTGAATTCAAAGCAATGAAAGGGAAACTATATGTTTTTTCATAGTAGGTATGATAATCTAAAAATGAATGATGAATAATATTCAAATATATTTTTTAATTGGCTCATTGATGTCGATGGAGAAATATGAGGACTTGGTGAAAAAATATTTAAAATTGAAATTTTGATGAAAATTTTAGAATCAGTTTCACCACTATATAATGAAAAGGTGTCATCCAATGATGAGAGAGACGTGTCTAAACATTCTATGGATGATCTATTAATCCATCTGGTGGCTTATGAAATGATAGTACATCTAAATAATTAAATAACTCGAGTTGGGAAGGAAATGAAATTTATGACCATAGATAAACAAGAGGTTTCTGATGATAGTATTAAATGGATAATGAGGAAGACAAAATAATTTTTATCTCTTCCAAAAAAACAAGATAGAAAAATTTTATTTGAAAGAACCCATCCATTGACCTTTTATAATTATGGTGTAGTTGGAAACATTACCTCTTAGTTTTCAAGGTTGTTCGATGATAAAGAATGTGATCCTAAAAACATGTAAAATCCTCATAAAAATTTTTCTAAATAGAGAAACATCAAATTTGGAAATAAATTATAATGGAAGATTTTTTCATGTTAATAAGAATATGATTATAATGAATGTTTTAGGGACGAATAAACCAAGATAAAATAAATAACCAAATATTCTATGTTTGATACTATTGAAATGTTAGAAAAAATATTCAATAAGAGAACATATTATACCTGAACATAAAGAGAACATCTTCTACCGAATAGTTTAAAAAGAAAAAACATCTATCATTAGAGGATTGTAACATTAATAAAAATGAAATTGAAAATTTATCTAAGATGAATATAGGTAGGGATATCCCCAATCTAAAGCTTGAATGTTAAAATACATAAAATGATTTCATATGAGTAATGATTTCTATAGTTCAAATCAACCAAATAAGAAAAGGGAATCAAATATTATTGATCTCAACCACACAGATCTTTTTGATTTGACAAATGTGAAAGGAATATATATATATATATAGAGGTGCTCCATTATATTTATTGATGACTATAGTAGAATTTATTGTTTATTTGTTATATACAGGAATCATTATGTGCCTGATTTCATGTAAAGTTATCATTAAAGAGCTAATAATTATACTCTCCTACAATAAATGTTTTATGATCAGACAATGGAGGAGAACACAAATCCATGGAGGTTGAAAATGACATAGGGAAACACGGAATAATGATTTAGGTGGGTTATGTGATAAATCTACCCTAAAAAGGTCTTGTTGAACATATAAATTGGTAGGTGAAAAAATGTGTAAAACTATGCTCATTTGGAGTCGTGTCTCTCTTCTTTTATGTAAAGAGGTTGATTAAGAAGTATTTTATTCTCTATGTAGATCATGGCTTTATATAGGATAATCCAAGGAACAAAATTATTTTTTTCATTGAATAAATTCCACATTGAATTGTTTTCGTATTATTGAAAGTAAATGTTTCATGAAAAATGAAGAAGGAAGTCAATGGAAGTATGGTGTTGTTGAAGATGAAGGAATATTCCATGGATATTAAGTGAAGAGTAAATAAAACAAATCATTCAATTATCATCATGGAATAATTTTATAAAGAAGTTATTTAATGATCATTGATGATAAAACTACCAATTCATTGAGGAATTATTATGTTGATTTTAAATAATATCAGAAGGAAAGTGGAAATGGAATAGATGAAAATTTTGAAGTATTGGGAGGAACACAATACATTCAGGGGAAACAATTGATGATGATTGATAATAAAATTCATAAAATGATACCATGGATGAAGAAAGTTCTTTTGAATCTCATAGGATAGATAGAATATCATAAATTTATCATCCAACGTCATTGGGGATTGAACAACACCTGCACAGTCAAGGAGAATGGGGACTGATACAATTTATATATTTATATAAATTGTTTAACCAAAATAATTTTGAGAAGATTAAAAGGATAAATCATAGGATAAATCTATTAATGGTGAGTTTTATTTGATTTAAATGAACCCAAAATGTGATCTTGTTTTGATACCAGAAAATCACAATGTGGTTGGAATGATCTGGATTTTTTAAAATGCATTCGTTGAGAATGACAACTTTATCAGAAATAAGGAATGATTTTTTTATAAAGTCTATTCACATATTTAAGTAATTTTAGTTGATGAATTATTTTCTCATTTTTCTATACTAGAGTAAATCATCATTTGTTTTCCTTGGAAATTCAATGAGGGTTCAAATTGTATCAAATGGATGTCTAAATAAACTTCTTAAATGGTGTTCTTAACGAAGATATCTACATTGAACAACCATTGAGTTGTCTATTTTTTAATGTTGAAAAGAATTTTTATTGATAGAATAAGACATTATATAGTTTGAAGAAGGAACCACGAGCATAGTAATAATGTTATGATTCTTATCTAAAGAACCTCAATTTTATAATAGGAGGAATAGAACATAATATAAATGTGAATAATTTTCAGAAAGATCATTTCATAGTGCTGGTTTACAGAGATGATATTATATATGGTGGATGAATACATGGATCAGTGCAATAATTTTCCAGTGTAACACTCTAAGATTTTATAGTTTGTTATCTCTTCAATGTATTTCTTTAACTTGCGCTACACGCAACACCGAGTTTGAGGGCACCATGACTGACAAATCTAGCTATTAAAAAAATATTTTATAAATATTATTAATAAAATTTTAAATTTTATAAATCCTATATAATTTTAACATTCATCTATTGGGTTTATTAGAAATAATATAAGAAAAAGTCAATTTTTAAAATAAAAGAAGTAATTTTCAAAAAATCCAGTTTTTCCGCCATTTAATGTAGAACCCTTTTTAAATAAAATATTTGAAACTATTATATATTCCATTTAGTAAAATATAAATTATTCATTAGAATAGGGACTTAAATATTTATTTTCGATAAATTTTTGGTACTATTCAGATAACATTCATATTTTGATGAATAGTGAAAAGGCACTAATTTTTAATTTAAAAAAACTTTTTAATCGAAATAATTTACAGTGTTAAATAAAACATTTGAGTGGCTTTAAAGTATCATTATACTATATTTTTATCATTTAATATAATTAAGGTCATTTTATGTAATTTCACATTTAATTTGGACATAAACAAGTGTAAATATGTTGATAGTTATTTTTTCTTAAAAACTCGCTTCCTGTTTTAACAATAGGAATTTATTTTCAATTAATTTCATTCAATTCTGTGTTTTGAATTTGGAAATATGGATTCCATATTTGGAATCTGGAGGTCCAAATTTTTTAAATACATTACTTTTAATTTAAGACATTATGAATACTTACTTCAGAAAATATTTTATTTACTATGGGTAAAAGGTGAATCCTATAAATTAGACTAAACAAATAATATTACAAACATATTAAATTACCATAAGATGTGTCTTATTCCTATTGGTTGATACATTTTCAACCATGGGCATCCTTGGGATGATTTTGAGATCCCAGGGTGCCACTTGAGAGTGATAATGATGCATTATATTAATTAATTTAAAATATGGTAAAAAATTGACATAAACATATATCTTTTAAAAAGAAAAAATAAATAAAAGGGGTTATATAAGTTACCTTTTAGAATATTAATACTCATTAAGAAGATAAAAATATTTCCTTCATAAATATTTTTTATATATAATTTTAAGACATTAAATAATTAAATTTATTTATAACACAATGATAATGCAGTAATTACAGTATTAATGAATGAATAAAGTAAATGGTAATGTAAATATTAAAATATCTATAATTTTAATGTTTTTATGACATTCAAGAATTTTCTATGTGAATATGAAATTTTAGGATTGATTTAATATATTTTTTATAAGTAATAATGTTTTTCTTTACTTTATCCAAAAACTAAATACCAAATAGTGTCAAAATTGACATAATTAATTGTTAAAACAAATACAATATTCTTGGTTGATATAGTATTCCTAAAAGTATATGGTTCCTCCTAATGGATTAAATAATATTATATATGTCATTAATGAATCAATTGATGTTCTCTTGGATGTTTAGAGTTATTTTATTAACCATATAGAGTGAGAATACAAGAAGACGCGATAAAAGTTAAACCACTTTACTTAGAGTAAAATCTAAAAGATTTGGTTAAAATGGTAACATAAGCTTTTCTAAAACCAATTGGATGAGATTATTTCGACCCATAACCACCTAAGGCTAGAATGAAATTAATTTTAATCCATTATTAGACGAAAATTATTGTATAATAAATTAATATTTTAATCTTTTCCTAAAGTGACAATCACCCCTCTTTTTAAAGGAAACTTCCCCTTCACTCAAAATCACTCCTCCAATTCCATTTGGCTAGGCCAATACCTGCCCAAATGTACTCCCAACTTCCCTTTAATCATCCTAGATTATTTACATTGATCATAAATCCAACTTATGGAGGCATTTCGATCAACTCAATCAGAAACACATGAAGAAGAGGTAATAATTTTACCACCCTCTTTCAAGTGCTTTCCTTCTTCTAGTTTCACTTTATTTGTTGTTTCCATAGAAAAATATTAACTATAGTACCTAATACATATTGTTATGTTAATATAAATATGGTACATCCATATTTTTTACTCTATCCATCCTATTACTGACAATGTCACCACAGGTGCGTACGTACGGAATACCGTCTCTACGTCATGGTGTAGTTTGTTATTCAAACTCAATAATATTTGGATAGGCATAATAATGAGTATAAATAATTTTAATAATAAATAAAAAATTTAATGAATATTTTTATTTGATATACCTTCCAATTACATAAGATTTCACCATCAATATAATGATATTGTCGCCCGAGCATATGTACAGATTGTTGTCTCCACGATGCGATGAGATTCATTCCCACGTTCACCATTAAACGGTGATTATAAAAATTTATATTATTAATAAGTATGTAATATAAGACATAATAATTATACTAGATATATATATATTGATATATTTATGTACTTACATATATCTTATTCACTTACTTCTATTCAATACGATACTAAAATGGAAACAACATTTATCGGTTTGTACGGCCTACCGTCTCCATAAACGGTGTCTTCCATACCTTATATATATCTATTATAAATATTTATACTCTAAATATATATTACATATAAATAATGGTTTATATTCTGGATGTATTTTAATCATTATCTAAATGATATGATCAAGAATTATAACTTAAAACACGTACAATAAAGAAAGTGATTATAACCCAAAATGTTGATTCAACGTGGAAATCAATATTAAATGGGTAGTATAATTACATAATTGAATTATTTATGATATAATAAATATGAATATGGTTCCGATGTAAATTAATATTACACTATGGTCATTGTACATGAGTTTAAATGTACACTCGACCGACGGAAAGTGTGAGGTAAGGGTTAATTCCTCAATCTAATTTTTATTAGAGACTGTTTATGGATAAGTTTTTACTATGACATATTTATTATCCTGGACCTTGTTTCATAAGATAATTTCCAATGGGATTCCTTTTAAGGGACCATATTATTAAAACATCATTATAAATGTTTTAAATATTTATTCTTATAAATCATTCTCATTAATGTCCATCTTTTCAAAATGATTTTTTAAGGATTTATATATATATAAATAAATGTTTTTAAAATTTTAATTCCAATAAATAGTTTCAAATTGATATGGGACACATTGATTCAGAAATGTATTTAAATTTCTTCCTTTCTAAATTTTTTTACTTTTAAATGTTTTAATGAAAAAGGGATATTTCTCTCAAAGAGTTTTACAAGTCATTTTCATCTATGTCTACATTTTTTGATTGATTTTAAACTTGTCTGAGGTTTATTTATTATGATTCAAATATTCCATATTATATTGATGTTTTTGTGATATGTTTGACTATGGATGTGTTATTTTTAAACAATTAATATTTTCTTGTTAAAGTATTGACATTTCATATGTAGGTTCTAATATGAATTTTTATGTTAATTGTCAACCTTTTCATATTAGCAATGTATTGGACGTAGTAATTAACAGGTGGAGCCCGATATAGCTTCTTGATGCATCAGTAGGTCTCATGAGACAATTAGATGTATATTTGTTTGAGGTATTTCTCATTTTGATATATGGTTTTTTCCGAGGCCTTAATCATTTTTTAGACATCTTGGCTAAGTCCATGACAAAATGTTTTAGAATATCTAGAATTATACATTCCCTAAATTTAAAATAATATTGATGGTTCATGTGGTTATTTGACTTGTAGAATACCGATGACTATGTTTTATAATGGAATTATTAATACTGCTCAAATTTATACCATAAAGTGTACATTTTTATTATTTGTAATGGCATGTGGTTTCAATTATTCAGCAAGCCTATTGTTTATGTTATCTTCTAATAAATTTTTTACCCTTTCTAAGCATCTGAGCTCACCCTTTTATTATGTTTTATATTCATAGGATTTACAATAAGTGTATTATGAATGATTTAAAAGATATATCTAAAAGGTAATAATAGAGTTCTCAAATAACTATCAACATTTTATTTTATGTTTGAATTTTAATGTGAGGTTGATGTATGTAATCTATTTCCATGACTGCTAAACTGATCGTTCTTTCAGGACATGATTTCCTTATATCATTCCAATGTATTAAAATAATTCACCAACTCTGGGTAACTTAGTCAGAGAATTATATTTATTATCAGAGGAAGTTTTTAAATATCATGGGAAACTAGATTTATAAAAAAAATTCTGATTCTAAAACATTACACAACAGTAGACCTTGATGATTAGTATAGAAGAACATCCATGAATATTGGTAATGAAAATATTATATGGGTTTTCAAAACAATACATCCATGTCTAGATACCAGTAGGTATAGGTAGATCTAGAACAGATGTACCTAGGTTTGAAAACTCGGACAAGGAGTATCATGCTTGACCCGATGTGTCCTAGTACATAACAATGGGTCTTGTTACACTCTGGGTTTCAACCCTCACAAGGGATATGTTTGGGATAACTATCAATTTACTTAAAAATCATTATGAAGTATATATGAGTAAATATTGCATCTATGAAACCATTTTTATTATTATGATACTAGATGTGTGAAAATAATAAATTAATGTTGAGAAATTTTCTAGTTTTTGGATTATACAGTATGATATGATCTAACCTAGTGTGTGTCATCATTTAGAAATGGTGCCCAGTAGAAGGATTACGAACTCTAAAAATATGTATGATCCAAAGGGTATGAAGGATCATATCATTCATAGTCTTCACCCACAAATTAGAATGGAAATAGCCTCCAGCGTATTCTCAGAAAAAGAAGAAATTGTATAAGGTTTAAATAAGATAAGTGAAGAATTCACTATGTACTATGTCTTTGAAGGGAAGAAAGAGAAGAAGGGGATGGTATATGGATATATGGATAAAGGGATGATTGGAAATAATCATTTTCCTATATGTGATAATTGTGGAAAGAATCACCTTGTAAAATGCTTGAATGGAATGGGAGTATTTTATAAGTATAGAGAAAAAGGACCCCATGAACGTGATTTCAAGGATTAAAAAATGTTTCAAATGTACTATGCTTCATATGCAAGGAGTTGGGACACTATCTGAATCTATGTCCAAATCAACAAAGTATACCACAAATTCTAATATTGGATAATAATAAATATATGATAACACCAAAGATAGAGAAGAATGATTAGATTTATTATGTTGTTTTTAAATTATTATTTCATTTGAGTAGTGTATTAATAATGTAAATTTTATATGAATTATAGAGTATACAAGGATTGTACTATAGTACTATTTGATTATGGACTTGTGATTGTGTGGAACCAAGAAAAGTGTACTCAATTAGGGGTTACATTTTTGGGAAAATATATGGTTGAGAGAATGAATATTATTCATTATACTCCTCCCTCTCTCTATTTGTTAATAAAAATGAAATTGTTTCCTGTGATATGTTAATTCCCCTACATAATAGATGATGCACTTCCATTGTCATCAAAATCCTTAAATGAAGTCAATGAAACCATAATATGGTTGAAAAAATAATTTAATATTTATTTTTTGACCCCTTTTATGTTATGGAATCAACATTTATTCATAATTCTAATAGATAAAAAAACATGTTTTTTGTGATCCAAGAACTGCCCAAATTTACCTTAAATGATTATCAATAAATTTTAACTTATGACCCAACCAAATGGAATATAAAATAATTCTTTAAAATATTATTTAAATTCCATGAATAAAATTAATAACATGTAATGTTAGTTATAGATTTTTATCCATGTTCTACATGAACATTCATTTACGTGTACAAGTGAACAGTTAATGAAAACTAAGAAAAAGAACACTCCCAAAAAATGGATTTAAACTCAATAACACATCCAAAAGCCCATAAATAAAGAAAATGAGACCATAATTCACCAAATTCCTGTATAAAATTCTATTTAAATCCAATTAATGAATATGATGAAATTATACAGGACGTTAATGTGAATAAAGTGTTTGGATATGAGTTTAGGGGAAATTCTCGAACCCAAATATAATTCTTTGGGTTCTCCCACTTTCACATCATTTTCATTATGGTCACTCCATAAAAATAATTTTTCATGATTTTATTACCTTTCTAGTAATAGAAATTATTTCTAATTATGTTCTTTACAAATCCAATATTTTCCAAAAGATCACTTCTTTTGAATAAACACTCTCTCGAAGATTGTTTCTTCTTCACCCATCATTGATTAATCGATGTCACAAATGTTATTCCCTCTACAATTTTGAACCAAATGTTTATTAATTTATTCCTTATAATGTGAGACCCATTTATTTCCAAGTATTAGTTTTTTTTTAATTTTTGTTATATGTTCTATGGGGCTTGTTTGATAATGTAAAAGTTATGTTGTGACGGATACGCAAGGAATTATATCGTGTAATAAGAATTTTTTGATGTGACGGTAGTACCCAGAATTATACAGTGCTCTAATGCATTGTGTAAAGTGATAAATATGATTAGATAAAGTGAAAGGATGTGTTAACAAGATTCTAGCATTCTTGAAAACTATGTGTTGTAGTTGTCCCCAAAGACATGATGTTTCTTTTTTATGCATTTCCACATTCAAAATATTTTCTTAATGTTTCCCCCATGTTTTAGAAAATTATGTTATGATCATGGTCACCACATGATATATTTCTGATATATATCAACATACTGGGATTTTATCTCATATCTTTTCAATGTATATCCTTAGGTGATTATATGTACTAACGAGTTTTCACGGGACAATAAGAAGGTGGAGAGCTAGCTCACATCAATATAGGGTATCTAAAGGATGGTCTCATACCCTAAATCACTTACTCTGATTTTCTCTAACCACTTCCTAGAATTGGTATATCTTAGCCCCTATATGAAGGATGGCCTCATACCCTAAATCTCTATTTGTATACACTTGAATCGAATGGTAGGATTATTTATCCAACACCAAGCTCACATAAATACAGGCTATTATATAATAAGTTTTGTGATTGTGAGGAACCTCTTGGTAAAGGGAGTGACTTATTTTGACTCATAATAATATACATTATAATATGGTAATATTATCGGTTTAATTTCAATAATTTTATATTATATATATATTTTTATTACTATATTTAATTGTGTTTTTTATAGTTGAAATGTAGTGGGGTTATGAGAGATTATATTTTAATTTTACTCACACCCTTTATATTCCCTATTGAGATATGTGAAAACCATGTAATATGTGATCCATAGAAGAAAAATTCAATAACTTTGAGGGATAATATATCATGTAAACTAGAATTTGGGTGACACCTTTTAGTATTTCTAGAGAGAGAATAAATATTATGTGTGGGGTTTTTCAGGAAGGTTCACCTCAGGATTTTCCATTTGGGAATATTCATTTAAAGGCATATAATATTTTTGTTTCATGATATTATGTCAAAATTAAAAAATGTAAAATATATCTTTAATGTTTTTTGTCTATATGGATATTTTAGATCTAGATTTTGTATTTATGAATGTACATATGGATACTTACTCTTCCACTATTACTGTGAATAGATTAATATTCATCTATAATGGATTCTAGTTGTTTTGCGGCTTATGTTTATCAAACCCAAGAGTATCATAAAAATTTCACTATGAATCCTCATTATTTTTATCCAGTTTCCCAGAGTAAAAATAAAATCTCACTGAAACATTATTCAATACCATGAATTTAATCTACAAACTTTTTATTATTTAGGTTCTCCTATGTTTTGGTGGAAACATACCTCGATATCGTCTGAGTGACCAGATCATGGACATTTAGAATATATATTTTAACAATGAATGGGGGTTAAATAGTGAAATAATCATTATTTTTCTACACAAAATATTCCCTAGAATATAACAAAAAACTATTCTTGTTATACTTGGTACCTGACTTCATACCAGACACCAAGTATATCTCAATCGAGTGGCTTGTGATGGTCTACTGATATAGACACCCCTGGATAGGTGAGTAATTACATTCCCCCATATTTCATTATACCGGGTGACCTTCTACTACTTACCTTAACAAAAATGTTTTTGAATTTTATTACATTTATCAAACATCATTATAATTTATATTTTGTATTTATATTTAGCTATATGAATACAAATAAACTTCTTTTGCATATTTATTTCTATTCTATGATAATTTATTATGATATTGTTTACTTTTTATTTTACACATTAATAGGTTAATATAAATTCCCTTCTATAATGATAAAATCGAAATTAAATGATGATATATTTAAAATTATATACGCTAATGTCATATGAAACCATTTGGAAGGACACATATGATTCATATTTTCATGTTTGGTTATTCATATGTGGATCAAAACTTGTATCATGGTGTATTAACATGGTAATATCTAAGACTGAGATTATTAGGTCAATACCACCAAAATTAATTCCACATGTTTTCATGTTAGTGGATATTCATGTATGATAATGTGCTTAATGATCAATAGACATTATTTATGTTGTTAATACATATAAGGAATTATGTGTTTTGATGTAATTAACAAAATCCAAATTCTATGTTCCTAGGGCAATTTGGAAAAATTAGGTGCATCATTAATGATCTATTATTATTAAATAATTCAATTATGGTTTTATACATTCCATTTTATGGAACATGATATCATATCCCCTAAACATAAATAGAACAATCATATTAAATTTCATGTAAATGGATTGTTGACCTTTCCCTTTCAAGAATCAAATGTAAGACATATTGATCATATTGATTGATAACACGATTATGAATCCTTATAGTTGAGATATCGATACAAAGTGATTATATTACATAATGAGCATTCCTATGTTTTTTCATCATTGCACTATTCAATTCCTCCTCATGATGTCCATTACATGTTTCTAGAAAATGATATTAGACTTTAGTTTATCTCTCTTGATTCAACTTAGGAATAATCCCAGAGGGTAACATGTATTGTGTTTCCATCAATCTCAATGAAATTATATCATAATTTAAATATTTAAATAAATAATATTTTCTATTTGATGAAATAATATTTATTCTTAAATTAATGCTCAAAAATATACATTACCAAATTTATGTGTGAGTTGAATGATAAAATTAATATTAATCTATCATAAAATGTATATTATAAATGTTAATTTATTTTTTAAATGAATAATATTTATTATTCATGTCCTGGTATATATAGAGTAATTTTGAAACAAGTTATCATTTCTAGTGGGATCGATATATTAAATATCATTTAAATAAATATTCATCTATTAATTTAACTAAAATAAAACGTTTATCAGTGACATTATCACCGGTAAATTAAATAAATGTAATATTATTTGTATTATATTTAAATTGTGTTCGTATAGGATTATGGAAATAATTAATTTATTATGTGGAATTATTTTTTATTTATCCAAGATATATAAATATAATTTTATATCATATCCTTGGGTTATACATTATTTTGAATAATGTTACCCCTATAGAGATTTAGTCAACACTTTATAGAACATTCTCTAGTACTCTTTCCATTAATAATAGGTTCCAACATCCTCACACCCCCACACTCTAGAACAAAATAATAATAATCAATCCTTCATCGTGAATGACATTGTGGTGATATAAGGTAGTGAAAAAAGATGATTAGATCCATTGAATAAGAATGTAATGAACCATCGATAGTGTTTCAAGATAATTTCATAATATTTTCATCACCTCTTGAGAAATTATTAATTGGATCCTATGAAAAATCAATATACCCATTATTCATATGTTCAACCGATAATCACTGTTTTTTTCACCAATGGAGCATAAAAATGTTCATGATAAACTAAATTGATGGAGAATGGGTCTCAAATTCTCCAAAAAAAGGATACAAGTATAATCCTGGAATCATGATTATCTGGTCACTAGATCATGCAAATCACATAACCCCCATAAGGTCACTTTATCTCATTACCCTAAGAAGGTCGCATAACTAAAAATTGCACATTATGTGAAGTATGATTGTTCATGTGAAGAGCCTCCAATATGACCTCATGATTATAAAAAATACTCAAACTTGTCCATTAAATACATCTGATTCCCCTCTAGATCTAGTAGAATGTGGGGAAACATTACATAGTAAATATTTCACATCGTCATAAGATCCATCACTATTCACCAGATGCACCACATACAAGTGAAGCAAATTTTTATTATAATGCCCACATTACAACATGAGAAAAATTATAGATCACACGATTCTTATGTAGAAAAACTATGGTTAAAGGAAAAAAGTATTAAAACTAAATAATAAATGTTAAAACAATTAAGAATTACCATGTAAAGAAATGTTACATTTTTTTCATGCGAATTGGGTTATGTGCCATATTTGATCAGATCATTGATCATGTGATTTCCATTTAACATTTAATATTTGTATTTCTAATGGAATCTAACAAGAAACCATGTTCTTAAGTGGTCCCCATACATGTTTATGTTGACCACTTCAAATACTCTTTGATGATATTCATTCATCACATGAAGACCCTTTGACATGACATCGCGACAATGAAAAGTTTCTATGATAACTCAACATGATCTTGCAGAGTGTCCCAAAATTATCACTTAATAAAATGAAATATTATTTTATAGTATTATTATTCTCATGATGTCCCTTATTAATTCCCTCTTGATCTATAATATGATCACTAACAAGCCCATGTGAACTCATATAGGGCCATAGGAATGTATCCCTTGATAACTTGAAATCATCTTCTATAGGCATCTAGATCTCATGAATATACAACAATATAAAAACCTGGTCATGCAAAGTGTCTCGAACAATCCATCATGATCATGAAGAGGCCACCCTATATGTCTCATTTTATCATTTTATATTCTATTTTATAGGAATACATGTTTCTTGAAGAATAGTTAACATGATTTCTTCATCTCAAGAATATCCTCTGACAAGACAACTTAATCCTGCAGAGGCCCCAATACTAGTCTCCCTTAATCATGAAAAACCCCTTTTTACATGTTTCCAAGTCTTTTTATGACACTTTTTGTAACACCCCGTGTAAAGACCCTAAAAATAACGTACATGGAAATTACATTACTTTTGGGGAACACTTAGTACATAACAAAAACACACAAACACAAGGACCGTAATAGTTTACTGTCTTTGGAAACTCGTAATATAATCTTCTAATTGTGGTGAAAGATCATCAACATCTCCCATAATGATCTTCCTTTTTTTACCTGAAACCTTTCTCTACATCCTGGGGAAAAGAAAACATAAAAGGGTGAGCTCAAATGCTCAGTAAGGGTAAACAAAAGAAATATCAATCACATCATATAGATTAGAACATAACTTTTGGAAATCCTAACCTGCAAAAGAAATCCTAATTTCATAACATGGGATAAATCATAGTAGTTAAATGTAATCCAAATAATCATAACTTAAAACATGAAACTTTGTGTCATACACACATAATCATAGAGAATCATTTCTTATTAGTCAAGACTCATTTCCAAGACTATCTTAATTGACAAAGTCCATTTCTGAACTGAGTTCACTCCTCGTTTCAATCCTGTTTCACTTAACCGGTTTAACCTTCCATTCCAGCCAATTCTATCTCATGTGATATAAAATCTTTACCCAATGGATTGGAGGGAGATATAGGTCCCACCCATCTCATAATTATACCATTCTTATGTGTGCCACAAAATCATAAACCATACATCATAACATAACCCATGTAATAAAAAT
Organism: Viscum album; assembly: GCA_963277665.1. Lineage (NCBI taxonomy): Eukaryota > Viridiplantae > Streptophyta > Magnoliopsida > Santalales > Viscaceae > Viscum > Viscum album. Next base: position 2,063,614,505 of record OY728121.1, read on the forward strand.
GGGAATCTTAAACATTGTGACATCATAAAACAATTCATATAAGATAACAGAATTCATAAAAATAATTCCATCATAACATAATAAAATCAATGTAATAATAGGGATAGAAACATAACCCTTTATTATCTTATATGGAAAATAATTTTGATAAAACACTTGAACTCCATTCTTGAGGAAAATATCCTTTCTACTTCAAAAACACTTTTCCTTTCTTAATATGTCATAAAATTATAAACTAAAAGAAGTTGATTAAAAATAAACATGAAAACTTGTAAAGGAATATTCTTGGAAATATTTTTTTTTAAATCCATTCATGCCGTATAAGTTAAAAAATCATTATTCTCGTACTTTTGTCGGAAAAGTCAAAAAGTACCTCGTACGAAAAAAACGACAAAAGATTCCTTTCATATCTTTTACTAAAAACTCACCGAAGGGTAAAATTGGAATTAAAAAATTGTATGTTGATGAAATAATATTACATATTAAGGAAACATTAATGTGGTTGATAAAATACACCCCATTCAATACGAAAGTATAAACAATTTCGGATAAAAATGAGATTGTGATATTTTCCCTTACCTTAGGTCCGATTTGCTTCGTAAGTGTCTGAACCCCATGTATAATGATTTAAATAATGTCACTGACTTATTCCAGAACCACAATCATTGTTATGATATAATATATGGTTCACTTATGACATTATATTACCCGTTCTTTTGTAAATTCCATGTTAAAAAGCGTTTTGGGTAAAGTCTTTTCATTTTTTGTCCGTGTTTTGACTTGTAATTATTCATATGATTACATAGATAATGATTACATAATTCCAGAATATAAAATATGATTAAAATTTAATATATATTCAGAATATACATATATATAATAGATTAGTAAATGGAATGAAATACACCGTTCATGGAGATGGTAGGTCGTACGTACACATGAACGCTGTTTTCGTTTCCTTATTGAGTTGAATGGAATTAAGTAGATGACATACATATATATAAACATAAATATAGAATAATTTTTTTGTCATATATTTCATGATTACTTATTATATATACCTTATAATCATTCATGAATGGTTAACGTGGAAAATGAATCTCATCACGTCGTGGAGATGGTAGTCCGTACGTACGCACGAGCGATGATATCTTTCTCATGATCGTCGTATTGTATTGGAATGTATGTATACTATTTCAGAATCAATATCACTTTACAATAATCATATATAGTTATTATGTACACCATTATACCCATCCAAGTAAGGTGGTGGTGGAAAATAGATTACACCAAGGCGTGGAGATGGTATTTTGTACGTACGCACGCGTGGTGATTTTGTTTTCCATATGATGGATAGATGGTGAAATAGGGGTGTTTAATACTTATAATAACATATCAGTATATGGGTGATACTGATGTTATTACATCATAATGAAACAACCTATGAATAAGAAGTGGAAGAAGAAATAAAGTAGAAAGAATCGGTAACGGACATTACCTCTTGTTTGAAGCGCCTCTTTGAGTCCACTTCTTAGGCACTAAAATTGGTCTTTGAAGAATACCAGTACCACTAGGATGTTGCTAGGGAAGTGGAGAAGAGAATTTGGCAGGGATTTTCCGATCATGAAGGCTCAAAGTGGTGTGAGGAAGAGAGGTAGAAGGTTCCCTTTTATAAGGGATGAGAGGGGCACCTTTGGAATAACTAAAAATATTATTTTATTATAAAGTAAAGTTCGGTTTTAAATAGCTCCAAATTGATTTATTTAGAAGATAAGGTGAGGCTGGGTCGAAATACTCTCATCCTATAGAATTTAGACAAGTTTAGGTTCCTATTTTAACCTTATCATTTAGATTTTACATTAAGTTAAATAATTTTACTTTTACCGTGTCTTATTGTGTTCTTATACTATAAGGTTAATAAACATACTATAACAAGACAAACGAACCCCAAGTTGTTTATTAATAATATATATAACCTTATCTAAGTAATTTGGCCAAAAAGTATATTTTTAGGAATAAAATAACAATTAATAATATAATATTTGTTTTAAAAACTATTTTATGTCAATTTTGAAACTATCTTGTAATTGATTTTTGTAAAAATCCTAACAGAAAGATTAGTTAGAAAAGTGTTAATTAAATTAATAATAACATGTCATATTAACCTATAAAATTAGTTTAATTCATAAAAAGTCTCAAATTGTATTTATTTGGGTATTAATACATCAATTATTTCAATATTTCATTAATAATATAATTACTGCATCATCTTTGTGTCATAAATAAATTACATTATATAATGTATAAAAATTACAAATAAAATACCATTATGTAGGAAATAATTTTAAATTTCTAATGAATATTGATATTCGAATTTATCTTATGTATAACCCTATATTAAAAATGATTTTATTTTTAAACTTTGATTTTATCAATTTTAACCCTTCTTTAAATAAATTAATAATAAATGTCCTAATCTAATCCAGGTGGGCCTAAATGGACATATTTTATTCCTAAGGTTGTTTTTGGTCGAATTATACTTATCCAATATAATTAGGACATGTGTTCGGGTAAAAATAATATCATTATTACCCTTAATTACCCGATTTACTTTTAACCGTGGTAAAAAACAAGTAAAAAGTTACTATTCACCAAAAATTATTTTCATCTCATTTAACCACATTTTACTTACTAACATCAACCGTGTGTCTCGGATTTTTGAAATTCCACTCACAGAAGTGGGGAAATTATGTTTTAGGAAAAATTCATTTTTTTAACTACCACTTAGTGGTTTCACTATTCATCAAAAAAATGAATGTTTTAAGAACAATTCCAAAAATTAGCCCTAAGTTATATCTGATATTATGAATTCAAAAATGATGTCTATTTTACCAAATTAAAAACATATCAGTTGAATTAATTAATTTAAAAATTAATTCCCGTCGTCAAAATAAATAGGGTGTTCTTAAGAGATAATAACTATCAAAAGATAGAGAGTTGTTTCTGTCTGGTTTAAATGTGAAATTACATCCAATAACCAACATTGTATTAAATTGTAAAAATATATTCTAAATATAATTTAAACCACTCAAATTAATAATTTATCACTATTAATTATTTCTATTAAAAAGGTTGTTTTTAATTAAAATTTAGTAATTTTCACTATTCATCAGAAAATGAAAGTTATCCGAAAAGTACCAAAATTTAACCCTAAGCTAATTTCGATATTCCGAATCCAAAAATGAAGTCCATTTTGAAAATAGAATTTACAAAATTTCAAAAAAGTTGTTATTACTATTCATAACGGGTAGTTTTAATAATATTTTAATAGCATATAGTTGTTTAGTGAAACTCACTATTGCGTACTACACATGCTATCGAGGAAGGTCACGATTGCGTGTAATGCAAGGAAAGGCAAGGATGCGTTTTGTGCAAGCTTCTTTCGGTGTAGCGTAAAATACAAGACAGTAATGAAATTAAAAAAGAATATTTTTCATAAAATCTCAGGGAGTTACATTCTACCCCCCTTAAAATGAATTTCACCCTCGAAATTCATCGGGGGTTATAAATGGTTTACTACTCGAAAGTTTCTTTAATAGAAACCCACATCGTAAAAAGGAATACCAAAACCAATATTTTAAAACAAAAGTATGAAACGTAACAGTTACCCAAATAAACTAATCACTGGGTTTCCACATAGGTGAAAATATGTATATGGAAGAGAAATCTAATCATTATGTTCTGATGGAGAGTGGTAGAGAACATGGCTATGGAAATGCCAGCAATCACAAAGCCATAAAATTGTGATGATCTAAGGTACCATCTGATTCATCACATATAAGACCACTAGGACAACATTTTTTTTTCAAGATCATTTCCCTAAACTTGATGAAATTGGAATTAGAAGAAATACTTTTGTGATTTTGGTATAGTCTCACCATTGGTCATTCTTTGGACAATTTCCACTTCATCTCTTAATGAAATGAAGTTTATTTTTTCATTCGTGATGTGTTAGCAGATCGTGTGATAGAATGATTGGTCATTCTATCTGTCTCAAACAAAAGGTTAGAAAAGTTATCAAAAAATACGCAAGTCTATCTATAGTGAGATTAATCATATATGGTTCCTAAAATGGACTTATACTTCTTATATTATACTTCTTAATATAATAAAACTAGTTTCTACTAAACAGGGACTTCTTGTAGGCCAGTGGTAAGCGATAAAGGCCAGTCGCACTTCGGTTGTGGGTTCGATTCCCACAGCCTTGTCCGACACGATGGGCTATCGCCCATCCTACAGGTTGTCCTTTTTCTAAAGTTATATTACTATAACATCCCATCAATAATATCGAAAAAAGACTTATCCTAACTTGTGTCCAACATAATCCATTCCAATCCTTAGGCTTATCTAAAATACTTCGGTCCAAGATCATAGTATAAAGAAAATGATTACTTGAAATTTCACATAAAAATCACGTGAATGCCATGATTTATCCCCAATATATCATAATATATATCTTTTTGGTCAAATTACAAACATGTGAATACCTTTATCATGTATTCTCTTGAAGAATGAATACCCATTGAACATTAGTGAAAACATGAATGGAGTCAAAAGTTAACTCTTTCCACATACCAAAATCCAAAAATTCTATGTACTCAAACCATGAAATAACCTTTTCCTTATATCAATCATGAGATCATGAATACGGTCAGACACTTCATTTTCTCATTTTCCTTTCATTATGCGCATATCATCTTTTTTCCCAAAAATATCTCAATCACATTCTATGGTTACCGGTACCATTGAAAACCACAATAGACCAATACATAAATATTCCAATATTCCACGATACTATATACAACATTATTTTGGAATCCCATTACATAAACACTTAATCATTCCACCACATTGTTGTCATATTCAACATCACCAATAGTGATCGCATGTGACTTGCCGTTATCCTTTGCCTTAAGTGGTTGCTCATGTCTATCATCACTAACCCTTGGATTTGGGCATTTATTAGCATAATGCCCCATTTCCTTGCACTTGAAGCATTGAAGTGTTGGTGGTGTGTTCTCTATAGTATTCTCTTTATTCACATCATTAGAAACCCTTTTTCCATTACTTCGACACTCAGCTGCTCGATGACCTTATTTTCCACACTTAAAAAATTTTCTAGTCCCTTTAATACAATCTCCACCATGATTCTTTCCACACTTTGAGCATAAGAAAAAATTCATCTTCTTTTCTCCATTATTCTGAGATTTCTCCTTGAACTCCATCTTTCGTTTCTTGTCAAAACTATGAGATGGATAAGTAACACCAACTTCCATTTCTACCTTGATTGCACAATGCACAATTTCTTCATAGCTACTGAAGTCTATTATAGCTAATTCCCTTAATTTATTTGGTTTTAATCCACTGAATAATTGATCAACTTTACTTCCAGGTTGGATAATAAATCCAGATGCATACCTTTCAAGACTTGTAAAATTCGCTTCGTATATACCAACAGATTCATCATCCTTTTGATTTAGTTCAAGAAACTCCTTCTCCATCTTTGTTCTAAGAATACGGGGGAAGTACTTATTGAAAAATAAGTTCATGAACTCGTTCTATTCCATGGACTCAATTTCATCTCTTGGCCTCGTATTCTTGATAAGATTCCACCATTGATCAGCATCACCTTCCAAATGATATACAGCTAAGATGACTTTATCATGTTCAGAACATTGAAGAACTAAAAATATCTTTTTAGTGGTACTGATCCATTTTTCAGAAACAAGTGGATCAGAAGACCAACTAAAAGAAGGTGGATGTTTCCTCATGAAGGACTCAATAGAATATTGTTCCCTTCTCTGCTCATTTGGAAGTCCAGAATGATTCATAGATTATGTAAGTATAGCAATAAGATTTTTCACTTCATGTCCCATAACATTTGTTTATTTAGGAGGACAATCATTGCATTGTCCATTAAATTGATCAACACGGTTCTTTCGGGTTCCAGCCATCGTCTAAAACCCAATAAGAATAGTGTGAGAGGCAAAAATCACACTAGGGAAAACCGCATAATAATGAGGGAGTACCTTCAATATCTAACATCTTAGGTTACCTTAATTATAGTTCTATAACCTATACTTATACATAACCTTAGGGACATCCCTATACATATCTTAGAAATCTCTATAGGGATCTCACTAAAGTTCTCGCATCCTAGTTTCCAAAGGTTGACTAAACCTTTCCTCTGATTCCAACTGTGGAGACCCTAAGCTTAACATACATGTACATTACATTACTTTTTCAGAATACTTAGTACATAACAATAACACATAGACACAAGGACCGTAATATTTTAGTGTCTTTGGAAACTCAGAATATAATCCTCTAATCGTGGTGAAAGATCTTCAACATCTCCCATAAAGATCTTCCTTTTTTTACCTAAAACCGTTCTTTATATACTGGGGAAAAGAAAACATAAAAGGGTGAGCTCAAATGCTCAGTAAGGGTAAACAAAAGAAATATCAACCACATCATATACATAAAAACATAACTTTTGGAAATCTTAACCTGCAAAAGAAATCATAATTTCATAACATGGGATAATTCATAGTAGTGAAATGTAATCCCAATAATCATAACATAAAACATGAAACTTTGTGGCAAACACACATAATCATAGAGAATCATTGCTTATTAGTCAATACTCATTGACAAGACTATCTTAGTTGACAAAGTCCGTTTCTGAACCGAGTTCACTCCTCGTTTCAATCATGTTTCACTGAACCGGTTTAACCTGCCGTTCCAGCCTTGTCTATCTCATGAGATATAAAATCTCTACCCAATGCATTGGAGGTAGATATTGGTCCCACCCATCTCATAATGATATCATTCTTATGTTCCATAAAATCATAAACCATACATCATAACATAACCCATGTAATAAAAATGGGAATCTTAAACATTGTGACATCATAAAACAATTCATATAAGATAATGAAATTCATAAAAATAATTCCATCAAAACATAATCAAATCAATGTAATAATAGGGATAGAAACAGAACCCTTTATTATCTTAGAAGGAAAATATTTTTGATAAAACACTTGAACTCCATTCTTGAGGAAATTATCCTTTCTACTTCAAAAACAATTTTCCTTTCTTAATATGTCATACAATTATAAACTAAAAGAAGTTGATTAAAAAGAAACTTGAAAACTTGTAAAGGAAGATTCTTGGAAATATTTTTTTAAAAATCCATTCATGCCGTACATGTTAAAAAAATTCTTCACATACTTTTGTCGTAAAAGTCAAAAAATACCTCGTACGAAAAAAACGACAAAAGATTCCTTTCATATCTTTTACTAAAAACTCACCGAAGGGTAAAATTGGATTTAAACAATTTTTGGTGGATGGAAATTATATTACATTATAACGAAACTTTGATGTGGATGATAAAATACACCCTAGTAAATATCAAAGTAAAAACAATCTCGGATGAAATTGAGATTGTGATATTTTCCCTTACCTAAGGTCTGATTTGCTTCGTAAGTGTCCGAACCTCCTGTATAATGATTTAAATAATGTCATTGACTTATTCCAGAATCATACTCATTGTTATTATGTCATATATGGTTCACTTATGGATTTATATTACCCGTTCTTTTGTAAATTCCATGTTAAAGAGCGTTTTGGGTAAAATCATTTCATTTTTCGCCCGTGTTTTGACTTGTAATTATTCATATGATTACTTAGATCATGATTACTTAATTCCAGAATATAAAACATGCTTTATATATATTATATATTCAGAGTATAAATATATATAATACATCAGTAGATGGAATGAAATACACCGTTCATGGAGACAGTAGGTCGTACGTATGCATGAATGTTGTTTTCGTTTCCTTATTGAGTTGAATGGAATTAAGTATATGACATACATATATATAAACATAAATCTAGTATAATTATTATGTCATATATTTCATGATTACTTATTATATATACTTTATAATCATTCATGAATGGTTAACGTGGAGAATGAATCTCATCACGTCGTGGAGAGGGTAGTCCGTACGTACGCACAAGCGATGATATCATTCTCATGATCGTGGAATTGTATTGGAGTGTATGTAAACTATTTCAGAATCAATATCACTTTAATATAATCATAAATAGTTATTATTTACACCATTATACCCATCCAAGTATGGTGGTGGTGGAAAATAGATTACACCACTTCGTGGAAACGGTATTCTGTACGTACGCACGCACGGTGATTTCGTTTTCCGTAGGATGGATAGATGGTGAAATAGGATTGTTTCATACTTATAATTACATATCAGTATATAAGTGATACTGATGTTATTAATTCATAATTAAGAAACCTAATAATAAGATGTGGAAGAAGAGATATAGTTGAAAGAATCGGTAACGGACATTACCTCTTCTTTGAAGGGCCTCTTTGAGTCCACTTCTTAGGGCACTAAAATTGGTGTTTTAAGAATACCAAGACCTCTAGGATGTTTCTAGGGAAGTGGAGAAGAGAATTTGGAAGGTATTGGGCGTGATTGAAGGCTCAATGTGGTGTGAGGAAGAGATGGAGGAGGTTCCCTTTTATAAGGGAGGAGAGGGGCACCTTTGGAATAACTAAAAATATTATTTTATTATAAAGTCAAGCTAGGTTTTAAATAGATCCAAATTGATTTATTTTGAAGCTAAGGTGGGGATGGGTCGAATTAATCTCATACAATAGAATTTAGAAAAGTTTAGGATCCTATTTTAAACTTATCATTTAGATTTGACATTAAGTTAAATAATTTTACTTTTACCGTGTCTTCTTGTGTTCTTATACAATAAGGTAAATAAACATACTATAACAAGACAAACTAACCCATAGTTGTTTATTATTAATATATATAACCTTATATATGTCATTTGGACGAAACATATAATTTTAGGAATAAAATAACAATTAATAATATAATATTTGTTTTAAAAAATATTTTATGTCAATTTTGACACTATTTAGTAATTGATTTTTGTAAAAATCATAACAGAATGATTAGTTAGAGAAAAGTTAATTAAATCAATACTAAAATTTCATATTAACCTATAAAATTATTGGAATTCATATAAAGTCTCAAATTTCATTTATTAGGGTATTTATAACATCAATTATGTCAATATTTCATTAATAAGATAATTACTGCATCATCTTTGTGTCATAAATAAATTATATTATTTAATGTATAAAAATTACAAATAAAATAAAATTATGTAGTAAATCTATTTAAATTTTTAATGAATATTTATAGTCGAATTTATCTTATGTATAACTCTATATTAAAAATGATTTTCTTATTAAACATTGATTTTAACTATTTTATCCCTTCTTTAAATAAATTAATAATAAATGTCCTAATCTAATCCAAGTGGGCCTAAATGGTCATATGTTATTCCTAAGTTTGTTTTTTGTCAAATTATACTTATCCAATAGAATTAGGACATTTTTTAGAGTAATAATAATATCATTTTTAACCTTAATTACCCTATTTAATTTTAACCGTGGTAAAAAAAGTAAAAAGTTTCTATTCACCAAATATTATTTTAATATCATTGAACCACAGTTTACTTACTGAAATCAACCGTGTCTATCGGATTTTTGAAATTCCACTCACAGAAGTGGTAAAATTACATTTTATGAAAAATTCATTTTTTTAACTACCACTTAGTGGTTTCAATATTCATCAAAAAAATGAAAGTTTCCAGAAAAATACCAAAAATTAGGCCTAAGAAATATTTGATATTATGAATTAAAAAATGATGTCTATTTTACCAAATTCAAAACATATCAGTTTCATTAATTAATTTAAAAATCAATTCTCGTCGTCAAAACAAATTGTGTGTTCTTAAGAGATAATAACTATCAAAAGATTGACAATTGTTTATGTCTGGTTTAAATATGAAATTACATCCAATAACCAAAATTGTATTAAATTGTAAAAATATATTCTAAATATACTTTAAAACCACTCAAATTAATAATTTTATCACTATTAATTATTTCTATTAAAAAGGATGTTTTTAATTAAAATTTAGTAATTTTCACTATTCATCAGAAAATGAATGTTATCTGAAAAGTACCAAAATTTCACAATAAGCTAATTTCGATATTCTGAATCCAAAAATGAAGTCCATTTTGAAAATACAATTTAAAAAATTTCAAAAATTGGTTATTTCTATTCATAACGGCTAGTTTTAATAATATTTTAATAGAATATCATTGTTTAATGAAACTCGGTATTGCGTACTACACACGCTATAGAGGAAGGTCGCGATTGCGTGTAATGTAAGGCAAGTCAATGATGAATTTTTTGCAATCTTCTTTCAGTGTAGCGTAAAACAGAAGACACTAATGAAATTAAAAAAAATATTTTTCATGAAATCCCGAGATGTTACACCCAGACCCCAGTTACCCAGATTCGGTGCAATATTTTAATACATTGGCATGATTACAAGGAATCATGTCCCCAAGGACCGATCAGTTTAGCAGTCTTGGAAAATAGAATACATACATGAATATTACATTACACTTCATAGCATACCAAACAACCAAAATAATCCTTAACGAACGCCATTATTCCCTTGGCCTAACCCTGCATATCAATCACTATAAACATCTTGGAATCCTGGAAAAAATAAAACATAGAAAGGGGTGAGCTCAGATTCTCGGTAAGGATATCAATACAATAGAAACTTTCATAAATAAGCATAATCATTTAAAGAAATATATAACTAAAACAAAATCCTTTTAAACTTGAAATTCGGCATAATATGGAAAAAATAAAATGAAGTAAGGCCATTTACTTATTCACATTGATATTTTACTAGTTGAATAATCACATGCAATATAACTAACAACTTTCATAATGATGGAATGCATAATGCCTAAATTTATTATCTGTGTCAATGCCTCGTGCCAAGACCTAAGGGATAACTGTAACTGGAACCCAACTCGAAGAGCCTCTTTAACCGGACTCCATCCCAGAGTGCCTCTAATAACCGAACACTAATCCGGAGTGCCTCTTATAACAGGACACCAACCTAGAGTGCCTCTAATAACCGCACACCAACCCGGAGTGCCTCTAATAACCGAACACCAACCCGGAGGGTCTGCTATAACCGGACTCCAACCTAGAGGGCTTACTTTTACCAGTTCCCAGCCAAGAACATACTAGTCCAACACATTCATCTTAAAAAGAGGATGAAATATAACATAAATATTCATATTGAAACTAGCAAACGAAATGACAAAACATTAATCTTAAACCATTAATGGAATGAAAATAACACATTCATAGTCAAAAATATCACAAAACCTTAAATACCATATGTAATATTTGTATCATAACAAATCAACTTCAAACAAGTGTAAAATTTATCAAAGGATGTTGACATAGATGAAATCAAAACTGTTTGAGGGAAATATCACTTTTTTGAAATCATTTAAAAGTCACATAATTATAGGGAAAACTTTTATTTTGAAAATATCTTTATAAGCTTGTGAAGGAAGCTTCAAAGGTGTAATAACGGTGTAGAATAACCACACCCGCCGTATAAGTTAAAAAAAGACATTCTTACCCTAATTTTGTCAAAATGGATAAAAAGTAACTTGTTTCGAAAACGATGGAAATATTCCATTAAAAACATATAAAGTCAAATAATGGTATAAATGACTTTAAACCATTATCTATTAAATAGAAAAAATGGTTTGGAAGAAATCTTTAAAAACATGGATGTGGATGATAAAGAGGTCCCATTAGATATTTTCGTAAAAACAACCTCGGATAATAAAGAGATTCTGAAATTAACACTTACCAATTTGGTAACTTACAAAACATACACCCCTTGAAAGAGTTATCATACAATTAATATGTAAATACACATAAATTAATATTTATTACACAAATAATACAATTATGGGAAGTAAATACACTACACAAAAGGTAATAGTGGCAAAATGGTATGAATCTCATGGGAATAAAGAGTGAGATGAAAACCCCTTACCTTGCACTTTCCTTTAGTTGAGGGTACGTTTATCCTCCTTTATGAAGACTATTATATGTTATTAAATTATACTAGAACCATATTAATATTTATGATATCATAAATTATTCATTTAGGACTTTATACTACCCATTTAATAATAATTTCTATGTTATATTAATATTTCGGGTAATAATCGCTTTCTTTATTGTACATGTTTTAACTTGTTACTCTTGATTGTATCACATATATCATTATTTAAATACTTCCAGAATATAAAACATGATTTATTTATCATATATATTTAGAATATACAAATTTATAACATAGGTATATATGAAATGGAAAACACCGCTTACTGAGATGGTAGTTTGTACGTACGCATAAACATTGCTTTCGTGTTTACATAGTATTGAATAAGATATATGTATGTACATAAATACTTGTATATATAAATATATATATTTATAGTAGCATTATTATTCCATGTATTACATATTTATTAGTAATATATATTTTTATAATCGTCGATGAATGGTGACCTTGGAAATGAATCTCATCGCGTCGTGGAGACGGTAATCCGTATGTACGCATGAGCGAAAATATCATTATTTTGATATTAATATAATATATAATTGGATGATATATCATATATACAGAATCATTATCATGTAATATTTATTATTTAAATTAATTACACATCATTATTATACCCATCCAAATAATAATATATTTAATAACAATTACACCACGGCGTGGAGACGGTAAGTCGTACGTACGCACGTATGGTGACATGTCATTCAAAGGATGGATAAATACTGAATATGATTGTACAGTATTTATAGTAATTTCACATTATATACGAGATAGTGTATTAATTATTTTATAATGGTAATAACAAAGAAAGAAGAAGTTGAAGAAGAAATGAACTTGAAAAAGGGTGGTGAAATCATTACCTCTTGTTCGGGTTCTTCCTTTTGATTTGATCGAATGGCATCCTTAGGTTGGGTTTATGATCAAAATAAGGCCTCTAGGTTGTATTGAGGGAAGATGAGAGAATATTTGTGAAGGGTTTGGCCAACCCAAAAGGCTTTGAGGGTGTGAATTAATGATAAGGGTGAGGTCCCTTTTATAAGAGGGGTGAGGGGCACCTTTGGAAAAGCTAGAAATATTATTTCATAATAAATTCATATTCGGTTTATAATGGATCCAAAGTGTATTATTTAATGTTTAAGGTGGGGATTGGTCTAAAATCACTCAACCAATACAATTTACATATGTTTGGGTTACTATTTTAACCTTATCATTAAGTATTAACTCTTAGTTAATTAATTTCACTTTTACAATGTCTCTTTGTATTTTTATATTATATAGTTAATAAACATACTATATACCTCCAAGAGACCCCCAAGTGGTCCATTAATGATACACTTATCATGATATAATTCTATTTGCCGATCTTTAGATTTCTAGGAATTGAATATAAATTGGTAACATAATATTTGTTTTAAAAACTCTTTTATGTCAATTTTGACACTATTCAATAATAGATTTTTTTAAAACTCATAACAACATTATTACTTCTAAAAAGGGTAATTAAATCAATCCTAACATGTCATATTATCCAATAAGTTTATTTGTATTTATAAAAAGTCTCAAATTACATTTATTTGTGGTATATACAATATCAAATATTCTAATTTTTCATTAATTAGGTAATTACTGCATCACCGTTGTGTTATAAATAAATTAGATTATATATTGACTAAAAATTAAAAATAAAATACCATCATGTAGTAATTCTTTTTATCTTTCTAATGAATATTTATATTCTAAAATACAACATATATAACCCAATGTAAAAATTCTTTTCTTAAAAGATATATGCAAATGTCATTTTGGTATTTATTTTAACTTAATTAAAATAATGTGTCCCTATCACCTACAACTGGCTCCATGGGGTCCCAAAATCGACGAAAAGATTCCCATAGTCGGAAATGTATCCACCAATAAGGTTAGGACACGTTTTAGGGTATTTTAGTATTATTATAATATTATTGTTTAAACCTTATTTACCGGATTTACCCTTTAACAATGATAAATAAAATATTTACCGAAATAATTATTCAAAATGTCTAAAAATAAAAGTTACCTATTTACACAATTTTGAAATCTTGATTCCAAATATGGAATCCATTTTTCCAAATTCAAAACACAGAAGTGGCAGAAATTAATATAAAATTAATTCCCGCTGTCAAAACAAAAATCTTTTTTAAGATATAATAACTGTCAAAAGATTGATACTTGTTTATGTCCGGTTTAATTGTGAAATAATGTCCAATGGCCAACTTGTAATAAATGGTAAAAATATATTCTGAATATACTTTAAAACCACTCAATTTCATAATTTACCACTATTATTTATTTTGATTAAAAAATTTGTTTTTAATTAATACATAGTAATTTTCACTATTTATCAAAATATTAAAGTTATCCGAAAAGTACGAAAATTTCACCTTAGGCTAAATTCAATACTCCGAATCCAAAAATGAAGTCCACTTTGAGAGATAAAATTTCTAGAATTTTAAAAATTAGGGATTTCTATTCATAACTGCTAGTTGGATTGGTTGTGGTGTGTGTTAGAACTCGAAGTTGCATACAACACACGCTACTGTATTATTCAATGAGAAGCGTACTATAGAAGCTTGGGGTGTTACATTATCCCCTACTTCAATAAATTGCGTCCTTGCAATTTTTACTTGGTATTGGAAACTTGGGGTTGACATTTCAAAATATCTTAGTTGAAATCCCACATCGGAAAAATGGATTAATGAGGCCTCTATTGAGAATAAAGAGTGGTAAGTATAAAGGTTACCAAAAATAACACATAATATGGATCCATGTAGGAAAATATTGAATATGAAGAGAAATCTAACCATTAATATCTGATGGAGAGTGGTAGAGAACATGGCTATGAAAAGCCCAACAATCCCAAAGCCATAAATTTGTGATTATCTAAGGTACCATCTAGGACAACATTTTTATTCTATGTTCCTTTTCTTAATGTTGAGGAATTTATTTATGAGATTTCATAAGATCATAATGAGATAAACTAAATTTATAATTAGAGTTTTATCCTTTAATAAATTTCTACCACATACTCATCTGTTATTATAAAACATAAGCCAACTCAAAAATACTATATTTATCCTAATCGTATAGGGTTCCAAATATAATGACTGTGTATTTCAATATCAAACACATTAAAAAAAGAAACTACATTATACAATATAGGTAATTCACATAGTCTAGTTCCAATGGTACAGTAGTTGTGGGTTCTATTCCCGCAGCTTTTTCTGACCCGACGCGTTGTCGCATGATCTGCGTGTTGTCCTTTTATGAAAATCCAAAAAATAACCTTTCAAACTTAATCCATTCCAAACTATAGGCTTATCCAAAATACTACTGTCCAAACTCACAGTCCAAAATATATAAGAAAGTTAAACACAATGAAGATCCTTTTTTCCATGTAATTTCCAAAAAATTTAACTCGATGTAGAGTCACTTTTATTAGTACTATAAAATCTAAAATCCTCAAGGAAATAGCACTGTAGTACAATCCTTATTTATTTCCAAAACATCATTGATACAACACTTAAATGAAATAATTCCAAAATAACAACATAATAACACTAGTCATTCCTCTTCATTTGTGGTAGTATCATAACTTGATTATTATCCAATAACATCATTTGCAGCATAGTCTGATGACTGGGACATTGGTTCGCGTACTGTCCAAACTCCTTGAAGATGAAGCATTGTACATTTGAAAACATTTTCATACCCTTGCAGTCACGTACTTAGTTTCCTTTTTCTCCACACTTATAACATACTCCCTTTCCCTTCAATCATTTTCCAAGGTGATTCTTTCTACAGTTATCACATATGGGAAAATCCTTCTTTACCTTATTCCCTTTATCTATTATTTTATCTACCATCCTTTCCTTCTCTAGCTTCCCTTCAAAGCCATTGGAATCCTAGAATTATTTATTTACCTTATAAACACATGATACTATTTATTCATATGATGATAATACGTGGGAGACTATTTCTCTTCTAAATTCTATCCTAGGACCATGAAAGATATGATCATATTTACTCTTTGGATCATGTGTATTGCTGGAGTTATCATTCCTTCTACTGGGCACCATTTCTAAACAATGGAATTCTCTAAATTAGTTTATGAATAGAAATACCTAATCCCAAACATGTAAAACACTTAACATTAATTAAACAGTTTATGAATATAATACATAATCATAAAAATGTTTTCATTGAGTAAGTATATACATATAATCCCTTCATAATGGTTTGTAAAGAAAATGAGAATTATCCTTAGAATATCCCCCAGGAGTACCATAACCAAGAGTGCAGCAAGGCCCATTGTCGTGCACCAGTTCCTGTTCGAGTCTAGCTCAAAGCAGTGTTTTCAGGATTAACACCTAGGTACATCTGTGCTAGAGCCACCTCTACATGATCGTATCCAGACAGGGATGTATTGCTCGGAAAACACACAAAATATCTACAATACCAAAATTCTATAAAGTTCTTCTATATTAATCCTCAATGTCTATATTAGGGTAATGTTATCTAATCAGATTTTATCTAAATCTAGTTTCCAAAGATATTTCTAAACTTCCTTTGATACCAACTGTAATGCCCCGACCCTAATTACCCAGAGTCGATGCATTATTTTAATACATTGCCATGATTACAAGGAATCAAGTCCCGAAGGACCGATCGGTTTAGCAGTCTTGGAAAATAGATTACATACACGACTGTTATGTTACACTTCACAACATACAAAAAGACATAAATAATCCTTCACGAATGCCATTATTCCCTTGGCAGAACCCTGCATATCAATCACTATACACTTCTTGGAATCCTGGAAAAAATAAAACATAGAAAGGGGTGAGCTCAGATGCTCAGTAAGGATAAAAATACAGCAGAAACTTTCATAAATAAGCATAAACATTTAAGGAAATGTATAACGAAAACAAAATCCTTTTATACTTGAAATTCAGCATAATATGGCATAAATAAAATGAAGTACTCCAATTTAATTATTAAGATTGATATTTTACTAGTCGGATAGTCACATGAAATATCACTAAAAATATTCATAATGATGGAATGCAAAATTTCAAACTTTAATTTCTATGTCAAGGCCTCGTGCCAAGACCTAAGGGATAACTGTAACTGGAACCCTACCTGAAGAGCCTCTGTAACCGGACTCCAACCCGGAGTGCCTCTAATAACCGGACACCAAAGTGGAGTGCCTCTAATAACGGGACACCAACCCGGAGTGCCTCTAATAATCGAACACCATCCCAGAGTACCTCAAATAACCGAACACCAACCTGGAAGGTCTGCTTTAACCGGACCCCAACCCAGAGGGCTTACAATTACCGGTCCCCAACCTGGAACATACTAGTCCAATACATTCATCTGAAAAAGATGATGAAATATAACATAAATATTTGTATCAAAACTAGAATAAGAAATGCCAAAACATTAATCATAAACCATTAATGGCATTAAAATAACCCATTTATAGTCAAATATATCACAAAACCTTAAATACAATATGGAAGATTTGTATCATAATAAATCAACTTCAAACAAGTGTAAAATTTATAAATGTATGTTGACATAGATGATATCAAAACTATTTGAGAGAAATATATCATTTATGAAATCATTTAAAAGTCACAAAATTATAGAGAAACCCATTATTTTGAAATTATCTTTATAAGCTTGTAAAGGAAGCTTCAAAGGTGTAATAACGGCAGAGAATAACCGCACCCACCGTATAAGTTAAAAAAAGACATTCTTACCTTAATTTTGTCAAAAAGGTTAAAAAGTAACTTGTTACAAACGCGATGGAAAGATTCCTTTAAAAACATGTAAATTCAAATAAGGTTATAAATTACTTTAACCCATTGTCAATTAACTATTAAAAATTGTTTGGAAGTCATTTTTCAAAACAAGTATTTGGATGATAAAGAGGTCCCAGTAGATACTTACGTAAAAACAACCTCAGATAATAAAGAGATTGTGAAATTAACCCTTACCAATTTGGTAACTTACGAAACTTACAGCCCTTGAATGAGGTATCATAAAATTAATATGTAAATACACATAAATAAATGTGTATTACACAAAGAATACAATTATGGGCAGTACATACACCACACAAAATGTAATAGTGGCAATATGGCATGAATGTCACGGGAATAAAGAGTGAGATGAAAACCCCTTACCTTGCACTTTCCTTTAGTCGAGGGTACTTTAAGCCTCCTGTATGAAGACTATAGTATGTTATTAAATTTTACAATAACCATATTAATATTTATGATATCATAAATTATTCATTTATGACTTTATACCTCCCTTTAATAATAATTTCCATGTTATATTAATATTTCGGGTAATAATCGCTTTCATTATCGTACATGTTTTAACTTGTTACTCTTGATTGTCTCACATAGATCATGATTTAAATACATCTAGAATATATAACATGACATATTTATCATATATTTTTATAATATTAAAATTTAAAATATACGTATATATGAAATTTAAAACACCGCTTATGGAGACGGTAGTCCGTATGTACGCATAAACACTATTTCAGTTTTTACATAGTATTGAATAAGATATATGTAATTACATAAATACTTATATATATATGTATATGTATATTTCCAGTAGCATTATTATGTCATATATTACATACTTATTAGTAATATATATTTTTATAATCGTCGATGAACGGTGAACTTGGAAATGAATCTCATCGCGTCGTGGAGACGGTAATCCTTATGTACGCATGAGCGAAAATATCATTATTTTGATATTAATATAATATATAATTGGATGATATATCATATATACAGAATCATTATCATGTAATATTTATTATTTAAATGAATTACACATCATTATTATACCATCCAAATAATAATATATTTAATAACAATTACACCACGGCGTGGAGACGGTAAGTCGTACGTACGCACGTATGGTGACATGTCATTCAAAGGATGGATAGAATACTGAATATGATTGTACCATATTTTTAGTAATGTCACATTATATACGAGATAGTGTATTAATTATTTTATAATGGGAATAACAAAGAAAGAAGAAGTTGAAGAAGAAATGAACTTGAAAAAGGGTGGTGAAAACATTACCTCTTGTTCGGGTTCTTCCTTTTGATTTGATCGAAAGGAATTCTTAGGTTGGCTTTCTCATCAAAATAAGGCCTGTAGGTTGTATTGAGGGAAGTTTACAGAGTATTGGGGCAGGTTTTGGCAGAGCCAAAAGGCTTTGAAGGTGTTAATTAATGAGAAGGGTGAGTTCCCTTTTATAAGAGGGGAGAGGGGCACCATTGGAAAAGGTAGCAAAATTATTTCCTAATAAATTCATATTCAGTTTCTAATGTCTACAAAGTGGATTATTTAAAGATAACGGTGGTTATAAGTGTAAAATAACTCAACCAATAGGATTTATACAGGTTTGGGTTACTATATTAACCATATCTTTAATTATTAACTCTTAGTTAATTAGTTTCACTTTTACAATGTCTCTTTGTGTTTTTATATTATATAGTTAATAAACATACTATAAACCTCCAAGAGTCCCCCAAGTGGTCCATTAATGATACAATAATCATTATATAAGTCTCTTGGCCAATCTATAGATTTTTAGCAATTGAATATAAATTAATAATATAATATTTGTTTTAAAAACACTTTTATGTCAATTTTGACACTATTGAATAATTGATTTTTGTAAAACTCATAACAGAATGATTACTTAAAAAACAATAATTAAATCAATCCTAACATGTCATATTAACCTATAAAATTCTTGTTATTTATAAAAATTCTCAAATTAAATTTATTTGGGTATTTATAATATTAATATTCTAATTTTTCATTAATTAGGTAATTACCACATCACCATTGAGACATAAATAAATTAAATTATATAATGTCTAAAAATTATAAATAAACTAAAATTATGCAGGAAATAATTTTATCTTTCTAACTAATATTTATAGTCAAAAATCCAACATATATAACCCTGTGTAAAAATTGTTTTGTTAAAAGATATATGCTATTGTCATTTTTGTATTTATTTTAACTTAATTAAAAAAAAGTGTCCCCATCACCTACAGGTGGCTCCATGGGGTCCCAAAATCGACCCAATGATTCCAATGGTCTGACACGTATCCGAAATTAAGGTTAAGAAACGTTTTAGGGTAATTTAGTATTATTAAAATATTATTTTTTAACCCTTATTTACCGGATTTACCCTTCAACCATGGTAAATAAAATATCTACCGAAGTAATTATTCAAAATGTCTAATTATAAAAGTTACCTATTTACACAATTTTGAAATCCTGATTACAAATATGGAATCCATTTTTCCAAATTCAAATCATAGAAGTGGCTGAAATTAGTATAAAATTAATTCCCGCTGTCAAAACAGAAACCGTGTTTTAAAGATATAATAACTATCAAAAGATTGAAACTTGTTTATGCCCGGTTTAATAGTGAAATTATGTCCAATGACCAAAATTGTATTAAATGGTAAAAATATATTCTAAATATACTTTAAAACCACTCAAATTTATATTTTACCACTATTAATTATTTTGATTAAAAAAGTGTTTTTAAATTAAAATTTAGTAATTTTCAGTATTCATCAAAATATTAAAGTTATCCGAGAAGAACCACAATTTCACCTTAGGCTAAATTCAAAACTCCAAATCCAAAAATGAAGTCCATTTTGAGAGATAAAATTTCTAAAATTTTAAAAATTAGGTATTACTATTCATAACAGCTGGTTGGATTGGTTTTGGTGTGTGTTCGAACTCGAAGTTGCATACAACACACGCTACTGTACTATTCATAGATAAGCGTACCATAGAAGCATGGGGTGTTACACTTTTACATGCCACCCTAACCATAAGAATTCTCTTGGACATGTTTACATGATTATATGAAATCCCTTTTATATGATGAGTGTCCAATAAATATAGATATTACATTGTGTTCTCAATATAGTTATTTATCCTGCGATAGAAAGGTAGATCTATACATGACTCATGAATTGAGCATTAAAAGTGATTAATCCCAATAAACCATCCACCAACTCAATCCCATGTATCTTATATTTACACTATACAAGGTAGTGTATATCCAAGGTAGTGATACATATAAATTCATCTATTTTGATATAATTAATGATACACAAGGAACACCCACGGATGTGAATAAGCATGAGACTGTTTATTTGAAAATAAATCCAGACAATTAGAAACGTAATTAGACTTTATAAAACCTGGGTAACTATATAATCGATGAAATTAATGAATATATGCTTCACAAGATCACAAATTTTTTCACATAAAGGACTTCTACCATACACACAATATTATTCAACGGAATTTTAGTGAGTTCACATGGTTGAATGAAACCACAGTGGTACAATTCATGAAAATCATTGATGAATATTTCCAAAAAGGTAGGAAAATTATTGATGCCATATGAAAAATATTATATGAATATTTTCCAATTGAATGATCCATGTACTTCGGATGCCATATCCAAATCTTGTGAAGGAACATTTATTTGAAAATCCACATCACATGCCCCCCTTGGAAATGTCATCATCAATCATGTAATATTTTCTGGACATGTCAGACAAGTCACATTAAGAACCCCATAAATATCAACCATGTCATGTGAATTCCTCCATAAAAGGCATCTAGATCATGTAGTAGCCTTCATAAATGTCTTACATGATCACGTGACACCCTTAGAAGTGTCTATATAGATGAATCAAAGTCATATGGATATGTCGGTGAGTTCAGTTCAATCCATCTAGAAGTGTCATGCGTGATCAGATGATTCCCAAGTTAGTGTATAAACTAATTACATGACACTATTGAATATTTATAAATTGATCGTGAATAGACATTTGGAAACGTCATTAATGTCAAGAAACTTCTTCCAGAAATGCCTCTCATGATCACACAGTTCCCTTAAATGTGCCTGTATTAATCATATGAAGACCCGTGTACATGTTACCAATATCATGTTGTATACCACTATCAAGTATTCCCCAACCATGTGATGTTAAATGGAACATGATATCCTTTTTAGATATATTGTTAGGAAATTTTATATATACAGACCATACATGTCAGATAGACACCAGGGACATGTCAACCATGATAAGAATAGACCATACAATAATCCATGAATGTTGGGAATACAACTCAGTTCTTCATTTCCTTTTCTGGTAGAAACACTCATACATACATCATTTTTAACTATCATTATTTTTATTCCATTCTAAATATGATATGCATGACAACTTAATAAGGCATGAGTTAAAATTATGGTTCACCCTCAGTGTATGTCCCTCTATATCTCATAAAATATAACCCATGTGTCTGAAAATATCATATGGGTTTATAATTCATCAGAATATATCTGAAAAATTAGAAACATATTGAACAATGAGGAATATGTTTAATTCTATATAGAGGGTAGATAGGAGAATTCCAAAAGGATAAAGGACTATATCAAATACCCTATCAAGTCATCCCATGTTCATAGGTCCTGTATCCATATGTAGTGAGTCGGATCATTTTAAAACCCTTGTTTCTCACACCAAGCATGACTCATGTTGGATTGACGATTTAAATAATCATATCAATATAATTTTTAATTTCTTCTATCAAAGGGAACCTCAGTGTGTACGACCCATTTGGAAGAGTGATACAGTTACATCAATAAAAGGGAATCCACCTTAGGTTATGTCCTAAAGGAATTCCCATATTGGTAAAACCTAGTGAAATAACCCTCATGGGAATTATATACATTTCAAGCCCCATTCGAGGGATGATGAGAGATCAAACTATGATGACTATAATTCTGGAAATAATAATGATACATGGGACACCTTCTTATGGGTCATACTCCATACATGGTTCCTAAGTGCCCCCATATATGTCCTTTCATCGTGAAGTTTAATTTCATGACTTAAAATAAATAAAATATGTAGGTTTTTGTTACTATTATAAAAATCATACATTGGAAACCTCCTAAGTGATCAATAAAATCAATAAGACAATAATTTCCATCTTGGATGGTTGTAATCTCAAGATAACCTTGTTAAATGTCATAATAATATAATGAGATACCTTTCTCTAGTCCACAATAGTAAAAAAATTGTGATCCATGGAGACATATATATTGTATCAATAATAAAATCACATTTACACATTGAAGGATTCAAAACCTGATAATTTTACAAGGTTAACCATTCCCATATCGAGATTTGGAAAAGATTAATAATCAAATCTTAAATATATAGAAGTGTTTTAGAATTTTTTATAATTCCCCCAAAAAAGGGATTGATGTGACTGACCTCCCATCAACTGGACCAGTGTGTGTTCATTGGAATCATTAGGTTTGTAACCCCAATTGACGTCCTTCCTTTTGAAAGTAAGTATGTACCATGCAATGGATGTGGGAAACTTTTTTGTTTTTCTATGGAAAATGAAGACTATAAACCTGATTTAAATGATTGTGCAACAATACATGAACCCCAACAATCAGTTTTTCAAGACCGTATCTCTCTGAAGTAATAAAATGGTTAACCTACTATAAAACATTTAATTATAGAATAATTAAAATATTTTTTGGAATTTTTTATCATGTGTCTATAACCCTATAAATACCATCTTTTTTATTTCTAAGGAATCAAAAGGTGAACCTATCCTAAATCTATAAAATAAATAAACTATTCATTTTCTATAATGTAAGATGTTTTTTATCTCCCACACAAACAAAAATGGTATCCTCATT
The DNA here is from genome assembly GCA_963277665.1 of Viscum album. Taxonomy (NCBI): domain Eukaryota; kingdom Viridiplantae; phylum Streptophyta; class Magnoliopsida; order Santalales; family Viscaceae; genus Viscum; species Viscum album. The sequence continues at coordinate 2,063,638,514 of OY728121.1, forward strand.
GTGATATCCCTTTTAATTAGGTATCCCATGAAATAGATTCATTCTCACCATGAAAATTAAATGCGATAAAAATGGCCTAACTGGGAAAAGGAAGGAAAAATTGGTTATTTTTTCATATCTGATTGATAGTGTTTCACATATGTGATGTTTAACTTAATTTTGAAAAAGTAATTTTTATATTTGTGACTATAGAAAATAATCTCCTAGACCTAATCACCTGAGCTCATGTCTTCATCAGTAGAATTTTATGAAACCCCAAGTATAGCAGGAAAATCTAAAAATATGAAAATAACCTCCCCCACCAAACACCTTTATCATTAGATGGTGAATGCAATGGTTCAATAATAACACTAACACGGTATGATTTCAACCCTCAAGGATGTACATATATTTCACCAAACATGGATGTTATCATGTTAATATAATTCATCGAAACCATCCATAAAACCTACGAAACGTGTCTCCACCCCGAAACACGTCTGAATCTTATCACTAGAGTGTATTAATAAGAATCTTCCATATCATAGGATGGGGATCAAGTAGTAAAATATGGATCCATCATAGTTTAGGAGCTTCCTAAGTGGGATCTTTTAATCCTCCATCACTAGAATCATCTCAACAGTTCCCATCAATCAACTACTATGAACACCACCCAAAAATGTACACAGCATAAACTCAAGCATAGATACCAAGGAGGTCTCACCAAGAGCGGAAATATTTGGATAAAGGGTATGAGGAAAAATCCCTACTTCTACTGGTGAATCTTGTGTGAATATTATAGAAGTAGCTTGTGGGAATACTCGTATCCCTACTATATCAGATAATGTTTTCACACGTATTCCCTCAAAAATAATGGGGGAGGAACACAACCCCTCACCTATGTATAAATCTCATTTTCATATTCTAATTTCATGAGGAGTATATGATTAGGTGTATATCTCATATTCAGTCAAATTAGTCTACCAATATATCTGGGAGGAAAAAATTTTATTGCCCCATATTCTTATAAAGTCTTTACTAAAGTGTCACTACATTATACAATCAACAATGGATCTCCACTAGATAATTATAGAAAATATGTGGATAAATGGATAGGTATATATTATAATCCCAATTTCCATAATATCATATCTCCATGATCAGTATGAACGGGTGGGTACTCCAGAGAATGAATATATTTTTCCTCTTATATTGGTGTATTATCGATATATTTTAGTAATGGATGAGGCCTGGGACAAGGATCAGATCCCCATTCTCACAGGGGATCACCAAATAGGTTTGTCACATGCCTCGGGATAAGTGTGCATTCCTATAATACAATAGTCGCACCATACCCCTAATTCATAGTACCATAATCATATCCCCATTCCAACATGGTCTAACCATGTTAGTTTTGAAAATTCCACAAGATATGCATATATTACTATCGAAAAATTCTAGAGGAATTCCACAAATTCAAAAGACAGAGCACATATCCATATTCCCATCAGGTATCTCCAATTTGGCTAGAAAAATGCCTTAGACTGGTAGATATTCTTATCAGAAAAGACTTTCTAAATACTCCAAAGGTATAATAATTGTTTCATATCCCCACTAAAACTATGTATTGTCCAGATAATTTGGAAATCGCCTCATTGAATGATCATATCTCTGCCAATGATGCTAGTCGGAATATCCAAATATCTCTTGGATATCGGGCTCATATCCCTACTTATTTTGACGAACAAATGAACAAGAATCATGCAAAGGATATAATTGAGGATAATCCCATACCCTCTCCCTTTCCCGAGGTCCATCATCATATTTTGAAAGGAAATGAATATTTCAACTGGGTACTTACCCCCACATCAGTTAATATCGACTAGAGTATTCCAGAAACAACCTACATGAAAGCAAAAATTCCAACAGAAAATTCTAAATCTCAATGATATAGACTATAAAATTTTATCTAGCAGGATAATATCCACATATCACTAGACATTTATCAACATATTCTTGAATCCCCCATGCATAATGATCAAATACCCACTCAACCACATCATACATGTCATTATATTCAGCCAACTATATGGAATAAGGCTCATATCCATGATATTTTTTCATCCAGTGTCCTTGAGGTAGTTCAATGAATTCCCAAAAGACCTCTAGGATCTATTGACACTTCAACTGAAGTAGATGGTGATCTTTAAAGATATAATACTCAATGTTTTAATGCATAGATGGATTTTGTAATCTCTATTCATATAATATTCCTTAGTCCACCTCCCCACACTATTATTTCCCTCTGAAAAGTAAATCCTCCATTTTCCAAGACACAATTGTATATAGCCATTCCTAAATCATAGATACCCCATAAAGAGACATTCTTAAAACACTAGGGATTGAATGATATAGTTCCCCATCCACTCACAATACTATATCACTACCATGGTGACCTAGGGAAGCAACCTTGGTTTTTAGGCCAAGTGGAGTCATATAAATCTCATGAAGAAGAGGAAGACATTGATATATAAGGATACATAGATAAACAACATCTCATCCATGTTCTTTCACATCACCCCCTTAAACTATGAGATCCCATATGACTTAAACAATATTTCATGCCACATTTTTCCTAATATATATGTTAAAATAATTAGTGGATAATGGATATACAACTTACCTATATTGATTATGAGGGTCACATTCATGCCATACACATACTCTATTGTCAAATGGTCCGAGATGAAATCTTTATGGCTTAGGACCCAAGACCAAAAAAGCTGAGCAAAAATCTGTAAAATGCTATCCACTATTTCCACACAACTCTTGAACTTCTGGTCGTCGAGGCCTCATCATATTTTAATATCCCATGGTGGAGAATTTATTAATAACTCCACATCAGTGCTTCCCCAGAATAGTCAAACTCCCTAGATATTGAACCTTGTAATGTCATATCCATCGATGAAATCATTGGACCAACTAATGTACAAGTCATTTGGCTGATATAGTTTAATGTATCCCTACTTAAATATGAAAATATATCATGAACTGAAAAATATGTACTTGAATAGACACATAAGATAGGACCCTCAAATAATGTGAATTAATTTTGGAGATGGAAGATGATATTGTGGACTACCAGAAAGCATCACATATAAAATGAATCTTTTCATTAGAATTAATTACACCCATCTCATAAATGAGAATAATTTCAAAAAATCAAATGGATCGCAATAGGACATGCTAGAGAATCTGTTGCGGAGACCCTATCCTATAGGTCTAGGGTAATTTTTACCACTTTCACAACCTCTTGAATCATTAATCCCTGATAGGAATCCATAATCATTAGGCCCATCAACAAAACAAGACTCTCCTATGGGAATGAGGGGAATGTTTTTTCTTAATCGACTCCACAACGTTTATCATAACCTGAGTGGGTACTAGGTAAATCAATAGTGCTTCCAGATCAATCCCATTATATATGGATGGGGGTATATATATGAATATCCCTCCCAATATCCATCATATATTTGACTAGAATAATCATATCATTAACAACAGGATCAAAACGTTCCAATAACATCCTAGAATCATGACCAAACTAAAGGGATAATGGTTCATTGATAATTATCATTTCCTTAGAAGTAATCAATATTTTCCTAGATAAGAGGTAAATATAAATAACAGGAATCCCATCCATTCCTCTTACAACATGGCACAAATTTTATATTTTTGGACTTTTTGGAAAATTAAACTAGAAACTCCATAAAATTCAACATTCATAAACCAATATAGGTGGAACATATGGTGAAGGAAATTAAACATCATATGGGATGTAAGACAAAATGATCTAATATGGATATGGTTCAAATAGACAACCCTGTTGAAACCAGTGAAGGAGGAGTAAGTTTCACAGAATCACATTATTGTATAAATACTAAAGGGATAACAAACTTTTATTGATAAAACTCAGTGATTTTCATCACCATAAATACAAAAAATGATGTAAACTAGTATGTAGACTTAGAGGGATGCAACGCACAAAACCACACCTCAATAAGAGGGTTATCTGGATGCACCAGTTTAGCCTGAACATTTTTGGAATCAATGAAGGATCCAAAACATGAAACCTCCGAAGAATTAAAATACACATCTATGATGAAAAACATAAAAGGGAAATGGGAGTGGTGTGGTTATATCCCCTCACCAACAAGAAGTGTCCAATTCCCTTCTATAGAAGAAGGGATGAGATAATATTTTAATTAGATAAAAAATCATAAAGAACAAAATTAGGAAATAATCTAGGGAAACAATCAAATTGGGATTTTTCTATAAAGAATAGTAAATATCCCTCCACTAACACATATAGATAGATCTAATCACCCTAACATATATGAATCAAAGCATTGGTTCAGATCTAGATTAATGAAATTGGTTATATAAATAAGAATTTTTAGGGTGATCATGACATTCTCCAAAACATTTAAAACTTCTCACCTATCTAGCTGATTATTCAATAATATAATGGATGATGAATCAACAATATATGAAAATGTGTTCACCTCATCTTTTTGCACCTACTCACTAGAAAATGAGAGGTTTCCCAAAAAGTTTTCCCTCTATAACATCCTAATTCAATTGAATCCTTTTTTAATCCAATAGAATCAATGGAAGAATAGTATGCAACCATGAAGTTCGAGAAGAATCATTATTATAAATTTTGGGTCGACACATTTCCCATACATAATTTCAACAAACCTATCTTCTAAATATTATATGGAATGTGATAACAAAAATAGTATTTAACACTATTTGTTTCTCAATGCGGCTCATTGATGGTACCTCCAGATAAGTAGTTCGTGATGTAGCGCAATTTTTTAATAATGAATCTATTATAGATATTATTTATTTGGTACAACATGATATGTTTTAGGATGGTATGTCTATCTTCTCCAATTCAATTATCAGTTTGACTCATTTCTAAGGATAAAAAAATATGTCACAATGTTCAAGCCATGTGATATTGTCAATGTTTTTTAATTCATAACTAGATGGAAGGGTTTATAATATTAAATCCCCACCCCTCTCTATCAAGAGAAATTAGTGGAAATCTATGTTTAAAATATTTTGTATGATATTAAAACACCATTAATCCCAATGAAGTATCAAGGAGGATTTTGTGAGCTTGCAGAAAAAGAACAATGGCCAAAAGATTACATTTTTCCGAGCCAACATAAATCATTTCATACACCTTGCATTAGTAATAAGTCATGGAAGGGGATATATTATGACCATTAACCTATAAATAGTATAAGATCCCATTCAGGACACTAGGAAGGCCTCAAATTTGCCGATGACTCCCCCTGAGTTGTAGAAATATCAAATTCCGCCTCATCCTGATGAAAAAGAGATCAAGGTTTCCAGTAATTTTTGGAATGGATGAAAAAAGTGTATTCCATATGAAATAAGATTGAACTATTTTATTTCATTTTATCAATAAAAAATAATATTCTCAATCTATAAATGTCTATTGAAACCAATGAGGTCAACCACACTAATCAATATTGACTATTTCTCTTCCAATAGAATGATGGGTCACACCATCTGACACTACTTTTTCATAATATATGTTCTCTAAATAATGGATGGATTATGAATGTTCAAACTAGATAATTCCCTAGAATATGTAACATATATAACCATCACTCAACCAGATGAAGAATGTGAGTGAAAATATGATCCATCCAAGCATGGAGCTATATTCGATAATTGGATGACTCAAAAGATACTTGTTGGAGCTCATGCCACCCTAATATCACATTTTTTAAAACAAAAAAGAATCCTAAAATCATGGGTGGTTACAGTGATTAACATCCATGAGGTTGAATAAAATTTTGGACATAGGAAGAAACATAATAGGAAGAGTCATGTCTAAATCCTATATAAGTAGTGGCTCTTAAAAACTTCTTTCCATCAATATCTAAAGAATGGGACCCACCCCACCAAATAGAATCCTCATCGAATGATGTTATAATTTCTCATCATGTAATCATAGTTCACATAACATACCTCTTATTTGATATTGAAAATTACTCTGATTATTATTTCACTATACCTTACCAATGTTCTGGAGGATGATAATGAAAAAGAAGAGGATATAGGGGGTGGCATTGTTATAGTCGAACCCAATGTGTCGTTCACATCCCAAAGGAATAAATATATATAACTCGTAAAAATATTAATGGACTATATAAATCCCAAAAAGTACACATATATGCCTCAAATTCCTACCTAGGACATCCATGACCAGTCATCTTGCACATCATAGTGGTGGGGGTGTGATATTATGATCATCCCAGAAAAAGGGTGACGTTTGTATGACCTATGCCACTGGAAGAAGATTCTCCATGAACACTGATAAACTACCAATATTATGCTGGGAAGAAATTGAAAATCCCTTTACATATTATAAATATCAACCCCATCATGGGAATTACAGTCCTCTAGGAAAATACTATGACATTATGAAATAGATGGTTTTTTTCCATCCAAACTCCCAGTCTTGGATACTCTTCATCATTCGAAAGATCTCATATAGGAACTCTTAAAATTCCTCCACATTACAAGTAATATGATTCTATATAATAGGTTCATCATGTGGTCACTATTATTTTGAATTCGATGACACCATTTACTTCAGAGTACTAGATTGGAATGAATTTATCTATAAAAACATCAGACCCATGGATGTTTCATGGAAACTCGACAATGTTGACATCTAAATGGATATGATTGAAAAATGTTTTGAGATCATGTTCATCATGATTTGGACCCTCCAAAAATTGGGATATAGTGAGGGATAATTATTTGAAGCATAGATAAAAATTGAAAGGTATTATAAGAGTGGGAAAATGCATCTAAGGATGATCATGATCCAGTAATAATTTGGGTAGCACACATAAAACATTGATTTCATAGTTATCTTTAATCAACCATCGTATAATGACCTTATTGGATATCCATGGCTTAATAGCCATTGGTTACCCCTTCAAAATTTAACGAGTGCTTGAAATACCACGTTGATGGGTATGTCAACATGCTACATGGTGATAGTTCCCCCATAATGTCTTCAGAATAAATTTCTTCTTAGGAAGGATTAAAAATGAATATTTGTAAAAACCATTGGAGGATGGTGATTTGTATGTTATATCCCTTAATGGATTGGGGAAGGCCCATGAGTATTCCAGAAGTTTGGTAGATAGTGTTTATATGCTACTGATCAAATTTATTAAGATAGTAGATGTAAACCTATATGTGTAGGATCCTACTATCCCATGTGATAGCATAAAATAAAACACACTACTCTAAAATTTCATTATAGTAGCTATACCATTTTAGGAAGAAAATATATCTTCCAATGTCCTCTCCTACCATGACAGTGACCTAAATGACCCTAGATTAACCACCATGTCTGAAAATACTTCCAAAGATTTGTAGATGGGAGAAGAAGATGATGGAATCTGTAACACCCCTCAATAATTTATGTATGGACTATTTACACAATCTGTGAGCTCATGCAGGTGAATCTGGGAATAGTAAAATAGTTGTGTGGTGATACCATGACTCTTGGGGAGATGAAAATATATATTTTATTTTTAATGTAGAATTGATATGCGCTAACATGGAATTATACTGAAATTCCTAGGTTGAACACTAATAATTCCACATATCACCATGTATTACTAGATGAAATTTGTGATTTCTAACAAGAATCTCGGACGAGGCACCCTTATCAAGATACTAATGTAGTATTAGAAATTAAATATTGTTCAGGGATAATTTTTATGGTAATGTCAGTAGAAAAAAATAGCTCAACAAAATCATCTCTGTCATGAAAAAGAATGGACTAATCAAGGTATGAATTTACATTAGATACCTTAATCAACATTTCATGAAGGAATATTTTACATTTCGAGTCATAGAACATTCGATTGAATAGATTTCAAGATTCCAAAGCATTTCTTTCATGGGGGGTATTATAGGTATAGAATGATAAACATGGTTCCTATAGATGGGGAAGACACTACCTTATAAACACCTCTGTGGATATTTTACTATCTAGTCATTCCCTTTTGAATAAAGAACATTGGTTATACATACCATGCATCATGGATCATAAAATTAAAAATCAATTTGGTTGAATAGCATAATTCTACATCCACGACCTGGTGATCAATTATTGAATGAGATGTTTTAGCTTCACAGATCATCAAAAAATGTTCAACATGTTGTGGTAGCATAGTTTAAAGAAGAATAATAGGATGTTATACTATGGTGTGTGATTAGGAAAATCAATAGTCTCTATGGTATTCTTCCATATCTATGAGGATGACCCTGGGGAAACTTTTTCAATCCTATCAATTTCACCTCCTCATTACCTCTATGAAATGAAGATGATCCAAGGGAAACTCATATAGATTCAATTTTTCATAGATAGAATGACTATTAAATCACTCCCCATAAGCATATTTATGAAGTTGTGATTCCCTGACATATGGGATGGGGACTTCTAAGGAGTCTTTTAGAGTATCAATTATTACAAAATGTTTCCAAATATTCTGATCCCTCTAATATAATTATTCCTTTTTAGATCATTTTTCACTCATCAGTCTAGGAACCAACTCTCCCACAAAACTAGGATGATTTTCTACAACTAGAAAAAAAATAATACTATTTAAAATTTCCAAAAAAAAGCATGCATTCTAGATTCATGAATATATCATTCATCAACCCTAAGAGTTTCAAGATATATCTAAATAGTAATGTTCATTTTTCATATCAAAAATGGATATTGTTGGACCATATCCTCAAGTAAAAACTAAGATGTTTAATTATATCTTTATATATACTAACCTCATTTTGAATTCGAATGAAGAAATACCACTCATGGATGTCCTGGTGAAGTATATCATTAAATTTTTAAAATAAAAAAACATCAATATGTGAGAATACCCTCCTATTATATTGATTGAAAATGAAACCAAATTATATTCTGTCAAATTGAAGAAATTTTACACATAGTATATAATCAAATCCAACCATTCATCCTACTATCCTTAAATAAAAAATAGAAAATATAGGCCTTTAATAAGACACCTAAAAATATATGACAGAAAATTATGTTTAATGGCCACATTTCCTTGGCTAAAAAATATCTTTCATGATTTATGGGCATACCGTACCACCATTTGAATGGACACACATGTTACCCCATATTCATTGTTGTGTAGAGATGAAGCAGATTCTCCCATGTAAGTGATATTTCCCTGGCTCTGAATATCTATCTGTGAAAAACATTAATATGATTAAAAATCAAAAAAGTGGATAGATAAAAATGAATTTATTGATGAAGATAGTTTTCATACACTATACAACCCCAATGTTCATTAGAATAAGATCATATGAGCCTTCAATAAAAATGTTCCCATATACTCATTTCCTCATGGAGAACTGGTATTTGATATCAACAACCAAATGATACCAGAATGAAGCATCCAAATACATAAACCAAATGGTAAGGAATATAAATCATAAATATGGAATATTATAATAGAGATTACTCATTGGACAGAAAGGATGGGGAACATGTTACACCCCCTACTAATGAAACGTTTTTCATGAAGAACATAACATATTTGTTCCCGATAATCATTCATTATATTCAGATGATGTCAAAGTACATTATACATAATAGTTAAATGAAATTAAAAAACACAATATTTCATTACTACATGATGTTAAATTGATTGGATTATATCCATGTAGAATGACTTCAAACTACACAGCATCCCATGTCATGGGAGATAAACATTAATCTCTATAACAAAATTTTATTTTTTATTTTGTCGTTAAGGATCAAAAAAATTCTTACCGCACGCCAATAATATACATAGATTCCATCCATGACTAATAATTATATATTAAAAAAACATTAAACCACATATGGATCCCTTCACTAGTGATAATTCTATAGAAAAAATTGGAGTTCTCTTAAAACTATGTTTGAGTTACATCCACATAGGGAATCTCCTCATTCAATAACTTTGTCTCCATGATTCCTAAAATCAAAAGATTCATGGTTATTCTCATATCCCAAATCCAAGATCTAGCTATAGTATATACATAAAAAATGTCACCCTATGAATATTGGTCAGAACTACATAGATATATTTCTATTCAAGAATTACATGTGGATTGATTTTTATATCAAGGAGATATGTAGTGATTCCTATATCATATATCCAATATCACCCACCACATGATAAAAATATCCCCTTTATATTATTTTCCCATGTGATCTAAACAAATAAATTTTCTATGCATGTTTCTCAGATTTATTATCCCTCATGTGGGCACATGAATTTTGCAAAGTGCTTACCCACAAGATCTAGACATATCATTTCACCTCAAGGTTTGTATGGTCCATGATGAAATACCTTAAAAGGTAAAATAGATATATTTACCACATGAAACTAAACTACATGGCTAATGTCAAATTCATTACATAAAATTGGGCATTATTATGGTTTCACCCTAGAGTACCACTACCCATTGTGCTGGTCTCCCACAACACCTCCATTCAAGAACTATGGGTGGCCTCATTCCTGATATCACAAGATACATAGTGATTTTCATATCTCAAGTCATGGGTCTAGCTAACACACATACATAATAATTTCCACCAATGCATATAGTTGATACCTTTATGAAAATAATTCTATTCAAGAAATATTTGAGGATTGATTCATGAAACAAAATGATATATAGTGATCCACAAATCTGAAATATGGGGTCCAGCTACAATACAGTTAAAAAAATTACACCCTCAACATATGTTTTAGATATATGTGGAAGGATTTCCATTATTGAACTACGTGTGTATTGATTCCTACCATCCAATGATATATAGTGATTACCTCATCTGAAATCATGGAACCATCCACACCACATAAACCAAAAAATGTCCCCCACTAAATATGGATTTGACCTGTATGGATAGTTATCAATTCAAGAACTAAATTTGTGATGATTCCATATAGTAGAGGATACATTGTGACACAAAAATATATATTCAAGGGTCCATCCACAAAGTAAAAAAAAATACAACCAATCCATAATTTTTAGACCAGGGTGGAGAGTTTTCCTTCTAGAACAACATTTGGTGTGACCCCTTCCATCACATGATATGTAGTGATGCCCAGATCTCAAATCATGGGTCTTGATTCCACAAACACAGACTCCCCCACATATGTTTATGGGTTAGAATTTAATGGAAGGTTTCTGGTTAAAGAAATAGGTTTGGATTGATTCCTACCATTAGATGATACATATTCACACCTAAATGAACCATCCTAGGTCCATCGACAATATCAAAGAGAAAATGTCCACTGTTCCTATGGTTCCAAACAATGTGGATAGTTTTATATTCATGATATATGTGTGGATTGATTCCTTCTATCATATGATACATAGTGATGCACAAATATCTAATCCTTGGTTCTGCTGTAATTTCAACAGAAAATCCCCCCCCATATTTTTCCATAACTGCATGGTGTTTTTTCAAATCAAGAACAACAAGTTTCGTGATTCCTTACATCACAAGAATAAGTGGTTACACATGGATCTCTAATCATGAATACACCCAAAATAATGGAAGAAAAAAATAACACTATCACCTTTATATTGGTTAGACCTTTGCATTGGAATCTCCAAAAAACATTCATATTATGTATTTATTACATCTTGTATAATGTGTATTGGGAAATCCAGGGAAGAGCATCCATAAAACGGTCATATACCTCTATTTAAGGGGTCTAATTCATAGAGACTAATTCTTAAAACATTTTAGTAATGAATATGTACATCTTGATAGCATTCTATATAAATCATTCAAATGATGGCTATGTCATATAGATACCCATCAAAAAGCATTTTCATGGATAAAAGATTTTTTCTATATATAAATTATCTTAAATAGTGAAATGTGTACCCAAGGATATTAATCACAATTTTATATGATTCCCACATCCATATTCCGTGATATTAAACCATAAGGAATGAACCTTCTTCATGTGATATTAAAATTGCATGACAGATACTTTCCAACTTTCTGAAAGTAATGTTTCCGTACCTCCAGTTGTCAATATTCCTTATCAAATGAAAATTACATCATGACCCTGATTAACCAGAGTATAGGGTTATTTAATCATATTTTAAGAGTATGAACACAGAAATCTAACTTAATGTCTTGAGAAAATCAGGTTTCCAAAATCCTTTCATGGACCCTGGAGAAGAAAATTGATCTTTATATTTTAACATTCTAGAGGTGAGTCAATAAAAGGGATTCAAAACCATGAACTAGAGGTATATTTTCCCCGTAGTACGGGATTCATAATCCACATGATCTTTGATAACATCATAATATACCTCATCTCCACTAGGTGATTAATGGTCATTTTCATCATGATTTTCACATACCATTAATCAATACATGAGACCCTTCACCCATGATTTAATACATATTTTTCTCTATAAAAAATGTATTTTTTGGTACTCTTGATTCTAGGAATCGTAATTAGCATACATTGTAGTATTTCCCACATACAATATTATTGTACAACAGGGACACACACTCCATACACATTACTCAAATTTTTACGGCCATATAATATATCCTTTGATCATACAAATCACAAAACCCTAAAAATTATAGTGAAAGAGACATAAAACATGTAAAGATAAAAACTATCATAGAGTGGCATGAAAAAAATTCAACTCTCTAATTTCTAATAACATCAACTATAGTTATTAGGAAATGGATAATGAATAAATAATCAATTTATAAAGCTCATACTGTCATGTTTTTATCCCTAGTCAAATATGAGAATTTCTTTTTAGACCCCCATGTCTAGGAAAAAGTTTGAGTAATGTTTTTCTACATCTGATAACCTTGATAATGTGTTCGTTAGCAGGATACATTACATTTATTTTTCTCAAAACCCTTCTTGAATATTGAATTTTCCAGGAACCACCTTCATCCTTTTGAATTTTGAGCTAACATTACTGATTCCTCAAGTTGGTATCCTTCCATATGAACACCACAAACCTCAATCTCTTAAGATGAAGGCTCATACCTTTATAAAACTAGTAACAATTAAAGGATAATCTCAACAAATTTTTTAAAGAATCATTTTTTAAATTCTCCCATCCAGAGAGCTTTTTCCTAGGTGATGTTTATTCCCTAAAATTCCCCCATAATGATAGGGGTTATTTTCCCAGACATGTGAAATATTTCTTCTTCCATTACCAATAGTTGACATGTACCCACATGATTCTCTTGCGAGGTTAATCACATATTCCTCGACAATGATTTATAATCATAATGACCAAACTAATTAGGTTGATTTAATATCCTTGATTTTATGTCCCCATGTATTATACCCTTTAAAAAATTAGGAATGAATTATTCCATTACTGAACCTTTTGATACCGCACACCACATAACTCAATACAACATGGAATATTTTCATAGATTCCCAACCACAGTAAAAAAAAATACCCTGGTGTTCTAGATCCCATTTTGGGTGTCACTTTTATCCATACCCCACTTTGTCATACAATGGTTTGAATATTTTATAATATATTATGGACCATTTAAGAGAGTGGAGACACCCTTACCTGGCCATGCTTATCAGGACTACAGCCATATGTATATGGTCCTCTAACCATCCAATTATAAGTATATCCTCTTCATAGGAAATGAATGTCAACCCTCATGTGCCCCAGAAAAACTGTGACAGAACTCGGCACCGTGATGTCATTCATCTCATCCTTAGTACGGATTCACAATTCAATATTCATTGATTCAATCATTTAGATGTTGACTTACACAACCCGGAATCCAAATATCTATGTGGATTTAAAATACCAAACATTTGAACATCAACCATTTCCCATTACGGTGAGGATGCATGGTGTTTGAACAATTAGTTAACATTCATTCTTAATAATATCTAAATGTCCCCATGTATTTTATAGCCCTTGGAAGCTTTTTTTTTTGGCCACTATGTTTTACCATGCATGTATGGCCTATGGGATCATCCATAAGTTACATTAAATAAAATTCATGAGGCTTACCCTCCTTATAGAAAAGGAACTACAATCCCCATTATCCCTATTAACATAGTAGCTAATCTCAATACCATAGTGTGATTTGCAATCATGCCTGATAAGTCTTCCACATTACATATTTTCCAAACAATTAGACCCCAAACTACATAAATAGAATTTCCAAGATATAAGACCCCAATATAAATTAATATAAGGCTTATACAAGAGTACCCAAAACAACAATAACAAAAGGTCTCATCTAGAAGACCATATACTATATCAACAGATGGCCCATGGTAAATGACCTTAAAATAAAAAAAATTACAAAAGGAAGAAAAAAATAACTCTGAGACCAATAACATAACCAAATCTCCCCAAATATCAAGTAAATCTGTCTTTACTAACACTCCACTAGAGTAACACTGTCGATCAATAAATATTGGACCTCTTCCCTATACCCATTTCTTCCCATTTTCAATTTTAATGAATTCATGATATCTTTAAACCACTATGGTTACCATAAACGGATGAAAATATAATATTCAATTGGCCACAATCAATGGTGGAAATATAATCAACAATCCAATGTTCAGGATCTGCAATACGCAATATGTTCCAATACATATCTGATAGAAATAGACATATAATTAACCCACCACATAGTAGGGATATGTCTTACTCTAATCCCAATAACATGTTTTGATCCTTATGTTCACAACCTAAATTAACAATACATTCCACATAATATTATAGAATATCTCTATGTCAATCCTAATTATAGTTCCAACCATAACCAAAACATGGTGGGTAATTCCCTATAATATATTGTGATCACGATTTAGGCCCTACTCTCACCCCTCTATAAAAAATAATCAGATGGGAAAGTCCAAACCTATAAAAAAAACTTCTTAATGATCAATAATAATATAAAATGGTTTTTGAAAGAAAATCCTTGGAAAACAAAATGTCTTGGTCACACACACTGTGTATCTCGCAACCTTGGTAATCTCGAACATGGAAGAAACATCTTCATATGAATGGCTCAACCATACCCACCAAATAACCTAAAATCCCCATATAGCTAGAACATTTTATGAATTAATACATATCCCCGAACCTAATAATACCAACACGAAATCAATAGTATCTTCACCAACAATATCAACTTGTGGTGATCTTCATCCCAATATCAAATCCCAGATACTACTCTATAACATTATACAATAGAATGGGTAACGGATCCCTAATAGTGTGGTGGACATTACCTTTCAAAAAAAATACCCCAAATGCCATGGAAGCTTATACAAGTTTATATGGTCATCCTATTAACATGAATATTTTTTTATAATATAATAATTTATTTTACCCCAACCAATAATATCAACCAAGGGTAAGCACCATCCTAGTAATCATAATATTCTGTGAATTACATCCCACTTTGTTATGGTCCTAGTAGATGAGCCACAAAATTTGATGTGACTCATCCAAAAAAACAAAATATTCCAACCATTGTATCATGGAACATCCATTAGGGGTCATTATGGACCACCCAGATGCTTGTTTTCCATTTTAAATAATAAAACAATCATCCCCGTATTTTTTTCCAACTTGAATAACAATGAAACGCACCTAACAACATTTCCATATAGACCAAAACATCAAAAATGGTATATTCATAATCAAGGTATAAAAATGAAAAATTGTTTGAGAAACAACTAAAAGCATCATCACGACCCAAATCCAATCATTCACATGCCAATAAAATATCTAAAGTAACTCCTTTGACAATCACCACTCATTGCTGAGTAATACCTCTCACACAGGCATCATATCTCATGGAATCCCTACAGGTTCGCTTAGGTATTAGCATTATAGAGACCCATACTCAGTTACCTACTACCAAGTACATTTTCTGAGTGACCAATTATCACAGGTGGGGTAGTTTCACCACATCTTCCATGTCACCAGACAACTTCACCACTGGCCTCAAAAATCATTCCTTTGTGGAATCACTCATATGAAATAGAATAACAAACATATAGAAATGCAAGCCTTCATGAAATTACTCACAAAAATAGTTCCATTATCAATGTACCTTGGTCTTATATGTGAAATACATTACAAAACACGATAGACCATAATTAATATCTTTTAAGGGCACATACACTAGGGACACTATGTTCTTTCCCCAACTTCACAACCATGATCCTTGAAACTCTCAGATTGCAAAAAAAATAATTATAAAAACCTCATATGGCACTCAAACTAAATTTCCCTTACTATAACACTTGATTATTCATTTTACAAAAATGTATATCTATCATACTCATCATCACATAATCATATTTCCAAAGACCTAAAATACCTAATAGGGCCTTATCTTTATGATAAGTGGGGAAGAATACTATTAATTGACTCCTCGTATATTAAATTCTATCACTAGGGTAAAAAATTACTCAATTCATCTAATGGTTATAGTACACGACATTCACCCCTTGGTTACATATCATGTACCATCAATTCCCCTCCTGGGTTTGTTCAACCATTAGAATTGGTATGTAAAACACAAGCCCCTAATGTTTCTCTCACATATATGGCATATAACCCAAAGAGGGTCTCTGTTCATGTGCATGTGATGGTTTCTGGACAGTCCCCACCCATGACCCCTAGTTGTGCTCTTGACTGAGGGTCTCATTATCTAATCAATAAAGTAATGTTTCACCAAACATGGGGAGGTTGGATGAGTCTTCAAACACACCCTAAGTCACACTATAAGAATTTTTCCTAAATTACTCATATCATTTAGTCTTTTGTACCATATATCACGCATAGAGGAACACATGATATATTTCCTTGAAAACCCAAGTTTTTGTAGTTTGGTTACTAAAAAAAATCCTTTATGATCTTCTTGAAACGCCAATTTCACATCATACAACTATAGATGTACCCCATGGGGTCCCTTGGGACAATAAAAGGGAATTAAAAATATAAAACTATATATATTGGTATTTATAGCTAAAATATAAAAAATAACTTACATTTAAGAGTAATCCACCGATGATTCTCCCAAATTGGTGGTCTCTAGAAGCCACACATTTATTAGGTGTTATGAGAGGCCTGTGAAAGAGAATCGATATCCTTATCTCTCTCCCCCCAATCCCCATACCAACTCTTACAGTCATGTGAGACCCACATAATATAGGGTTGGTATTAGGAGACAATCCAATGGTGCAAAGGAAAAAAAATGAAAAGGAGAAACATGAAGATGATAAAAACAAAAATAAAAAACTATTTAGGGCCTAGAACTGGAACCTATGATGTGATTATTTCTATCTTAGGAAAAAAACCTATATTCTAAACTCACCCATGATGTTAGCAACTAAATATAAAAATCTAAATTCTAGATATCACCAAATTATCATTTACAAATAAAACAATATTTTAATTAGTAAATAATAAATATTCTATGAAAAATTTAATTGCTCATATTTTCAAAAAAAACTCATATCCCAGGGTAAACACACTATTCTAAGGCATGTTAAGTGGTTTGAAAAATAATCCAATTCCATATTGTTATGAAAAAATTTAATTTTACCCATAGTGAGATTCTAAAACAAATAAAAAAAAAATTCCATAATATTTTTTCTACCATAATAATCATCATTCTATATAACCTCCTCTCTATGACTCTACTTGTACATTATAATACCTATTGGTAACCTGGACTACAAGATCTCACCAAGGCTATTACTATAACTGATTTTATCTTAACCAATCTTCAACCAATACTATAGCACAAAAAACTCCCTCACCATAACATTCATTATATTTTAACTGCTTTGATTCTCACTATCAAAATAGTAAACTTATCGTGGCCTTAAAAAAACCATAGCCTCTATTGTTCACTCTCTATACATATTCAAACTCATTGAATGGATTTTGAAATCTATTTCATATTAGAGTAGAATCACAAAAAAAGAATCCATTTCACCTCCCTGGGATATAATGACTTCTAAATTACACACTGAAAAATCAAATTAAAATGAGTATCTCTTCCACAAGTTGGTTTTGGGGTGATCCCAATCATAAGTTATTACATTAAAAACTACATGATAACTAAACACAATTGGTCCATTATAGATACACTACTAACATTTTCTCAGGAATCAAACAAAAATGGTATACCAAAGCAAGGCCCCCTCAAACAAACCATTATCAAATTGGAATAGATCATCACCTACACACCCATTATCTAATGAGAAAATTATTATCCTATAAAAAGACACACCAAAAAACACTATACTCTTCAAGGATGTATGAATTTATAAGAAACCCTTGTGGGCTCCCAAAATCCCAAACATGGGAAAATACTCACACTCACATAGTCTGTGTCTTTTCAAACATAAGAAAACACACCTAAACCATTGAACAAGATTCCACTTCATACACATGTCATCAATTTAGGCATACACATGATGCTCCACATCAAAATAAAATTATCCACAATTCCACTCTAGACACGCACTTAGCCGCTTCCTATTACAATTAATAAAAAATTATATGACCATACATTCAGTATTTCTATATAACATATCTGAAACAAAATTTTAAGGAATATGAATAATCGACCCCTTTAAAACCTATCTCAAACTATCATTCTGACACCAATGGATTTTTTCCAAATGAAATACCATGGATACTAGCATTAATTTTATGTAAAATCTTTTAAGGGTGTTAACATTTAGAGACTAACCCCTCTCATGGGTTTCCATCACACATCATTGAATAATGTATCCCTCTAATTAAAGTAACATTTAAGGGTTTATATGTCTCCAATCTAGCCCAACAAGTCAGGTATCTATCAAAAAATAGACCACATGGCATCAATCATGCTCTTAATTTAAATATAACACTACACCCAATGTATCAAATCCAAAAAGTTAGGGTCCTAAATAAATATTGAATATCATGTCAACTCATCCACCTACATGGTCTTTAATTCTCACTAGGAATCCATATATAGGACTACACCTCATGGATAATTATTTAACTACACATCACTTCAATAACCAATAACATCATTCAAGATGACTTGTATGAAGGAAAAATCGTCACATAGGTTGGATACATATAATTTAATTAGAAACTATTTGGGAATAAAAAATAGGTTTTCACTAACTCTTTAAATAACATAACCCAGTAGAAACTCCCCCCAATGGGCTTCTCAACAAGGCATAAAATTCCATAATCAAACTATTAGATCACCATTTTCCCCTTACTAGAGGGTTTTTACCATCTTTCCCTTTATGAATAATTCCATTTATTCAACATGGACATCCATAAAAATGATATTCATATGTACAATATTCCAGCTATGAATAATGGAACTATAAAAATATATTGTAAAATGATATATGATATTTTTTGGACAGATTAAACAGCCAAACCTATGTCATCGGTGAAAGGAAAATCATAATAGAAGAACCACATTTCATTTGAATCAAGTGTTCCTAATCAGGATGTGTAATATGCTTCATACCAATATGGTACATGTGAAAAAGCTATAACTTGCCTCCTGTTAATGGGATAAGATCTAAGAATACATTATAAAACACTAATCTGAACATCATGTCCATAAAAAAAGTTGAAATCATAAAATCATAACGTCAAATATCCTGAGTTGCAATCCCAAGAACGTTGTAATTTAGAATTCATAAAAGAAATTTTTTTTATGAAACAATATCCTAATATCCCAAAATGTCCCAAAAATGTTTCTATATATCCATAATATTATATCCCAAAAAATATTAAAATAAAAAAACCTCTAATACCACTTTGTAATGTCCATGTATGACTTGATAAGAATAGTAACTAGACTCCTAGTGATATGTGACATTAATCATGCATCCTTGTATTCTAGAGGATGATGAATATTAATAGGGTGTGTACAATGGTGGTACTATGATGAGAGTATACAACAAATATCACAGTACAACATAATAATTTAATATCAAATCATTATAAAAAATCAAATAACATTATTGTATGCTGATAAATAATTATCTAGATGATAATAATAAGATGTGTGGAAGTATACATAATTCCATAAGGACTAAAATCATAACACTAGGATAGCCATATATATAGGAATAAAAGAAAAAATAGAAAGTATACATGGATCACTGCTTTCTATGATCCTAACAACAAACACAATATCACCGACTATCAAACATTTCAAGCAATATCTAAAAATCCACATGAGTGTCTATTCTCAATAATATATTACATGGCCTCCACTATATACACTATTCATCCCATGTGGAACATAAATGTTGATATAAGGTCTACATGAGCACCAAAATTCCCTTACTTGTGGTGAAAAATTAATCATCAATAATCTAACCCAAATGGTAGAAATATAATATATTTCCATATTGAATTCTTATCCAATATTCCAATCCAAATAGATACATATCAAAGTGAAATAAAAAAAGAAATAATTTATTAACAAAACCACCTTACAATGTGACCATGTCCTTCTTAGAATCTATGGCTAGATACCAATTTTTAGGTTTGTGACCCTTTTCGACAAAACTAACATTGATATGTTCCAAAGTGTCTCTATGAATGTCTGGATAATGAAACCAACCATAAAAAATTAATCTCAATATCATTATCCTCAGTATAAATTTATCCTAACACAAGGGATACTCTCACTCAGGGATACATTATAATGACATAAGGAATTCACTTCTTGGAATAACAATCCAAGGATTGAATTTCCTAGTATACGAATGGTTCAAAAAAGTTAACCATGGATCGAAAAAATACTTTTCCACAACCAATGAATTACCCACAATCACATGACATCTAATACTTTTTTCTAACTCCCCTCACTACTCAAAATCAATAATCAACCCACTAATTCAATGGAATCACGACCTGGTGTAATGGCCTAGGATGAGATCCATCCAAGTATAATAATATTGGAACTGATCCATCCCAGTATTAGAATGGCTTGATATTTTATCCCATGTAATTTGGGAGACTCAACTATTCCCATCAATGACCCCAAAAGAATAAAAATCTTTCACATTTCTAAAAAAATTCCACTATCGGAAAATAAATTAATATCAACAATAAATCAATGGAATCATCCAATGTTTTATTGATGTATGGAGATATATGTACTTGTTTTATAAATCTAGGACTACTCTATCCATGTATGAGGAGGTTCCCAAAAATGAACCCCAAAAGAGATGGAGACTCACCCCCCCAATGGACCCACAAATAGTTTCTATGACCTCCCCATAGGGAGTATTAATTACGAGGCATAAGGGGTTTTACATTTCATGTAATATAAAAACCACCCCAATGGAATTTCCCACATTAACTACTATAAAACCACCCCCAAATTCATTCTCCAGACAAACCCCAATCTACAAATTATGTAATCTATTATGATTAAATAATAATGAACAGGGGTTAAGTGAATTCACAAACTTTTCATCATTATAAACAACCAATAACATACATACTATTATGATGTCTAAGGTGACACCTAAGATCATCACTATAGATTATTGTGTATGAACTATCACTAGTGTGTCATATATATGGGTCACCCACCTTTTTCCCCTAGGCCACAATATATTTAAAAAACCATCCTGACATCCCTTATTGAAAATACATTTTTTGGGTCAACAACTATCGCTAAATTGTAGTATATCCCTCAATATCATGGTCAGCACGACATATCCTCAAGGGCCTTAAAAAACATTCCACCATGGAATCAATCCCATGAGATATCATAGATCCCATCCCAAAAGACAATTCATCACAAGGTTGGTCCAATAACCCAACCCAGCATTAAAATACAAAAGTCCTACAAATTTGAATCCATGATAATACATTACACACATTAATTAGAATATGTACATGGCTCATGAGCATGGTACACAAAGCTCATTCCTCCATTTATAAACCAGGATCCATAGAACTCTATCTTTTCAATATTTAAATAATATTCACAACCCAGACATGGGTATCAAACAACATCTCCCTCAATATATCATTCGATTGATCATTTACTGTAAAAGCCTCTCTTTCATATTAACCCAACAATAATCATCTTCCAAAAGATACCAAATCAGAAAGAGAGACTTATTATCACAATCATTATGGAAAATGACTCATACATGACTGAGGTTGTATCCAATTATTACTCTAAGGCTCAAAACTACTAAAAAAACCTCAACAGAATAAAACATATTGTACATCCCCTAGGATCAGGATATGTATGGTGGAATCTACACCTAGCTATGTTCCACAACTGGAAGGGCCTTGTAAGACCCTAGTCCACAATGTGTCTCTCCCATATAAAACATGTAACCAAAATGGAGTATCTTTACATGATTCTCACAGGGTTTTTGTACAAATAATAAACATGTACCCTTTCTAGGTACCTCACACAAGGTCCGGTCATGTACAACATGGATATGTTCCCCACATATGGGTTCTCAACCCAAGTTCTCAGCCACACACAATGTTTCCCTTCATTTAATGTCTATAAATTCTACACAAAATATAGAATAATATTCTAACTCTCTCCAAAAATATACACAAGAATCATTTTTCTGTAAAATCACATGTTGTGTAGTGATGTATCCCAAATGGGAACCCATATCGATCTTCTTGAAACAAACATTTCTCCCAAGAAACCAAATATCAACCCCCAAGGGTTCCCAATAAGTCATTAAAGGTAACTAAAACATATAATATATTAATCCAGGTTTATTTTTTTTCTAAAATATATTGATTTACTACCTCATAGTGTATAACATTGAGACATCAGTCCAATAAATTATCAATGATACGGATGTTGATTCTGCATCGAATGATCTCGGAAAATAAACCTCTAACATTCCCTTTAACCAACTATCCATATCCATCTATTTTCTCTTAGTCGATCTTTCTCTACATTATGGGTAAAAATATTTTACATGAAAATATATTGGGGAGTTGTGGAAATTGAAAAAAAGGAAATGGGGGTCAGGACTGGCCCAAAAAACATTCATGAGATTATGTATTCCCTAAGAAAAAATCCCCATCTATGCAAATATCATGGTGGTAACATATCAATTTGATAATAAAATTTTATGTTATTAGCAGATGACCATTCAAGAATAAATTTATATATAATTAATTACATATTTATTATTCAATGAAAATTTGAAAAACTTTAATTTTCATCAAACTTATATCATATGCTAAAAACATTATTTTGAGACCAATGGAGTTCTTGTTGAAATTATATAAAGTTAAATTGTAAAATAAAATATCCTTTTCACCCCTCCTAAAAATCTAAATTAAAATATAAAAATTTCCTCTGAATTTCACATCCATGAAAAATTCATGTAACTGCATACATTATTATCCAAATATTAAAATCTGTGATCACAACTCATTTTATTTAATTAATCAGGAACATAGAGACATTCAAACGACATATTAACATCATGGGGCTACATGAAATTTTTTTCTAGCCTCATATTACAATTTACACGATACTCCCATTCCATAAATATCTAACCCAATGTATACACCTTTTTCACTATTACATGACTCTCTAACTTATCCCACTATAGGACCTATATTAAACAACTAGAAACTCTCATAAATGTTAGAACTCATCTATATAGAGATGAGGAGATCTATGATTCATTCTCCATTATTTAAACAAACATAGATTTTCACACGATCCAATGGTTGTGACACATCATTCTGTATTTCCTAAAAGGTCCCTAATCATACATAATACAGCTCAACCACATTGAAATCATTAAAGTCATCATAAATCAATTGTCAGTTATTCATTACATATTGATATCTAATATCATGCATCATCCATTACATAAAGCATCCACTCCCCATGATAATCTATTCTGGGTCATGTCCTAGAATATTTCTATTACAGACCAACATACTCCATAACATCAATAGTCACTTCCCTATTTCACTTCTTTCTAAAAAATATCCATGTCGTTCCACATTTTTTTCATAGATCATCATCTACTAATCCGATTGGAAACAATGACCTCCCTCCATGTTGTCTAGAAAACCCTGGATACCAAATACCCACCATTGATTAATTGAACCTCATAATTTGATGACCCCAACAAGTCTCTAGGGACCAAATACACACATTCCAATATTGTATTTCATCAAACAAGTAGAATTAAAAAAACCAAAATACAATTTGATTTGGGATCTTGACCTTTCCTAGGAATTTTTAGAACATACCCAACTCAAACTCCACAACCCATAGATCCCTCAAATCCATTCATAGATACATCTCACACATTCCATTCATAGAAGCCAAATCAACTATGACATATTGCATCACTCTAAAGGATATTATTATGTTTCACTAATACACCTACCATGTTTCATAATCAAAATACCTTTTCTTTTTCCATGGTAAATTAGTTCATCATTTAACCTCTCACAATGGAACTCAATGGTTAACATTGAAAAATAAGAACACCCAAAAAGCATAAATCTCTAGGTCCCTCTTCTATATAATATTATTCTCCCATTTAAAGCCATATCCCATCATACCAATGATCATTAACATAAACTACTAACCATTCCCACTACATTTCAACTCATTTAGATGAAATAATCTTAGTTAGTTGTTTATTTCAAAATATTATAGGGTATCCCTCTCTGGATAGGTAAACTACATGATAACCAGATACATTATCATCTACAGAAACTAAAATTTTCTATCTACACTATCTATATTATAGATCCAAACATCTAAGATTACCTCAAAAATACTAACAAGAATCCAATCAGTCATTCCCTTCGAAAACTAGTCAAATACAATGATATCATTTTTGTGATTTATATCAATATCACTCCTGGAATAAACATTACCCTTCCATGTATTTTATAGATACTCTTTAAAATAAATCATAGTAATAAACTTAAATCATGATTCAAATTATATAAGGAACCCACATGCTTGACTAACCCCACTCTAGGTCTTCAATCCAACATTACCACTCAACTCTATAAATGGCATGAAAACATTGCACTATCTTGTCCATATACTGATCACACCAATATCCCAATATACATCCTAAAATTTCAGGATAATATCATACACCAAGACAACCAGTATATATTTCCCATAGACATTTATCAAGAACCCATATCCTAATCCAATTACATACTACATGGTCATCTTCAACTAATTTGTTCCTACTCCCCAAAGGATATGAAGTGGAGGAAATCTATATCACCATTCTACTCAATCTTTAAAACATAATTCTCTCACATATAATATAAAATATATCATTCCCTACCAACTATCAAGTTTGGAATATACCTAATAGTGTCACAAGCCATCATAACATACAATAGTTTCCAAAAACATAGTTTAAACAAAACAGACAATAAGAATACAATCGTATTATCCTATATAATAAACATAATAATAACCTCATAGTATGGGATCACTCGTTAGTCTCATATACTATTCTCAATCATAGGCATTTCATACTATGACCTACATCATATCACATTTCTATTTAAATTCTCAAAATCAAAAAAAATAGTTTGTGATAACAGAAACAACTTCATATTATTCCATAAATTTTAAATCATTTAATTCATAAACCTTTGGAACAATCAATATCCCTAAATAACCATAAATAGTTAAAATCATAAACACATAAGGACCACATCATATATAGTATTCTAAATACTACACTTTTAAATTTCACATAAATAATAACTATAATACTAAGGGAATTCATTAAACAAAATATTGAATATATGATATTTAGGAGAAATCATTAAAAGTGTTAATTATCATTTTATTTAGCTACTACAAAAATATAACCAATCTAAATTGTCATATTATAGTGTTTAAATATTTTAATGAAAAAATTCCCAATTAGTGTGCATCTATATAAATTTGAATAATATGATATACTGTAAAATTTATTAAAAGTTGTCACTACATTTTTAATTAACTGATTCCTTATAATAATCATGAAAAATGACCACGTAAAATTACTTTTATGTATTTAATGAATCGGTTCAATAACATTCCACCCTAAACCTATATTGTAGAACAATGTATAAATGGTTAGGGACACATTAAATAACCAACCCATACCATATTTAGAGTATAAATCATAAGAAATCACACAAAACACACATGAATCATACATTCCTGATATGATTCATGAGAATATTCCCTCTTGTTGATTTATCCAACAAATAAAGTACATAACCCAATAATCACAAAATCATCTACATAACTCATGTTGATATATTTAAAATATAACAGAAAAAATATAAATCCCATCTCTTGAAATGAGGATATTTCTCATATGGGGGATAACTAATCTAGGGAATTATTTTCACACCATGATACAAAAATTCATTATACATTGTATTCCTTAAATAAATAGTCAAAATATCCCCAAAAATTAATATTCTATTGTCCATAGCATGTGACCAAACATAAGTGCTAATGTAGAAGGGTTACTAGGGCCTCAATAATGTCTCTATGTATGGAAGGGGATATTAAGTAGTATAATAATGATATAGGGGTATTTATTGGATATTATACAAGAATATAAATTTTAAAACAATATTATACATAAAGGTCATCATATTAACCATCTAGAAAAATAAAGAAATAAAATGACATCAATGAAAGTTCTGATCCATAATAAACATCATCCTATGGTCCATAAAGATTATCTATATAATACAATTCCATGAAGCCATATATAAAAATAATTACATAAAAATGTAAATAATAAGGACTAAAAGACTAAACTAAAAATGCCCCTAATGGTAGTAAAATATTTTGGACTGGTCCAAAACCCCCATTCTCTATCAAAGAAATATGAAAAAAAAATTATTAATAGGGTGGTCACCTTTTCATCATTCCTATAAATATGAGGTCATATTGGTTACCCAATGGTAATGAAATTAGGGTGTGAGTTAGAAATAATATTCCATCATTATAAACAACAATAATCATATCTAGAATGATTAATGTGGGTATGTATATGTGCATAATTAATAAATTCATGACAAATACAAATAAACTATCATCAATCCTTAGGTTCTATGTGCATAACCAGTATCAAAAATACCATTTTATGCATAATAAATATAACTATTTCCAAAATATCATACAGATTCAAAACATTTCTAATGTGTTTTACCCCCACAGAGCACCAATTCACGATGGATAATGAGTCTATAGGGGTTACCCAAGTGAACTCTAAACCTAGAATCACTATATGAAACCATGAGGGACAACCCTATAGTGTTCTGAGCCACGTTAATTATCTAAAATTTTAATGGTTTTACCCATGGTGTCCCAAAAATATGTTATTATAATCTGAACACATGATTGATTTACCCACGATATCCTAAAATTGGATTTATCATTAGAACATGTGGGGGGTCCCCAAAGCAATCCAAACTATGTTAAATCATCTAAACACATGGAATATTTCCCTAGGAAATTCTAAACAATCAATAATTATAAGAACCAGTGGTGGAATTCCATTCGGCATCCCAAACATTTTTTATCATCCAATCCCATGGTAGATTTCCATGTGGCCTCCCATGAAATTATAAATATTTTCAGGAGGTATTTAACCACACTGTTCCAAACCATTTTACATAATCTGAACCCATTCGGTGCTTCTCCACTAAGCCCCAAACCATTTTATTTTATATCCTAGATATATTAAAAACACAATAAATTATTTTTCATACTAATTTATCAAGAATTTTAACATATAAATCATGTTACTAAAACCATAGTTCATGATCTTGTTATAACCAATCCATTAAATGATTAATTTATTAAGTCACATCACCCCTTAATTTTCCCTTTTAATTACCTATTTAATTTTCCCATGTCAAGAATACCTAATGTGGTGGATAAGGTCTTGGTCCCAAATGCACTGTGAAATTATATGTTTATACCACACCTAGAGTCAACTATATAATTTGATAACTTCATTTCTCATTACAAGCACACCCTATGACAAGATAATGTTCCAATATAAATTAAATTACAGTATATTTATCACTTATATAGGTTCAATTTTTTGATTTAGTTTTAACGAACCTTTATTACATTTTCAAGTCAAACATAGGTTAATGTCGATGTCACCACGTAACACATACATTAGTAAACTATGAAAACCTACAAGATAGCTTGTAGAAATCCAAATATATCATCATAGAGTTTATAACATCACAACAATAATCATGTTATAGACCATTTAATTTTTTTGTCAAAATCCCTAATAAAACCCAGGGTGCATGCCTGCACAACATAATGTGGGTCTTGGGAAGATATTATAAATAATTAAAAATTTGTAAGGGTTTTATGTAAAATTTTACTTCTCGCCTTAGAACAAAATTTGAGTTAAAAATAAATAGAAATAATTAAAATGAAATAAAAGTAATTATGAGGAAATAAAATTTAATAAAAAGGGGATATAAATAAAAAAATATAATTAAAGTGGGTGGAGAAGGGTGGAAATAATTAAAATGTGTTAACCAATTTTATTTATTATTTTACGTTCTCCCTTCCTTTTTATTTTTCTTATCCTATTTTATTTCATTTTAATTATTTTTCTTTTTAATTATTTTTCCTTTTCTTGTTCTTGTCTCCCTTTTTATTTCTTTGATTTCTTTTCTTTTTCTCTCTCTCACGCTTCCCTCTCCTTTGGTGTGTCACCCCTTGTTGCACCCTTTTTAGCACCGTAGCCACCTCCTGTTTAGAAGCATGTTGTAACTCTGTTATTACACAATTGTTTTCACTATGAAGTGC
The DNA here is from genome assembly GCA_963277665.1 of Viscum album. NCBI lineage: Eukaryota > Viridiplantae > Streptophyta > Magnoliopsida > Santalales > Viscaceae > Viscum > Viscum album. The sequence continues at coordinate 2,063,667,552 of OY728121.1, forward strand.
CTCGTAAATCACTCATTAAGGAAAATTTTATGAATAGTGAATCGTAAGATCTCATCCACTATTTTTTGTGTAATCCACTAAGGAAGGGTTTTACGTAAAATTGGGGTTTTTCTAAAATCCTCTGATTTAATCAATTTTACATCAAATAAAAGATCATAGCAGAGCTTATGATCCACTATGGTTATGAGGTAGGGAAACTACTATGATTCCATTCATTTCATGGTGTCTCTTAGAACGTATGTTGTGTCAATCGTCGATTCCTACCAGAGATCTTTAATTTCACATTCTCCTTTTCTAATTAAATAGATAGGCTTTTCTATTTCACCCTTGTTTGAGATAAAATAGATTTATTAAATTGTTTCTACTTCATTGGATACCACATTGGGTGTACCGACATTCTTGGTCTAATTTTTTTAGCCTCAAATAATTAATGTAATAATTGAATCTATTTCACGACCTCACACTGGTTGAGTTTTAAATCAAATACATTTTTGTGGATAAATTGAAAAATAAATTTTGTAGTTTTGCTTGGTTTTTATGACTAATGATTTCCATCTATAAAATTTATACTTTGATTTTCCATTATAAAAGAGAAAAGTGTATTTTTATTCTTTTGCTGTTAAAGTGTTTTGACTATGACTGTTTCATTTCAATGATTTAGAAGTATGTGGCTCTTTGTCGCTTAAATTTTTCTATTCCAATTATAAATCCCTACAATGTGATATATTCATCCATGAAATATAATTAAATTAAAATCCATGAGAAATGTTTGTTCTCTATTAAGGACAACACATGGAATCCCCATTCCTGATTGTTTACCAAATAAAATGTCGGGGATGGGATGTCTTAGGAATTTCCAGATGAGGGTTTCATTGGGTTTTCAATATACTCCTGAGTGATACCAGTTCCCTAAAGAACAATCAATGATAGACCTGTTGGAAAAGTGTCCATGACATGCCTCTGGTGATACACGACCCATGATGTGTGATACCTAGGATGGACTCCTGACAAATCCATGCCTCGATTGATACATGTTCTTTTGGATGATTTCCATGGAATGGATAATTGGTATGAGTTAAATTGAAGGATTTACCATAGTGATACCTTCAGTATTGTCTCAAAATCCAATTATATACATTAATATAATAATAATGAGGATATTTGGATGGTTTTATTGGAAGCATCTTTTGGTTTCTTGTGAATAGTGACTCTTTTATGGTGCTTTGAAGAACACATTATTGACACATAAATTAGACCCAATATAATAAACAATCATGGGGGATTGTTCTAATATTGTTCCTTATATTTTTATAGACAGTATATATGTATATCATGTTTATTATAGGTGCTTTATTCATAATTAAGGATTAGGCCAAAGAAGGTGGTATGGATCAGTGTCATTGAGAACATGATCCAAGTTATAATTATTTTATTTTTATTATTTAATTTCATTAATTTATCGTATATTGGCACATTGTATTTGTTTAAAACACAAATAGAATGGTTTAAACTCTATGAATTTCAATGTACTGTGATTATATGCCACACCTTGCTTGGATTCCATTTGTTACCCATGTAGAATTTATGCTCACATGTATTGGATAAAGGATAGTGTTCTTCTTCTGATATTTGAGTGTTTCTTAATACATGGGATGGAGATTCTGGGAAGAAGGCCCAAACTTTCCTTGAGATGATGTTGTTTTAATTTTTTCATTTCCATTACAGTTTTAAAACATTCATGTATTCATACATTATATACATTTATTTTAGTATAGAAATTATAGGATGGCATAATTGCATAGCTGGTTTGATTTACCAACTTTGGCACATATCATTTATTCATTAAGGATTATTTAATTACTTATTTTGTTTTTTGATTATTTATATGCTTCTTATACTTGTATGAAATATTTTTTCTTCCACTGTATATTTCATATTACATATGAGGGTTTAGTCACCCCACATAATCATTAAAAAGGACCTCACTGCTAGTTGGTAGCCTCTAGAATTCTGGGAATCACGCTTGAGGTCAGGTGGCCAATCCGGATTAGAGAGCACTTCATGTGGCTCCCGGGATGTGGAAGTTACAATGTGGCATCATATGTGGTTATTTAATTACATTTTTTACTATTTCGGTTAGACATGAGACTAGGATATATGAATTTGGAATGTAACCTATTTTTGGACGTAGCTAACCCATGCATAGGGGAAACCCAAATTCCAGGGTTGGGATTTCCGATATTGATTATGCCAATTATTGTTGATATGATTTCACCATTGAGGGATAAACATGTTTTTTATTGTGATAAATATTGGTATTACTTAGAGAATAGTCTTTATAATTGCATCTCGATTATACGAGTGTAATGGATTTCCATGCATCCTATTAGGCACCACATGTATTAAAATGATATGGATATTCTATGCCATATCTACATTCATCCTGGAACATCCCATTTTCTTGTTAGTTTAGTTGTTACTAGTTTTAAAAATTTTAAGTGCATGTCTGTTAAATATAATGTTGTGATAGTTGTTAAATGTTAACATAACATTACCTTGGAAATATGTGGTAGGCTTCAATTTAGTGATCATTCTACATTTTCTCATCCTTATCTAAGCCTGACTCTTGGAGTGGGCTATCTATTGTGTAGTTCCCAAAGCATGCTACATACCAACCCTATTTATTTCACATTACATGTATTACTTATAAATAAATAATTTCTCTCTAAAGGTGTGTGTTTGGGTATTGTAAAACAATGTTGTCCCGACATCATCATGTCGTACCTTGGGAGAGTTGCGATGAGAGAATCTCAAAGATGGTGGGTCCTGAACCACTATAAGTTCCTCTTGTAGTGTTACATGTTGTACCAAAAATGGTGCCTCCTATAGTACCACCTCCTATCGATCTCCCAAGGGGCCAGAATGATTAGTTTTTGTATAGTCTCATCGGTTTTATGTATTCAGTTAAAAATGATCATAGATCTCCCCCTTCTATGATATAGATGGCACAAGACATTCCAATGTAGCCCCGTCCGAACATCTCAAGGATTGGTTGTCTGCATGATATAGATTCATGGATAGAATAAATGAAGTATATCATGAATCGTTTTGTGATGCTGCTAGAGTAGAGGGTCAATATGGAATCCTACAAGTTTCGTGACTCGGCCAAGCATTAGTGGGATGTAATTTCTCAGGTGCAGCAGACTAGAGGTATGGTTTGGGAAGAAATCAAAATATCTTTATATTATCACTTCTTTCCAGATACACTGAGAGATTATTGTGCCAGATAATTATCACATAACGAGAAAGGCTCTATGATAGTGATAGAGTACTCTACTAATTTCATGGAGCATCAAAATGTTTCTCTGTCTATGAACTGTTAAATGAATAAAACTACAAGATGATTTGAGGATGGTCCTAGATATACATACTTCTTAAAAATGAACAAAATTCATTTGAAAACCATTTTCGAGATCCTGAATAGTTCCTTAATTTAAGAATTAAATTTAAGAAAAGATAAGCATGTGATTCAAGGCATATCAGTTCCGAGATTGGGTGATTGTTAATCAAGTTGTAGGAAGTGTCACTTTAAGGGTGAACATGGTTAAAATTCTATCCATAAGTCACGTACAAACATCACTATCACCATTTAGAAGTGTGAAATTATTGTCCATAAGAATCCGCAGTGCATGAGGAACCTAATGGAGTGTCGAGATATTGGAATGTTGAGTCATCGTCAACTTTTTTTCTGATCCCTCTCATCAGCATCCAATGGAAGAGGATCCATACCAGTTTCTCTATCAATTATGGGATCTAGGACTACAAATATGGGTGTATGTTTTTTCCCACATTCCAATTAATCTAAGGTAATCGTGGAGTTTCTGGTTGTTGAAATAAAGTCCCAATCTATAACTGTTACTGGAGCAGACCTACTCAGGCCTATCAGGTATCATCTTATGGTTCTGGTTTAGGTATTATATATGCAGTTAAACCATCCCCAGAGTAGTATAGTGTAGGAAAATTTATGGTTAGAGGTACTGTTCTAGTAACCTCTACATTATTTTTATCACTTTTTATATTGGTAATTCACAATAATTTTTATCTTCTTCTATTGATGAAATCCATAGTTTCACAATCAAGTACCATTTTTTCGTTATGTCTCTTGACAATCTTCTCGGGTTCCAGACAGAGGGAATAAGCCAGGGCCAAGAGTGACCCCTTAAGATAGGTGGGTACTATTTCCTTTTAATTTTATCATCCTCAATAAGTTTGTAATCAACTTAAATATTTGTATGAATTGTCTCAATTTTTATCTTTCCCAGGTGGATTTTATCACCATCGGGTTTCCTTCACATCCCCTTAGGGTGACACATATATACACAAAGGATAATGGGATGTGTAGGATGACCAATCTATAATTAAAAGTGTACGACTATAATGAGTGACAATGCAATTATCAATTCTATTCATGAGCAATCTGGGAACATAGATAGGGGACTTCCCATCCTTTTGGACCATTTAAGGGACATCTTCACCTGAGATTTCTCTATATTACACCCCATGAGGGAAGAACAGTTCACTATTGAGCTAGTTACAGGTGAAGCACCAGTGTCTATTCCTCCTGATAGGATAGAACCTATAGATCCATATGATCTAAAAAAGAATCTTGAAGACCTAGTGGAAAAGGATTTTATTAGAACAAGCACATGACCATGGAGTTCACTAGTTCTATTCACCAAGAAGGTGGATGGTACCTTCAGACTATTCATGGAATATTGTCAATTAAACTTGGTTATAGTAAATGAAATGAAATAATTTTCCTTATGTAGACAACATCTTCATCAAAAATGAGGATAAACTATTTTTTCCTAGATTTATCTGAAGTTGGTATATCACTAGGGGCATGTGTGACTATAACATCCCGAGTAAATAAAAAATATGGCATTCTCATACTTATCAATATTTGTGAATAAAATGTTAATATTATTTTAAATGGAATTATATGATCGATGGCGTACCAAATACGCAACAATAAGTTTCTTTGAAATCATATGTTGCACAGTAATAATAAAATAATATTACTTTAAATGGTAGTTAACACCCAGTTATTGTAATAGTGGGAATGAACAGAAATAACTAAAAAATGATTATATATGTTTATTAAATATTTTTACTTTAATCCAATATATTTTAGTGGCTTAAAATGTGAATGAATCCAATTTTAAGGATAAATATTCTAATATTATTTAAAAGTTTGAGTAAATGACTTTTGATGGTGAACCAATTTTAATTATACCTTTTGTCACTTTTTATGTTATATTTGACAAAATAAAATCCTTCTTTAGAATCAGGACATCAAAATTTACATTCTGTAAATTTTTGGTATTTTTCTAATAAAGATCATTTTGTTAAAATGTTGTATTTTAATACAAAACCTCCTTTTAAAATAATTTATTTATATGTTTATATTATCTTAATAATTGGTTTTAAAGTGTATTTGGAATATATTTTTACCATTTAATCCAATGGTGCTGATTGGAGTTAATTTCTCTTTGAAAATGGACAAAAAATGTGTCAATATTTTGAAATATATTGTTTCTTAAAAACACGCTATTTGTTTTGACAGCGGGAATTAAATATATAATTTATTAATGAAACATCTCTGTTTTTGAATTTGGTAAAATTGAAATCATTTTTGAATTGTTAATATAAAATATATCTTAGGGATAATTCTTGGTTTTTTTCTGATAATGTTCTTTTTTTAATGAATAATGACAAATACGACATTTTAATTCAAAACTGCCTTTTCATCCTATTTATTTAAATAGATAGAATGTTATTTTAATTGTTTTTAAAGTATAATTGAAATATGTTTTTATCATTTAATAAAAATTTTTCATTGTATGTAATTTCACTTTTCAATTGGATGTAAAAACAACTCAATCTTTTGATAAATTTTTCATCTTAAAAACTCGTCGTTTGTTTTGAAAACAGCATTAAAATTTTAAATTAATTACCACAATTTCGGTGTTTTGAATATTTTAAAATGGGTTCCATATTTGGAATCATAAGTTCCAAATATTTTAATTAATAATCTTTTGTTTTTGGACATTATGAATAGTAATGACGGTAATTCTCTTTAATTATCGTGTTTAATTATTAATAGGGTAGTTAAGGGTAATAAAATAATTTCATAAAAATATAAAATGATCGCAGAATGTGTCCTGATTATGTTTTTGGTGTCATGGCTGACCACGGGATGCCTTTTTCCATCTTTGGGGACCCATGGAATCACATTAGTGTGATAGTGACTTTTTATCATATTATTTTTTAAAGAAATGAAATATAACAAAGGTTTGTATATCCTAAGTAAAACAATTTTAATATAGTTTAAATAAATGATATCTTTGACTACAAATATTCATTTTAAATAAAAAAGTATTTCTTACATTATGGTAATTTTATATAGTTTTTGGATATTAAATAAATAAATTTATTTATTACACCGTGATGATGCAGTGATTACCTCATTAATGAACGATTTAAATAAAATGAAATGATAAGTAATAATATAATCCTTAAACATTTAAAAAACCTATTTTATGGGTGTATTTAGAACCCTTATCAACTTAACCTCTAAATATATAATTGTGGGACCTTTAAAATCCAAAAATCATTTTATAATAAAGTAAAATTTCATGAATTTCCAAGAGTGCCCCTCCTCCATCTTATAAAAATCCCCCATATCTACCCCCTTACCCACACCTCTCCAGCCCTTGGATCATCCAACATCTGCTCATATTTTCTATACACATCCCTCTCTTACTCCTAGAAGCCTCACTTTTGGAAAAAGTCTTTCTGAGGAAGCCTTTGGTCTCAAATCAAAAAGAGTTACCCAATTTAAAGGTAATGTCTTCTCTTATAATATTTCGTATTATTTTGCTTCTCCAACCCCATAAACTCTTTTTATTCCATTCTTTTGTAGAAAAACCAGTACCTACAATATACTACAATGTTTTCATTAGAGTAATTTGATCTAAACTTACACACGCCTCCATCTAATGGTTAAAGAATATAATGTTTCTCTGGGTGGCGAATTACTGCCTCACGAGACGATGATTGTTCAATCTTATTTTAGCACCTATCATGGTTGCCATTAAGATGTCACTGTATTTATATATGATATATATTATTTTTATGTCTTCTTTATGCTTTTTTATCATTCATTTATTCCATACTATTATGGTTTCCATAATGGTTAAACGCGATAATTTCATTTTAGGAAGTGCGAACTACCGCCCCCACAAAGTGATTTGAATCGTTAATGCCTTCTGTTGGATGTATAAAGGATGGATTTGAGGATATTATATATGATATTATACTATAATTATAATATAATTATGTACCATTATGTTTTCATTCCATTAAATTATGAAATAGAAATGAAAGTAGCGTTCATGCATACGTACAACCTACCGTCTCCATGAACAGTGCATTTAATTTTTTTATCTTCAAATGTTATGGAATAGTATAAATATATATACTGGATACATATGATATTTAAATCTTTAATGCTATTCTGAAGATTAGGTACTTATATCTACATGGACAATTGTTTTCAAACAAGTTCATTTTTGACTCATGTACTGAACATCGACAAAATGTATGATATGAATTCACATAATTAACTAATTATTATAACATGATGATATGAATTGAATAATAAACATTAAAGTATGTAAATAAGAAATTAAAAATTGACCTAGGTTTATTTTTCAGGAATATAAAGAAATGAACAAGACTAGTCAGACCCGAGGTAAGGGATCATACCTCTCTCTTTCTTTGTAAGTACTCTCTTTTATATCACTTATTTTAGGCTCCTATTTCTTATGTTGGGGGATGTTATTATATATTCCTCTTACAGCAATTTTTATTTTCATATGATGAGAGACCCTATTTTTCCTCAACAATCCATTTTTTTGGGATGTTTTAAGTGGCGATGTTAGGCTGCCGAAATTTCGTAAGGGATTTCTTATCTCACTTTTAATTCCATGAGATTTCAATTGTTCGCCACTTATTTATTTCATGTGGTGCATGGTTTACCTCCATTTCATATACATTATAAAGATTCTATTTATGTTCACGGTATTATGTGATTCATTTTGTGTTTATCATCTTTTGGTCATATGACACGATTGATCACAACGAGGTAAGGGGTTTTTATCTCACTTTGTGTTCCCGTGAGATTCATGCTACATTTTCCACTATTTCCATTTGTGTGGTGTATTTACTGCACATGGTTGTATTATTTGTGTAATATAAATTAATTTATGGGTATTTACATCTTCATTTAATGACCCTTCTTTCATGGGGTGTACGTTTCGAAAGATACCCAAATCGGTAAGGGAAACTTTCACCCTCCTCTTTTTAAAAGACATCATTTGTTATCTCTTTTAAATTACCTCTTATTATGTTGGGATATGTTCTTATATATCCTTATTTATGTATGTTTTATTTCCAAATGATTAGATTCCATTTTCTCTCACATCAACTCATTTTCTGAATTTTAAAGTGATGTTGTTAGGCTGTCGAATGTTTGCAAGGGAACTTTTAACTCAATTTAAATTCTTTGGGTTAACTTGTACTCCTTGAATATGTCATTATATTAATATGTGTGAATGACTATGATTGTTTTACACTTAATATCTACTTATATTGGGTGTATTTATATTTATCACACATAATTATGTAATTGATTTATCGTAAATATAACGATATCGTCTTTGTATGAGACATCAACTCAATATCCTTTCATTGAGGTATATTTTTTTTATAAAAAACATTCTTTTATACAGTGTATAAACCCCTTTTACTTTTACTTTTATATAAAATGAATCTTTTCTCTATGAAGCATTTTAATAAATGACAAAAAGTATGTTCCTTTTTAACGTACGTGGTGAAAACGACCTTTCCGCCGCCGTGAGTATTATTTGATCTTTGGCTTCTTTAACAAGCCTTAATGTTTTTAAATGGAAAATAAATACCATATACTCTTTAATGTATTTTGGTATTGAAAACGATTTTGATAATGTTCTTATTATATCAATCTGTTGTATTGATATCTTGTGATTAAAATGTGGAAATGTTATGTTTCCTTTATGCATGTTTTGTGTGATATGATTATGTTACCATTCATGGGAATTATTTAAAAAGATGGGTTGTTCTGTGATAAACTAAGGGCGGATGAGCCCGAGATAGCTCTCCAATGCATTGTGTAATGTGAAGGAGTTAAATTATATGGTTTCTCCGAGGAGATTTAGGGAATATACTGTGATGGGTATTCCAAAAGTAACCATGAGGGTTACACCCAACGTAAAAAGGATATGAATGCCTCAAGTTACCTTTATGTGTAATTATTTCTATGAGTTATTCATAAATCATATGATTTTGTGAGTTATGCTAAAGTGATTATGTTTTATGAGTAAAGTATGATTTAATTGATTCTTATGTATACGTGGACTAATGTTATATTTCCGTATTTTTATATCATTTAATGAGATTTTTATGCTCATCCAATGTTTTTGAAATGATTTCCACAGGAATTAAAGTGGAATAGGTTAAAGGACGGAATCATGTAAATTTCATTCAATCTAGAACATGGAACTTGACATGTTTCTTTTTAAGTGTTTTTATTTTGTGATAAAAATGGAAACTGAGTAGATGTGTCTACTTTGTAATATTTTTGGATGTAATAGTTATGTCCTAATTATCTTAAACTCTAAACCAGAAAAGATCCTCATTGTTGATTATTCATTTAATTCAATATACTGTAATGTTTTAAATTCGGGTCCTTATAATTGGTATCAGAGGTCAGTTTAGTTAACTTTAGAGGTTAGAGTTTTTTTTAAGCATAAGTGACAAGTTGTGTACAACCAAAATGGATAGTATATTAGAAGGAGTCATTGTTATTTTCTGAAAGTTGGAATGAGTTTGATATAACTTGGATAAGAATATCTTAGTGTTTATCTTCATCATTAGTACATGTTGATTTAGTTAATATAGTCAAACTGAAATTTTTGGTTTTAGTAAATGGATGGATCTAGCAGGCACCAAAGTGACAATAGGTTTGAAGGAAACTGTGGTGGTTTTCTGATTAAGAGACTGGATGAAATGGGGGATTCCATGAGGAATCTCGTGGTTATTCTAAACCAACTATCAAGGATTCATGATTAACCACTTGAACCTTGGTGAGTTCTCTAATGCATCATGTACGAGATAACCAATTCGATGTGGATGTTCAGGTAATAATTATAAAGGTAACCATTAGGTCCTATACGATATTTACTTTTATGGTAATTATGTGTAACTATATGTTATGATGGAAAATGAAAGGCATGAGATAAACTTGAGGTTAAATTATTTTATTGTTATTATTGAATATTTTACCCCTTTTTGAGGAATGTTATAAAATTTTATATAGTTTTTTAAAATGGACAACACGCATCATGTGTGACAACTCGTCGCGTTAGACGAAGCCACGAGAATCGAAGCCACAACCAAAGTGCAACTGGTATTTATCGCCTACCACTGTATTATGTGAAGTCCCTGGTTAGTTTGACTAATTCGTTTTAGTTAAATGATTTTATGAATCAATAATAAGTTTATATTTTTTAATCTATGGAAATGATTAACCTATCAAGGAGGAAATATGATTAGGTCAATTACTTTTCAATATGAGACTTTAAGAGTAACTGATGTTATTTGGAATTAAATGTTATGATTTACCTTGGAAGACTATGTGATTAAATCATTCAGAGATTTGGTTTTCAATTTTAGTTTGTATTACATTGACGAATTTTATGGAAAATTGTTTATCGAATGGTCTTTGTTCAACATTGGGTAATGTTTAACAAATTTTGGAGATTAGGAATGGATTTTATATTTATAAACGATTATCCTTTTTGGGGGTTATCTGATTTTGTGGTAACCATATTGGTATTGGTTAAGGTCTAATGAAATTGGAAATATATAGTTGTCTTTTTTGGATTAGGTGATTATATAGAAGTTGATTATAGCGGTCTTAATGTGAAAAGGTCATCCTAAATACTCACCTTTTGGAGAAAATATGGGTTTGTGTAAGAAATCTAGTAAGAGATGATAGTCTACACGAAAAGTAAGCATGTTTCCTTATGTTTTTGTTTAGCTCATAAACAAATTCCTTAATAAAAATTAAGTTAAAACAAAAATGTTGTCTATTAACTTTTCCTACTGGGGAATCAAATACCGTTTAACCCATCACATGTTTGTGATTTTCTGGTGGTTAACTTTCTCCTATACATATTTTCCCATCACTCTCCATCAGAACAAGATGGTTTGTTTTCTCCACCATATCAATGTTTCCAGGGAATCCTAGTATATATCGTCTCAGGTGACCTTTTTAATTTTCTTTCATTCTTTTAAAGTGATAGTTTAATTTACTCCTTTTTTGATGTGAGGCTTTCAATGAATTTTTCGAGCCCAATTTTCAAATTCCGAGAATGCAATTCCCAAAAAGGGGGAAGGATGTAACATCCCTTTTAAAAAAAGAATATGAAATTATCATATTTATCAATAATTGTGAATAAAATTTTAATATTACTTTAAATGGAATGCAATGCTCGATGGTGTACCCAATACGCAACAACGAGTTTCGTTGAAATATTACGTTGCACACTAATAATAAAATAATATTATTTTAAATTGTAGTTAATTCCTAGCCATTGTAACGGAAGGAATGAATAGAAATAACTAAAAAATTATTATATTTTTTTTAAAATATTTTTACTTTAATCCAATAAATGTTAGAGGTTTAAAATGCGAATGAATCCAATTTTAGGCATAAATATTCTAATATTCATTAAAAGGTCGATTAACAGCCTTTTGATGGTGAACTCTTTTTAAATATACTTTCGTCAGATTTTCATGTTATATTTTAAAAATTAAAATCCTTCTTTAGAATCGAGACATCAAAATTTACATTGTGTAAATTTTTGGTATTTTTCTGATAATGTTATTTTATTTAAAATGTTGTATTTTAATTCAAAACCTCTTTTTAATATAATTTATTTATATTTTTAGATTATCTTTCTAATTGGATTTAAAGTGTATTGGGAATATATTTTTACAATTTAATACAATGGTGGTCATTGGAATTAATTTCACTTTGAAAATGGACATAAACAAGTGTCAATATTTTGATAGATATTATTTCATAAAAACACGCTATTTGTTTAGATACTGGGAATTAACTATATAATTTATTAATGAAACTTATATGTTTTTAATTTTTTAAAATGGAAATCATTTTTTAATTTGGAATATAAAATATAGCTTAGGGTTAGTTTTTGGTATTTTGCTGATAATGATCATTTTTTAATGAATAGTGAAAAATACAGCATTTTAATTCAAAAATGCCTTTTCATACAATTTATTTATATAGTTATATTTTCATTTTAATTGTTTTTAAAGTATAATTGAATTATTTTTTTATCAATTAATACAATTTTTTTAATTGGATGTAATTTCACTTTTCAATAGGATGTAAATACAAGTCAATCTTTTGATAAATTTTACTTCTTAAAAACCAGTATTTTGTTTTGACAATGAGATTTACGTTTAAATTAATTACTAAAATTTCTGTATTTTAAATTTGGAAAAATGGGTTCCATATTTTGAATCAAAAGGTACAAATTTTTTAATTAATAATCTTTTATTTTTTGGACATTATGAATAGTAATGAGGGTAATTATCTTTAATTATCGTGTTTAATTAGTAATAGGGTAGTTATGGGAAATAAAATAATATCATAAAAATATAAAATGACCACAACATGTGTCCTAATTCTATTGTTGGTGACATGACAGACCATGGTATTCCTTGTTCCAACTTTGGGGCCCCATGGAATCACATTAGTGTGACAGTGACTTTTTATCATATTATTTTTTAAAGAAAGGAATTATAACAAATGTTTGTATATCCTAAGTAAAAAAATTTTAATTTAGTTTACATAAATTATATCTTTGACTATAAATATTCATTAGAAATCAAAAAATATTTCCTATATTGTGGTAATTTTTAATAATTTTAGACATTAAATATATAAATTTATTTATGACACTGTGATGATGTAGTGATTACCTCATTAATGAACGGTTTAAATAAAATGAAATGATAATTTAAAATATAATACTTAAACTTCTCAAAAACCTATTTTATGGGTGGATTTATAACCTTTATCACCTTATCCTTGATGTAAATAATTTTGGGACATTTAAAATCAGAAAATCATTTTATAATAAATTAACATTTCATGACTTTCCAACAGTGCCCCTCCTCCCTCTTATAAAAATCACCCACCTCTACCCCCTTACCCACACCTCTCAAGCCCTTGGATCTTCGAAAATCTTCTCATTATGTCTATGGACATCCATCTCTTACTTCTAGAAGCCTTACTTTGGGCAGAAGTCTTTTCGAGGAAGCATTTGTGCTCAAATCAAAAAGAGTTACCCGTTTTAAAGGTAATGTCTTCTCTTGTGTTATTTCATATTATTTTTCTTCTCAAACCCCGTAAACTCTTTTTATTACTTTATTTAGTGACAAAACAAGTTTATACATTATTCTAGGATGTTTTTATGAGATGGATTTGATCTACACTTACATACACCTCCATCTAATGGTTAAAGAACATATTGTTTCTGTGGGTGGCGAATTACTGCCTCACGAAATGATGATTGTACAATCTTCTTTTAACTCCATTCATGGTGTCCATTAAGATGTAACTATATTTATATATGATATATATTAGTTTTATGTCTTCTTTATGCATTTTTATCATTCATTTATTCCATACCATTATTGTTTCCATAATTGGTAAACGAGATAATTTCATTTTAGGAAGTGCAGACTATCTCCCCCTCAAAGTGATTTGAATCGTTAATGACTTATGTTGGATTTATAAAGGAAGGATTTAATGAAATTATATATGATATAATACTTTAATTATAATATACTTATGTATAATTATGTTTTCCTTTCATTAAAGTATGAAATAGAAATGAAAGTAGCGTTCAGGCGTACGTACGGCCTACCATCTCCATGAACAGTGCATTTCATTTTTTTTTCTTCAAATGTTATGTAATAGTATAAAATTTTTAAATAATGTATATATATGATATTTAAATCATTAATACTATTCTGAAGATGATTTACTTATAACTACATGGACAATTCTCTTCAAACAAGTTCACTTTTGACTCATGTACCGAACATCAACAAAACGTATGATATGAATTAACATAATTAACTAATTATTATAAGATGATGATATTAATTGAATAATAAACCTTAAATTATGTACTTAAGTAATTATAAATTTACCTAAGTTTATTTTTCAGGAATATAATGAAATGAACAAGACAAGTAAGACTCGAGGTAAGGGATCATACATCTCTCTTTCTTTTTAAGTACTCTCTTTTATGTCACTTATTTTTTGCTCTTATTTCTTATGTCGAGGGATGGTATTTTATATTCCTCTTACTATAATATTTATGTTCATATTATGAGAGACCCTATTTTATCTCATAAATCCATCTTTTTGGATGTTTTATGTGGCACCGTTAGGCTCCCGAAATTTCATATGGGATTTCTTATCTAACTTTTAATTCCATGATATTTCAATTGTTCGCCACATATTTATTGCCTGTGGTGTCTGGTGTACTACCATTTCATATAAATTATAATTATTCTATTTATATTCATGGTATTATGTGATTAATTTTGTTTTTATTATCTTATGGTCATATGACTCGATTGATCACTACGAGGTAAGGGGTTTTTATCTCACTTTGTGTTCCTGTGAGATTCATGCTACATTTGCCACTATTTCCTTTTGTGGGGTGTATTTACTTCCCATGTTTTTATTCTTTGTGTAATATATATTAATCTATGGGTATTTACATCTTTATTGAATGACCCTTCTTTTATGGGTTGTATGTTTCGAAAGTTACCCAAATCGGTAAGGGAACCTTTCACCCTCCTCTTTTTAAAAGACTTCCTGTGTTATGTTTTTTAATTTACATCTTATTATGTTGGGATATGTTCTTTTGTATCCTTATTTTTGTAAATTTTATTTCCAAATGATTAGATAAAATTTTCTCTCTCATCAAATCATTTTATAAATTATAAAGTGACGTCATTAGGCTATCAAATTTTTGCAAGGGAACTTCTTAACTAAATTTTAATTCTTTGGGTTAAACTTGTACTCCTTGAATATGTCATTATATGAATATGTGTGAATGACTATGAATATTTTACACTTAATATCTACTTATATTGGGTGTATTTATATTTATCACACATACTTATTTAATTGATTTATCCTAAATATAAGGATATTGTCTTTGTATGATACATCGTCTCAATCTCCTTTCATTGAGAAATATTTTGTTTTTTACAAAACATTCATTTATACGGTGTATAAACCCATTTTACTTTTAATTTTATATAAAAATAATATTTTCTCTATGAATCATTTTAAAAAGAGATAGAAATATGTTTCTTATTAAAGTAAGCTTTGACAACGACCATTCCACCGCCGTGAGTATTATTTGATCTTTGGCTTCCTTAACAAGCTGTACTTTTTTTAAAAGGAAAATAAAAACCATATAATAATTAATTTATTTTTATTGAAAATGGTTTTGATAATGTTTTGATTATATCAATGTGTTGTATTGATATCTTGTGATTAAAATGAGGAAATATTATGTTTACTTTATGCATGTTTTATGTGATACGGTTATGTTATGGTTCTTGGGAATTGTTTTTGTGGACGGGTGGTTCCGTGATAAAATAAGGTCGAGTGAGCCTGAGATTGCTCTTTAATGCATTATGTAAAGTGAAGAGATAAACAAAATGGTTTCTCCGAAGATATTTAGGGAATATATTGTGATGGGTATTCCAAACGTAACCATGAGGGTTACTCCCTACGTTAGAATGTTATGAATGCCTCATGTTACCTTTATGTCAAATTATTTCTTTGAGTTATTCATAAATCTTTTGATTTCATGAGGTATGCTTAATTGATTATGTTTTATCAGTAAAGTATGATATAATTGATTCTTATGTATACATGGACTAATGTTTTCTTTCCGTATTTTTATATCCCTTACTGAGAGTTTTATACTCACCCCATGTTTTTGAAAAGATTTCCACAGGACTTAAATTGGAATAGAGTAAAGGATGGAATCAAGGAAATTTCATGCTTCCTAGAACATGGAACTATACATGTTTATTTTTAAGAGTTTTTACTTTGTGAAAAAAATGGAAACTGATTAGATTTTTCTACTTTGTATCCTTAGGAGATGTAAAAGTTATGTCCTAATTCTGTTAAAATCTAAACCTGAAAAGATCATCACTATTAATTATTCATTTATTTCAAGATTATGTAATGTTTTAAGGTCGGGTCCATATAGTTGGTATTAGAGGTCGGTTTAGATAACATTAGAGGTTAGAGAGTTGTTTAAGCATCAGTGGCAAGTTGTGTATAACCCCAATGGTTAGTTTATTAGATGGAGTCATTGTTATTTTTGAAAGTTGGATTGAGTTTGAGATAACTTGGATAAGTATATCTTAGTGTTTATCTTCCTCATTAGCACATGATGATTTTTTTAATATAGTCACACTGAAATTTTTGGTTTTAGTAAATGGGTGGATCTAGTAGGCACCAAAGTGACAATGGGTTTGAAGGAAACTGTGGTGGTTCTCTGATTAAGATATTAGATGAAATGGGGTATTCAATGAGTAATCTTGTGGTTACTCTAAACCAACTATCAAGGAGTCATGATTAACCACTTGAACCTTTGTGAGTACTCTAATGCATCATATACAAGATAACCAATTCGATGTGGAAGTTCGTGTAATAATTATAAAGTTAACCATTAGGTTTTATATGATCATTACTTTTAAGGTAATTATGGGTTACAATATGTATTGATGGATAATGAAAGGCATGAGATAAACTTGAGGTATAATTATGTTATGGTTGTTATTGAATATTTTATCGATTTTTGAGGAATGTTATAGAAAGATATTATTTTTGAAAAGGGACAACATGTAGACCGTGTGAAAACCCATCACGCCGGACGAAGCTGCGAGAATCGAAACCACAACCAAAGTGCAACTGGTATTTATAGCCTACCATTGGACTACGTGAAGTCCCTGGTTAGTTTGACTAATTCTTTTTAGTTAGATGATGTTATGAATCAATAGTAAGTTGATTTTGGGATATATATGAAAATGATTAACATATCAGGGAGGATATGTGATTAGGTCAATTACTTTTCAATATGAGACATTAAGAGTAACTAATGTTATTTGGAGATAAATGTTAAGATTTACTTTGGACGGAAATGTGATTAAATCCTTCAGAGTTTTGTTTTTAATATTAGTTTGGATTACATTGAAGAATTTTATGGACAATTTTTTATCAAATGGTCTTTGTTGAACATTGGGTAATGTTTAACAAATTTTAGAGATTAAGAGTAGATTTTCTTTTTATATAGGATTATCCTTTTTGGGGATTATCTGATTTTGTGCTAACCATTTTGCTATTGGTTGAGTTCTAAAGACAGGGGAAATATATATTTCTATTATGTGGATTAGGGGATTCTCTAGATGTTTATTAAAGTTCTCTTAATGTGAATAAGTCATCCTAAATACTCACCTTTTGGAGAAAATATGGATTTGTGTAAGAAATCTAGTAAGAGATGAAAGTCTACAGGACAAGTAAGCATTTTTTTCATATGTTTTTGTTTAGCTCATAAACAAATTCCTCAATGAAAATAATCTTAAAACAAAAATGTTTTCTATTAACTTTTCCAACTAGGGAATAAAATACTATTTAACCCATCAGAAGTTTGTGATTTTCGGGTGGTTAACTTTCTGCTAGACATATTTTCCCATCACTCTCCATCAGAACATGATGTTTTGTTTTCTGCCCCCTATCCATGATTTCATGGAATCCTATTATATATCGTATTGGGTGAACTTTTTAATTTTCTATCACTCTTTTAAAGTGATAGTTTAATTTACTCCTTTTCCGATGTGGGGCTTTCAATGAAGTTTTCGAGCCCAATTTTAAAATTGCAAGAACACAGTTCCCAAAAGGGGGGAAGGATGTGTCATCCTGTGTAAATAAATAATATTACATTCTCATATTTATCAATATTTTTGAATAAAATATTAATATTACTTTAAATGGAATGCTATGCTCGATGGCATACCCAATACGCAACAACGTGTTTCTTTAAAATCTTACGTTGCACACTAATAATAAAATAATATTGTTTTAAATGGTAGTTAACGCTTAGCCATTATTACAGTGGGAATGAACAGAACTAACTACAGAATGATTATATATGTTTGTTAAATATATTTACTTTAATCCAATAATTGTTAGAGGCTTAAAATGTGAATGAATCCAATTTTTAGCATAGATATTCTAATATTCTTTAAATGGTCGATTAACCGCATTTTGATGGTAAACCATTTTTAAATCTAATTTTTTCACTTTTTTATGTTATATTTTAAAAAATAAAATCCTTCTTTAGAATCGAGACATCAAAATCTACATTGTGTAAATTTTTGGTATTTATCCGATAATGTTCATTTTCTTTAAAATGTTTTTTTAATGCAAAAACTCTTATTAATATAATATATTTATATGGTTATATTATCTTTTTAATTGGTTTTAAAGTTTATTTGTAATATATTTTTACAATTTAATCCAATGGTGGTCATTGAAATTAATTTCACATTGAAAATGGACCTAAACAAGTGGAAATCTTTTGATATATATTGTTTCTTGAAAACATGCTATTAGTATTGACAGCGTGAATTAACTATATAATTTATTAATTAAACTTATATGTTTTGAATTTGAACTAATTGAAATAATTTTTGAATTTGTAATATAAAATATAGCTTAGGGTTAATTTTTGTTATTTTTCTGATAATGTTCTTTTTTTAATGAATAGTAAAAAATACAGCATTTTAATTCAAAACTTCCTTTTAATCCATTTTATTTATATAGTTATATTGTCATTTTAATTGTTTTTAAAGTATAATTGAATTATTGTTTTTATAAATTAATAAAATTTTGTTCATTGGAAGTAATTTCACTTTTCAATTGGATGTAAAAACAAGTTAATCTGTTGATAAATTATACTTCTTAAAAATCAGTCTATTTTTTGACAATATGATTTACATTTAAATTAATTACTACAATTTCTGTGTTTTGAATTTGGTAAAATGGGTTCCATATTTTTAATCAAAAGGTATAGATTTTTTATTTAAGAATCTTTTGTTTGTTGGACATTATGAATAGTAACGACGGTAATTATCTTTAATTATCATGTTTAATTAG
Organism: Viscum album; assembly: GCA_963277665.1. Lineage (NCBI taxonomy): Eukaryota > Viridiplantae > Streptophyta > Magnoliopsida > Santalales > Viscaceae > Viscum > Viscum album. The sequence continues at coordinate 2,063,687,011 of OY728121.1, forward strand.
TAATCGTGTTGTTATGAGAAATAAAATAATATCATAAAAATATTAAATGACCCCAACATGTGTCCTAATTATATTGGTGGTGTCATGGCCGACCATGGGATGCCTTGTTCCAACTTTGGGGCCCCATCGGATCACTTTAGTGTGATAGTTAATTTTTATCATATTATTTTTTAAAGAAAGGAATTATAACAAAGGTATGTATATCCTAAGTAATAGAATTTTAATTTAATTTACATAAAAAATATCTTTTAATAAAAGTAGTCATTAAAAATATAAAAAGATTTCCTATATGATGGTAATTTTTTATACGTTTTAGACATTAAAAAAATAAATTTATTTATGACACCGTGATGATGCAGTGATTACCTCATTAATGAACGATTTAAATAAAATGAAATGATAACGTAATATCAAATACATGAAATTGTCTTAAACCAATTTTATGGGTTTATTTAAAACCCTTATCACCATATTCTCTAAATATATAATTTTGGGACCTTTAAAATCCGAAAATCATTTTATAATAAAGTAACATTTCACCACTTTCCAAGAGTGCCCCTCCTCCCTCTTATAAAAATACCCCACCTCTACCCCCTTACCCACACCACTCAAGCCCTTGGATAATTCAAAATCTACTACTATTGTCTCTCCACCTCCCTCTCTTACTCCTAGATGCCTCACATTGGGCAGAATTCTTTCCGAGGAAGCCTTTTGGCTCAAATCAAAAAGAGTTCCCGGTTTAAAGGTACTGTCTCCTCTTATGTTCTTTCGTATTATTTTGCTTCTCCAACCCCGTAAACTCTTTTTATTCCAATATTTTGTAAAAAACCAAGTATATTAAATATACAAGGATGTTTTTATGAGAATTATTTGAGCTACACTTACACACACCTCCATCTAATTGTTAAAGAACATATTGTTTCTGTGGGTGGCGAATTATTGTCTCACGAAATGATTATTGTTCAGTATTCTTTTAACACATCTCATGGTGGCCATTAAGATGTCAATATATTTACATATGATATATATTAGTTTTATGTATTCCTAATTCTTTTTTATCAATCATTTATGCCATAAGATTATGGTTTCCACAATGGGTAAACGCGACAATTTAATTTTAGGAAGTGCGAACTACTGCCCCCTCAAAGTGATTTGAATCATTAATGTCATATGTTGGATGTATAAAGGATGGAGCTAATGATATTATATATGATATTATACTGTAATTATAATATAATTATGTATCATTATGTTTTCCTTCCATTAAAGTATGAAATATAAATGAAAGTAGCATTCATGTGTACATACAGCCTACTGTCTCCAAGAACAGTGAATTTCATTTTTTATCTTAAAATTTTATGGAATAGTATAAAATTAATATATAATAGATATATATGATATTTAAATTATTAATACTATTCTTAAGATGATTTACTTATAACTACATGGACAATTCTTTTCAAACAATTTCATTTTTGAGTCATGTAACGAACATCAAAAAAACGTATGATATAAATTCACATAATTAAATAATTATTATAACATGATGATATAAATTGAATAATAAACATTAAAGTATTTACTAATGAAAATATAAATTGACCTAAGTTTATTTTTTGGTAATATAATGAAACGAACAAGACAAGTCAGACTCGAGGTAAGGGATATTACCTCTCTCTTTCTTTTTAAGTACTCTCTTTTATGTCACTTCTTTTACGCTCCAATTTCCTATATTGGAGATGGTATTTTATATTCCACTTACTGTAATTTTTATGTTAATATGATGAGATACCTTATTTTATCTCATCAATCCGTTTTTTTGGATGTTTTAAGTGGCACAGTTAGCCTGCCGAAATTTCGTAAGGGATTTCTTATCTCACTTTTAATTCCATGAGATTTCAACTGTTTGCCACATATTTATTTCATGTGGTGTATGGTGTACTGTAATTTAATATAAATTATCATTATTATATATATATTAATTTTATTATGTTATTCGTTTTGTGTTTATCATCTTTTGGTCATACGACTTGATTGATCACAAGGAGGTAAGGGGTTTTTATCTCACTTTGTGTTCCTGTGAGATTCATGCTACATTTGCCACTATTTTCTTTTTTGTGTGGTGTATTTACTTCCCATGGTTTTATTATTTGTTTAATATACATTAATTTATGGGTACTTTCGTCTTCATTGAATGACCTTTCTTTCATGGGGTGTACGTTTTGAAAGTTACCCTAATCGTTAAGGGAACCCTTCACCCTCCTCTTTTTAAAAGACTTCTTTTGTTATATCTTTTAATTAACATATTATTATGTTGGGATATGTTATTATATATCCTTATTGATGTAAATTTTATGACCAAATGATTAGATACCATTTTCTCTCTCATCAACTAATTTTCTGAATTTTAAAGTGATGTCGTTAGGCGATCGAATTTTTGCAAGGGAACTTCTTAACTAAATTTAAATTATTTTAGATAAACTTGTAATCCTTGAATATGTCATTATATGAATATGTGTGAATTACTATGATTGTTTTACACTTAATTTCTACTTATATTGGGTGTATTTATATTTATCACACATAATTATGCAATTGATTTATCCTAAATATAAGGATATCGTCTTGGTATGAGACATCATATCAATCTCCATTCATTGAGGTATATTTTGTTTTATACAATCAATTCATTTATATGGTGTATAAACCCATTTTAGTTTTACTTTTAAATAAATTGAATCTTTTCTCTATGAATCGTTTTAATAAACGAGAAAAATTATGTTTCATTTTAACGTACACGGCGACAACGACCTTTCCATCGCTGCGAGTATTATTTGATATTTGGCTCTCTTAACAAGCCATGATGATTTTAAAGGGAAAATAAATACCATATAATATTTAATGTATTTGGGTATTAAAAATTGTTTTGATATTGTTTCGATTATTTCAATGTGTTGTATTGATATCTTGTGATTAAAATGTGGAAATGTTATGTTTCCTTTATGCATGTTTTATGTGATATGATTATATTACGGTTCTTGGTCATTGTTTATGAAGACGGGTGGTTCCGTGATAAACTAAGGGCAGGTGAGTTCGAGATTTCTCTCTAATGCATTGGTTAACGCAGAGGAGTTAAACGCTAATGTTTCTCCGAAGAGATTTACGGAATATACTATGATGGGTAATCCAAACATAACAATGAGGGTTACTCCCTACGTAAGAATGTTATGAATTCCTCAAGTAACCTTTATGTCTAATGATTTCTATGAGTTATTCATAAATCTTATGATTTCATGAGGTATGCTAAAGTGATTATGTTTTATTAGTAAAGTATGATTTCATTTATTCTTATGTATGCGTGGACTTATGTTTTCATTTCGTATTTTTATATCCTTTACTGATATTATTATTCTAATCCCATCTTTTTGAAATGTTTTCCACATGACATAAAGTAGAATTGGGTAATGGATGTAATCAAGGAAATTTCATGTTGTCTAGAACATGGAAATAGAAATTATTCTTTTTAAGAGTTTTTATTTTGTGAAAAAATGGAAACTGAGTAGATGTGTCTACATTGTAATATTTTGAGATGTAATAGTTACGTTCTAATTCTCTTAAACTCTAAATCTTAAAATATCCTCATTATTAATTATTCATTTATTTCAAGATTATTTAATGTTTTATGGTCGGGTCCTTATAGTTAGTATCATAGGTCGGTTTAGATAACTTTAGAGGTTAGAGTATTGATTAACCAGAAGTGGCACATTGTGTATAACCACAATGGTTAGTATATTATAATTAGTCATTGTTATTTTTGAATGTTTGAATGAGTTTGAGATAACTTGGATAATTATATCATAGTGTTTATCTTCCTCATTAGTACATGATGATTTTGTTAATCTAGTCAAAATGACATTTTTTGTTTTGGTAAATTGATGGATCTAGCAGGCACCAAAGTGACAATGGGTTTGAAGGAAAATGTGGTGGTTCTCTGATAAAGATACTGGATGAAATGGGAGATTCAATTAGGAATCTCATGGATATTCTAAACCAACTATCATGGGGTTATGATTAACCACTTGAACCTTGGTGAGTTCTCTAATGCATCATGCACGAGATAACCAATTTGATGTGGAAGTTCCTGTATAATTATAAAGGTAACCATTATGTTTTATATGATCTTTACTTTTGTGGTAATCATGGGTTAATATATGTTATGATGGGAAATGAAAGGAATGAGATAAACTTGAGGTTAAATTATGTTATGGTTATTATTGAATATTTTATCTCTTTTTGAGGAATGTTATAGAAATATATAGTTTATGAAAAGGGACAACACGTAGACCGTGTGACAACCAGTCGCGTCAGGTGAAGCCATGAGAATCGAACCTAGAACCAAAGTGCAACTATTATTTATCACCTACCATTAGACTACGTGATGTCCCTTGTTTTTATGACTAATTATTTTTAGTTTGATTTTATGAATCAATAGTAATTTGATTTTGGGTTATCTATGGAATTGATTAACATATCATGGAGGATATGTGATTAGGTCAATTACTTTTCAATATGAGACTTTAAGAGTAACTCATGTTATTTGGAGATAAATGTTAAGATTTACCTTGGAAGACTATGTGATTGAATCCTTCATATATTTAGTTTTCAATTTTAGTTTTGATTTCTTTGAATAATTTTATGGACAATTTTTTATTGAATGGTCTTTGTTGAACTTTGGGAAATGCTTAAAGAAAATTGGAGATTAAGAATAGATTTTCATTTTATAAAGGATTATCCTTTTTGTTGATTATCTAATTTTGTGATTACCATTTTGGTATTGGATAAGTTCTAAAGACATGGGAAATATATAGTTCTCTTTTGTGGATTAAGTGATTCTCTAGAAGTTGATTATATCGCTCTTAATGTGAACAAGTCGTCCTAAATACTCTCCTTTTAGAGAAAATATGGGTTTGTGTAAGAAATCTAGGTAGAGATTAAAGTCTACAAGACAAGTAAGAATGTTTCCTTATGTTTTTGTTTAGCTCATAAACAAATTACTCAATGAAAATTAACTTAAAAAGAAAATTTTTTCTATTAAATTTTCTTACTAGGGAATCAAATACCATTTAACCCATCACATGTTTGTGATTTTCTGGTGGTTAAGTTTCTCCTAGACATATTTTCAAATCACTCTCCATCAGAACATGATGATTTGTTTTCTCCCCCATATACATGTTTTCATGGAATCCTAGTATATATTATCTCGGGTGACCTTTTTAATTTTCTTTCATTCTTTTAAAGTGATAGTTTAATTTACTCTATTTCCAATTGGGGCTTTCAATGAAGTTTTCGAGCCCAATGTTAAAATTGCGAGAACATAATTCCCAAAAGGGGTTAAGGATGTAACATCCCTTGTAAATAAATAATATGGGATAATAATATTTATCAATATTTATGAATAAAATGTTAATATTACATTAAATGGAATTCTATGCTCGATGGCATACCTAATACGCAACAACGAGTTTCTTTGAAATCTTACGTTGCACAATAATAAAAAAATAATATTATTTTAAATGGTATTTTACACCTAGCCATTGTAATGGAGAGAATTAACAAAACTAACTACAAAATGATTATATATGTTTGTTAAATATTTTTACATTAATCCAATAAATGTTAAAAGATTAAAATGCGGATGAATCCAATTTTAAGCATAAATATTCAAATATACTTTAAAAGGTCGATTAACCGCCTTTTGATTGTGAAACATTTTTGAAATATAATTTTTTTCACTTTTTTAAGTTATATTTGACAAAATATAATACTTTTTTATAATCGAGACATCAAAATTTTCATTGGGTAAATTTTTGGTATTTTTTCGACAATGTTCTTTTTTTTTAAATGTTGTATTTTAATTCAAATCCCCTTTTTACTATAATTTATTTTTATGGATAGATTATCTTTTAAATTGGTTTCAAATTGTATTTGGATTAAATTTTCACAATTTAATCCAATGGTGGTCATTGGAATTAGTTTCACTTTGAAAATGGACATAAACAAGTGTCAATCCTTTGGAAGATATTGTTTCATTAAAACAGGCTATTTGTTTTGATAGCGGGAATTAAATATATAATTTTTTAATGAAAATTATATCTTTTTAATTTGTTAAAATGTACATAATTTTTGAATTACGAATATAAAATATAGCCTAGGGTAAATTTTTGGTATTTGTCTGATAATGTTCATTTTTTTAATGAATAGTGAAAAATACAACATTTTAATTCAAAACTGCATTTTCATCCAATTTATTTATATAGTTAAATTTAAATTTTAATTGTTTTTAAACTATAACTGAATTGTGTTTTTATAAATTAATAAAATTTTGTTCATTGGAAGTAATTTTCTTTTCTCAATTGGATTTAGAAACAATTCAATCATTTGATAAATTTTACTTCTTAAAAACCAGTCTTTTGTTTTGACAACAAGATTTTATTTTAAATTAATTACTAAAATTTCAATGTTTTGAATTTCGTAAAAGGGGTTCCATTTTTGGAATCAAATGGTCCAAATTTTTTAATTAAGAATATTTTGATTCTGGACTTTATGAATAGTGACGATGGTAATTATCTTTAATTATCATGTTTAATAAGTAATCGGGTAGTTATGGGTGTTAAAATAATATAATAAAAATATAAAATGACCCCAACATGGGTCCTAATTCTATTGGTGGTGTCATGGCCGACCATGGGATGACTTGTGCCTTCTCTGGGGACCCATGGAATCACATTAGGGTGATAGTGACTTTTTACCATATTATTTTTTAAAGAAAGGAATTATAACAATGGTTTGTATATCCTAAGTAAAACTATTTTAATTTAATTTACATAAACGATGTCTTTGACTATAAATAGTCATTCAAAATATAGAAATATTTCCTATATGATGGTAATTGTTTTATAATTTTTAGACATTAAATAAATAAATTTATTTATGACACTGTGATGGTGGAGTGATTACCTCATTAGTGAAGGATTTAAATAAAATGAAATGATAAGGTAAAATCTAAGAATAACACTTGTCAAAAACCTATTTTATGGGTTTACTTATAACCCTTATCACCTTATCATGGAAATATATAATTTTGGAACCTTTAAAATCTGAAAATAATTTTATAACAAAGTAACATTTTATGACTTTCCAAGAGTACCCCTCCTCCGTCTTACAAACATTCCCCACCTCTACCACCTTACCCACACCTCTCAAGCCCTTAGATCATCCAACATCTTCTCCTATTGTCTCTCCAACTCCCTCTATTACTACTAGAATCCTCACTTTGGGCAAAATTCTTTCCGAGGAAGCCTTTGGGCTCAAATCCAAAAGAGTTACCCGATTTAAAGGTAACGTCTTCTATTATGTTCTTTCATATTATTTTTCTTCTAAAACCCCATAAAATCTTTTTATTCCTATCTTTTTTAACAAAACCAGTCTCTTTAATATACTAGAATGTTTTTATGAGTAGTATTTGAGCTACACTTACACACACCTCCATCTAATGGTTAAAGAACATACTGTTTCTATGGGTGGTGAATTACTACCTCATTAAATGATGATTTTTCAATTTTCTTTTAACAACTCTCATGGTGGAAATTAAGATGAAACTATATTTATATATGATATATATTAGTTTTATTTAATCCTTATTCTTCTTTATCATTAATTCATGCCATAACTTTATGGTTTCCAAAATGGGTATATGCGATAATTTCATTTTAGGAAGTGCAGACTACTGCCTCCACAAAGTGATTTGAATCGTTAATGCCATATGTTGGATGTATAAAGGATGGAGTTAATGATATTATATATGATATTATACTTCAATTATAATATAATTATGTATCATTGTGTTTTCCTTCCATTAAATTATGAAATAGAAATGAAAGTAGTGTACATGCGTACGTACAATCTACCATCTCCATGAACGGTGCATTTCATTTTTTATCTTCAAATTTTATGGAATAGTATAAAATGAATATATACTGGATATATATGATATTTAAATTATTAATACTATTCTGAAGATGATTTACTTATAAATACAAGGACAATTCTTTTCAAACAAGTTCATTTTTGACTCAGGTAACGATCATCGACAATACGTATGATATGAATTGACATAATTAACTAATTATTATAACAAGCTGATATGAATTGAATAATAAACATTAAATTATGTAATTAAGAAATTATAAATTTAAATATGTTTATTTTTGAGGAATATAAAGAAACTAACAAGACATGCCAGACTCGAGGTAAGTGATCCTACCTCTCTCTTTCTTTTTAAGTACTCTCTTTTATGTTACTTCTTTTAAGATCCTATTTCGTATGTTGGGGATGGTATTTTATATTCCTCATAATGTAATTTTTATGTTAATATGATTGGGGACCCTATTTGATCTCATAAATCCATTCTTTTGTATGTTTTAAGTGGCGTTGTTAGGCTGTCGAAATATCATAAGGGATTTCTTATCTTACTTTTAATTCCATGATATTTCAATTGTTCGCCACTTATTTTATGCATATGGTGCATGGTGTACTGCCATTTCATATACATTATAATGATTGTATTAATATTCATGGTATTATGTGATTCATTTTGTGTTTATTATCTTTTGGTCATACGACTCGATTGATCACAACGAGGTAAGGGGTTTTTATCTCACATTGTGTTCCCGTGAGATTCATGCTACATTTTCCACTATTTCCTTTTGTGTGGTTTATATAATTCCCATGGTTGTATTATTTGTGTAATATACATTAATTTATGGGTATTTACATCTTTATTTAATGACCCTTCTTTCATGGGGTGTACGTTTCGGAAGACACCCAAATCGGTAAGGGAACCTTTAACCCTCCTCTTATTAAAAGGCTTATTTTGTTATCCCTTTTAGTTTACATATTATTATGTTGGGATATGTTCTTATATATCCTTATTGATGTAAATTTTATTTCCAAATGATTATATACCATTTTCTCTCTCATCAAATCATTTTCTGAATTTTAAAGTGACGTCGTTAGGCTGTCGAATTTTTGCAAGGGAACTTCTTAACTCAATTAAAATTCTTTGGGTTAAACTTGTACCCCTTGAATATGTCATTATATGAATATGTGTTAATGACTATGATTTTTTTACATTTAATATCTTCTTATATTAGGTTTATTTATATTTATCACACATAATTCTAAAATTGATTTATCCTAAATATAATGATATCGTCTTTGTATGAGACATCGTCTCAATCTCCTTTCATTGAAATATATTTTTTTTTTATAAAAAACATTCTTTTATATGGTGTATAAACCCATTTTACATTTAATTTTATATAAAATGAATATTTTCTCTATGAATCGTTTTAATAAATGACAAAAAGTATATTTCATTTTAATGTACGTGGTGACAACGACTATTCCGCCACCATGAGTATTATTTGATCTTTGCCTTCCGTAACAAGCATTAATGTTTTTAAGGGGAAAATGAATACCATATAATATTTAATGTATTTTGGTATTGAAAATGCTTTTGATAATATTTGGATTATATCAATTTGTTGTATTGATATCTTTTGATTAAAATGTGGAAATGTTATGTTTCCTCTATGCATGTTTTATGTGATACGATTATATTATGGTTCTTGGGAATTGTTTATGAAGACAGGTGGTTCTGTGAAAAACTAAGGGAAGGTTAGCCCGAGATAGCTCTCCAATGCATTTTGTAACATGGAAGAGTTAAATTCTAATGTTTCTCTGAAGTGATTTATGGAATATACAATGATGGGTATTCCAAACGTAACCATGAGGGTTACTCCCTACGTAAGAATGTTATGAATCCCTCTAGTTACCTTTATGTCTAATGATTTCTATGAGTTATTCATAAATATTATGATTTTATGAGGTATGATAAATTGATTATGTTTTATGAGAAAAGAATGATCTCATTGATTCTTATGTATACGTGGACTAATGTTTTCTTTCCGTATTTTAATATCCCTCACTGAGATTTTTATGCTCATCCCATGTTTTTGAAATTTTTTCCACAGGACTTAAAGTGGAATAGGGTAAAGGATGGAATCAAGGAAATTTAATGCTATCTAGAACATGTAACTATACATTTTCTTTTTAAGAGTCTTGTATTTTGTGAAAAAAAAATGGGGACTGGGTAGATGTGTCTACTTTGTAATCTTTTGATAGGTAATAGTTATGTCCTAATTCTCTTAAACTCTAAACCTGAAAAGATACTCATTGATATTTATACATTTATTTCAAGATTATTTAATGTTTCAAGGACGGGTCCTTATAGTTGGTATCAGAGGTCGGTTTAGATAACTTTAGATGTTAGACAGTTGTTTAAGCATAAGTGGAAAGACGTGTATAACCAAAACCATTAGTATATTAGAAGGAGTCATTGTTATTTTTTAATGTTGGAATGAATTTGAGACAACATGGATAAGTATATCTTAGTGTTTATCTTCCTCAGTAGTACATGATGATTTTTTTAATATCGTCAAATTGACATTTTTGGTTTTAGTAAATGGATGGATCTAGAAGGCACCAAAGTGAAAATGGTTTTGAAGGAAAATGTGGTGGTTCTCTGATTAAGAGACTGGATGAAATGGGGGATTCAATAAGGAATCTCGTGGTTATTCTAATCCAACTATCAAGGAGTCATGATTAACCACTGGTACCTTGGTGAGTTCTCTAATACATCATGCATGAGATAACCAATTCTATGTGGAATTTCAGGTAATAATTATAATGGTAACCATTAGGTTTTATATGATCTTTACTTTTAAGGTAATTATGGGTTACTATATGTTATGATGGAAAATGAAAGACATGAGATAAACATGAGGTTAAATTATGTTATGGTTATTATTGAATATTTTATCTCTTTTTGAGAAATTTTATAATATTATATAGTTTTTGAAATGGGACAACAGGAAGACCGTGTGACAACCCATCGCGTCGGACCAAGCCGCGAGAATCGAACCCACAACCATAGTACAAATGGTATTTATCACCTACCACTAGATTACATGAAGTCCCTAGTTAGTTTGACTAATTATTTTTAGTTATATGGTTTTATGAATCAATAGTAAGTTTATTTTGGGTTATATATGGAAATGATTAACCTATCAGGGAGGATATGTGATCAGGTCAATTACTTTTCAATATGAGACTTTAAGAGTAACTGATGTTATTTGGAGATAAATGTTAAGATTTACTTTGGAAGACTATGTGATTAAATCCTTCATAGATAAGGTTTTCAATCTTCATTTGATTTATTGTGAATAATTTTATGGACAATTATTTATTTAATGGTCTTTGTTGAACTTTGGGTAAGGTTTAAAAAATTTTGGAGATTAAGAATAGATTTTCTTTTTATAAAGGATTATCCTTTTTAAGGATTATCTGATTTTGTGAAAACGGTTTTGGTATTAGTTATGGTTTAGCGACATGGAAAATATATAGTTCTCTTTTGTGTATTAGGTGATTCTCTAGAAGTTGATTATAGTGCTCTTAATGTGAACAAGTCATCCTAAATACTCACCTTTTGGAGAAAATATGGGTTTCTGTAAGAAATCTAGTAAGAGATGAATGTCTACAGGACAAGTAAGCATGTTTATTTATGTTTTAGTTTAGCTCATAAAAAAATTCCTAAATGAAAATTAACATAAAACAAATATGTTGTTTATTAACATTTCCTATTGGGTAATAAAATACCATTTATCCCATCACATGCTTGTGATTTTCTGGTGGTTAACTTTCTCCTAGACATATTTTCCCATCACTCTCCATCAGAACATAATGGTTTTTTTTCTCCCCTATATCCATGTTTTCATGTAATCCTAGTATCGATTGTCTCGAGTGACATTTTTAATTTTTTTTCATTCTTTTAATGTGATAGTTTAATTTTGTCCATTTCCGATTGGGGCTTTTAATAAAGTCTTCGAGCCCAATTTTAAAATTTTGAGAAAGGAATTCCATAAAGGGGGGAAGGATGTAACTTCCCGAGTAAATAAAGAATATGAAATTATCATATTTATCAATATTTGTGAATAAAATATTAATAATACTTTAAATGTAATGTTATGCTCGATGGCCTACCCAATACACAACAACGAGTTTCTTTGAAATCTTACGTTGCAATCTAATAATAAAATAATATTATTTTAAATGGTAGTTAATTCCTAGCCATTTTAATGGTGGAAATGAACAGAAATAACTACAAAATGATTATATATTTTTGTTAAATTTTTTTACATTAATCCAATAAATGTTAGAGGCTTAAAATGCAGATGAATCCAATTTTAAGCATAAATATTCTAATATTCTTTAAAAGGTTGATTAACCGCTTTTTGATGGTGAACCATTTTTAAATCTAATTTTTTCCACTTTTTAATGTTATATTTGACGAAATAAAATCCTTCTTTATAATCTAGACATCAAAATTTACATTGGGTAAATTGTTGGTATATTTCTGATAAAGTTCATTTTTTCTAAATGTTGTACTTTAATTCAAAAACTTTTTTTGATATAATTTATTTATAGGGGTAGATTATATTTTTAATCAGTTTTAAATTTTATTTGGAATATATTTTTACAATTTAGTCCAATTGTGGTCATAGCAATTAATTTCACTTTGAAAATGGACATGAACACGTGTCAGTCTTTTGATAGATATTGTTTCTTAAAAACACGCTATTTGTTTTGACAGTAGGAAATAACTATATAATTTATTAATGAAACTTCTATGTTTTGAATTTTTTAAAATGGAAATGATTTTTTAAATTGGAATATAAAATTTATCTTTGGGTAAATTTTTGGTATTTCTCTGATAATGTTCATTTTTTCAAGGAATAGTGAAAAATACAGCATTTTAATTCGAAACTCTCTTTTCATCCAATTTATTTATATAGTTATATTGTCATTTTAATTGTTTTTAAAGTATAATTAATTATGTTTTTATCAATTAATACAATTTTTTTCATTAGAAGTAATTTCACTTTTCAATTTCATGTAAAAACAAGTCAATCTTTGGATAAATTTTACTTCTTAAAAACCAGACTTTTGTTTTGACAAGAGGATTTACTTTTAAATTAATTACTAGAATTTATGTGTTTTGAATTTTGTAAAATGGGTTCCATATTTGGACTCAAAAGGTCCAAATTTTTTAATTAATAATCTTTTGATTTTGGACATTATGAATAGTAATGATGGTAATTATCTTTAATTATACTGTTTAATTAGTAATCGGGTAGTTATGGGTAATAAAATAATTTCATAAAAATATAAAATAACCCCAACGTGTGTCCTAATTCTATTGTCGATTTCATTTCGGACCATGGAATGCCTTGTTCCAACTTTTGGGCCCCATGGAATCACATTAGTGTGATAGTGACTTTTTATCATATTAATTTTTAAAGAAAGTAATTATAACAAAGGTTTGTATATCCTTAGTAAAACAATTTTAATTTAGTTTACATACACAATATCTTTGACTATAAATAGTAATTCTAAATCTCAAAAAATTTCCTATATGATGGAAATTATTTTATATTTTTTTGACATTAAATTAATAAATTTATTTATGACACCGTGATGATGCAATGATTACCTCATTAATGAACGATTTAAACAAAATGAAAAGATAATGTAAAATCCAAGACTAAAACTTTTCAAAAACCTATTTTATGGGTGGATTGTGAACCTGTATCAACGTATCCTAGAAATATATAATTTTTGGACTTTAAAATCTGAAAATCATTTTATAATAAAGTAACATTTCATGACTTTCCAAGAGTTCCCCTACTCCCACTTATAAAAATCCTCCACCTCTACCACCTTACCCACACCTCTCTAGATCTTATCTCATCCAACCCTTTCCCATATTGTCTCTCCAAATCCCTCTTTTACTCCTAGAAGCCTCACTTTGGACAGATGTCTGTCCAAGGTATCCTTTGGTCTCAAATCAAATAGAGTAACCCGATTTAAATGTAATGTCTTCTTTTATGTTCCTTAGTTTTATTTTGCTTCTCCAACCCCCCTAAACACTCTTTTTTCCTTTCATTTTTAATAACACCAGTATCTTCAATATAATAGATTGTTTTAATGAGAATTATTATATCTACACTTACACACACCTCCATCTAATGGTTAAAGAACATATTGTTTCTGTGGGTGGGGAATTACGGCCCCACGAAACGATTATTGTTCAATATTCTTTTAACACGTCTCATGGTGTCCATTAAGATTTCACTATATTTATATATGATATAAATTATGTTCTTCTATTCTTTATGCTTCTATATCATTAATTTATGCCATACCTTTATGGTTTCCATAATGGGTAAACACGATAATTTCATTTAAGGAAGTGCGGACAATCGCCCCCTCAAAGTGATTTGAATCTTTAATGCCATATGTTGGATGTATAAAGCATTAAGTTAATGATATTATATATCATATTATACTTTAATTATAATATACCTATATATCTTTATGTTTTCATTCCATTAAAGTTTGAAATATTAATGAAAGTAGTGTTCACACGTACGTACGGCATACCGTCTCCATGAATGGTGCATTTCATTTTTTATCTTCAAATTATATGGAATAGTATAAAATGGATATATACTAGATATTATATGATAATTAAATCATTAATACTATTCTGAATATGATGTAATTATAACTACAAGGACAATTCCTTTCAAACATGTTCATTTTTGACTCATGTACCGGACATCGAGAAAAACATATGATATGAATTCACATAGTTAACAAATTATTATAACATGATGATAGGAATTGAATAATAAACATTAAATAATGTCCATAAGAAATTATAAATTTAACTAAGATTATTATTCAAGAATATAATGAAACGAACAAGACATGTCGGACATGAGGTAAGGGATCCTACCTCTCTCTTTCTTTTTAAGTACTCTCTTTTATGTCACTTATTTTAAGATCCTGTTTATTATATTGGGGGATGTTCGTTTATATTCCTATTCCAGTAATTTTGATGTTCATATAATGATAGACCATATTTGATCTCATCAATCCATTCTTTTGATGTTTTAAGTGGCGCTGTTAGGATACAAAAATTTCGAAAGGCAATACTTATCTCACATTTCATTCCATGAGATTTCAATTGTTCGCAACATATTTATCGCATGTGGTGTATGGTGTACTGCCATTTCATATACATTATCTTGATTCTATTTATATTCATGGTATTATGTGATTCATTTGGTGTTTATTATCTATTGGTCATACGACTCGATTGATCACAATGAGGTAATGGGTTTTTATCTCACTTTGTGTTCCTGTGAGATTCATGATACATTAGCCACTATTTCCTTTTTGTGGTGTATGTACTTCCCATGGTTATATTATTTGGGTAATATAATTTAATTTATGGGTTTTTACATCTTCATTTAATGATCCTTCTTTCATTGGGTGTACATTTCGAAAGTTACCCAAATCTATAAGGGATCCTTTCACTCTCTTCTTTTTAAAAGACTTATTTTGTTATGTCATTTAATTTAAGTATTATTATGTTGGGATATGTTCTTATATATCCTTATTGATGTAAATTTTATGTCCAAATGATTAGACACCATTTTCTCTCTCATTAAATCATTTTCTTAATTTTAAAGTGACGCTGTTAGGCTGTCGAATTTTTGCCAGGGAACTTCTTAACTCAATTTCAATTCGTTGGGTTAAACTTGTACTCCTTGAATATGCAATTCTATGAGTATGTGTGAATGACTATGATTTTTTTACACATAATATCCACTTATATTGGGTGAATTTATATTTATAACACATAATTATGTAATTGATTTATCCTTAATCTAAGGATACCATCTTTGTACAGGACTTCGTCTCAATCTCCTTTCATTGAGGTATATTTTGTTTTATACACAACATTCTTATATACGGAGTATAAAACCCTTTTAATTTTACTTTTCTTCAAAAGTAATATTTTCTCTATGAACAATCTTACTAAACAAAAAAAATTATGTTTCTTTTTAACGTATGCGGTGACAACAACCTTTTCGCATCCATGTGTATTATTTGATCTTTGGCTTCCCCTATAAGCCATAATGTTTTTAAAGGGAAAATAAATACCATATACTCTTTTATGTATTTTTGTATTGAAAATGGTTTTGATAATGTTTTGATTATATCAATGTGTTGTATTGATATCTTGTGATTAAAATGTGGAAATTTTATGTTTTCTTTATGCATGTTTTATGTAATGCAATTATGTTATGGTTCTTGGGAATTTTTTATGAAGATGGGTTGTTTTGTGATAAAATAAGGGTGGGTGAGCCCGAGATAGCTCTCCAATGTTTTGGGTAATGCGAAGGAGTTAAACACTAAGGTTTCTCTGATGAGATTTATGGAATATACTGTGATGGGTATTCCAAACGTAACCATGAGGGTTAATACCTATGTAAGAATGTTATGAATTCCTCAAGTTACCTTTATGTCTTATGATTTCAATGAGTTATTCATAAATCTTTTGATTTCATGATGTATGCTAAAGTGCTTATGTTTTATAAGTAAAGTATTATTTCATTGATTCTTATGTATACATGGACTAATGTTTTCTTTCCGTATTTTAATATCCCTTATTGAGCTTTTTATGCTCATCCCAAGTTTTTGAAATGTTTTCCATGGGACTTAAAGTGGAATAGGTTCAAGGACGGAATCAAGGAAATGTCATGCTATCCAGAACATGGAACTAGACATGTTTCTTTTTAAGAGTTTTTATTTTGTGAAAAAATGGAAACTGAGTAGATGTGTCTACTTTGTAATATTTTGAGATGTAATAGTTATGTCCTAATTCTCTTAAACTCTAAACCTGAAAAGATCCTCAATGTGAATTACTCGTTTAATTTAAGATTTTGTAATGTTTTAAGGTCGGGTCCTTACAGTGACCATATGGAATAGAATGTATGGAGTTCTGGTGTAGGTATGGCTTGTACGAGTATTTGGTTATGCCATTATACCTCATGAATGAACTAATAGTCTTCATGGATCTAATGAATTGTGGTTTTCCACCATACCTTGCTTCTTTTCTGGTCATTTTTGTTGATGACGTAATGTGTGTTCATGTTCCAGACACGACCATGCAATCCATCTTGAGATCATACTGAGAACACTGAGAGAGAACCATCTATATGAATAGCTCAAAAATTCAACTTCCAAAGTGATAATGTTCAATTCCTGGGTCATATAATATCTGAGGTAAGAATATCTGTTGACCTAGAAAAGATTAGTGTTGTAGTTTTGTGGGAGTAGCCCGTGATTGTTTTCAACATACAAAATTTCTTAGATATTTCTTTCTATAATAGGCATTCCATCTATGATTTCTCACACTTAGAATCTCTTCTTATGATCCTAACTATGAAGGGTGTATATTTCATCTATTTTGAATATTTTGAATAATCTTTTCAGGATTTAAAGGGAAAACTATCCTCATCGGAAATCCGGATTCTACCTGAATCCTCCAGAAGATATTTTGTTTATTGTAATTCTTTAGTAATCGGATTGTGGGTAGTCTTGAATAACAGAAATAGATTTTTATCTTATGGATCCCACCAGCTGAGACCTCATGAGTGGAACTATCCTGCACATTCTTTTATGTTTGAAGATGTGTTTCATGATTTTCCTTGTTGGAGACAGTACTTGTAGGGTGAGAAGTTCATTGTTTGCAGGAATATTAAAGAATGAAATATATATCCACAAAAAAGATGTGAATTTAAGGATGCACATGTGTGTTGAAATACAAACGATTGTTCAATTTTTATATTTCTTATACCCCTGGTATGGGAAATGTAGTGGTTGGATATTTGAGCCACATGAAGAAAACACAAGTCGTCTAGGCAGCCATGAGTGAGTGGAAGATGATGGATTGGTTTTCTGGGATACATCTTGAGGATCAGAAAAAGCATGTACATATTGTTTTAATAGATCTTATAGTGAAATAATCTCTTCTATATATAGTCTTTATGTAATAGTTATCTTATCCAAAGGTTATTGTTTTAATTGAATGTGTCGCAGGGGATAACACTCTACCTAGTTGAGTTGTTGATGGTTGTGAAACTATGCTTTACTATAACTGTGTATGGGTACCATCTGATATACGAGAAGAACTAATAAAGGAAAATCATAACTCAGTTTGGGAAATTCATCTTGGACATACCATGGTGTATAGACACATGTGTCATCATTACCGGGTATGAAGAAGTAGAGAGCGGGTTTCATCACTTAGTGATCCACATGTCTGTTTGTTAAGGCAGAGCGCCAACAACCTACTAGACATCTACTAGCTCTATCAATTATATAATTTAAATATAATGACCTCACCATGTATTTCATTATTGTCTATCCAAGATCTCCTTGAGGCAGCAATACGTTATTAGTGATTTTCGATAGATTGACCAAAGTCATGGACTTCCTACCTATCTAGTAGTCGTTCATTATTGATGAGTTGGGGAGGATGTATGTCCAAGAGAATGTGAAACTTCATAGTGTACCGTTTTTATTACATATAAATGATACATCCTCGTTACTTCATTGTTCTAGAAAGGGTTTTAGAAAGCACTAGATTTGCTGTTACTATTGAGTACTTCATATCAACCTCAGATTAATTGGAAGTCTGAGCTGACCATAAGAGTGTTAGGGGATATTTTGCGGGCCTATATACTTGATTTTGGAGGTTCCTAGGAAAAAAATTTCTCCTATTTAGTATTCCTGTAAAAATTTCTTTAAAGAGATAATATAAATGGATCTGTATGAGGACCTCTTTGTTAGACCATGTCTTCCAAAATATGGTGGCTCAAAGTACGTGAGGTATCTATATTAGGTCCTCACGTCATTTATGATAAGGCTACGAATGTTTAGATGATTTAGATGTAAATGAATATAGCTTAGTCCAGTCATAAATCATATATTGATCATCTGCACAAACCTCCCAAGATTGATATGGGACATCAAGTATTTCGATGTGTTTCGCTAATGTTGGGTCACAGGCAGATCAGAAGATAGGGGTAGTTATCACCGAGATATGTTGGGCCATTTGATATAGTGGAGAGATTTGATCCAGTAGCCTATATATTACTATTACTTAAGAGGTACCATTCATGCATTATGTCTTCCATGTATATTGGCTACAATAGTATCATCTAGGAAGGTCTCATTCTTTTGATCCTAATGACATCACGCTTGAAGAGAATGCATCCATTAAGGAGTGTCTAATATGTATCATCAACCATAGAATGATGGTTCACTAGGGTCAGTCAATTCCTCTTATCCATGAGCTATGGGAGTATGGATGTGTTTAGGATGAGACCAGGAAGTAGGAGACTAATGTGTGTATTAAATGGCTAGTTCATTTCTCCAATGATGTTCCACTACTCATGGAAGGGAAACACAGGGATGAGTTGTCTTGTGGATGGGAGGTTGTTATGTCCCATATTTAATCACGGTACAGACCATATAAATGCTTTTTAAAAAATCATTAATGTGACCTGAGGAACATGCATGTGTACCCTGTTGCAGGTCCTGAATACCTATTCAAATTATTTAAATAGTTGCACGGGTTTTATGTAAAATATTTGGTTGTGCCCAAACATAGAATTTAGGTATTAAATAATTAATAGAAATAGAAATTAATTAAATGAGTTTTAGGGAATTAAAAAGGGATGATAAGGGGACAAAAATAAAGAATATAAGAAAATAATTTGTAGAATAGTGGAAATAATTAAAATGGGTTAACCCAGTTTTTAAATTATTTTCTTTTCTCCCTCTAATTTTACAATTGTTATTCAATTTTATTTCAATTTAATTATTTAAATTTTTATTTATTTTTTATATTATTTTTTCCCACTCTATTTTTCTATCATTAATTTCTCTTATTTTTATCTCTTTCTCTCCTCTATATCCCTTAGTGCATCCC
The DNA here is from genome assembly GCA_963277665.1 of Viscum album. Taxonomy (NCBI): domain Eukaryota; kingdom Viridiplantae; phylum Streptophyta; class Magnoliopsida; order Santalales; family Viscaceae; genus Viscum; species Viscum album. Next base: position 2,063,707,043 of record OY728121.1, read on the forward strand.
CCCCCCCCCGAGTTGCACCACGACCTCCTCCTCCTTCAGAAGCCAAATGTGACTCCATTCCTACTCTATTTTCATTTTTGTTTGGAGCACAGTAGAGCTCCTTGTAATGCTAAAGTTACATCCCAAAAATCATAGGATCTCATCCACTATATGTCCCACAATCTACATCATAATGATTTTACCCAAAATCTTGGTTTTTTCTAAAATCATCTTATTATCTTCCGATTTAGGTCAAATATGAGATCTTTGTGGAGAATTGGATCCTATAAAATTACAAGGTATGGTGTGTACTATCTTTACATTCATTTCATTGTATCTCTTAAATCGTACATTGTTCTAATCATCAGTGCATATAAGTGATATTTAATTTCACTTTTTCCAATTTATTTAAACTACTCGACATCACAATTTCACCCTTCTTTGGGATAAACTAGATTGTTTAAATTTTTTCAATTTCATTGGACACCCCTATGGGTGTGCCGATGTACTTGGTATAATTCATCTTATCTTGGAAGAATTAATTTATTAACTTCATGTGTTTTCGACCCTTATTTGGTTTAGTTTTAAATCAAATATATTTTTTCGGAAAAATTGAACCTTGAATTTGGGTGTTTTGTTATTTGTTTATTCATAATGATTTCATTGTTGAAAAGTCCTACAATTCTGTGCAATTATTAAAGAGAAATTTTTATTATCTTGCATTTTCTGATAATGTGTTTTGGTTGGGATTGTTTGGCTTGATTGATTATGATGTATGTGAAAAGTAGTTTCCTAAATTGTTCTGTTGTAATTATAAATGAATACACTTAGATATATACTTCCTTAAAATAAAATTAAATTCTATGTGGTCATCCAACAAGGGTTTTTTATTAAGGACCAGACATGGATTCTTCATTCTTGATTGGTTACCAGTCTACGAATTAAAAAGGTGATGTCATAGGATTTTCTAGAAGAGGGTTTCCCTTGGTTTACTTTACACACATGTGTTATATTGGTTGCATATGGGATAATAGTGGATGGATCTGTTGAAAAATTGGATACACCATAACTCGGTTGATACATTCCCCTAATCTCCGTTATTCCGGATGTGCTAATGATAAATTCATGCCCAGAGTGATACTTTGTCAATCAAAATAATGCCTTCAACAGGCTCAACGGTAATGGTTAAATTAGAGATTGTACCGTAGAGATACAGTCAGGATGGGATCAGAATACAAATCAAATAATTAATATAATAATGATGATGATTCATGAAAGGATTTATATGATTCCACTTTCAGTTAATTGTGAATTTTGAAACTTTTCTAGTGTCTTAAATGAACACTTTATTGACACATATATTATACCCAAGCTAACACACAATCTTGGGGGTATGTTTCTTTTTTATGCCTTCTATTTTTCTAGAATTTATATACATATATATAAATCCTTCTTATTATAGTTATATCATTTAGATTCCCATTTTAGGCTTTAAAAGGTGGTATAGATGGGTGTCATTGAGAACCTAGAATATTTTATACTTATTTATTTTGGTAATTTAATTACTTTTATTTATTTTATATTTGCACAATGCTTTGGTTTATAGAAAAAAATGTAAAGGTGTATACATCATGGTTGTCATCCTACTTGGATTTTATCTCATAACCTATTCAGGTACTATTTGGCATATGAGTAGACTTTATGCTCATATGTGTGGATAAAGGGATGTCCACTACTTCTGATGCTTGAGTGTTTCTTTCTGCTCAAGATAGAGATTGGTGGTAGAGTACTTAGCCATTCCTCAATATTTTATTGCTTATTTTTTTGTTTTTTCCATTTTAGTTAGATAGCATACTTGTATTCCTGATTTATATACTTTTATTTTACTATAGACATCATACCATGGTATCATTGTGTCAGTGGATTGATTTATTAACCTCCCAAATTTTCATTTATTCAAATGGGATTATTTAATTATTTATGTAGTAGTTTGAATAATTATATGAATCATCTTTTAGTTATAATTTTTTTTCTTATGACTCCATAGTCTTTCTCATCGACACATTAAAAAGTCTCTCACTGTATGTTGGTAGCCTCTGGTGTTTGGGAAGATGCGCTTGAGGTCATATGGCCAACCCATCACGCATCACCCTTCTAGTGTCTCCCAGGACCAGACATTACCAAGGTATACTCATCCATATTCATTAATTTATTCAGTATAAAATAGTATAAATAATATAAATATATTAATTCCGTGAATATAGGGGAAAATTCACATAATTAAGGAGAAATCACTTGACAATGAAATATAAAAAAGAGAATGAGTTGGACAAATAGAATTACCACTGACTCTTTATCAAAACTCATTGATACTATTTATAATATCAAATAATTGAGAAATATCAGTATAAGGGGAATATATAAAAGGATATAGAGGTAGCCACATCATAGTATTGATGGAGATCCCCCATCATTTTTCAATACACACCCCAAATAAAATAAATGAACAAAAACATAAAAAAACATGTTGGGGGGATTCATTGAATCAGAATCACATTAACATCATGTGTTTTTCGAGTTGAAGGGTCATTAACTCTTTCCATAAGTTTCAAATAATGTAAAATAATGTCATTTCATGACAAGGAATAACTTATATGGTTTCTAAATAAGCTATCTTATTATTCAAAAACACGTCCTTGAGCCACCCAAAAATCCATAAAATTTATTATTTCATTAAACCAAATGTGTCACATCATAATTAAAATGACTCTATACATCCAAAAGTGACAAGGTTTTATAATGGTTTATTTTATATTCCTATATAAACATATTTATAATGTTCTGTAGACAATATTATTAATATTATTACATGTCATGGCTCGCAGATATTGATTTGATGTCCAAAACCATGATTCCATTTTTTCCAAGGTAGAAGGGTACATAGGGGTATTAGGAATGATGTCATATTATTGATAAATAAATGATGTATTTTTCCATTATATATTTATGGAATTTGATATCTAATCCCATTGAATGAAATAGATATACTATGTTAAATTCAATTTCAATTGTGTATTTATATGTTCATTATGGATGTATTGAAAAATTTATCAAACATATAGGTTGATGCAATGAGTATCCTACATGATATATCAGATATCTAGAGAAATGGATGATATTATATAGTGATTATATTTATATGGTTATCAATTTTGTGACATTATTATCATCCTCATGGAAATATTTATGGGTTGTTAGATTCATATTTCATACATTAGGTGAACATTCTAGATAAAAATTAGGAAGAATCCAATAGGGTTACACACTTATTATTTCAAAAATCTTAGTTAAATTCAACCAAAATATAATTATTAAAATAAATATTATTCACTAGTCTGTAAAATATTATTTATTTATTATTTACAATTCATAAATAATTTGTCATTTTTTTATGTTTTAGTTAAACTATTAAAAAAATATTTATTCATAAGACCATGAATATTTTAAATATTTTTTTATTTTTCTAGTAAATATTATATATTATTAGAGGTTTACTAAATATAGAAGAAGTGTAGGATGAGTTATTGTCTCTAGTGGGTATGATATAACATATATCATTACAAAAATAAATTTATTTATTTAATGAAATTATATTTATTTTATCTATGAGTTTGGAACATGTAATGTATGTATTATTATTGTTGTTATTAACATTAATATACTGATACAAGGTTTACATATGATTATATTAATAATTTGTTTCCTATGTGAATTTATTTATTCCTTAACCATACTCTATAAATAGAAATTAATATCATTTCCAAGGGTATGGTATTATTGTGAACAATAAAAATAAACTAGAGATTCAAAAAAACCTAGAGTTAAAATTCCTCATAAATTTCTGAAGAACCCTTTTTATAAATTTGACATATACCATGAACGTATCAGAGTAATTCATAAAATCAATAGAATTAGGTAATTATAAAAATATTTTTAAAGAACCATTGTTATTGGGTACCAATATCAATGTATTTAGAGAAAAATTGGTATATGTTCTAAATATTTCTAGTACATATATCATCATTTCTTCCAAATTGTTGTTATTGGTCCTTAAAAATTCATGTACATATACCAATGGTTTTCTAAAACCATTAGTGTAGACCTATACCAATGGTTCTTGAGAATATGAACTACAGGTACCAAAACAATTAGAATAATTTTATTAAATAATAATAAATATATAATGTTTTATATTAATTTTAAATGCGTATACATAAAATTATTTTTTTAAAATTATTTATTTCATTATGGTTAAGTAATTACGGTATTATCAGTAGGTGTTAGGAACAGATGCCCATTTTTTTAATTTTTTATACCAATTTTTTTTTCAAATCATTTTGATAGTTATTTCATATAACATATAACAAAAATTTTGGATATATTGGTATAGACTTCATATACCAATGATATTCCAAAAACTCTTAGTGTTGGTCTATCCCCACACCAAAAAATTGCTTATAGGTCTTTAAAAAATTACTATAGTTTATACCAATTTTTTTAGGGTTTAATCTAACTATTTTAAAAAAATTGGTATATGAATTTTTTATAATTGTGAATTGAGAGATTACATTTTCCACCTCCTCTCAATAATGAGAAAAGAATAATTAGTCCTTAAACCATATAGGGTTTCATTATGATCAAATTGAGCAATACTAGATGATAGGTACCACCATAGTAGAACCCTATGTATAATTTGTGATGCTTCAACAAAATTAGTTCATGTTTGTGTCACCACTATAGGTATTTTTATTTTTATCCATTTTTGATATAAGTGTACCATTAATATATTTTTCGAACAATCAACATCTTCTTTAATGAATGAATACTCAAGAATGGGGTAATTATTTTAATTAATGATGTTATACATGTAACTTGAAAAGTATCTTATTTCTTAGTTTTGGTGTTATTTCTCAACTTTAAGTATATTTTTCTCATTATTAATGATGTTTATCATCATGTAATTTGTGGATTATTCCTTGAAACTGATATAAACTAAGTACTCTCTGGGCCAGTAGGAACTTATGTGATGTTCATAACCTAGAAGGGCAGCCCAAAACCATCTCAAATTTTATATTTTTTACATATTAAACCATACTATCATCTAAAACATACATATACACATCTTAGATACTAATAAACACATGAAAACAAAACCCGAATTGAAACTATCCTATCACCCCTTCTCTAGATCTAAAAATACCAATTTATTTGGAAAATCATAACTTAAGATATCATAGGGAACTAAAAATTTATCATTATAATTATTTTCATCCATATGTTACACAAGAAAATTTTATTAATCCTATAATCCACAATTGATGTGATATAATTCTCCTTAATCCCAATTTTAAACAAAATTAGATATAGTCCCAAAAGATAACAACTAAGCCTAGATACATTTACTTTTATTTTAAAATCTATAATCTAATCATCAAAACATTACTATTATAGCTTTAATGGAACACTTCATTTATTTCATTCTCACAACATCTAATTAGAATTGAAAACAATATTTGGGAATCCATTAGATTGAACATACCTAAAAATAACAGGACATTAATTTCAGAATGCCTCAACATCATTTGGTCATGATGAATTAACACAAAGATGAATCCTAGAAGCATCTAAATTCAAATATCAATGTTTGATCTTAATTATAGTGTAATAATATGGTTGGTCCATTATCCCGAAAAATCATCCATAGAACTTCACCCATAAGGAATGAAAAAGTCACATTATGAGTTCATCTTAGACAAAACCTGAAATCTTTTCCCAAGTCACTATTATGTATAATAAAATCCACTCAGGAAAAATATATGAGTTCTGATTATGTTTTTTTTTCAAATTATCTAGAGGTAATTTTTCTACTCATAGACTAATTTCCTAGGTGAGTCGCTAATATCTTGAATACCAGTTTCCACTATAAAATATTCCTTAAAACACAAGGACTATATATAATGTAACTAATAATATGATTCAAACCATAGGATTATTCTTATAACTATACTGATGAGACAAACCATTAAATCCCTTTAGCTAACAATTAGTATATTCTCAAATTTAATACACTAACATAACTAACCAACTCACACCCATGTTTCATCCTAATCAATAAAGAATACACATTATCTATTTTCTAGGAACATAATTATAAAAATGCTATAAAATTAACCATAAATGTTGGTTACTACCTCAAATGGATAATGGTGTCCACCTATAAATATGTATTCACATAAACATATCCTAAAACACTAACCTGGATAGGTCCCAAATCCATACAAGTATCTTTATTTTCAATCCAAATTCATCCAATTCAAGACAACCTCGACCTGGACATACATATGAATCAACAACCAAACTATGATCATTACCATTGTATTCTAATATGTTTATGATCAATTACATGTCACTAGAACCATATAATATATACCTCAAATATAATTAATTCATCACTGTCAACATGATTTGGATCCAGGATGAAGACACATCTTAAAATAAAGGTGGCACCTTTTATGGATAGCCACAACCATATGTTGTTAAAATCCATAGAACCAAATCCAAAATTTCAATTATATATTCATATGTAAAACTAAATAATTCACTCATCATTAATATAACACCAAAAGGGAGATCACCTACAAATACATAATGAATTACCCTAAATCAAATCCATTCCACCATGGATGTTTGGGTACCTACTACATATCCATTGACACTACATCTCTTAGTTAATACTATAACCCATATAGTTGACATTGGGATATTACAATAACATTTCATAAATAAATGTACTGAAAATCAATTTCACATAACAGTCATAATTCTAAATTTAAACATCTTTAAAATCCCAAAAGACTCTTCTAATTTCCATTCTCATCTACATAGGGAAAGGATTGAACTCCCTGGGAACCCACTCTTAGGTTCCTTTAAACATTCATTGCTTATCAAATTAAAAAAAGATTAATGAATTTTCATATTACCCAGTCAAAAAACCCAACATATGCATCCAGTAGTCCCTTATCATTAATACTAGGCCCCGAGCCTAATCAACTATCCACGAACATGCACTCTCAGTGTTTCACTTCATAATGAACCTAAGTAATCAGAATAATTTTTTGGTTTACTATATTTTCTCCCATAATAGGGTTTTCATCCTAAAACCTAAAAGTGTCTACACATTCTCTACTCACCCTTAACAAGACCATATAGGATCACCTTAGACCATAAAAAAATTCACAACAAATGAAGCTTGGATTTTCATCCAACCAATATACAACCCTAAAAACTCAAACATTATACTATAATAACATTATGTACTCTACATGTCAATATCCCAAAATATCCCTCATTCCATTTCTATACCCACTAAAGGGTATCAATTTCATCCAAAAACCCACACTCAATTTAAACAAAATATTATGTATATAATTCATATATCAACCATCAATGAAGCATTACATTCACATACCAACTGACCAGGGTTTCCATGAATCCCTTATACAAAAGTAATGTATAAAATGTCCCATAATAAGATCCCACTAACTTGTCAAAAAAATTAAAACTTCTTATGGCTCATAAATGGTGGTCCAATTTTGTAGAATTAAAAATAATTTTTATATTAGAATTTACTATATATGTCTTTTAGTATAAATAATTTTTCATAACTACAATTCACAAATTAAATCACACAAAAAATAAAATTTTCATATGAATAAAATGTGAATGAAATGATGTATGAATACATTCCACTTAACCCATTAGGATTAGAGAAAATCATAAATAAAAAATTTCCAAAAAATCATATATGACATAAAACATCAATATATCAATAATAGAGAAATCCAAAAACTAAAATGGCAGAAACATGGTAACCATGCCTTTATACCATATTTCGGTTCATAAATACCAATACAATGATCCATTACATACTACTTGGGATCCATTTAATCACATGTATATATTTATGTATTATCTAATATTTTTATTTTTATTTTATTTCTGTATGTGCAATGAGTTTAGAGGTCCAAAACATGAATAGTATAGATAATTAAAATGAATGCCTTGTAAAAAATTATTATTAAACATGCATCCCAACCATAAAAAATAGAATTATTGTTTCAAATTCATATACATGATTAGTACATTATTTATCAAACCACATGATATTATTTAAATAAAATAAGAAAAATATGTATACTTCATATTTGGTTTTCCAAACCATGGTGAAAACCTACAAAGTTTGACCAAAAAACTAATATGTTAAATTACCCTTTTTAAATTATACTATTTATTTCATTAGTCCTCACAACATTCTCCCAAATTTTATTGAATAATATATTATAACCAATTCCTCCTTAAGTACATGGTCTTTTAGGGGATACATTATCATCCCAAGTTATTTAAATTATGTAACATCTTATTAATCTTCAAATTTTATTCTTTTCTTCCATTATTCTCTTATTCTATCATATTCTTGAGCCGTTTCATGTATTTCACTAGGTGGACACTCAAATAGCTTGGATATGTCCTATATTTTATTTCGATATCCCTGTGGATTTTAGGGGATCTATGTATCTTAAAATGATTGTTTTTGAATTTGGAAAAATGGTTTCAATGGATTTATTTACTGATTTCTCAATATAGACTCCCCCTTTGGAAAAACATTTATCCTTGATATTTTAATTTAATATAAATATTAATATGGAAAATATATAAAATTCCTTGAAAATATTTATAATTATTCTCTAAAATTATAGAATTTTCAATTATCAAATTGGGGATTTCAATAGCTTTCATGTTTTTATACCTCAAAAAATTTATTTATTTCTATAAGGTGTTTCTTAAAATTATTCCATGATTATTTTTAGTTCAAATGGATTTAGGATGGATGATATTATAGGATATTTATTTATTATAGTAATTATTCATATTTTTTCAGTGATTTATATTTTATAAACAATTTTTATTGATGATTTTTGTTGAAACTAATTTCTTCTATCTTTATTGTATACACACCTTGAGGTTTTCTAAAAATGTTGAGAAATATCAATTGAAAATTATGTTACTAGATTTGGTTTTGAATAATGTACACATATAAACCTCATATAGATTAATGGGTAGTTAATTTCAATATTATACAACCAAATATTAAATAATTTAAAGTTTATTATAAATGATTTCTCTATTATTAGTCATTTTCCCAATGAGGATAGGTGTAATGTAGGGCCAAGCATTTCAGGATTCACTATAGGAAAATAGGTGTCACACAAGAAAGGTCCTATGTAACCACATTTTTTGAAATGTGGATATGCACCATTTTTTCTATGATTGGGGTATTTAATTATGGTAGGCTTTATCCTCTATGTTGTTTTAAATGATCATGATTTCATTATATGATTTTATTCATGAATCTTTAATGTATCCATCTCATATTTACCTAGAAAGTATATTCTAAATAAATTAAATATGATTTTTGTTTTAATTATTTAAAATAAAGAATGGTATTTTTAAATATATTTCAAACTATTGATAACATATTTCATTCTAGAAATAGTTATATACATTTCTAGTGGTTTCCAACTAGGATTTCCAATACACCCTATATACACCATCTAGGTGTTTATAAGCCCGTTTTCACCTTACACCAGTATGATAAAATAGATACCAACTTTGGTCGCATATTTTAGATGATTTCATTAATCCTTAGGTGATATCATGGTTAGATGGTTAAGAAAGTAAAATTGTAGGTGGATTATTGGATTCCTTTTTTGGTAATTTTTTTACTTTAGGGTTTTTACCTATAGGATACTTTTTTGATATTGTTAATCTTTTACATAAAATTTCGATCACGTTATTTTATGTCTAAGAAATTATGGATGAATATTATTCCAGTTTTTTCTTGTTATATTTGTCATTATATTTACATTTAGCCTACACTATTATATTACTTAATATTTTTCCTTTGTATTTGAACCTCCTATATTACTATTTGATGGAGTATATTTTTTATTTTATCATAATTAAAAGGTGAAACCATTCCATGATGGAATATTTTATTCCCCCAAAACCGTAAAATATCCCATTGAGAATTTAAATGTAAATAAGGCCTTTTATTAGGATAAAATAGGTAATAATGGAGGTTGAAACTTTATAGTTCCTTGGAATATCGTTTAATTACTTGGTTTTTTTCTAGGTAGTATTGGTATATAAACTAAAGGACTGTCATGGATTTATAGGTAGGTGTAGCGGAGTGTTTGCCCAAAACATCTTCATACTAAACTGAATATTACTATGGATGGTTAGAAATTGAAAAATGAATTATTATTTTGTTTTCATTTTTTAATTTTGTTTATATGGTTTATTAAGATTAAAAAAATTTGGAGGTCCCTAGTGATAATTTTGTAAAATCTGTGTTTCAATGTGAAAATAGAAAGACGTCTATGGGTGAATTGTTATGTTCGATAGAGTGAAAACCCATACAAAAACTACATGACCAATTATGGTCACCAATGTGTTCCACTCACAATTTAGAATTACACTGTCTTAAACTGTGTAGGAAAACTATGAAAACATTTGAAAATTTGAAAATTCTTATTTTCCACCCCTTTATTCATCATGATCATCATTCATGATTATTGTCATTTTTCAAATAATTCCATGAGCTTATGACTCACCTATATAATTATGATTTCTTTTTATATTTATTTGTTTTGGGCTACCATTTGTATAGATCATTCCACCCAAAAAGTATCTACTGAAGATAATGGAGTGAGTAGTGGAAACATTTCAACAACCCAACTATAAGAACCCAAAATTTTTTTATATAATTCTTATTATAAATATGTATTTTTTAACTATTTAATAATATATTATATTATGAAACATAATGATGGATTTTTATTTAATTAGTTTAGAAAATTATAATTATTCGATAATTGTACCGATGAAAATTCACTATATTGTATTGGTAAATGTAATAGAAAAAATAAAATTTCTAGAATATGACAATAGTGATCATCTCAATCTCTTATTATTATCACACTCTCAAAAAACACCATAAAAGAGAAATATATTGTTAGTAATTAAATAATCATTATAATAATAAATAATATCAATCCCAGATATAAATTGATAAAATTTATGAATGAATGAAAATGATAAATTCATTAGAAGTAAAAAACCATTATGACACTTCGACACCATTATGCATTAAGATTGTACGGAATTGTGTCCATATAAAATATAGAAAATAGAATGTGTTTTATATAATTAGTCTCTTTGAAGAGTAATTCTGATAGATAATTGATTAATAAGGGATAAGTGATGTCCTTGGCTAATTTAATCATGACATAGGAAGCTCAATTATCAGATTTCGAATGATTGGTTGCATTGAGGGTGTTTTCACGTGAAACTAATCCATGAAATGCTTCAAAAAGTTAGTCTTTAATAGAATCCCTATATGAAATGTTCATGTTTATAAAGATCACCACTAAATCGATGAATGTTGAGCCCCCCCCCCCACCCCACATGAAAGTACCCTCATCACAAACATTACCGTTAGTGTGGATGTAACAAGGATAAGGAATTTTTTACCTCTAAATTAGCATTATAAAGGTGTCATTTTAATTTCAGAAATGAAATTGTAGTTTTTGAAATTCCATTTTCATTATTATTAATATATTTCGTAAAATACATAAGAATATGGCATGAATATGATACATATATGTTTGTATAAAAAAACAAAACAGAATTTTTGGAAAATATATAATTTTAGTTAAAAAATAATTTATGATATTTTAGTGAATTTTAAAATATAAATCTCACTAAATATTTTTGAAAAAACTGATTATTATAATATAAATTATAATATAAATTTCTAATGAGCTGTATAAGTTTTAATGGATATAAAATTTGTTATATCATAAAAATTATTATTTTTTAATAAATAAATATTTTTTCCTTTAATGATAATATTCACTTATTTAACACTTTTGTTTTATAAAAAAATACCATATTTTAAATATTAATCCCAAAAGTATCCAACAGCAACTATTTCATTATTTTTTTATATTTTGAATTTTTTGGTAAAAAATATTTATATTGTAACAATATATATACTATTTTATGTATTTATACTAGCATATTTGTGTTGTAATAAATGGTATAAATTATTTTCCAAATTTAAAATAGTTTTTTCATTAAAATATGGTTTTTTAATGTGGGGAATATTTTATTCTGAAAACTATAAATCACCATCCAAATTCATGAGTATATTTTAATATTTTTAAAATAACATTATACACATAAAATATATCCACATCATGAAAGAATTTTTTTTAAAGATTTGGTTTATAAAAAAATATAAAAAACCTATCCATTTGAAAATATTTTATAAATAAACCATGGGAATGAAAATTTTGTTTTTATTTTTTATTAAAATGTTTTTCAAGGAATATTTTTTCAATAAAATAATCAATCATTTCACTTTTTTTATAAATACCCACAAATTCTCCCATTTTTGTTCACTCTAAATAATTGAATCCTCAATTAACTATCAAATTCTCTCTCTATTGACCTCCCAATAAGTTTTTACTATTCTTGTGAGGTATCATCAAACATTATGAAGAAACCTCTTATGGTAAGGGTTCTCTCCCTCTAATTTTCAATTCCATAACATCCTTTGTTATATTAATTTTTTGTTTTTAATTGTTACATTCTCTTATATTCATAATCATTCATTTCATTCCAAATTTTTCCATGTTAATTAGTAAAGTATCATCTCCCTTATTTATCCATTCAATGAACATTTATCTAACCCCTTTATGAAAATGAATTTAACCATATATTTCAATGCCATAAACTTTAGTTTTTAAAACCAATTTGTATTTTCATTATAGGGTAGTCACCTAGATATAAATATTATTCATTGATTTTGTGCCTCCAAACAAGAAGCCTGCATTCCTTATTCATGGGACTGAAATGATAAAATATTTTAGGATGTTATATTGTTTGATCCAGACCGTTTTGGAGAAATATCATGCATGATATCAGATAATTTATGTTTTTATTAAAGAAATTTTTATTGGAGTCATTAATTGGAGCCCTTTGGGTGATGTTTTAAGTGAAATTTATGAAAAATTAGATGTTCATGGTTGGAACTAGGTTATATAAATATGTGTTCCCAAACCCAAGTAACCCTGCGAACTTGGACAGTGAGTTCCACACAGTTGATGCACAGTTTACCCTAACACTACACCTCTTCCCTAAATACAATGTGTTCAGTTGTTTTACACCCGAAAAATAGTTTTCAATTCTCCTAAACCGTGGAAAAACAACTTATTCAACATTGGATCATGAGTAGACATTTTTTTATGATTCCACTGCTTTCTGGATGGGTTTTAAGGCCATATGATGGTCATTATTTAAGATTCAAAGCTCGAATCGAGGATCCACTCTTCCTTTAGTAAGTAGATCTCATCCCAATGCCTATCCCAATCATTATTCAACATTTCCTTTATCCTTTAGCAAAATTTATCAATTGTTTATTTATATTTAAACCTGTCTTGTGAGAAATAAATCTTGGATTTTGGATCTAGATATATAATGATTAGTTTCTAATATCCTTGATGTTGATTTTTAGGATCTAGATCTCGAACTCAAATCTACGGTATTGTGCAGTACAGATTTTGGGGATTTCTATGTTATAGACTTCTATCATTGAATTTAGGTAGGTGGTATAAATTCAAATTCCCATAGTCTTATATTTGAAGATTGTTTTTAAAATTCTAGAATTTCTAGCATTACATAGTAATAGAATTACTAAATTTGGTTAATTTGGTTGATCAATTCATTTATCGATTCATTTTTTTATTAAATGATTTATTGATGAATTGGTCATAAGATTTAGGGGAATTCCTACTGGAAAAATAATTTATCGGAAATTGATTTTCAGAGTTAGGGGTTGTAATGTAGATAGTTAATTAGGTGATTAATTATGAGATATTGAAATTCCTAGATTGAGAAAATTAATCCGTAATTAATTATATATCGTGATATTATGATCTAGATAATTAATTTTGGAATTAATTTTGAAGAGTTAATATTTATAATGAGATAATTAATTTTCGAAATTTGAACGTGGGATATGAATTTTGTTATTGATGAATTAATTGATGAATTAATTAAAGGGATTGGCATACATAATTAATTTGGTATTTAATTAATGATATTTATTGATTTATCTTGTTATGGATTAGTAATTTAATTTATAAGGATAATTAATAATGAATTAGTTATGTGTGAATGAATGGGGACATGGTCATTCAAATGCGAATTATAAATGGAAACATCACCATTGTACTTATGAGTAGTAGAATTTAAACGTGGACATTCAGTTGTGAAGTATAAATTGAAGCATTGTCATTGTATTTATGAGTAAAAAAATGTGAACATGGTCATTATATTGAGAAGTTATAATTATAACATGGTCATCATAATTATCAATTTTTTAATGGTTACATTGGGAATAATTTTTGAAATTAAATAATGTTAATAAATTAACTTCAATATATGGCCTCACATGATAATACTTCGAACTCCGACATGAGTCATATTTGGTACTGATATATCATTTCATCCTTTAGTATTTTGATATCCTGCACAAGTCAAAGTTTTTATTAATATATTTTCTTATCTAAGTAAACATTGATCTCTGACATGAGATAAAGATATTATGGAGGTTCGAGTATCACCAAAAACCCTAGAGTTAATATAATTAAAAAAAGAAAAAATAATGATGTGATAACTATTTAAATATGAATTGTGTTATTTTATTTATTGAAATATTTACTCTATATTTTGAATGGGATTTTTTAGAAATTTCTTGTGGTGGCCAACTGAGCTTCACTCACACCCTACTTGGGCTACCTAATCGGTACCACAATAGACATTATTGTTGTGGCACAAGTTAAGGGAAAGGGAAATGTGTTAGATTTTGGATTGGGGTTAGATCATGGATGAGAGGACCAAATGTGGTTCGGGAACCACATTGGTGTAATTAGTGTATTTATTTTTCTATTACATTTTTAATTACTTTGACACCTATATTGGAATAGCATGTTTTCTGATTCAGTTAAATATTGTAATTTATTTTTTGGTTGTCTTATGATTTTGGGATTATTGATCTATTATATTCTTCCTCATTTGTTTATCAATTTACACTAGTGATTTACTTTGATAAAAGTGGGTAAATTATCCCAATGACTAACATACCAAACCCCCACTACTAGTTAGCTGCCTCTATCATATGAAGGGGAACGGATAAGGCCATGTGGTCAACGGACTCGGGGTACCATTGCATGGATCACGGGTCATGACATTACATAGTCATATAATAGGTCCATTGATTTCTTCTTCTTTTGTATTACAATTTTAGAAAAGTTAGACAAGAGAATAAGATGACTTGGGGCTTGGTATTGTGCTCATTCATTGGAGTAACAAACCCATTTACAAAGGAAATCCTGAGTACATAGGGTGGGATTGTTGTTATTGTTGTTTATTTTTAATTTTTAATATTATTTCATCATTGGTGAGACACATGTGGTGTGATGTGATTTTTGTTTCTGAGAATTTTTTAGTATTTTTCATGGCCCAGAATGGCACAAGATTTGTGTCTACATGCATCATTCTAGGTACACAGGGTTATTGTGGCATGCATACTTTTGGGCTAGCATGGGAAAATGGGTTATTGTTAAGTTGTTGAACATGAAATTCATTCCATTATTGTGAGATTAAAATGAAACAATTAGTGCCTAAAATAAATTTAAAATTGAGGTAAAAATTATTAGAAATTAGAATAATAGGATTTTGAATGAGAAACATTATTATCATTGTGTGTTCACCCTTATTAACCTAACCCTATGATTAAGATGGATAATGGTAGTGGTAGTCCCTCTATTTTTACTATATGGAATGATTTGGGGTAAAGACATGTTGTGACATATTGTCATTATTCCTCTTGTATAAATGTTATATGGTTGTGTTATGATAAATAAAATATTTGTATAGAATTTTAGAAAATATTTCTCTATGATGATTGTTGAGGGGATGATCGAGGGGAATTTCTAGGAATGATATTCTAGTTAAAGAGCCCGAGTCACCGATGGTTCAACATGAAGATGAAGGGGAGATGTATAGTGGTACATTTTCTCACATCATGCAATTCATGGAATGAGACCCAGGGGGTTGTGAAAAAATTTCTGCGTTGACAAGGGAGTTTTAGTTGAAGCACTCTCCCACTTTTACTAGTGGAGATGAATTCTGAGTTGATTCCATAGGGACAATAAGTTTTCATTTAGATGATTAGGTTTAGATGAGGGTCAAGATGAATATTTATATGCTACAGGGATCAGAAGAGAGCTGGTGGTATATTAATGAATGAACATGAAGAACTAATGATGTTTTATGGAACAACAAGTTCGAGAGGTTCTTGGAGAACATCTATCCAATGATGCTGAGATGAAATAAAGAAGTAGACTTCATGCATCTAACCCAGTGGTGCATATTTGTGATGCATTATGAGAGATGCTTTATGTATTTGAAATGATTTGATTTAGTGAATGTAGGGGATGAGGCAGCTATGACGAAATAAATTCACGATGGACATATTTGAGATATTTACTCCCATGTAAATACTTTCTCATTAAATAAGATAACTGGGTGGTGTATCAGGCTCTCATAGCTGAAGCGAACCTGAGGGAGGATTCTGGTATTATGCATTTAGTTTTTAATTGATGATCAGGAGGTGAGACATTCTAGAACAAGAATCATCATTATCACCACTTTATCCTAGGATTGGGAAGTAAAGTGCACAGATAGGTGGGTTTGTTGGATAAGACCATACTGGTGTCATCTATGATCACATTGGTTGTAAGGACATTATCTTCGACATTGAACCCAACCACTGGTAGAGTTTCGGTCCTGCATCTAGATGGGACTCCTAGAGATATTCATTATGTTTTAGTGACAGAATGATGCTGAAGGAGGTGATTTATAGAGTCAGAGTGTGGTAAGGGGGACATCTACACCATATTAGATTGAAAAATAGTTTTCTACTGGATGAAGTGGTATAGGTAGTGTACATTGTGTTATAGGGATAGAGTACCCATATTAGCAGAGTGGTTGTAATTAGTGTAGTCCTATAGCATCGCATGGAAGAGGGGAAGGATAGATACATGTGGTGTATCCTACACGTGTTGATAATGAGGACATTCCATCGATAGTGAGATATACTATTCTAGTAGATTATACATTATCTAGTTCCTTATTTAGTACAAATTCAACCAATTCCATTATATCTACAAAACTAGTAAATGGTTTCATCCAAGAGGTGGAGTTGGTATACTGAGTAATGATTATCGATACACAGTTGGGAACAAGGTCAGCATACGTCTGTATTTGTAAATGCCAATGTCGAGATCGGAATATACGGACAACCCTAAAATAGGTTTGGGACTTTAGGTATGTCAGATATTGATGGGAAATAGGGAAGGGAGTCGGGATTAGATAAGGGGATGGAAGGTCCACGACCCCCTGAGGGTGGGAGAGGTCCCTCCCTCAGAGGGAGAGGGACTGGAGTGGCGGCCATCACCACAGCTTGGGCATCACGGGGGAGCAGGATGTCGGGAGAAAAAACATCCCCGATATCCTGGGGTATGTTGCAAAAAACACGGACTTGGCATACATTGCATTCAACACCAACATGGCATACGATACATGAAAAACTGAGCTTCTTCAAAACCCATCATTTTATTATTATTATATAAATGATATAATTATAACCTATCCATTAAACATTGTTATAAGAATAGTAATAACTACCTTTCAAATACTGATAATAAAAGATATGATTTTGGTAAAGTCCTTCTATGAACATATTTTAATGTTCTTTTAAAAATAATAAATTTTTACACTCCGCGAAATTATTTTTGGAGAAATTATCATCATTTTTGAATTCATTATATAAAAAATATATTATCGTAATTTTTTTGAGTTTCTCTGAAAAGTTTCAATTTTTAATGAATAGTGAAAACACTGCATTGTAGTTCAAACCTGACTTTTTCATTTAAAGGAACAAATTTCATGAAAATAATTTTTGTGAATAGGAACTTCTGAATTTTATTTTCCACTTTTAAATGTACATATGATAATTAAAGGAAAAATAGTTATTATTATCATTATAAAATATTACCAAAACATGTGTACTAATTTTATTTGATAAGTGTATTTCAAACAAATGAATTCCTAGGTAAATAGTATTATCGTCATTGATCTCCATGTGTTAGATTAAGACATTTATTATATTTTATTTAATGAAGAGTTAAGAGTCATAATTAAAATTTAATAATTAAATAATTTTTTATATTGGGTAATAAAAAAGATAAATTAGACTATCTTTATTCATTTGAAATATATAAAACATATCTTCATCATGAAAAATGTATTTGAAATTATTAGAGATTAAATAAAATAATTAAGGGTTTGTATAATAATGATGTTATAATTGTATAATTAATTGAGATATCAAATAAATGATATTGAAATTATTAAAATAAATATATTTTTACTTAATTAATGACAAGAAATACTTTTTTAGAAAACATATTCATGATAGTATATTTAATGTATTGGTTAGATTTTATCATGTTTGATTTATATTTTTTAAAATGAAAATATTGAATAATATCAAAATTGACAGAAATGATACTCTAAAATAAGTAATATTTTATTAATTGTTATAAAATTAATAAAAATATTTAGTTTTCACAAATATATTTTATTACTATAAATAAGGAAAAAATTATCCATTTTGGTTTCTTTAGGCATTTTATTGTAGCTCAATTAACACTACAGTGTAAAAAACAAAACGTTGTCGATGTAAGAGTAAAATTGTTTAAATAAGGATTAAAGCCCAATGCTAATGTTAATTTTTGGACCTAATAATATCTAGGATTCATTGGATGATAGTATTTTTACCCATCCTCATTTCATTTTTAAATAACACAATTTTTTGTTATTTTAATTTTAAAATTATTTTATAATAAATTAATAGTTTTAGAGTTTCCTAACGTTCCCCTCCTCCCACTTATAAAAGGGAACTTCTCCTTCTATTTTATTCACACACCTGAATAATTTTGGCATAGCCAAACCCTATTCATTTAACCTGTCAAAATCAATACCTTATACTTAGATTACTTCCCTTTGGCATAAGTCATCTCAAGGAATCCTTTTGGAACAAACCAAAAAGAGATACCATATTAAGAGGCAATGTCTTCTCTCAAGCACCTTTCCATTATTTTCCTTCTCCAACCTCTACTCTATTTTTTAAATTATGGGCTGAAAATAATACTAACTTTAATATAATAATTTTTTTTATACTCAAGGTTAGACCTAAACTTATACACACCTCCATCTAATTGATATTGAGCATATTTTTTCTGTGTACGGTGAACTACTACCTCACAGAACCGTGATTGTTCATTTTCCTTTTACCAACATTTATGGGGGCCATTATGATGGAAAATATATTTTTATATATAATATAATATATTTATTATGTATTTAAAATAATTTATTCTTTTTTCCCACTCATAAAATTGTAATTTCCATTTGGTGTTAATACGATAATCTCATTTGAGGAAGTGTGGACTACCACCCCCTGATGGTGATGTGATTCATTTACACCCCACATAGAATGTTTTAATGATGGGGTTAGTGAACTTATAATAAATTAAAGTGATACAAAAATAATGATATATCTGCATATAAATTCATATATTCATACATTTACATATGAAATTTACACCCCCCCTTTCAACATGATAACTAAAAAAGAATTGTGTTCATACATACCTGTGACTTACTGCTTCAATGAACAGTGTATTAAATTCCATACATCATTATGCAATAGATTATTACAATATACATATACTATCATTACAAGATATTTATATCATATAAACATTCTTAATTGATAAAATATTTATAAGGACCTACGATATAAAAAATTGAGACATATGTGAAAAACAGAACGAATGTTACCCGAATAAAAACCATTACATATGATCGTTAACATGTGGTTGATATAAGGACATAATAAAGAAGTATATGGTGTTATGTATAGGAATATTATTTTTTTAATTTTATATAAAAAAATTTATTTATTATATAGGATGCTTGTGCGAGTCTGGGGAGTGTCAAGAAACAAGGTAGGAGGTAATTTTTCAATCTCATTATTATTCGAGATTTTTTATACCAAATCATTTACCAGGGTTTATTTATCATCTATTTCCATATTTTCTAAAAATAATTTCATAAAAAATTTTAATATTATAATATGGATTTTCAATTCCATTTCTCTTATTTTCTAACTTTTTTACTACATATTTTGGAACGAATCTTTCTTTCATTTTCCATTCATGGTACTTCTCACTTTTCCAGAAAAAGTATAAGAATAAAGTTTTTAACATATACGGCTTGAATGGATTATTACATTTTCACAACATCTTATTTCCGTGAATCATATATTAAATTTTTTCATGGATATTTTCAATGAAATTATTTTCTTTTAAGATTTATCGGTGTTTTATGAAAAGGAAACAATTTTTAAGAAGAAAGGATATTTTCTTCAAAAATTCATTTCAACCATTTTCTCAAAAGAAAATCAATATAAAATTAATGATATGTTTCTTGTATATAATAACTATTGTTCTTAGTTTTGATTACGTTTAAGATGTAATTATTTTTATATAGTCCATTTGTTTTACATGGATTATTTTATGATGGAATGATGTTTGATAAACCCATTTTATTCATTGGGTTATATTTCTGATAAATGATTTATGTTTATCTGTCACATAAACGAATGAATTAATTAAAAGATGGTTGGCATAAATATCTCTATTTAATTCATTGGGAAAATATTTATATCTTCTTTAATAAAGTAGGATGTTGTTAGTAGTGTAACTTGACTACTATGATGGTCACGGGAGTTAACCATGACAACTAAGATAGTTGTGGGAGTGAACCATGACAAATAAGATGATGTTTATAGTGAACCCATGCTACTATGATGGAATGAGGAGAGAACCCATACTACTAATATGGTCTTGGTAGTTATTCATTGGATACTATGGAAATTTGTTTATGAATAAGTGTTTTTTATACTTCCATGTATTATTACTCTATTATGCTTTTAGGGATTATGCTCTTTATTTAATTATGAATTATGACCAATGAATATCAAATATTAATACCATAGTTTCTATTATAATCTCTGAGATTCAAGGTATGATCCTATATATTTCATGATCACGTTCTCATACCCCTATACTCTTGTTCATGCTTATATATCTCCATTGTTTACCCATACTAAGCATCTAAGCTCAATCCATTTTGGTTTCCTTCCCCCATGTTATGATCATATGTACTATGTTTGATTTATCTAATAGGGGTTCTGGTAAAGAATAAACTAGTTTGAAATTATGTTGTTCATTTATGTATCATTGTAATGTTTCAATGTTTCCAAAGGAACTAGACCAATTACAGTCTTTTGGAGTCTATTTGAATAATTATTAAGTATTACTAAAAATTTATGTAATGTTAATGATTCAAAAGTGAGTGTCTCTATAGTTAGTATCAGAGAAAAGGTATCATTATAATTTGGAACCTAGGATGATAAATCTTGGTGTGAAACATAATTTCGTGCATTAGAATAATTCTATTGGTGAGGAAATGTTTCAGAAAAATTCATGTACATCTTTTTCTAAATACTACATGTTAATGTGTCTCTTGAATAGATAGAACTAGGGTTAACAACTCTAAAAATATTTTCTAAGCCTAACTCAATGTCTTCTAGTACAGGAAAATAGACCTTTCTTCATTCCAGGTTTGACACTCATGGGGGATATGCTTTGGGATTTCAGAAACACTTCATGAACCATTATTAATGATTTCAATATAAGTTGGAAATGAATAACCTAGGATAAACCAATGTTCTTACTGATAAAGGATGGTTTCAAAAGTTATATAACATATCAGTTATTTTTTTCATGATTACGTGGTTCATCATTATAATAACTATTTCTTAAATTATTATTTTGCTTTTAGTCAATGGATGGAATCTGAAAGAACCATGATAATGTTGAATCCCATGGAAAATGCAACAAATGCCCCACTAAGAAACTGAATTCAATGGGAGTTGGAATGATAAACCTTGTTTATTTTCTCACATGGATTTCTTAAGCTACAAATCAAGGTGGACTTCCCAATGAGAAAATGAGTGAACAATAATCAATTGATTCTTTCATGAGGCATCTTCACCCCTTCATTCATAGGGTTTTCTAATCCACTTGTGGATGAACAATGGATCAATACTACTGAAAAGATATACATTGTTCATCAGTGCTCGAAGCTTTATAAATTTATAGTATCTATTTAGCAGTTAAAATGTGAAGAATATCTGTTGGGGAATTTAATAAATAATACAAGGTAGAAAATGAGATTGAATACATGTATTGGGACTTGTTAAAGAACATATATTCAATAATTAATTTACTCATATTCTTTGTACCAATATACAGAAAGAATTCCTTGAGATTTTTTAAAGGGGTGATGAATATGTTTGTACCAATGAAGATAATTTCACAGGACTGTTAAGGTACATTTCATTAATTTTCATCCAACCAAAAAGTAATGTAGATAGGTTCTTCATTGGAATAAAGACATTTCATGGAAGGGAATTATCCATAAGAGCCTATAGTAGCTATGAATAGATTGTCTATAGTGCAATCATGGTTTAAATAGAGGTGGGTTCCATATATCAATTTCATGCATTTGACAAGAATAAGAATATGGAGTTTAATGGAAACTCTAATAACATTGGAGAAAAGAATATGAACATTATTTTATACTCTATCAATGGGATAAAACAAGGAAAGGATTTATTTATGGTGCCTAATAAATTTTTTAAATGTTGATTGGAAGGGCACCGGGAAATTGAATACAAAATTTATGTGAAGAAGTTAGCTAATTTTGTTAATGCAGAAAAAGTGTCACTGAATGCACCCCCACCCCCCATGATTCAGTGATACAAGTGTATGGATAATGGCCATTATGCTAACCAATATCCAAACCCAGGGGCTGGTGATATAGATTGATATCACCAACCACTTAAGTCGAGGTACAAAGGGAAATATCATGAAGTCTATATTTAGGATGAGCGGTGAGCTAACAACATGATAAAGGTACCCTTATCATCTACTCTAGAACTGCTAATATCATATATGATTCTACATCTACCCACTCCATCATATCTAATGATTTTGATAATATTTTTAATATTCCACCAAAACATTTAGATATGTAATTTTCATTTCAAACCCCAAATGGTACGATGATTGCATATCAACTCTATGATTTTTGTCTAGTTGAAGTTTGTGGGAATGTTCTTCCTGATAATCTTATCATTCATCCTTTGTTCAAATTTGATGTGATCTTAGGCATGTATTTTCTTTCTATACATAAATCCCCCATCAATTATCAAGGAAGGGAAGTTACATTCGATATTTCAAAACCTCCTATGATCATCCATCAATGTGACGATAAGTATGAACATAATATAGAGATTACATCTACTGTATGGGTCTTAATAACCATTCAAATGGGTTATTTATCTCAAATGGTTCGTTAGTATATCAACATCGATGATATGCCTATTGTTCAAGATTTTATAGATGTATGTCAAAAATAGTCTCCTATTATTCCACCAAATTGTAAACTTGAGTTGAAAATATAACTCATATGTAGTTCCACACCAATTTTAAATAATCCATATAGAATGGGCCTGATTGAGTTGCAAGAATTTAAGAATAAACTCCAATAAAACCATGAAAAGGGATTCATTCAGTCAAGTGTTTCACCTGGGGTAGCACCAGTTCTTTTGTGAAAAATAAATATGGATTAGTGCGACTCTAAATTGATTATTGGGAGTTGAAAAATGTCACAATCAAGAAAATCTATCATCTTCCCCATATGGATGTCTTGTTTGATCAACTACGCATAGCTCAATACATTTCCATGATTGACCCTTGTTCTAGATATCAATAATTGGGGGTCAAGAAGGATGTTGTAACCAAGGGAGATTTCCATACAAGGTATGGGATTTATGAATATATAGTGATACATTTTGGTCTTACTGTTTCCCTTTCTTTCCTTCCTAGATTTAATGAATTTAATCTTTTGTGATTACCTTGATATGTTTGTACTAGTATTTATAGATGATATTCTTATCTATTCAATGAGAAATGAAGAGCATGAATATCACAAGATAATTGTACAATAGACCCTAAGCAAGGATAACTTTTATTTAAAATTTACAATGTGTGAATTTTGGCTAAAATAGTGTCATTTTGGTGCACATAATCTCATGTCGTGGTATATTTGTTGTTCCATCAAAGACAGAGGAAACTAAAAGATGTCTCGGATCAACCACGGTGACTGTGATTCATAGATATCATGGTTTAGCTAGATATTATCAATTTTTTTGGAGAATGTCTCAAATATATCTAATCCTTTTACAATGTTAACTCAGAAGGGTTTCAAGTTCATTTAGGCATTTGAATGTGAGGAAAATTTGAAGGAATGTAAGAGAAGGTTGTTCAGTGCACCTGTGCTTAAATTACCATGTAGTGGAGAATGGTTATTATTCTACAATGATGAATCCAAGAAGGAATTGACAAGTTTTATTATCAAGAATAAAATGGTTATAGACTATGCCTCAAGATAGTTGGAGATTCATGATAAATATTACCCAACTCCTGATTTGGAGATAGGAGTGGTAATTTTTAACAATGATTTGGAGGAATTATCTATATGGAAAAAGTTTGATATATATACTGATCATAAAAGTATGAAATATAAATTCACATAGAAATAGTAGAACATGATCAAGAGAATATGGTTTGAGTTGATAAGGGATTTTTACAACTCAAAACCTTACCACCCTAGTAAAGTCAATTAGGTGGTCGATGATTTAAGTCAAAAAGATCATAATAGAATATCCATTATAAGGATCACAAAAGATTTAATATTCATGGGTTTTCAATGGATGGATCTATGAATCAAATGGAAGGGGAAATAGCTTATCTTTCTCAAATGAATATTAAACCCTATATCCATGTAATGATAAATGAGGCTTTGAAGGAAGATGAAGATCTATAAAAGACTATAATAAATGTTCCAGAGTTTAACCTTGATTAGGCTGAAATGACGAGGTTTAGGAACCATTTATGTGTTCCTTCCATACCAGATTAGATGGCACTGTTGGAAGAATGTCGTAGTTCTTCACTCTCTATTCGTCCTGGAAGTATGCAGAAGAATATGGACTTCAAGGAATACTAATGGATGGATTGAATAAAGAGTGATATCACAGAGTTTGTATCTTGGTGTTTGGTGTGCCAGTAAGTAAATGTTGTAAAGGAAAATTCTATAGGGTTTCTACATCCGTAACCTAAACCAGAATGGAAATGGTTGAACATAACTATGGATTTTTTCGTTGGACTACCCAAAAACTCTAAAATGTTAAATGATATATGAGTGGTATTTGATCACATTACTTTGTTAGAACACATCATTGATATGAGATAATATTTCTCTTGGTATCAACTTAATATGATATACGTCAAGGAAGTGGCAAGGCTGAATGGAGTACCACATTATATTGTATCAGATTGGGATCTGAGTTTTACCTCAATATTCTGGTGAAATATTTAGAAAAAAACTAGATATATAATTGAGTTTCATTACTTTTTGTCATTGTTAGATATACCTCCAGTCTAAAAGAACAATTAAAACCCCATAAAATATGTTGAGATATTTTTCTCAATATTTTAAAGGCAATTGGGATCAACATCATCCGCTTATTGGGTTTTCTTACAAAAATATCATTCACCCAAGAATTTATATGGCTCAGTATTAATCCCTCTTTGAGAATAAATGTCAAGCTGCTACATGTTGGGATGAGTTTGGAGAAAAAATTCTATTACGACCTCAGATTACTGATAAAATAGCTAAGAATGTTAGAACCATTCAACATCATATTAAGACAACTCAAAGTCGGTAGAAAATTTATTCTGATAACTGTCGATGTGATAGAGGACTTTATGTTAGTGAAATGGTGTATATATGAATGTCACCCAAGGAGACTGTTATGAGATTCAGGAATTATGAGAAACTAAGACTTAGGTATATGGGTCCCCTTGAGATTATTTATCGTATTAGGATAGTAGAATATTGTTTGGAACACCCACCAAATTTCTCTCTGAAGTTCATGATGTGTTCCATGTATCTCTCATAAGTTATAACAATCCTAACCCGCCACATGTAATGAACTCAGAGGTCATATCGTTGGAATAGAATCATCATTACAAGGAGCAGCCTGTTAAAATTATATTCCAATCAGAGAAAATTCTCTGAAACATTAACACTCACCTGGTTAAAATATTGTAGAGAAATAACCAGTTACATGAAAATACATGATAACTTGAGAATATAATGAAGCATAAGTATCCTGATTGGTTTTAACCCGAGTGATTAATTTAGAGGGTGAAATTCATTTTTAATGGGGGTGGATTGTAACAACCAGAGTTTTTATGGACCTTTATTTTGAAAAAAATATAATTTTCATTATAATCATTCATTCCTCAAATTCAATAATTCCTTTCACATGAAACTGACTTGGCGTACATTGCACGCAACACTGGTTTGGCATACAATACAAGCCACAGCGACTTGGCGTACAATACACACAACATTGAGTTTCAACGAAACCTCATATATTATTATTATTATTTGATTGATATATTTATAACCCATCCATTACACATAATAATATGAATAGTAATAACTACTTTTGAAATATTAATAATAAAAGATTTAATTCTTAGTAAAGTACTTCTACGAACCAATTTTAATGTCCTTTAAATAAAGATAATTTTAAAACCCCATTGAAATTTATTTTGGTAAAATAAAAATAAATTTTTGATTTAGAATATCGAAATTATCATAGGGTGATTTTTTTTATTTTTTCTAAAATGATTAAATTTTGATGAATAGTGAATAAACACTGCATAGTAATTAAAAACTAAATTATTCATTTAAATGAATTGAATTTTGAAATTTCACCTCTTCAATGAATTGAATTTCGAAATATGGATACACACAGTTATAATTAGGATGAAAATTTTGATCTTATCAGATGAAAATAATTTTTTGTGTATAGTAACTTTTGAATTTTATTTACCACGTTTAAAGGTAAATAGGATAATTACAGGTAAAATTACAGTCATAATAATATAAAATTACCCTAACACATATCTTAATTTCATTTTATAAGATTATTTCAAACAAAATCGAACTAGTGCCATAAATGTGATCATATTTAATCCACATGTGTAAGATTAAGTCATTTATGATATTTCATTTAATAACGAGTTAAAAGAACAATATTCATAAATTTATAGCTAAATAATTTTGTATATAGGGATATACCTAATATAAATTAGTTTATAATTAATCAATTAAAACATAATAAATCTTACATCATAATGATAATTTATTTTTAATTTTTATAGAATATATAACATAATTAAAGGCATATACAATAAAGATGCAGTAAATTTTTAGTTAATTGATATATCAAATAAATGATGCTACAAATATAAAAATAAATATTATTTTATACACTTAATGAAATCCAAGAATTTTCTAGATCACATAGACATGTTACTGGTATATTAGAGGTATTTTTTCAATGTTATCGTGTTTTCTATATATTTTTAAAAATGAAAATAATGAATAGTATAAAAATTGACCTAAATGATGCTTTCAAATATATAATATTTTATTCAATGTTATATATTTAATAAAAATATACACATCCACCAACTAACTTTTATAGTGTTAAATATGACATTTATTATCCAATTGGGTTTCATTCGGCTTTTTATTGTAACTCTATTTACATAATAGTGTAAAAAAGTCATGTTGTCACGGTAAGAGTTTAATTGTTTAATTATTGGATAAGGACAAATGATAAAGTAAATTTTGTGACATAATCATTCCTTGAATTCATTGGATGAGAGTATTTAGAGCCATAATTATTTATAATTATATATAACTCAATTACAATCTATTTTAAAATGAAATTAAATTTATAATAAATTCCTATTTTGGAGTTTCATAAAGTTCCCCTCCTCCACTTTATAAAAGTGAACCTATCCTTCTCTTTTATACACACTTCTAAATAATATTGTATCATCCAAACCCTGACCATTTAAACCCCAAAAATCCCTCCAATTATCCTTGATGACTTCCCGTAGGTAGAATCTAACTCAAGGAAGCTCTTGGAACAACCCACAAGGAGTTACCTGATTAAGAAGTAGTGTCTTATCTCAAGGTCCTTTCCATTATTTTCTTTCTTCACCCCCTCAACTCCCTTTATTTCATTATGATATGACAACACCAGTATACTAAATAAACAATTATTTTTTCATGCTCAGGGTTCTACCAAAACATACACACACACCTCCATCTAATGGATATTGGTTATACTGTTTCGCTGTATGGAGAACTACTGCCTCCCTAAATGATGATTATTCATGTGCCTTTTATCATAAATCATGGTGGCCATTAGTTGGAAAATATATTTTTAAATATAATATATTATATTTATAATTTATTTAATATGATTTATTCCTTTTTACAACTCATTCCATTTTACTTTTCATTTGGTGTTAATATGATAATCTTGTTTGAGGAAGTGTGAACTACCACCCCCTATAATGTGATTTGATTCATTCACACATAACATGGAAGGTTTTAATTATGGGTTTAGAGAAATTATATGATATAAAAATTATATTTGAATAATTATATATAAACATATATCCATATATATATATATATACATATTTCATTTAGACACCATCTTTCAAAATGATAATTAAAAATGGAAACATCATTCATGGATACGTACGACATACCACCTCCATGAATGGTCTATTCCATCTCATAATTCACTATGATATATATTATTATAATATAAATATTATGGATATAAATTATATTTATATAATTATATTCATTCTGTAATCATGATATATGTATAAGGACCAACGATATAACAAATTAATACACATGCGAAGAGAAAAGTAAATATTACCCGAAGTAATACCTTAACGGAGGATCGTTAACAATATGGTAACATAAGGTCAAATAAAAACATATATGGTACTATGTAAAAGAATATTATTCTATAAAATATGTATAATAAAATTATATTTATTTTATTGGAAGCATGTCTGAGTAAGAAGAGATTCAAGAAATAATGTAATGGATAATTTCAAAATCTTATTCTTTTTCGGGATTATTTATATATAAGTACTTACTAGGGTTTACATATCTTCCTTGTCCATATATTATAAAAATGATTTCATAAAATGTTTTAGTATTTTCATATGGATGTTTATCTTCTTTTATTCCTATTTTTAACTTTTTTCTAAATGGTTTGGAATGAATCCTTTATTGTATAACCATACAAGGTACATTTTAACATTTCAGGAAAATGTTCGAGAAGAATGTTTTTTTTAAACTTATATGGTATGAATGGATTTTTATTCATAATAAATATATATTTCCAGGAAGCTTCAATTAAAATATTTTCAAATTTATTTTCACAAAAATTTTATTCTTTTAAAATTGAATGGTGTTTTATGAAAAGAAAACATTTTTGAGAATAAATCATATTTTACTCAAGAAAAAATATAATGATTTATATAAAAATTATTTTTCATCTAAGAATAAGGATTTGTTTCAAGTAAAATATCACTATTATTCTTATGGATGATTATGATTACGATGGATTTATATTTATGAAATAAATTCATTTTACATTGATTGTGTTATGATTGGATGATGTTTAAGAAACCCAATTTATTCCTTGGGATATGTTAATGATGAATTTTTTTTATTTTTGTGGAACATATAATAATAATTACATTGTGAGATTAGTGGGACAAATATATCCCTAAAATTCATTGGGTAAGGATTTATATCTCCTGAAAAAAAACATGTATGCTTGGGAGTGAACCTCGTCTATTAAGATGGCCATGGGAGTGATCCATGACTACTAAGATGGTCATGGCAGAAACCATTACTACTAATAATGTATGAGGAGTGAACTAATGGTACTAAGAGGGTATGTGGAGTGAACCCATACTACTAACATGTTCTATCTATATATTCATTGGCTACTATGGAAATAAATATATGCTTATGTGTTTTCCACACTTCCATATCTTATTTCTACGTTATGCTATCATGGAATATTCTTTTTTTTTAAATAATGAATTGTGTCAAATGAACTGCCAGTCATTATTCCATGATGTATGTTATGATCTTTGATATGTAGGAAATGATCTTATATCATTCATTATCATGTTTTCATATCCTGATAATCATGTTGATGCTTATTTGTCTCCCTTGTTTACCCATACTGACCATCTTAGCTCACTCCCTTTATGTTTCTCTCCCCCCAAGTTATGATGATATGTACTATGTTTGATATATCTGCAAAGGGTTATAGTCAATAATAACCTAGTGCTAGATTATGTAGTTCATTTATGTACTAGTGTTATATTTCTATGTTTCCAATGGTACTAGACTAATTACAGTCTTTGGGAGTATATTTTAATAATGTTTACGTATTCCAAAAAATTTATATAATGTTAATTTCTGAAAAGCATGGTTCGTTGTACTTATTATTCTAGAGATGAATGTGAATACGATTATGGAAATATGAATAATGATGACATATTTTAATACTATAAAATTATTCAGGATACATTCACTGAACCAAAGGATAAATATAAATATATCAATAAAGAGCATGCTCTTTCAGTTATTGTGATGTCTGAAAATTCTATTGAAAAGGATAATAATTCTCAACTGCACAATGTGCATAATAAACATAAACTATAAAATGAAAAATTAAAGAAGTATTTAGAAACTTTTAAAAATGCAAAAGTTACTTTAGTTAAAATTATTTTCAAAAGGGTTTCTTCTAAATATACTACCAATGTTTTCTTTCAACCTGGTAAATGAAATTTTGTTAAAAATAAATTTTTCTTCTAAATCTAAAAAATATTGTTGATGACTAAATCTGAAAAATCTGCAGCAGGTTCTTATTCTGGAACATCTTCTACTACTTCAAATTTTTCTAGACCAAATACATTTTATCTTTCTAAGAAGTTGAAAACTTTTTATAGGAAACCCATAATGAAATTGTGGGTTCCCAAATCCTTCATTACTAATTTCACTAGACCTATGAAAATCGGGATACCAATGTCTTTTCTAGTTTTATCTATTTTTGAAGGAATGTTATTTATAGTGTTCATGTAAGATCTTCCGGTACTTGAATGTCAGTGTTCGTGAAATATTATAGGTGATTATTCGAGCTTCAATAACCCTATCAATATTGATGTTGGGAATGTCTTGATTGGTGATGTTGCAAATGGAAAAATAATTGGACTTGGAAAAATCAGAAAAAATTCAATTTTAATTTATAATGATATTTTTTTGTGGTATTATGTATAATATGCATAACATCAAATAGATATGTGATGATGGATCTCATGTTAAATATAAACATTATGGTTATAATTTCTTCAATTCTAAAACTAATTTCGTATTTACTACCTTTAGAATGAGTGTTCTTATTATATTAATTTAGATTCTTTAGTTTCTTAAAATGTTACTTTCTTGATTGCCTTTCATAAAGAGTCTTGGCTCCATCATAGGAGACAAGGCCACTATAACAATCACTCCCATAGAATTACTACTAGAAAATTATTATTCTAGGATATACCAAATCTTGAGTTTCCTAATGATAATGTTTATAATACTTATCAAAAATGAAAACAACACAAATTATCCTTCAGACCAATGAAATAAATTTCAACATCTAAGCTTATTTATTTGGTTCATATGGACTTTTTTGTAACATCTAGAATTTCTAGACTAAATGGTAAGCACTATGTTTATGTTTTTGTAGATGTTTTTTCTATGTATACTTGAACCTTCATTTTAGCTCACAAGAGTGAAGCCTACTCTTATTCCACTAATTATTCATGATTTGTAAAATACATAGGTTGACTTAGGTTCAAATCATTAATACATGACCATGGCCATGAGTTTAAAAATCAATAATTTGAATCCTTTTAATCAAAAAAAGGATATCGTCATAACATATATGCTCTTGGGACACTATGGTCTAATTTAGATGTGGAAGGGAGAAATAGAACCCTATAAGATTTTCCCTTAACTATTCATAGTGAATATGATGTACCTATTTATTTTTTATAGAATCTGTGAATAAAGCTTGTTACAAAATCAATAGTGTTTTAATTTGACATGTCCTTAACAAAAATCATAATGAGCTGTGGAATAATAGGAATCCCCTGGTTAATTGCATTATTTTTTTGGTTCCAATGTCTATATCCTTAATATAAATTATAATCTTAAAATAATTTCATCCAATTGTGATGAAATGTTTTTTACTAGGTTATTCAACCTCTAAAAAGGATATAGAGTCTCCAATAGAAGAACCAAGTGTGTTAAAGAATATGTAAATGTAAAGTTTGTTGAAAAAAAATCCACATGAACCCAAATCAACCCAATAAAATCTTCAGGACAATCTGCCAAATATAGAACTAAATGCTAATGTTTCTGATTCTGCTATTAGAGAAGAAATGTACAGCTCCGTAAACTCTTTAGATTTTGATCATAATAAACTCAAATATGTAGATAAACTAGAAATAAATATCCCTTATTTATCTAGATCTGTTATAACCATTAATATCTAACCCTTATATGTTTTAGTTTGATAAATACATAAAAGATCACATATGAGAGCTTGTCTAAAGATCCAGGTTGAACATCAAGCCTTTTTTCATAGCATGAACCTAATAATATCAATAATTCAATCAATGATGAATTTTGGGAGATGTTTAAGAAAGATGAATTAAATCAATTCGAATGGAACAATGTTTTGAAACTTGTTGAAAGATCCAAATACATCATGAAAATTGGAACTAAGTTGGTGTTTTGAAATAAATTAGATGAATCTGGTACTACAGTGAGAAATAAAGCTACATTAGTTACACATTGTGATAGCCAAGAAGATGGTATTGACTATGAAGAAACATTTTCAAATGTTTCATGATATGATTCCTTTAGAATAATGGTAGATTATGACACATATATTAATTTCAAACATTAATAATTGCATTACAAAAGATCATTCCTGAATGGTTATGTAGTTGAGGAATTTTTTTGTTGATAAACACCCTAGTTTTATAAATCCTAATTTTCCAAATCATGTGTTTAAATTTAAAAAATCCCTATATGTTTTAAAATATGATCCAAGTGATCGGTATGATAGGCTAAGAAAACATCATATTTCCAAAAGTTTTACAAAAGCTAATGTTGATCCTATTTTTTCATAGAAGGAATATTTAATGATTTTTAATTTTTTTCAAATATTTGTTAATGATATTATTTTTTGATCTTTGAAAAATCTTTTATTTATTGATATTTGAAAAATGATATAAAATTATCTTAAAAAGAGCATAATAGGTGAACTGAATTTAATTCTTGGATTCGAAATATTTCTAAAAAAGAAAGGAATTATTTAACAGAAAATTAAATATACAAAATATATTTTTATTTCTTTTGGATTGGATAGCACAAAAGTTAGTGATAATTCGATGAATACCAACTTTAAATTGAATCTTCATGTAGATGAAAAATTATTGGATCAAAACAATTATAGTGGTATGATTTGAAGTCTTATTTACTTAACATCTAATTAACCTGATATTATGTTTACAGTGTGTATTTTTTCTCTTTTTTATGAAAATTATAAAGAGTATCATATAATTCTTATGAATATAATTTTATAAAACATATAATATGATAACAACATAGGAATATTCTACCCTATAGGAAAGCCAATATATATATTTATTTATTCTTATTCTAGATTTGGTAGTCGCTTGTTATATAGAAAAAGAACCTCTAGAACATGTCACTTTTTGGTCAAGTCTCTAGATTAATGGTGTAGCAAAAAGAAAAACACTATTTAATTATCTACTAATGAAGCTGAATATGTAACACCCAGAACCCAGTTACCCAGAGTCGGTGCATTATTTTAATACATTAGTATGATTACAAATAATCAAGTCCCAATGGACTGATTAATTTGTCATTCTTGGAAAATATATTACATAAATGAACATTACATTACACTTTATAACATACATTGCAACATAGATAGTTCTTTTAGATTTCCATTGTTACCTTATCTTAACCCTACATCTCAATCATAAAACACATCTTGGGGAACTAGGAAAATCATACATAATAAAGAGTTGAGATCAGATTCTAATTAAGGGTAAATAATTTAGCAGAAGCTATAAACTTTTAAGGCAACATGTGTAATAAAATCAACATCCATTTAAACATTAACTAGAACATAATATGGAAAAATTAAGTCAAAAATTAACATACTAACATGCACATGGATATTCTACTAGTCTAATAATAACAGGTAATAACTAATTTCATAATGAGGGAATGTATTGTACCAGACTTTATTTTATGTGTCAAGGCTTCGTGCTAGGACCTAGGCGCTAACTGTAACTGAAACCCAACTCCGAGAGCCTCTGTAACCGAACTCCCACTCGGAGAGCCTCTGTAAACGGACTCCAACCTGGAGAGCCACTATAACCAGAATCCAACCCGGAGGGTCTTCTTTAACTATACCCCAACCCAGAGGGCTTACATTTATCAGTCCCCGACCAGAGACACATTATTCCAACACATTCATCATTATAATAGGTTGAAATATAACATAAAAATTTGTATTAAAACTTGCAAAAGAAATTTCAATACTTTAACCATAAAACATGATTGTAATAAAATCCATAGTTAAACATATCACAAAACCTTAAAAAAATTTGGATGATTTGTATCATAATAAATCAACTTCCAACATGTGTAAAATTTATCAAAGAATGTTGACATAGATGAAATCAAAACTATTTTAGAGAAATATATCTTTACATGTTGAAATTATTTAAGAGTAACATAATTATAAAGAAAAAAATTATTTTGAAAATATTCTTATAATATTGTATGTGAAGCTTCAATGATCTTATAACGGTGGAAAATAGGCGCACCCACCTTATAAGTTAAAAAATATTCTTACCTTAATATTTTCAAAATGGTCATAAAGTACCTAGTTTGGAAAATTTGGGAAAGATTTGTTTAAAAACATATATGGACAAATATGGGTATAAATGACTTTACCCCATTTTCTATTAAATATTAAAAAAAATTGAAATAAATTTTTTACGAAAACATGGATGTGGATTATAAAGAGGTCCCAGTACAAAATTACGTATAAACAACCTCGAAAAATGAAGAGATTGTAGAATAAGACCTTACCTTGTAATTTTCATTTGTTCGATGGTACTTTTAGCCTCCTGTATAATGAAAATAGTATGATATTAAATTATACCAGAACCATATTCATATTTATTATATCATACATGATTCATTTATGACTTTATACTACTCATTTAATAAATATTTCCATGTTAAATTAACATTTTGGGGCATAATCTCTTTCATTTTCGTATGTATTTTAACGTGTTATTCATGATCGTATCATTTAGATCATTATTTAAATACTTCCAGGATATAAAACAAATTTATATATCATATATATTTAGAATTTAATTATTTATAATATATAGATATATGAAATGGAAAACACCATTTATGGAGACGGTTGGCCATACATACGCATAAATGATGTTTCTGTTTTCAAATCGTATTGAATACAAGTAACTGAATGAGATGAATGTAAATAAATATATAAATATATATATTTCCCGTAATATTATTATGTCATATATTAAATTATTATTAATAATATATATTTTTATAATCATCGTTGAATGGTGTACATGGAAATGAATGTCATCGCGTCGTGGTGATGGTAATCTGTACATACGCACGAGCAAAAATATCATTACATTGATGATGAAATTTTATGAAATTGGATGGTATATCATATATAAAAAATAATTAACATGTTATATTTATTATCTACATCAATTATACTCATTATTATACCCATCAAAATAGTGAATTATTGAATTACAAATTCCACCACGACATGGAGACGGTAAGCCTTACGTACGCACGTATGGTGAATTTTTCATTTATAGGATGGAGAGAATAATTAATATGGTTGTACCATATTTATAATAACATCACATTATTTAGAATATGTTGGAGTTATTACTTTCGTATAGAAACAACAAATAAAGAAGAAGTGGATGACGAAAAGAACTTGAAAGAGGGTGGTGAAATTATTACCTCTTTGAGTGTTTCATTTTGAGTTGATCAAAAGGGTTACGTAGGTTGGATTTATTACCATAGTATGGATACTTGGATGAACTGAGGGATGTTTTGAGGATATTTAGGTAGGGTATGGCCGAGCCAGATGGCTTTGGAGGTGTGAATTTGATAGTAGGGGAAGTTCCCTTTTATAAGAGGGGTGAGGGCACCTTAGGAAAAGCATAAAATATTATTTGATTATAAAATCATTTTAGTTTTATAATGGATCCAAATTTATTTATTTATAAGATATGTTGGGGATAGGTCCAAATCCTCTCAACCAATAGGTTTTGGACACGTTTAGGTTACCATTTTAACCTTATCTTTTAGATTTAACTCTTAGTTAAATAGTTTAGATTTTATTGTGTCTTCTTGTATTCTTACACTATATTGTTAATAAACACACTATAAACATCGAAAAGATCATAAATTGGTTTATTAATGACATATATAATATTATTTAATACCATTGGACGAACCTTATATTTTTTGAAATTTTATATCAACCAATAATATAGTATTTTTTTTAAAAATTAACTTATGTCAATTTTGACAGTATTTAATATTTTGTTTTTTAAGTCATAAAAACCTTATAAATTAGAAAAAAATATATATAATCATCCATTAAATGTAATATTATCCTATAAAAGTTTTTAAATTCATCAAATGTCTCAAATTAAATTTATTTGGATATTTATAATATCAATTATTTTAATATTTCATTAAGAAGGTAATTACTGCATCGTCATTGTGTCATAAATGAATATAATTATTTAACTTCTAAAAATTATAAATAAAATTCCATTATGTAGGAATTCATTTTATCTACGTAATGAATATTTAATGTCGAATTAATATTATGTATAACCCTATATTAAAAACTTTTTAGTTATAAAACATGAATTTAACACTTTTAACTCTTCATTAAATTAAATAATAATAAATGTCTAATCTAGTCCAAGTGGACATAAAGGATAACATTTAATTATGAAGGTTTTTTTCTCTAATTACACGTATCCAATAGAATCAGTACATGTGTTAGGGTAATTATAATATCATTTTTACCATTAATTACCCAATTTACTTTTAACCGTGGAAAATAAAAGTCAAAAGTTACTATTCACCAAAAATTATTTTCATCTTATGGAACAAAATTTTACTTACTGAGGTTAATTTTGTCTCTCAGATTTTTGAAATTCAACTCACAGAAGTAGGAAAATTATGTTTTGTGCAAATTTTCAATTGCTCCTAGAAGTTGGGAAAAAGAAGGTAAAAAGTTCAATAAAATTTTATATTTCTAAACATATTATAAAATGACTCCAATGAATTATATTGAACAAATATAGGTATTATGTATCTATTTTTACATAAATTATATTTAAATAAACAATTATTTATTTAAATAAAAATTGGGTTTTAAGCAATGGCACTTTATTTTCACTATTCATAAAAAATTGAAAGTTTTTAGAAAAATACCAAAATTTCACACTAAGATAATTATGATATTATGAATTAAAAAATGAATTCTATTTTATCAATTTCAAATCATATAAGTTTCATTAATATATTTAAAATTAATTTCCGTTGTCGAAACCAAAAAGCGTATTTTTAAGAAATAATAACTATCGAAAGATTGACACTTGTTTTTTTACAATTTCAAAGTGAAATTACTTCCAATGACGGAGATTGGATTAAATGGTAAAAATATAATATAATTATACTTCAGAACCATTAAAATGTATAATTGAATACTATAAATTCTATTCATTAAAAAATTTGTTTTTAGTTAAA
Organism: Viscum album; assembly: GCA_963277665.1. Lineage (NCBI taxonomy): Eukaryota > Viridiplantae > Streptophyta > Magnoliopsida > Santalales > Viscaceae > Viscum > Viscum album. The sequence continues at coordinate 2,063,745,452 of OY728121.1, forward strand.
ATATAGTATTTTGACTATTCACCCAGATATTAAAGTTATCAGAGAAACACAAAAAAATTATTGAAACTAAATATTTATCTCTTGATTCTAAATAATAAGTTTATTTTGTCTAATTTAATATATAAATGTTTCAAATATTGTATTTAAAATGGGTTCTCCATTAAAAGCTTGTAAAATTGCATTTTCTGAAAAATACTTCCTTTATCTAAACAATTGAATATGTTCTTATATTATTTCTAAGAAAAAAATATTATGGATTTTAAAATTATATGGAGTATATTAAATTCAAAATGATGTTATTCCTATCCATAAATAATTTTTTAACTGCTAGTTTGGTAAGTCGTGGTGCGCATGGACTCGGTGTTGTGTGTAGCGCAAGTTATTGAATTACATTGAAGAGATAACATATTACGAAATACTGTGATGTTACATTCTACCCTCCATTAATAAATTGCATCCTAAAAATTTGAAATTTTTCTTATAAAATAAAAGGATGAAAATAGTAAATACCTTTATGGAAAACCCACATCAGAAATTGGGTTAATAAAATTATTCTTAATAAGAGGGAATGGGAAACGAAAGGGTCACCACAAAATTATGATCTCGGTTAGGAGAAAATTGGAGGAAATTAAAGATACATAATTCGAGGAAAACGTAAATATTTATAGGTAGCGATTTAGGTCATCAATCACAAGAATGTATAAAATTGAGGGCCTCAAATCCATCAATCTATGCTAATTTAAAATACCATCGATTCAACAAAACATACGGTATTAGGAAAACACATTTTTGGTTTTAATATCCCTTCCTTAATGTTTAATATTTAATTAATACATAAAATTAGAGGAAAATATATATATACATATTCTTGATATGTATAGTTTCATCCTTCAACTAATTCCTACCACAAACGCATCTTTCACTCCAAAATATTTCCAAAAATATCAAATTTATCCTAATCGTATAGGGTTCTAAAAATAATGAATTTATAATTCACCTATCAGACATTTTGAAAAATGAAACTACATTATACAATCATGGAAATTACATAGTCTAGTGGTAGGTGATGTACTCTTGTCACCCTTCGGTTGTGGGTTCAAGTCTCGCGGCCTTGCCGGATGTGACGAGTTGTTGCCCGACCTTTGGGTTGTCCTTTTTATAAAAATAAAAAAATAATTTTCATTAATTATTTAAACATAACGATAGTATCCATTTTCAATATTAGTCCATTCCAACCATTAGTATTATCCAAAATATATCTGTCTAAACTCATAGTATAAAATTTTTAAGGAAGGTAAACACAATGAAGATCTTTTTTTTTCATGTAAAAAAATGTGAATACCTTTATTATGTATACTTTTAAAATATGGTAATACCCTGAATTACTATAAAAAATTATTGATTACATTCACTCTCACTAATTCATTATAGAATACTATATACATTCCTTAAATACGATAATATTTAATAGTCCAACAATAATGAAATAAGAAAACCATTAATCAGTTTCATGGTAGTCAAGAATATACAATATAATTTATCCATATCAACCGTCTCTTATTCCAAATTTATTACCTCAGTATCATGACCACATTAAGGTTTATCTTTCCTTCAACCATGTATTTTCCAAAAAAATTAATTTATTGGTGAGTCACTTTTCTTATAACCAAATAATATCAAATCCTAAATAAAATAGTACTGCATTACAATCCTTATATATTTCCATAATTCATATAATTGGTACATCATAGAAACAACATTGAAATGACATAATTATTTAATAACAACATAAGAACACTATTCATTCTTCTTAATTTGTGGTAGTATCATAACATGATTATTAACCTAGAGCATGATTTACAGTATACTATGGTGACTAATACATTGATTTTCATAGTGTCCGTACTCCATGCAGATGAAGCATTTTACATTGGAAACCTTTTTCGTTCCCTTTGAATCACGTACCTGGTGTCATTTGTTTCCACACTTATAAAAAGCTCTCATTTCCTTCAAGCATTTACCAAGTTTATTATTTCCCTAGTTATCACATATGGGAAATTCCTTCTATCACCTATTTCATTTATCCATCATTTTCTCTACCATCCTTTTCTTCTTTTGCTTCCATTAAAAGACATAGAACTCTGAGAATTCATTACTTATCTTATGAACACATGATATTATTTATTCATTTGATGAGAATATGTTGTAGACTATTTACCTTCTAAATTTTGGCATAATACCATGAATGATATGATCCTTCTTACTCTTTGGATCAAACTTATTTCTGGAATTCTCATTCCATCTACTTGGCACCATTTGTAAAATATTTCATACACTACGTCAGTTTATGATTCACAATGCATAATTCAAAACATGTAAATTACCTAAAAAAATTGAATAGATTATGGATATAATCCATAATCATAAAAAAATTCTTTGAGGAAGTATCTACTCTTAAATACTATATAATGGCTTGTAATGAAAATGTAAATTATCCTAAACAAATCCCCTGGGAGTGTTATAACCAAGAATACAGCAAGGAGCATTGTCGTGCACTAGTTCCCATTCAAGTCTAGCTCAAAGTGGAGTTTTTAGGTTTTACCCCTAGGTACATATGTTCCAGAGAAACCTATACCTGCTCGTATCCAGATAGGGATGTATTTCTTGGAAAACTCAAAAAATCTCTACATTACCAAAATTTTATGAAAATCATCTATACTAATCCTCAAAGTCAATCTTGGGGTAATGTCCTCTAATCAGGGTTTATTTAAATCTAGTTTCCAAGGTTTTTTCCAAACATCCTATCATACCAACTGTAATACCCTGAACCCAGTTACCTAGAGTCGATGGATTATTTTAATACATTGGCATGATTACAAGTAATCTAGTCCCAAAGTACCAATCCGTTTAGAAATCTAGGAAAATAGATTATATAGATGAACATTACATTACACTTTCTAAAATACATTATAGCATAGATAGTTCTTTGAGAATTCCATTATTCCCTTATCTTAACCCTGTATCTCAATCATAAAACACATCTTGGGATCCTAGGAAAAAAAACAAAAGAAAGGGGTGAGATCAAATGCTCAGTAAGGGTAAATAATTTAGTGGAAGCTATAAACTTTTAAGGGAATATGTGTAATAAAAACAATATCCATTTAAACATAAACATGAAAATAATATGGCAAAAATAAATCAAATATTACCATATTAACATGCTCATGGATATTCAACTAGTTTAATAATCACATTTAATAATTAATTTCATAATGTGGGAATGTATAGTAGAAGAAATTTATTTATGTGTCAAGGCCACATGCCTGGACCTTGGGGCTAACTGTAACTGGACCCCAACCCAGAGAGCCTCTATAACCGGAGTCCATCCTAGAGAGCCTCTGTAACCGGAATCCAACCCGGAGAGCCTCTATAACAAGACTCCAAACCAGAGGGTATTCTATAACCAAACCCCAACCTAGAGGTCTTACATTAACCAGTCCCCAACCCAGACCATACTAACCCAACACATTCATCAAAATAAGAGGTTGAAATATAACATAAACATTCGTATTAAAACTAGAATACATAATGTCAATACTTTAACCATAAACCATGTATGGCATAAAAATCCACAGTCAAACATATCACAAACACTTAAATACAATATTGAATATTTGTGTAATAATACATCAACTTCAAAAAAGTTTAAAATTTATCAATGGATTTTGACTTAGATGAAATCATAACTATTTGGTAGAAATATCTCTTTGTATTTTGAAATCATTTAAGAGTCACATAATTATAAAGAATACATTTATTTTGAATATATTATTATAAGCTTGTAAGGGAAGATTTTTTGATGTTACAAAGGAATAAAATAGCCACACCCAACATATATGTTAGAAACATTCTTAAATTAATATTGTCGAAATGGTCCTAAAGTACCTTGTTTGGAAAATGACAGAAAGAATCCATTCAAAACATATAAGGTAAAATAACGGTATAAATGACATTAAATCATTGTCTAGTATATAGTAAAAATGTTTTGAAATAATTTTTTTTAGAAAACATGTATGTGGATTATTAATAGGTCCGAGTAGATAATTACATATAATCAATCTCATATAATGAAGAGATTGTATAATTAACCATTACCTTGTACATTTCCTTTGGTTGAGGGTATGTTTAACCTCATGTATAAGGACAATTGTATGTTATTAATTTATACCAAAACCATATTCATATTTATTATATCATACATGATTCATTTATGACTTCATACAACCCATTTAATAAATATTTCCTTGTTAAATTAACATTTTAGGTAATAATCGCTTTCTTTTTCATATGTATTTTAACTTGTTATTTTTGATCGTATCATTTATAACATGATTAAAAAACTTCCAGAATATAAAAATGATTTATATATCATATATATTTTTAGAATATAAATATGTATAATAGATATATTTATGAAATGTAAAACAACATTTTGGGAGACGGTAGGTCGTACGTAAGCATAAACGGTGTTTCTGTTTTCATATCATATTGAATTGAAGTAAGTGAATGGGATGAATGAAATATATATATATATATATATATATATAGTTTCATTATTATGTAATATATTACATACTTATTAATAATATATATTTTTATAATCATCGTTGAATGGGGAACATGGAAATTAATCTCATCACGTCATTGAGACGGTAATTCATACTTACGCACGAGCGAAAATATCATTATATTAATGATGATATTGTATGAAATTTCATGTAATATCACATATACAGAATAATTAACATGTTATATTTATTATTTAAATCAATTATACTCATTATTATACCCATCCAAACAGTGATTTGTTGAATGACAAACTACACCACGACATGGAGACGGTAAGCCGTACGTACACTCGTATGGTGACATTGTCATTTATTGTAAGGAGAGAATAATGATTATGGTTTTACCATATTTATAATAAAATAACAGTATTTATAAGGTACTGGATTTATTACTTTAGTATGGAAACTACAAATAAATAAGAAGTGGAATAAGAAAAGATCTTGAAAGAGTGTGGTGAATTCATTACCTCTTCTTCAGGTTTTTCCTTTTGAGTTGATCAAAAGTGATCCTTAAGATTGGTTTCTGACCAAAGCAATGCCTCTAAGTTGAATTGAGGAAATTTTGGCGGATATTGGGGTAGGGTTTGGAAAACAGAAATGGATTTTTAGGTGTGAAATTGAGAGAAGGGGAAGTGCCCTTTCATAAGAGGGGGCAGGGGAACCTTAGGAAAAAACATAAAATATTATTTCATTATAAAATCATTTTTGGTATATAATGGTACACAATTGACTTATATAAAAGATATAGTGGGGATGGGTCGAAATTCTCTCAAACAACCAGTTTTAGACAAGTTTAGATTACCATTTTAACCTTATCTTATAGATTTAACTCTTAGTTATATAGTTTATCTTTTACCGTGTATTCTTGTTTTTTTAAACTATATTTTTAACAAAATTGCACTAAACATAATAAATAATATAAAGTGGTTCATTAATAAAATATATAATATTATTTATGATTTTTTTTCAATCCTTAGATTTTTACGAATATTATATCAAACAATAATATAGTATTTGTTTTAAAATTTAATTTATGTCAATTTTGACAATATTTAATATTTTGTTTTGGTGAAAGTCAAAACAACCTTATCACATTGAAGAAAATTTATATAATAAATCCTAACTTGTCATATTAAATGGGAGAATTAGTGGAATTCATCAAAAGTCTCAAATTACCTATATTTGGATATTTATAATAACAATTATTTTAATATCTCATTAAAAAGGTAATTACTGCATCATCATTGTTTCATAAATAACATTAATTAATTAATGTATAAAAATAATAAATAAAATACCATTATGTAGGAAATATTTTTAGATTTCTAATTAATATTTATATTTTCTTTTATCTTCTGTATAACCCTATATTAAAAATGTTTTAGTTATGAAAACAAAAATTTAACAATTTTAACTCTTCCATAAATTAAATAATAATAAATGTCCTAATTTAATCCAAGTGGACCTAAAGGATAAAATTTTATTCATAATGATGTTTTTGGAAGAATTACATTTATCCAATAGAAATAGGACATTTTTTATGGTAATTATAAAATCATTTTAACCCTTAATTGACCTATTTACTTTTAACTGTGGTAAATAAAAGTCAAAAGTTACAATTCACCAAAAATTATTTTCCTCATATTGAACCAAATATTACTTAATGTGGTTAACCATGTATCCTATATATTTTAAATTAAACCCATAAAAGTGGTAAAATTATGTTTTATTCAAATTTTCAAATACTCTTAAAAGTTGGGTAAAAGACGATAAAGAGTTCAATAAAATTTTATGAATCTAAACTTATTATAAAATGACTCTAATAAATTAAATTGAACATATATAGGTATTACATATCTATTTTGATCTAAAATAAATTTAAATAAAATAATTAATTATTTAAATAAAAAATTTCTTTTAAACAATAACGCAGTGTTTTCACTATTCATCAAACATTGAAAGTTTTCAGAAAAATACAAAAAATTCACCCGAATCTAATTTTGATATTTTGAAATCTAAAATAAATTATATATTTAAAATTTCAAAACATATAAGTTGCATTGATTTATTTAAAATTAATTCCCATTGTCAAAATCATAAAGCGTATTTTTAAGAATTAATAACTATCAAAAGATTGACACTTTTTTATGTCCAATTTCAATTTGAAATTACATACAACTACCAATATCAGATTAAATGGTAAAAATATAATCTAATTATACTTATAACCCATTAAAATGTACTATTGAACACTAGAAATTATTTTTATTAAAAATTTGTTTTCATTTAATTATATATTATTTTTCAATATTCACCCAAATCTGAAAGTTATCAAAAAACAACAAAAATTTATTGAAACTAAATTGTCATTTCCCGATTCTAAAGAAAAAGTTTATTTTGTCAAATTTAATATATTTAAGTGTCAAATATTTGATTTATAAAGGCTTCACCATTAAAAGGCAGTAAAATTTCATTTTCTAAAAAATACTTCCTTTATCTGAAAAATTAAATTTGATCTTATATTATGTATATGAAACACATAATATGGTTGTAAAAATTATATAGTGTATATAAAATTTAAAATTCAGGTAATACTATCCATAACAGTTTTTTCAATGGCTAGTTTGGTAAGTTGTGGTGTGCTCTAACTCAGTCTTGAGTGTAGCACAAGTTATTTAATTTCTTTAAAGAGATGACATACTATCAAATCTCATGGTGTTACAAAAAACATAGATACTCGTAGTTTTTGCAATCATATTTTTTAGACGAAATATACATCACTAGATTATGAATATCAATTTACGCAGGTCCGTTGAAACTATGACAACACAAGGGCTATTAACATTTTTTAGAATCCATTTTCTCAATCTAGAACAAAAATTCTGATGTGAGACAAATCTTTTTAATAGATCATTATCAAAAATGATATAGAACAATAGAATTAATTTTAATAGAACATCTACATTCTATCATTTTTACAATTCCATTAAATTATAAGAGAATGAGTTACATCAGAGATGAGTTAGAATGATCAACATAGAGTGAATAACTGTCAGAAGTGTCATTGATGGTGTCTCACTGATGATGTTTCACCAATGATGTCTCACTGATGATGTCTCACTAATAGGACACATAGACGAAGACGTCCTGATAGGACTCGCCTATGACGACTCACCGATAGGACTCACCAACGATAACTCACCATTAGGACATATAGATTGTAACTTACCAATGATGAATCACCTATGTTTCTCACCGATCTACATAGAAATTTCTCTGTCAGGATGTTAAATCATCAAAATTTTAATTATTTCATTTAATTCTAATCCAGATTCCTTATTTTATAATTTAAAATCACTAAAATATAAAATTATGGTCGATCTAACACTTTTTACTCACTCTCACACTCCAACTTTAATACTCTTACCTTTGATCATTTCTCTACCAAACTCTAGCTATTTTTCTCCCTCAAACCAAAACCCACAAATCTCACAAATGGATCATCTTAAGAATGTTTTAGTGAGATATTTTGATGACTCTCATTCGTCTAACATGTAATGGTGTGAATCTAGTCAACCTAAAAAACAACCTATTTTCCCAAATCTTTTGAACTGTATCTTTACTCCTAAGAAATAAGTGAACTCATAATGGTTTTTGATAATAATGTCTATCATTTTAAAAGTTATTCAAACTCAGTGATTATTGGAGTTATTCTCTAGGAATGAATGATCATTTAATCTAAAGCTACTTCATGACTTCTATATGTATGTGTAATTTATTCACAAGGTCTTAGAGTTATTTTGGATTAAATCTATAATAGATAGAAAAATAATCTCATTTTCATCCAGCCATTGGGTAAAATGCTTCAAGGTAACCCATGAGGGTGTATGTGATGATAATCCGGGATTTCCACCTCCACCCTATGATATATTCAATTTTGATGATTCTTTGGTCGAGCTTACTAGTAATGGAGATCATAGAAGGCCTATAGATGCTGATCTAAATGGTGAGTGTAGATTTTTGTTCATGTATATTATTCATCAGTTATGTCCCCAAATTTTGGATATTCCCTCCGAAAGGTATTATGATACCTATCTTCATTGAGTGTGAAGAATTGATATAATGTTAACTTGTTTATATATTTGATGGTGCATATATGTGAAATGATAAAACCCAACTACCAAAACAATTTCATTGTTTTAACAAAATATTATATATGTTATGCTGAAAGATATGGGTTTAGTGACTGTGGGTAAATAAATTGTTACAATTTATGTATGATTTTGTCTCATCCAAACAATATTTACTAGAATGAAAATATATTGCAATCCCTAGAAGAATATTTTTGGTTGAGGACAGTGAAAAAATGTCTTTGGGTTTTAATCCAATTAATAATACCTCATGGATGAGGAACATGGTTGATCCTGGCCTAGGACCAAATGAAGACGGTGTGTATTTAGATGAGGAAGATGTTGATGAGGATGATCAAGGAAATGATTCACCAGTTGATTAAATAAGTTACCCTGATATATTTGATACACCAGAATGGATGACATATGGTAATGTTTTCCCTCCTAGGCCTCTTCCTACAAAGGATCCACTTCTAGTTGAGTATGATACTAAAGAGACTAATGTGTTAGATAATTTTGAGTATATTAGTAGATCTAATTGTAATGAGGGGTTAAACAATGCATAATTAAAAACTCTAAGTGAATAAGATGAAGATGATGATGATGGAGGTGGGGATGAAAGTGAAGAAAATAATGAGGAAAACATAAATATTATTCATTTGATGCATGTGATAGGTATGAAGAAGGAATTGATGAATCAGATGGTGGATCTAATCATCCTGATGATGATCAGGGTCCTTGTTCTGAACCTATATATCTTACATTAGAGCCTACTAAAAATGAAAGCCTTACTGATACTCCTGTAGTAGAACATGAACCAGTTGTGAAATCCCATGATGCTCCTGATTTAGGTGTGGTTGAGTATATAGATCTAGATATATAGGTGATTGTTGAAGTTTTCATTGAAAGAGATGTTTCCTTAGCACAACAACAAGAGTTGGTTAATTCTATAAGAAGAGTACCTGTTGAGGGGAGAGATAGCCTCCAAGATTGAAAGTTGATGTTCTTTCTCCTCTTGATGATATGGTTGTGCCTATGAGAAGAAATGATTGTGGCTATGTTACTTTAGTTTTGGAGTACCATAATTTAGAGGATAGGATAGATTCTATTACTCTTAATTTTATTGTTGTACAAGATCCTATATATTATGTGACTAATTCTAATATTAATACAATTAAGGTGGAGTTGTTAGTTGTGGTTAGATCTGTCCCTCCACACAACCAAATGCAGTGGAAGGTCATTATGTAAGTGATGTATAAATGTTTCCAAATTGGAATGTATCTAAGGTTGAACCATGGTTAGTCAATTTATTTGAAGTAGTTTTCTCTGAAAAATATTGCATAATTAAAGGGTTTTTATGGTTTCATCCAGTAATAGTCTTCCCATATAATATATATATCATCATTAAACAATGTTTTAAATGCTCTTGGAGAGACCTTCTAACACCACGAGACTTGATAAAATTTTCATTTATAAAAAATTATCATTTTTTATTTCTTTAATTTTATGCAAACATCATATTATTCTTGCAATACACACAACGATGAGTTAGATTTCATTATAAGTAAGGAAAAATTTTACTGAACAAGTAATATATTTATAAAATATTAATATTTAAGAAAATATATTACCAATATATTAAGTTAATGGTTATGAAAAGTATTAAATAGATATTAAATTTCATATATTCCATATAATATTAAAATTTAACTTATGTATTTTTTAGACATGATATGCGAAAAGATTCAATTGTTAGAATTAAAGAAGTATTGTTTCCAAAATGCTGTTTCACAGCCTTTTAATGGGGAAACCTTTTAAAGTACAAAATTTTACACTTTTTTATATTGGATTTTACAGAATAATGTTTTTATTTATATTAAGGACATAAAAATTTAGTTTTGACAAATTTCTTGTGTTTTCGTATATCTTTCATATTTTAATAAATAATGAAAAACAATGCATCTTAATTCAAAACTAAATTTTCTTCTAATTTATTTATATTGAATGGTTTTTCATTTATTGTGTTATATAATGTAATTATAAAATTATTTTATAATTTAATTCAATTTAGGTAATTGGATATAAAATCGATGCTGGTTTTTGAACATTTCACATTAAAAAACCCAATTTTTTGAATTGTCTCCATAATTAATTTTAAATATAATTTTACTAATTATGTGAATTGAATTATGTAAAATTAATTCTATATTTAGAATTAGAATTTAAAAATTAGTTTCTTAGGTCAATTTCATTATTATTTTTAAAAAATTACCATGGTTAAAAACAATTATTTATTTTTGTATAGGTAAAATTGTGACAAGGGTTAATGTATAAAGGTAAAAGAATAACATACCAAAACCTTGCTAAATTTATTGTATAGTTGAGGATTATCTCGACCTTTAACATCCATGACAATATTAATTGAAATCATAATTCATTAAAATTAATTCCACCTCAATGTGGATAGCTTTAAATGTAAAATAATCCATAAATTAATCACATGAACCCACCTCTCCTCAAGTATAAATACCACACCATCACCTCCCCATTTCAGCCAATTAATTCCTTTTTCTCCTAAAATATCATCCCAATCCTTTTCTCGTCACTATCCCCACGTCTATGTGCTTCTGGTTTCACCAAAATACCAAATCCAAGGCCCTCAAGGGTCTTTGAAGGAGGTAATATTCAAGAGGTAACTATCTCATAGCACATTTCTTAATTTCTATTCTTTTTCCACTTTCTCTTGACCTGCATCATCCAGAAATACATGAAAAATCAAGATTAATTTAAATACTAGAGTTTAATTTTTCTAATGTAACATATCATATACCTCTCATTTTTTACATCGTCTAACTGGAAGAAATGAAATTGTTGTCCAGATTATGTCGGTTAATCTAATCCATGAATATTATTTTAGATCTTTTTCTATTAATGCCTTCATTCCTGGTCATAAAACTATTTTTATGTTTAAATATGTTTTTATTATTTCCATTATAACCTACTTCATATTATTTTAATTTTATGTTAAACATAACTTTATTCTTTTAATATTGTGGATAATGATAACATCGTATGTTGAAATGTGGACTACCTCATCCTAAAAGCGATCTGATACATTCATGATATAAATGGAAGATATTAAGGGTAATTTTAATAAATATATATAAATTATATTACATTTATATTATATTGGAATTATAATATAAATATTTATCACCCACTTTTCAATATTTTAAAAATATAATTAAATGAAAGCAGTGTTCATGTGTATGCACGGTTTACCATCTCCAGGAACGTTCCATTTCATTTTTATATCCAAAAATTAAAGATTACTATAAATACATATTTACAAAGTATAAAATATAATTATTTCATGATTTAAATTCTTTACATCATTAAATTGGTATCTCTTTAATATAATAAGAAAATGTCAATTCAAAACATACTTCATAAAAGTAGGCAATTAACACCAGAAATAGTGAAATAATGAATGATTGTTAACAAGCGGGTAATAATATTTCATAAAGAGATTCTATATAAAATTATAAAAATTACTATGGTTCTATAATATGTTATTATAACTCTTAAAACCATTATAAAAAACATTAAAGGATGATCACCAAAAATATAATCACAAGGTAAGAGTTAATTTCAAAAACTCATTTTTAATCGACGTGGTTTATACATAAGTATCTACTTGGAATTCATTATCATCTATGTCCATGTTTCATAAAATTTATTTATAAATATTATCAAAAAATTTATAAAAAAATTTTTACCCATGTTTTACTTTTTATAAAATTATTTTAATGTAACTTTACAATCATTTTCCAAACGAGGAACATTAATACCTTTTCGATAAATTAAGGAGAGAATGTTTTTTATCTTATATGGAACAAGGGAATATTTTTTTCCATTATGAAACCTTCTAATTTTGAAGCATTACATACATGTTTACAAAGATATTTTCTAAGTAATTATTTTCTTTTATAATTTTGTGGCATTTATGTGATATCAAAGTAAAAAAAGGATATTTCTATCTAAGAGTTTTTATTAATTTATTATATTATATTCATCTATGTCTACACCCTTTGTTGGATTTTTTTCTTCATTGAGGTTGATTTATTAGGTCATAAACCTTCCCTTGGGGCTTGTTCCATGACTAACCCACACCCACATTCCATAGGCCCGGGGCTGGAGACAAACACCTAAGGAGTATTCCCTAAAACTGGGAAGGAATTCACTTTATAACCTGTAACACACACAAACAAGAACATAGTAAGATATAATGTCAAGTAAACTTTATAGTAAGCAGAGTGAGTATAGTATGTAAAAAGGGGTCAGAATCCATGCCCAACTAGAAAGTTCAAGGAAAACTGGAAATTACAAGACAACTAAAAGTACACGAAACTTGAATAGCTCCTATGATCACCATCCAAGGATCCTACCTAAAGGGTAGGTACAACTCTCGATCAGTCGTCTATGTGGTATGCCTCGTCTAGGTCCACCTCAGAGATACCTCCTATCCTGGTACCCTCGTACTTAGTCATCGATGTCCATCGTCTGCATCCAACACAAAAATGTGTGGGCATAGCCCGTGCAGGAGTGAGTAAAACGATACTCGGTAGGGACCACGAGACCCTCTAGGTCTTACAAAATCTACCAAGTATAAACCAAAAGGTATGAAATCAACAGATAACCCTACATAGGTATGTGCCTATACATATACCTATGTTATCAAGTAATCCATCTCAATGATGAGAAAATATAGATGTATTGACTCATCTCACACCAGGTATATATTTAGGTACATTAGTAGAGATGATTATATGTAACTAATAAATCATCATACTTCGTTAATAGGCTCTGCTAATAACCCACACAGAATCACTAGGATCCGTCCCACATAGGATCACTAGAGCTGACCCACACAGGATAGGTAGAATAAGACCCACAGAGGATCGCTTAGAGCTGACCCACATAGGATCGCTATGAGCTGAACCACATAGGATCGCTAGGAGGTGACCCACATAAGATTTCTAGGATCTGAACCACATAGAATAATTTGTGCTAATCCACACAGGATCGCTAGGAGCAGAACCAAAAATGATATCTAGAGGATTACCCACACAAGATCGCTAGGAGCTGACACACACAGGATCATGAATGTTGTCCTGCATAGGATCTCTAGGAGCACTCTTCTCATCATAGCCTGCTACTGGGTTACTACATTGGGCATGATCATCTCTAGGAGATTCCTATACCAAAACCACTAGTCAATTATCCAACTACCACAAAGTCCCATGAATATGTATCTCAAATTCTTGCGATGTCAATGGGGTCTCAAGGCAACAAATGGCACGTCAAACAGACGCCTGGTCTATGAGTCATTAGCCTTTTAGTCCCAAGGGCCCGATTGGATTCATGATCGATCCAAACTGACCATTTCCTAACATTATCTAAATATCTAATGGGGTAATAAAAAGGGTCCTTCTCTCTCTAGGGTTTCCATCACCACTGAAAGTTCATCAAACGGACGTCGGGTGCCAATGTTTCGGGAAAAAGATTGTAAGTGGGCCATACTGGTTCTGGGTCCAGTCTAAGCGGGACGGATCGACTGAGCCTGACCCGGCCTGGGCCGACCAAGACTGGGTCGTCACGGCCCAACCCGTTGGTTTCGGCCCAGCCCACTGGGTGGCCCAGTCCATTGGGATCGGCCAGGCCTGTTAGGTCCAGGTCGGCCCATGCTTGGTGGCCCATCCTGCTGGACGGTCCGGCAGGCCGTGAGGGACCGCAGAGGGCCGCGACAGGGGGTGGGGGGCTCCCATGAGGGCAGCTTGGCCCGGGGTGCCGCGAGGGAACGGGGTGGCTCAGGCCATCCCGGGGCGGCTCAGCCCAGCTCGGGGTAGCTTGGCCGAGCGGGCGGAGGCCGCTGGGCGGCTTGACTGGGGGTACCGCGAGCACGCGGGGCGGCTCGGCCCGGCCCGAGATGGCTTCACCGGGGAGGCTTGGCCCGAAAAATGGTGGTGGTTAAGCCCAGATGGTAGCAGTGGCCCGGACAGTGGTGGTCTGGGTGAAGGCTCGGCCCAGACGGCGTCGGCGACTCGGCCAGGACGGCGTCGGATGCTCGTCCTGGAGGATGGCAGGGGTTACGGTGGTGGCGATGGCCGTTGCGCTGCCGGCTTCTTCGTGGCAGGAAGTGGTGCCCACCAACGTTCTCATGCCCCATGTGTTGTTAGTCATTCCTCCATCGCAATCAACAATTAATCACAAGGTTTGCGAAGAGGAATTTCCATGTTTGTTTGGCCCGCACTCTCCGCGTTATTATAGTATCAAGCACCTATAATACCACCTTGAATTTCATAGAATTATCAAGAACGGGAAAGCATAATATTTCCAAACAACCACCCTACAACTTCTCACAAAACAAATCATACACAATTAAACTTCTAATTTGGATTGTTTGTTGACGTTGGCGTGAGAAGAATTTGAAGTTGTCGACGTTTGTCTCATCTGCCACAACTTCCAATCCTAGGCTCGTGTGTCGGTTCATCATAGTCGAAGACATTCCACATTGGAGGGTGTCCTGAGGACAAAGTTGAATTCAGTGTTCTTCGTTAAGGGATCGTTCTTCGTGAAAGAAGCGTAATCCTCCAAGGGTTATCCTCTCACAATTTCACCCCAAAAAAGAGGTTCCAATATAATAAACTTAAGAACAAATTATGTTGTCACACTCACACAAGCTGGAAAAAATTAATGGGGTGTGTTGGCATAATTAATGTGGAGGAAGCTCATGAGGCTCCTCTACATTAAAGAGGGATTTGAGAGGTTTCTACTCCATTAAGAGGGGTCGGGTGGTCCCCGCCTCTAGGAATTCAAAAAAATTGGGGTTTTTTGATTGGGTGGTCCCCACCACCATAACCCACACATGGGAGGTTTCATGAATAAAAATAAATTGTTTCATAATTTTTTTTCCCCATGAAAAGCCCAAAAATTAACATTCACCCTCGATCAACTGTCATCGAGGTGAAAGTCTTCTTAAAAGAATACCGATGCTGCGAGTTCAACGGTTCCATAAGATTTCAATTCCAAGCACCAGTTTTAAAGTTAGAAAAACCCACTTGTAAATTTACAAAATGTACCTAAAAAAAGATCAGAAATTCATTCTGGGCACTCTGGGACTCATAATCACGTGCATCAATTTTCGCGGACTCGTAAAATTCGCATTTAATTAAAAATTATAATAAACCTTTCATTAAAATTCCAGGTCATTAAATATTATGATACAATATTCCATAAAATACTGAATGGTTTATGATATATTTTTTTGTGGAAGTGTTATTTTGACACAATTCATGGTTTATTGTTAATGTGTTGACATTTTATATACTATTTTTAATAAGAATGTATTTGTTATGTTTTACCCCTTTCATAAGAGTAGTTCATTTGACTTAGTAAATGAAGGGTGGGGATTTATATTTCCCCTTGATGCATCTATATCTCTCATTAGATAAACTAGTGTCTGGGCATAAGTCTTTGATGGTATGGTTATGTATAGTCTTGGTATAACTCCTTGATGGTATGGTTATGATGTCCGAAATTATGCATTCCCTCATTATGATATTAGTTATTGATATTACTTTTTATTATTCTAATATTATAATATTAATGTGAATTTTTAAATTGAATTATTTGATTTATTCTTTCGATATTATTTTTGTTTTTATGATTTTAAGAATTTTTATTTAGTTTTATAGTTTCCTTAAAAGTTTATGATTATTTATGAAAGGTTATATTATATTTATTATCCTTACTAAGCATCTGAGATCACCCCTTTCTTATGCTTTATTTTTACTTGATTATAATAAGTGATTTATGATTGATTTGTAAGGTTAGTAAATCAGAATAATTGTGTTCTTAATGTATTATCTATGTATTATTTTATGACTGAAATTCTAATGAAAAGTTCATGTAAATAATCTATTTTCTAAGATTGCTAAACTGATCAGTTCTTGTGGATTTGATAACTGTTAATCATTCTTATTTATTAAAATAATGCACCATATCTATCCATCTAGGGCCGGGGAATTACATTTGTTATTAGGGGATTTTTGGAATAAACCTTGGAAACTAGATTTAGAAAACATTTATTGGGGAACATTACTCTAAGATAATATTTACTGATAATTATAGAAGAACACACAATAATATAGGTAATGTAAAGACTATGTGGGTATTCCACAAAAATATATCCCGGTATAGAAACTAAAAGTGGATGTGGTTCTTGAGAAGATGTACCTAGGGGAAACAACTCTAACATGGTGTACTGGTAATGTCTTGGGGTAACCTGGTACAATAAAACAGGCCTTATTACGCACTTAGTCTAACACTCCTTGGAGATATGCTTAGAATAATTCACAGTATCTTTAAAAACCATTAAGAAATATTTAAAAGTAAATATGACCCCAATAAAACCTTTTTTATGATTTAGAGATTAGTTATACCGAAATTCTCAGTTTAGGATATGTGATTAACAATGTTTTATGATTATTCATTCGGTTATAATCTCTTCGAGTCTATGCCATTATTTACAAATAGTTCCTAGTGGAAGGAACAGAAACTATATCAATACGCATAATCCATGTAGAGATTTCCCTTTTATGAAATTGAATGATTGTGGAGCTGCTGATACAACTATTGTTGAACAACTTATAACAATATTGGGAGAGCTGACTGAATTTATGAATAATAACAATACCTATATTTTGATTAATGTTCCACAATTGGAGGACCAATTCTAGACCTCTTAATGAGGCATCAACCCCCAACATTTAATGGGACTACATATCCTTTGGTTGATTAGAATTTGATATGTTCTGTAGAAGAAATATCTCTTGTTTTGATGAGTAACAAAAATGGGAAATTTTTTTATGGATGTCTGTTATCTATCAAGAGATGCATATCAACAGTGATCATTAATTATAAAATGAAAGAGGATGAAGAGGTATTAAATATACACTAGAGGGAATCTAAAGACCACATCCTTGAAAAAAAAATTCCTCGTGACCTATGAGCGAATATGTGGAGTAAATTTCTTAGTCTATGGAAGAAGGAGGGGGAGAATGACGAATGGTTAAAGATAACTTCATGACCTTGGTAGGGTAAGTTGTAGACAACATATGTAACCCACATAGAAAAAATGATCAGTTATTTGATTAGTTATAACCATTACTCTATTGGGAACTGGTCTCACAATTTTTCTCATCATTCAAAGATATTGTCTCATGTTATATCAAGATAGAAAAGGAATTATCTATGTCTTATGACATTAATGTAATTAATAAGAACAATACATTGGTGTGGAAAGAGATGGATAAATGGAAAAAGTAAAAGAAGTATTTTCCCATATGTGATAATTGTGGAATGAAAAACCCTGATACATTCCTAAAGGGAATGAGAATTTCTTACCAGTGTGGTAAAAAGGAAACCCAACTCATGATTATATAGGAATTAAATAAGCTATAAATGTGAAATTCTATAATATTAAATATTAGGGGCATTATACAAATTTTTGTACAAATAGTCAAGGAAATATTAATCAGAAAGAGAAAATGGATCAACGTTGAGATTTTGTTGGTAATTTGGTCATTGTGGAATAATTAACATGTTTTGTTCAAGAATTATGTTATTATATTCTGGTTATAATTATAATGTGATATATAATAATTTTACTACAGTACTTCATTTTTAAGGATTTTGAGGCCTGGATAATTTCATTATTTTTTTTAGATTATCAAATATATGGTTTGTGTCAATAAGAGCTGCATTACGTTGTTCGGGGAATCTTATGGTTCAATTTATCTTATAAATCAATACTCCTTTTTAGACTTTTAATTCAGAAAGATGTATTTTATAAAAATATTAAGGTAGTAATGGAGTAAGTTGAAAATTGAATATTATTGTTTGATATTAAAGTATGAATTATTGGATACATTGGGATAACTTTTTGGGTGAAATAAAAATTTATAGGATTAAGGAAATCCATGCGGTCATTATGATTTACCAAATTATTTTTATGTTTAAAAAAATTCCTTTTTAACATTCATTTCGTTGTGTATGGGATGATATGAAAATAGATCGAAGAAAAACCAAATAATGTTATTATGATTATGACATAGAAAGAAGTAAATTAAATTTTTTCTAAAAAATTATTACTAGGGAAAGGATCCAAAAACCAAAAATGTTATCCTACTACTTTATATGATGAATCAAATGATCCCTTAAATCATTTCATATTTTGGGATTTGTGATTTTTAACTTCTTCCTCGTCTTGTTCTCTATCACTCTCCATCAGAACATAATGGTTAGATTTTTCATTCATGTCAATGTTTTCGTACAAGTAATCCTAGTATGTTTTACCCTTGGTTACCTTCATACTTATATTTTATTAAATTTACAGTCTCGTTAATCCCTTCTTCTGATGTGGGAATTCAGCAGAGGACTTTTAAAAGGTCAAACTCCTTTTTTTCGACCCTGAGTCTAAATTGTGAGGATGTTATTTAAGGAATAATGGGAGAATCTAACACCCTGATACATTAAAATATTTTCATTTCTAAATAAATTATATTATTTTTATTTCATTATTTTTATGAAACACCATTTTATGATATCACTACAAACAACATTGAGTTGGATTGTGTTACATGGAAGGTCGACTTTTACAGAACAACAATATATTAATAAAATATAATTATTTAATATAATATAAAACTCATCCATTAAATTAGTGCTTATGAATAGTATAAACCCATTTTAATATTTATATATTCCATATAATTTTAAATTTCATCTTATTTATTTTCTATATGTGATATAAAAAATATTCAATTTTGTTGATTAAAAAAAATATTTTTCAAAAAATGCAGTTTCATAGCCTTATAATTGTTAAAACTATTTAAATAAATTTTTTGAACCATTTATATATTCAATTTTACAATATAAAAATCCACATTAGAATATGGACTTAAAAATTTAGTTTGGAAATTGTTTTGCCATTTTTCTAATAACATTCATATTTTAATAAATAGTGAAAATTATTATATTTTAATTGAAAAATACTTTTTCATATAATTTATTTATAAAGATATATTATCCTCTTATTTGCTTTCATAGTGTAATTAGAATATTATTTTAT
Source organism: Viscum album (assembly GCA_963277665.1). Classification (NCBI taxonomy): domain Eukaryota; kingdom Viridiplantae; phylum Streptophyta; class Magnoliopsida; order Santalales; family Viscaceae; genus Viscum; species Viscum album. The sequence goes on from OY728121.1 coordinate 2,063,765,404, forward strand.
CATTAAATAAAATTTATTTCATTGGAACCAATTTAAAATTAAAATTCGATATAAAATCAATATCATCTTTTAAAAATTTCACTTTTAAAACCCTCTTTTTAGATTTTCAATAGAATTATATTTAAATATAATTTTACAGATTATGTGAATTGAATTAGGTAAAATTGAATCCATATATGGAATTATATTTTCCAATTTTTTTTGTTTGGTATTTTACTTTTTTAGTTATAAAATGTACCAAGGATTAAAAAAGATTATTTACCATTGTATAGGTAAAATTCTTACAAGGATTCAAGATAATAGGTAAAAGATTAACATACCTAAAAATTAAATATTTAACGGTAGTTTGAGATGTGTATATACCCTTACCATCCTACAAATAATAAATTATATTCCAAATTCATTGAAATTAATGCCACCTCAATGTGGTTAACATCAAATAAACAATAACCAAATAATTTAATCACTTGAGACCACCCCTCCAAAAGTATAAATATCAACCCTCACCTCCCAATTTAGAGTAAAAAATTATTTTAACTCCACAAATCACTACCCAAGCCTCTCCCCAACACTCTCCCCAATACGAAATACTTTTAATATCACCAAAATACCAAATCCATGGTCCTCAATGTTCTTTCAAGGATGTGATATTCAAGAGGTAATTCTCTCAAATAACATCTCTTAATTTATTTTCTTTTTTTACATTATACAGAACTACATCATACATCAATGTGAGATAACTCCATAATAATTAATATACTTTATTTTTCTATTTCTAATATAATACCTTGTATCCATGCCATTTCTCACCTTCTCTAATTCAAAGAAACGATATGTTTGTCTATGTTTTGTCGGTTAATTGACTCCATGAATATTGTTTTTGTTCTTTTTCTATTACCACCTTCATGGATGGTAATAAAACTATTTTTATTGTTAAATAATATTTTAATAATTAAATTATAACCTAATTCATATTCATTAAATTTTATATTATATATACCACAATCATTTCTATATTGTGGACATACAATAACATCATTTGTGGTAGTGTGGACTTCTTCTCCCTCAAAGTGATGTGATTATTTCACGCTATACATGGAAAATATTAAGGATAATTTTAGTAATTATATGTAATTTTTATGACATAAATGTGGTAATTAATAATAATATACATATGTATCATTCACTTTTCAATATTTTTATGGGAAAAATTAATTAAAGTAGTGTTCATGCATACACATGGCTTATCATTTCCATGAACGTTGCCTTCGATTTATATCTCCCAAAATTATAGATTATTCTGAAAACATATGAACCCAATATAGAATATAATTATATCATGGTTTAATTTTTAAGATTATTAAATCATCATCTAAGTAATTTAAGAAACAAAAAATCAGTCAGAATATACATGATAAAACTAGGAAATTAACACTAGAAATAATGAAATAATGAATAATTTTTTACAAATGGGTAATAAGATATAAGAAGAGTTGAAAAATAGTATTATAAACATTATTAAGGTTATACAATATGTTAGTAACACTCTTCAAACCATTATACAGGAGGTTAAAGGATGTTCCCCTAAAAAATAATCACAAGGTAAGGGTTAATTTCACAATCTCATAACTATTCAATGTTGTTTATATGTAATTATCAACTATGAAAAATTTATCATCAATGTATATGTTTTTTAAAATATAATTCAAAATTTTATCCACAATTTTTTAAATTCATTTTTACCATTTATTTAATTTATATAAATAATTTTTAATGGAATATTTTCCTCATTTTCCTAAAAATGTACTTTATAACCATTTAAAAAAATTACAAAACGATTATTTTCAAATTACATAGTGAAAGAGATTATTTTCCACTATTATGACACCTTAACATTTTGAATTTTTCTTATAATAAATAATGTTTATTTTAAAAATAATGGTTTTCTTTTATAATTTCTATTATTCTAAATGATATCAAATGACAAATATATATTTCAGCCAATGAGATTTAATGAATTTATTAGATTATTTTCATCAATGTTAACATCATTTAAATGATTTCATGCTTAATTTTTCATGATTTATTATGATACAATCATCAATATTATATATATGGTTTTATGATATATTTGACTATGGATATTCCATTTTGATATCATTCATGGATTTTTGTCAATGTATTGACATTTTGTATGTTAGTTTTAACATGAATGTTTACGTTTGTTTTACCCCTTTCATAATAGGGATGCATTGGACTTACTATGTGACATGTGGGGTCCAATATAGCCCATTTATATGTATTTAGGTCTCATGATACTAAATAGTGTCTTAGAATAAGGCCATGATTGTATGGTTATGTATTGTCTTGGCACTAGGTCTTGATGGTATGGTTATGTTGTCTGGAATTTTTAATTCTCTTGTTATGAGATTAGTTATTGATATTACATGTGATTATTCCACTAGTATAATAACCATGTGAATGTTTAAATTGCATGATTTGATTTATTATTTCCATATTATATTCAAGTATATGTTTATATAGCTTTTGTTTGAATTCTTTAATTCCATAATAGTTTGTGATTATTTCTGAAAGATTCTACTATTTTGTTTAACCATACCGAGCATCTGAGCTCACACCTTTCATATATTTTATTTTCCAATGAAACCAAGAAAAATATTATGATTTATATGTTGGGTTAATCAAGGAGAATAATGTCCATATCAAAGTATTATCTATATTTTATTTTATGTTTGAATTATTAATGTAAAGTTCATGTGTGTAGTCTATTTTCCAAGACTGGTAAATAGGTCGGTGCTTCTCGATTTGATTCATTTTAATCATGAAAGTGTTTTAAAATAATGCACCATATATGGGCTTTTGGGGTCGAGGTATGACACATTAATATTGATTATTCAATGAATTATACTCCTTCATCTCTATCCCTTGATTAGAATCAGTTGAGAGTATTAGTTCAAGATGTAATTCAAGGTGCTTCCACTTCAGCAACTTTGGTTGTTCATCCTCCTGATGTTGAGATGACTAGAAATTTGTTAAGAGAGGAACGTCAGACAATAATGGGTGGAACTGAATAGGAATTTCTCTCATAGATCAAGAATAATTGTTACCATATTTGTAACATTGTTATATTCTACACATAGGGTTCCACAAATTTTTAAGAAGAGATAACCAAGAAATTAGACTTCTAATTTAAGAGGATTTATACCAATCATCAGTTGAATAGTCGTTTCATTTATTTGGTTGATAACATGATGATCCATCCTGTTACTGAATCCTTCAAAGAACTGGTCAATAATCTTTAGGATTTCACTACTACGTTTCAGTTGTTTATGGATAATAAAAAATAGTTTTTAAAGGCTATGGATTATGGTGGCTAGATCATCAAAGACATCATCAATCTGCTGAAACTTTACCTACATCATGACAAAACTACAATTGTTGCTCTAGCTTCTTCTCATATTTTAACTATCCTAAACCCTTATCCGTATTCATCTACATCCTTCTCACATTTTTCCATGAATAATTTTTAAACTCTAAATGATATTAGACTTGTCATTCATCGTGACCATACATAACATCCAGCCTCTTCTAGCCAGAGCCTTGGTATTTCTATTTTTAGAGGTGTTTAACTTCCTTCTATCAGTATCCACACTGACACACCAACCACTACCTATAAACCTTTTACTTATACCACTATTTTCCCTTCTATTGGAATATAAGTGTTGGACTCTACAATGGATAAGAAGTGATCGGATGACTCTTTGAAATGCATCTATTTTACAATTTTTGGTACTACTTGCAATATTTGACTCACAAAATATATTCTTTGTTTTTATCTCATTATGAGATTGTTATTTTATTTCATTTTTTCATATTTGATAATCCCAAAAGAGGTAGAATGTGTATGGTGTATCTCTCAGGGGGTCATAAAAAATTAAATGAGTGCAGAAGATTAAAAAAGAGTACTATATTAAAAATAAAATCTTACTATGTAATATGTATAATTTTTGTGTTTGTATTAACATTTCATCTCTTATGATCTATACAAAATTTTAATAATCCATTATATTGGTCATTATAAAGTCTACAATATCATGATTTGTGATCATCAAAAAAGGGGAGATTGTTGGGATCCTCTTGTTTTGATGCTCATAATGAATGTTTAATTATGTTTTATTACGTCAAATCTTGTTTAATCAAAATTAAATTTAATATTAATCTATATTGTTAGTGTTTATATCATAATATATGTTAATAGAATTAGGATAATTGTAATTCACCAATTAGTATATGTCCCTGATACCTAACCTACCTACAAATTCTCAAAAACATCACTAAGGATGTGTCACCAAAAGACGATTGAGTTACAGACCACATTTGTTACCGCCAAAATGACCTACTAACAGAGTAACATTCCGATACTCAGAATTTTTCTATATATAGTTTAATGATATTTTATTCTTTGATATCTCGACCTATAAAACAAGAGATATAGATACAATTATGAGACAACAATAGTGTGATCTACAAATGCATCACCTACCGACACACCACTTACCAACACATATCCTACAGACCCATCAGCTTCTAAATTAGTGATCTACCGACTAACTATCCTACAAATATTATGAGACACCAGTAGTCTAAGACATTTACATAATGAGACATCAACTTTCTCAGACACTGGTAGATTTAGAAATATTTCTCTAAAATTCAAACTCATTTCCAAGGGTTATATTTATAAAACTCGGTAGCATTAATTATATTAATGAATTTTTCTATCTTTGGTAGAAAAAAAAGGAATGAATGTCAGAGTGTAGTAATAGGTAAGAAGTGAATTCTTATATCTATTTAATTATATAAATTGCATAAAAAATAAATAATAGAGAGATCCATGCAATCTAGTAGAGATCTTGTGCACCTATTAAAACACAAGAAATTTAAACTGCATAAACATGCATATATTGCAGATATCAAAACTGATGAACATTCCTGATATAATAATATATGAAATGAGAAGAGATAATTGACAAAACTATGCTTCATTGAGTGTAGTATACATAAGAAAAAAATGAAACTATGTTTTTTTCCTATTTTTGGAAGTTGACTCTAGCTTCACTTCTACCATCCCTAAGGAGTTCAGAAGCTACGTAGCACATCAAACAGAGTATTATATACCTTAATATCATTATATTACTCTCCATGTGTGCATTATTTACATTTTAATATAGTGTTTTTCTCTTTTTTAAAAACACACACTGTCTCCTTTTCCTAATTGCAAGATACTTGTACATCTTCATGAAATTATCCTTTTATGCCTTACACTCCCACAAATAATAGTGGAAGAGTACCCTATAAGGCTTGTAGTAATTTACACCCCCACAAGAACTATGGTAGTGATCTATTAAAATTTAATACTTTGTATGTTTTTTTGAACCCTGATCTGGGGAGTGGATGAAATTTATTTTTTATAAATTTCATGCTTGATGGGGACCACCAAGTGGAGAGGAATAAGTCTCAACTTTAGAATAAACCTCTGGTTTTATATCTTTTGTGTCTTTTAATGTTCTTTTTTCACTGTTTTATGGATTCATTGAAAATTTTTCATTTACATTGATTGTTAATCTTAGATAGTTTTAATATTAGATTTTGGTTTAGTATATTGGTTTTAAATTCTGAAATAGTAATCCAAATTGTTTTAACTGAGAACAAATCAATCTTTGATAAATATTTCAACAGATCAAAACTTTTATAAATCTTCTACATTATTTAATTAGGACATATTTGATATTAAAATTTGTTAATTTTAAAATATGAATTTTATTATGAAATTTTTTTCGAACTCAATTCACACCCCCCGAGTGGCCTACTTTTACCAACAATAAATAAAATAATCCCTCTTAGAATACTATAATTCAGGTCATAAGAATAGGAATCACTATTTGAAACCTAAAAAAACCATCCTTTTGTATGTTATATGTATAAATATAGTGTGTAGTTCTTGTTAGTGGCCATGAGAATTCATCATGTATAATTCACGCCTTCAATTAAATTTAAAAATACATCATAATGAATTTAATTTAGGAAATCACACATATGGGTCAGAATCATAATCCACATAATAATATAAACACGAGTATTCAATATATGGAATGTTTAACAGACCATCTACTATTAGAATCCATTTAAAAATTTATAAGAATCTCTTGACAGCTCCATCAAATATCATTAATAATTGAGTTAATTGGAATTAGCTTCCAACTCCCATGAAAAAATAAAGAATTTGAATATATTCTAATATTTTTTTTAGAAAAGAAAATAATTAATTATAAAGAAAAATAAAATAATAATAATTATAAATACCTCATTATACGTCCAACGTTTGATGAAAATATAAGAAACCACATGCATAAGGACTATGGGGTACCCCAAAAACTATTATATGGAAAAATCCAAATGGATTTATTCTAAAAGATTATCAAATTAATTTTCTTTAGTATATAATACTATGTAAACTTATAAAAGAGGTATAACTAATTTAAACGTCAACCGGCCAAGCATAAATGGATTCTCGGGTCACCCCCTTCTAGGGAAGAGTGAAACCCCCAACACCATTATTGGATTCCACTACCCTTTACTGGAATCAGAAATGAAAAACTAAACCATGGAAGCCAATATTCCACCATAAAGTGAGTAGGATGATTCCTAGGAATATTACATAAGGTAATATCATACATTAAAAGTCCATGACGGTCCCTCAAAACATCCTTATATTATGGGATTTTGATTTTGGAAGTAGAGGTGGGTGTTTTATGGCTCATGCGAGGGATAAAATAGAAGGAATTAGGAGTATTTTCTATTATTTATAACTGGGGAAAATTTTTAGTTACACCTTTTTAAGGTGCCACAAATTTTGGTGGCATGGTGTCAAAACTCATTTTCTAACCGTAAAAAACTCCCTATCCAAAAATCGCATGATTGAGGCACACAGTATGCCAAACCGTACTCCAAATTTTTATATAGATCAAAATTTCACCTTTTCCCTTGAATAGTTATCCATTCTACCTTTTATAGATTAATCAAATTATGTGAAATAACATGATAAACCACCCAGTTAGGCTGCATGGTTTTCAAAAACGATGTGCCAACAGTGCACTAAGTGTTGCATTTTTCAATACTCCTTAATCACAAATAAAACCATCATAACTTTAACAAAACATATAGTCTATATTAAAAGACTCATTACATATCTAAAAATCGTAATTATAAGAATTTTACATATATAATTATATGTTAAATCATTGATAATGGTTTGACACATCTAGTGATTTAAAATTAAATTTTTATGTGAAATTTGAAACATGGAAAGTAGGGACCCTACTAATTACCACCCATAATGATTTTAATCACCAATAGGTCATGTTGGAATATAAATGAATAATAAACCTATATTGGTTGTGAACATCATTCAAATGGTTTCATTTCTTTTTGGAATTCCCAACACAATTCCATCACAACTTTATTAAAATATCTATAATCTCTCCAAAACATGATAAAACTATCTGATATACTAATAAAACATCAAGATAGTACATACATGATCCCTTCTATCAAGTGACATGATCACATCATTTTAGTTTTCATTTTCATTAATTCACTTATGGTGCTTCCCACCATAGGTTCTAGATTTCAATGGCCAATTTAAACATATAGTGAATATACCATTGAAATAATCAATCAGAACAATCCCCTGGAATCCTATATTAGATCATGGAATGGTTCTAAACTCACTAGTCATGATCAAAAACTAGGAAACGGAACTCATCCCTGGATCTAACATTAATGTTCAAACTCCAATCTACCATGTTCTATCTAGCCGCACCAGCTTTTTACAGAAAACCCTTGGCCAACCCATTAACATCACCCATGTCATCAAAATATTGTAATTGATGTGGTTTCTAACTGGACACATCTAATTATTTGGGAGAAATGAATATTGAACCCCTTCAAAATTTCATTTCTAGAAAAATATCAAAATTATATTTTAGTATATTACCAAGACCTGAGTCATATCCTTATTACAAGTAACACATAGATCATTCTGAATAGACCCACTGAAGATCATAACTAAATTTTTTTGACATGTATTAGAAAACCCACTCTCTAATACACAACAATTTGTATGTCATATCTTACATACAGATTATATCTTGTTCCAACACCCAGGGATCATTATATGATATCCTAATATCAATGCCAAACCTCAGACTCCTCCCATGTAATGATTTCAACTTGTACCTTGAAATCACCAAGGGAACCATATGTATTCAGTTCCAGTTATCCAAAGGAATATGAAATCTCCAAAACCATCCATTTAATAGACATATTCATGCATGACCCTTATCAAATGAGGGTAAAAGGATGAAAACCAACATCTCATTCCAACCATTGGAGTATCCTATATTTTTCACCAACAAAAGGGAATCATATACATACAAAAAAATACATTTCCATTCTTGACATGATGACCAAAATAGTAAGATCTCACTAACTCTTGAGATTCAAAAAACAAATTCCTAAATTAAACTATTCTAGCAACCATAGAAAACATTAAATGGAAAATACCAAAATTCAACAAAAACTGAGTGTCACCAACATCAATAGAAATGTTGTGTGCTATTAACCATTTGAATTATCTTATATGGATCCTTGAGAGAAATCTCAATATATTTTAGCCCAAAAACAGCAATTAATATTTAATAAGATCAACAAATAACCAATTATCTCTGAGTTCATCCAAGATGATATCAATATTGTCCATTTTCATATGTAATTATATGTAAATAAATATATTATTAATAGTTTTCTATCATCTCCCCAATCTTCATTCACATCAAATAGGATAAACATGTATTTATTTAACACCTAACACCACGTATCCCAAAAATGCATGTATAGGTCTAACTATGGTTCAATATCATAATGGTAGACTAGATATTTTGGATTACTACTCTTCAATAGATCAATTTTATACATTTTATCAAAAATTATATGAAAATATTCCAATGAAAATTCATTAAAACCATTGATCCTTATCTAACACAAGACCAGTCACTAATTTTCTTTATTAAAAGGGACCATGAAAAACTGATTCATTAAATTTCCTCCCAAAATAGTATAACCAGTGAAAAATCCTATACCACCCGATCAAAAACTTAACTGAAATAATATTTCATTATGACCATGCTACCTCAAGCATTACTTTTAATAAATGAGAATCTACTTTTGAAAACCATTTCAAAATTAGGAAATGCACATCTCTCAAGTTCTATTCCACATTCGATCATCACCTTGAATTCATACATTAATGAGCATCTACCCACACATTGAATAAATTTATATATAATAATCACAATTAAATTTGGCCTGGGACCCAAACTACCCAACACTTTGAAGCTATTCTCGAAATATAGACACCATAGATTCTTCTTAAAATGTTGATGGCATATCACCATGCCAATATCACAAATATTGAGAACCTAAATATCATCCTTCTCAAAACAAGAGTGAAACCTAGCCCACTAACTAAAATAGAAACTATAAAATTGGGCTAAAAACTCACACATGTTATCCTTTATCAAAACAAACATCGACATACAAGGTTCTAAATCATAACTAAGGTCCTTTAGGTCACCCATCTCTTCTAATTAATCAGGTCTCATATCTTGTCCACTAGATATTAATTTCAAGCTTATAAAATCAAAAATATAAAGTGAATGTGAAGAAAAAATGACTTATAAGGCTCAAAAACAATCAACATGACCTACATGGGTACGATTCTATCCAAGAATCCTCATAAGAGAAAACTCCCTATAGTTCTTAATATCAACGTAGAATTATATGGAACTAAAACTCATCATGAACCAGTAAAAGTTAATACTCCATCATGTTCAGGATTATTAGAAATTTAATGGTACCAATTACCTCATACCTAGTGATCCAACTATAATACCATAATAACATGGTTCGGTTAATTATAATGTTATTGTAGGATCTCTGGGAAAAACCATATAGGATGTTAATAAAACATTATATAACTGAAACATATATGAAACTCACTACAGGCGGTCCATCATTTGGGAATGATGTTCCCAATTGATCTACTATGGTATATTTAATTCATCTACATGAGGACTAAGTCCTCATCCTTACAGTCGAAGTTCTGATGGAGGATCTACAAGACCTACCATTATAAGGGAATAATTATATATATATATATATATATCAAAATTTAGATGAATTACACTTAGAATATATATGTAAAAACAATATTTTGGTTATTTTTGCCAATTTATACACTTATCCTCAGTCATCATAGAAATTTCACAATAGTGGGTCTATAAATTATAGAGCCTACATGATAAATATAATGCATGATGTAATGCCCTGACCCCAGTTACCCAAATTCGGGGCATTATTATATAACATTGGCATGATCACAAAAGATCAAGTCCCAAAAGACTGATTAGTTTAGTAGCCTTGGAATAACTAGATACATTTTTAAAGTTATACATTACATCATGAAATAAAACCAACAACAACAAATTTTTTCCCCCATTGAACACACTTATCCCTTAGACTACCCCTGTAGGTCAATAATAATAAATTTCTTCGCATCTTGGTAAGAATAAAACATAGAAATGGGTGAGCTCAGATGCTCATTAAGGATAACAATATAGCAGAAACTTTCATAAACAAGTATAAACATTTATGGAAATTGTATATCTAAAACAAAATCCTTTTAAACTTCAACATCAGAATAACATGGAAAAAATAAATTGAAATAATTCCATTTACTTATTCACATGGATATTCTACCAGTCTAATAATCACATGAAATATCAAAAACCACTTTCATAATGATGGAATGCATAATTCCAGACTATCATAACCACATAGTCAAGGCCTTGTGCCAAGACTACAAATAAGATTTTTTCCGAATCCTTGTGTCAAGACTGTAGTTTGTCTCATGAGACCTACCTAGGCATCGAGGGGCTATAGCGGGCTCCACCCATCAAATAATAAGTCCAATGAATTCATTATATAAAAAGTTTTAAACATATCATAAACAATTCCCAAAAACCATAACATAATCGTATCATATAAAACATGCATAAAGGAAACAAAACATTTCCACATTTCAATCACAAGATATCAATACAACACATTGATATAATCAAAACATTATCAGAACCATTTTCAATACCAAAATAAAATAAAATTAAAATATGTTATTTATATTTCAGTTAAAAAAAATTATTGTTTGTAGAGGAAGCCAAAACTCAAATACTGGTCACGGCGGCGGAGAAGTTGTTGCTGTTGCATATGTAAGACAAAACATTCCTTTTGTCCTTTAGTAAAAATGATTCGTATAAAAATATTCCTTTTGAATAAAATTAAAACTCAAAGGGTTTTATACACCTTATAAAAGAAAATTGTGTATAAAACAACATACGCCTCAATGAAAGGAGATTGAGACGAAGTCCCTTACCTCGCGTCCGACTTGACTAGATCGTCATTTAATCTCCTGAATAATAAACTATAGTTAATTTCTATTTTCTTAAGAACATTTTTCAGGTTCATTATTCATTTAATATCACTTATTACCATGTTATGTACATTATGTAATAATTTAATTTAATAACGGTCGTTTTGTCGATCCTTGGTACTTGAGTAAAAAATAGACGTCTTATAATTACAAGTTGTTTATGTGGTAAAATATCCATTATATCCAAAATTATATTCATGACATAGATATAATATATATAATATATATCAAGTATATACATGAATTTATAATATTACAAACATTTAGATGTAAGAAATGGAATGCACCGTTCATGGAGACGGTAAGCCGTACATACGCATGAACACTAATTCCATTTCTATTTCATATTTAATGGAATGAAATCATACTGATATAAATGTACATTATAATTAAAGTATAATATCATACATAATATCATTAAATCCATCCATTATACATCCCATATATGGCATTAACAATTCAAATCACTTTGAGGGGGCAGTAGTCCGTACTTCCTAAAATGAAATTATCGCGTTTACCCAAACAGGAAATCATAAAGGTATGTCATAAATGAAAAATAAAGAAGCATAAAGAAAACATAAAAATAATATATATCATATAAAAATATAGTGACATCTTAATTGCCACCATGAGAGTTGTTAAAATAATATTTAACAATCACCGTTTCACGATGCAGTAATTCCTCACCCACAGAAACAGTATGTTCTTTAACCATTATATAGAGGTGTGTGTAAGTGTAGTTCGAATAATACTCATAAAAACATTCAAATACAGTGAGGATACTGGTGTTGTTATAAAAGAATATAGTAAAAAGTGTTTAGGGTTTTTAGAAGTAAAATAAAAGGAAATAAGTTAAGAGAAATCGTTACCTTTAGTTTGGGTAACTCCCTTGGGTTTGAACCAAAATAACTCTTGAAGTGCCTTCTTCCTAAGGTAAGGCATCTATGATTCAGGTAGGAAGGTTGAGATTGTATTTGGGTAGAGGGTGTCTAAGCCAAATGGCTTTCAAGGTGTGAATAAGGTGGTAGAGGTATGGGCCTTTTATAAGTGGAGAGGAGAGGCTCTTTTGGAAACATTGAAAATATTATTTTATTATAAAATGGTATTTAGATTATTAAAGTTCCACAATGATATATTGCTATGATAAGGTGATTACGGTTCGAAATCCACCCATCTAACAGGTTTTTGACAAATTTATGTCTTAGATTTTACCTTATCATTCCATTTTATTTTAATCGTTCATTAATGAGGTAATCGCTGCATCATCATGGTGTCATAAATAAATTTATTTATTTAATGTCTAAAAATTATAAAAAAAATTACAATGATGTAGGAAATAATTTTATCTTTCTAATAAATATTTTTAGTCGAAAAGATAACTTGTATAACCCCTTGTAAATTTTTTTAGTAAAACAATACATGTTGGTGACATTTTTATTTTTACTTTAAATAAAAGGTATTAATGTCATTATCTTACCCAAGTGGCTCCATGGGGTCCCAAAAATCGTCCCATGGTTGTGTTGGTAGGCCATGACTTATCTAATAAGAGTAGGACATGTGTCAAGATATTTTTATATTCTTATAATATCATTTTTAACATAACTTTCCCTAATTACCTATAACTGTGGTTATTAAAACTCAAAAGTTACAATTCACCAAAAATTATTTTCATCCCATTGAACCACATTTTACTTACTAATAACAACCATGTATGTCGGATTTTTGAAATTCAATTCATAGAAGCGGTACAGTTTAATTTAAACGAAAAATCAGTTTTTTTAACTACCACTTAGTGGTTTTACTATTCATCAAAAATTGAAGTTTTTTTAGAACAATACCAAAAATTAATCATAATCTATAATTTATATTCTGAATTAAAAATTGGTTTATATTTTACAAAATTCAAAACATATAAGTTTCATTAATTAATTTCATAATTAATTCTCTTTGTCAAAACAAAGAGCGTGTTTTTAAGAAAGAATATCAATCAAAAGATTCGCAATTGTTTATGTCCAATTTCAAAGTGAAATTAATTCTAATGAACACCATTAGAAAAAATGGTAAAAGAATATTATAATTGTAATTTAAACCCACTCAATAGTATAATTTATCACTATAAATTATTTTAATTAAAAAGGTTGTTTTTAAGTATTTTTCACTATTCATCAAAAATTCGATGTTCTCAAAAAAATACCAAAAATTCATCTTAGGTTAATTTAGATATTTTGAATCCAAAAATGAAATCCATTTTGAAATATAAAATTTATATAATTCATAAATTGGGTTTTACTATTCATAACGGCTACTTTGATTGGTCGCGGTGTGTTAGAATCTCAAACATGCATACAATGCAAGATATTGCATTATTGAAAGAGAAGAGAACCGTGGAAGATTGGGGTGTTACATTCTCCCCACCTTCAATAAATTGCATCCTAAAAATTTGAAATTTTTCTTTGAAAATAAATGGTTGAAAATTAAAAATAACATTGTGGAAAACGGACATTGGAAATATGGTTAATAAAATTTAGCCTTAATAAGAGGTAAAGGGGAATGAAAAAGGCACCACCAAATTTTGATCTCGATTAGGAGAACAATGGTGGAAATTAAAGACACATAATTAGGGGAAAATTGTAAATATTTTTAGAGAGTGGTTGAGGTCATCAATCATAAACAAGTGTAAAATTGAGGGCCTCAATGCCTTCAATCTACGGTGATTTAAAATATCATCAGTTCAACAAAACATAAATTATTAGGATAACACATTTTTTGTTTTCATATCCCTTTCCTAAATTTTAAGAATTAATTTATTCATAGAATAAGATAAAGTTATATATTTATATATATATACTTGAAAAGTAGAGTTTCAACCTTCAACTAATTTCTACCACAAACATATCATTCACTCAAAAAGATAATATAACTCAAAAATATTATATTAATCATAATCGTAAAAGGGTCCAAATATTAACACATAACATTTAGATTTGGTAAACTATTTTTTAATTACTAGGGACTTCTTGTGGGCTAGTGGTAGGTAATAAAGGCTTGTCACACTATGGTTGTGGGTTCGATTCCTGCAGCTTTTTCCGACATGATGGGTTATCCCCCAACATGCATGTTGTCATTTTCATAAAACAATAGTATTATAATATTACAAAAATAATCTTCAAAAAAATTTAACCTTAAACAATACTATTTAATGTTCAACTTAATCCATTCCAACCATTATAGTTATCTAAAATCTCTCTGTCCAGACTTTCTCTAAATGGTCTCTAAATTCCAAAATCAATTGTAACATCAGATTCCCCAAACAAAGTAAAGTTTCTCTTATTGTCACATACTAAAAATAAGATTAACTCCATCAAATTAAATCATTAATGAAAACAAAAAGTACTACAGTACAATCCTTATATATATCATATTATTCTTATAACCATAATATAGTTCTGGAGTCCAAAAACACAAATACAATAATTATTCAACGTTATTTATAGTAACAGCATAATCTTGGACTTGTTCCCTTGGCCTTTTGTATGGTATGTTTCCTCGTCACTTAAGGAATTCATTTGCATAATTCCCTATTTCTATATAATTTTAGCATTCAACATTGACAGCCTCTTTCTTTCCCTTGGAATCATGAGTCTGGTGACCTTTTTCTCCACATTTTTAACAAACTCCCAATCCTTTTAGGAATGTACCGGGGTGTTTCTTACCACAATTATCACATAATGAAAAAACATTCTTTCTCCTTTTCCCATTATCTGTGTCTTGCTCCATCTTTCTCTTCTTATCTTTCTTTACTTTGATGTTATAAGACTTTAAGAATTCCTTTTCTGTCTTGATAGCACATGAGACAGTATCTTCATATGATGAAAAGGATTGTGATACTATATATCGACGGAGAAATGGTTTTAACCCATAAAAGAAACGATCAATCATAATTCTTCGGTTATGAATATAATCTGTAGCATGCGTCTCTAAACATGTAAAGTTAGACTCATACTTTTCAACATTCTCGTCCTCCTTTTGCCTCAGACTTAGAAACTGTCTTTCCATATCCACTCGATGGTCATGAGGAAAGTATTTTCCTAAGAAAATATTTTTAAAATCTCTCCATTCCATACTTGATACTTCTTCATCTTCTTATTATTTTGAATTAATGACCACTATTGATCAGCATCTCTAGTGAGGTGGTAAACTTCCATGACAACTTTTTCACTTTCACTACTCCCTAAAGCCTGAAATATTTTATCTAGGGAGTTTATCCATTGATTAGAAACTAATGGATTTGTACCCCCATTAATGATTAGTGGTTGTTACCACATGAAGAGATCTAACATTGATCCTCCACATAGCGGATTAGGGTGCTCCATATGGGTTAGTTTATTATTCATAACCTGAGTGAGTTGTCCCAGTATATTGATTAGCTGATCAGCACCAATTGCATCACCAGCTCCACTATAATTATCTTCAGTAGGAGGTCAATCACTACATGGACTGTATGCATTGATACGGTTTCCATTCCTTCCACTAGGCACCATTTCTAAACAATGGCATAAACTAGATTAGTTCATGAATCAGAATACATAATTCCATACTTGTAAAATACATAACATAAATTGAACTATTTATGGATATAATCCATAATCATAAAAAAAATATTTCCTTGAAGAAGTATATACTCATAAACCCTTCATAATGGTTCATTAAAAAAATGAGAATTATCCTAAGAGTATCCCCCAGGAGTGTCGTAACCAAGAGTCCAGCAAGACTCATTGTCGTGCACCAGTTCCTGTTCGAGGATAGCTCAAAGTGGTGTTTTTGGGTTTTACCCCTTGGTACATCTGTGCCAAAGCAGCCTCTGCCTGATCGTATCCAGACAGGGTTGTATTGCTCGTAAAATACACAAAATCTATACTTTACCAAAATTCTACGATGTTCTTCTATTCTAATCCTCAAAGTCTATATTAGGTTTATGTGCTCTAATTAGAGTTTATCTAAATCTATCTTCCAAGGTTAGTACTAAACTGCATCTAAAATCAATTGTATTTCCCCGACCCCAGTTACCCAGAGTCAGTGCATTATTACATAACATTTTCCTAATCACAAATGATCAATTCTCGAAAGACCAATTAGTTTAGTAGCCTTGAAATCACTAGATACAGTCATAAAGTTTTACATTACATCATGAAATAAAAACAACAACAACAACATCATTCTTCCTTTGAACACACTTATCCCTCAGACTATATTTGCAGGTCAATCCTAATACACTTCTTCACATCCTGGGAAAAATAAGACATAGAAAGGGGTGAGATCAGATGCTCAGTAAAGATAACAATTTAGCAGAAACATTCATAAACAAGTATAAACCTTTAAGGCAATTTTATAACTTAAACAAAATCCTTTTAAACATGATCTTCTGAATAACACGGAAAAAATAAAATGAAATAATGCCATTTAATTATTCACATGGATATTCGACTAGTCTAACAATCACATGCAATATCAATAACCACTTTCATAATTATGTAATGCATAATGTCATACTATCATAACCACATAGTCAAGGCCTTGTGCCAAGACTACAAATAAAAATTTTCCAAGGCCTTGTTCCAAGACACTAGTTTGTCTCATGAGACCTACCGATGCATCAAGGTATTGTATCGGGCTCCACCCGTCACTTATTAAGTCCAATGCATTCCTCATATGAATAGGTTTAAACATAACATAAACATTCATATTAAAACCAGCATACAAAATGTCAATACTTTCTCCATAAATAATGAATTGTTATAAAAATAACACATCCACAGTCAAACATATCATAAAACCTTCAATACAATATGGAAGTTTTGTATCATAATAAATCAACTTCATATAATCTTTAAATCCATCAAATGATATTGACATAGATGAAATCAAAACTATTTGAGAGAAATATATCATTTTTTGAATTCATTTAAAATTCACATAATAATAAAATAAAACATTTACTTTGAATACATACTTATAAGCTTTTAAGGGAAGTTTAGACAATTTTATAATGGTGGAAAATAGCGACACCCACCATATAAGTTAAAAAAAGACATTCTTACCTTAATTCTTTCAAAAAGGTTAAAAAGACATTATTTTGGAAAGAGACAGAAAGATTCCTTTATAAAATTCTTAAAAAATTAAAATAAGAGTATAAATGACTTTAACTCATATTCTATAAAATAGTAATAATTATTTGAAATACTTTTTTAAGAAAGATGGATGTGGATGATAAAGAGTTCCCAGTAGATAATTACGTGTAAACAACCTCGGATAATGAAGAGATTGTGAAATAAACACTTACCTTGTACTTTTCCTTAGTCTGTGTTATTTTAACCTCTTGTATAATAGTTAAAACATTTTTATAAGTTATAAAAGATCCATATGCATTATTATGATATCATATATGATCTTCTATTAATTCTTTGTTAATAATATTTTAGTATTATCGTCGTTTCGGGTGTTAACATTCTCGTTTTCTTTAATATGTTTTGTTACATAAGTCATGTTTTTTATAGATAGGTTGTATCTTATTCATATCAATAATGATATAAAGTTCTTAAACATTAATTTTAATACTCAAATGAGAATTATTCTTGAATGGATTCAATGGGGAATTAATCTCATCGCGTTCGTGGAGATGGTAGTCCGTACGTACGCACGAGTGACAATATCATTCTGTTGATATTAAAATAATATATAATTGAATGTTAAATCATATATACAGAATAATTATTATGTTATAATTTAATATTTACATGAATTAAACATCATTATTATACCCATCCAAATAATAATATATTGAATAATAATTACACCACGACGTGGAGACGGTAAGCCGAACGTACGCATGTTTGGTGACATGTCATTCAAAGGATGGATAGAATAATTAATATGGTTGTAAAATATTTATAATAACATAAAATTATATATAAGTTACTGGAGTTATTATTTTAGAATGGAACTTACAAAGAAAGAAGAATTTGAAGAAGAAAGGAACTTGAAAGAGGGTGGTGAAAACATTACCTCTTCTTCGGGTTCTTACCTCGTGTCTGACTTGACTCGATCATTCATTAATATCATGAATAATAAAATATAATTAATTTATATTTTCTTAATAACCATTTTCAAGTTCATTATTTCTTTTAAATCAATTATTACCATGTTATGAACATTAAGTAATCATTTAATTTAATAACGGTCGTTTTGTCAATCCTTGGTACTTGAGTCAAAAATAAACTTCTTATAATTACATGTTTTTTATGTGGTAAAATATCCATTATCTCCAAAATTATATTCATGATTTCAATATCATATATATCATATATATCAAGTATATACATGCATTTATAAGATTACATAACATTTAGAGGTAAGAAATGAAATGCACCATTCTTGGAGACGGTACGTCGTACGTACGCATGAACAATACTTTCATTTATATTTCATATTTAATGTAATGAAATCATAATGATATAAAGTTATATTATAATTCAAGTATAATATCATATATAATATCATTAACTCCATCCTTTATACATCACACATATGGCATTAACGATTCAAATCACTTTGGGGGGCGGTAGTCTACACTTCCTAAAATGAAATTATCACGTTTAACCATACTGGAAATCATAATGGTATGTCATAAATTAAAAATAAATAAGCATAATGAAAACATAAACAAAATATATATCATATATAAATATAGTGACATCTTAATGGCCATCATGAGAGGCGTTAAAAGAAGATTGAACAATCATCATTTAATGAGGCAGTAATTCATCACCCACAGAAACAGTATGTTCTTTAACAATTAGATGGAGGATTGATTAATTGTATATATAATAATTCTCATAACAACATACAAGTATACTTAGGATACTGGTTTTGTTATAAAATAAAATAATAAAAAGCGTTTAGGGGTTTTAGAAGTAAAATAATAGAAAATAAGTTAAGAGAAATCATTACCTTTAATTTGGGTAATTCCCTTTGGTTTGAAACACAATTACTCTTGAAGTGCCTTCTACCTAATTTTAGGCTTCTATAATTAAGGTAGGAATGTTTAGAGGGTATTTTGGAAGATCTTGGCCATTCCAAATGGCTTTGAAGTTGTGAATAAGGGGGTAGTGTTGGGTACCTTTTATAAGAGGAGAAGAGGGGCTCTTTTGGAATGATTGAAAATCTTATTTTATTATAAAATGGTTTTCGAGTATTAAAGGTCCCACAATGATATATTTCGAAGATAAGGAGATAAGGGTTTGAAATCCACCCATACAATAGGTTTTTGACAAGTTTATGTTTTATATTTTACCTTATCTTTTCATTTTATTTAAGTAGTTCAGTAATGAGGTAATCGCTTCATCATCATGGCGTCATAAATAAATTTATTTATTTAATGTCTAAAAATTATAAAAAAATTACCATGATGTAGGAAATATTTTTATCTTTCCAATAAATATTTATAGTAGAAAGTATAATTTGTATAACCCCTTGTAAAAATTGATTTAGTAAAATAATACATGTTTGTGACATTTTTAATTTTACTTTAAATAAAAGGTATTAATGTCATTATCTTACCCAAGTGGCTCCATGGGGTCCCAAAAATTGTCCATGGTATTTATAGGTCGTCCATGACTCATAAAATAAGAGTTTGACATGTTTCAAGATATTTTTATATTCTTATAATATCATTTTTACCTCAAATTACCCAAATTACCTCTAATCGCTGTTAATAAAACTCAAAAGTTACTATTTACAAAAAATTATTTTCATCCCATTGAACCACATTTTACTTACTAATTACAACTATGTATGTCGTATTTTTGAAATTCAATTCATAGAAGTGGTAAAGTTTCATTTAAATGAAAAATCAGTTTTTTTAACTACTACTTAGTGGTTTCACTATTCATCAAAAATTGAAGTTTTTCATAACAATACAAAAAATTCACCCTAAGCTATAATTGATATTCTGAATTAAAAAATTATATATATTTTAAAAAATTCAAAACCTATAAGTTTCATTAATTAATTTTCTAATTAATTCCCGTTGTCAAAACAAATAGTGTGTTTTTAAGAAACAATATCAATCAAAAGATTGACAATTGTTTATGTCCTATTTCAAAGTGAAATTAATTATAATGACCACCATTGGAAAAAATGGTAAAATTATATTCTAATTATACATTAAAACAAATAAATATTATAATTTTTCACTATAAATTATTTTGATTAAAAAGGTTGTTTTTATGTATTTTTCACTATAAATCAAAAATTGGATGTTCTCAGGAAAATACCAAAAATTCGTCTTAGGCTAACTTCGATATTCCAAATCCAAAAATGAAGTCAATTTTGAAATAAAAAATTTATATAATTCGAAAACTATGTATTACTATTCATAATGACTACATTGATTGGTCACGGTGTGTTAGAATCTCAAACTTGCGTACAATGCAAGCTATTGCATTATTGAAAGAGAAGCGTACCATAGAAGCTTGGGGTGTAACACATGATACACCTATTTTCCTTATACACCAAGAGTCATG
Source organism: Viscum album (assembly GCA_963277665.1). Lineage (NCBI taxonomy): Eukaryota > Viridiplantae > Streptophyta > Magnoliopsida > Santalales > Viscaceae > Viscum > Viscum album. The sequence continues at coordinate 2,063,786,614 of OY728121.1, forward strand.
ATAAGTAATTGGACTCATATTGGGAAATCATGAATCAAAATCCATAAATGGAATCGCATGAATGGTATGAAATCCATAATTTCATAAAATATCATGAACTCAACATAACATGTTATTTGATCAATGTGTTCATCATAATCAACTATAACCTCATAGATCAATAATATAAATCACATAAACATAAAATATAATACATTTTAGTGAAACATGTATTCATAGTGCAATAGTTTGATATCCATCGTATGATACTACACATTTCAAAAGATCCTCTCTAAAAAATACAATGTAGTAAAAGAACATGAAAGGAACTCCTCTGGTACCAATTTTTTGCATCCTTTACAAGATACCACTAAAATTCTGTAATGATCTTGTTCTCTAAGAGGAATCAATCACATCTCCCAATATAGAAAAGGATTCCAACTAGCAGTGAGGGCCCAGGGTGTGATTGTGGGGAGACTATTCAATCATATAAAATTAATAAAAAATGGAAATTAATGAATATCATACATTTATGAAGATAACCACAATTTAGAAGTAGTAAATGTAAATAGGTTGGAATAAATAATGAAATGAGTTAAAGGTCTAAATGGACATGTCATACGTAAAACACTAATTTTCACTCAGAGACATCAAATATAAGAATATATAAAATGTGGAAATAAAAATAAAAATATCTATTGTTGGATATGAGATGCTCAATTTAATAATTATCCATGAAAAATATCTATGTCATATTGTTAGATCATTCTCGGGAGTTATAAACATGTGTTTGTAACCAAGTGAGTGTCTTCATGGTCACCATGGTGAAATGCACACCTTATCAAGGTGTGAGTATAAAACTCAGTATGGCGCCACAAAAATGGTCTCATATATGGAAATACATATGAAATTTATGTATATTTTATCTACCAATCAAGATAATAATTGTAAAAAATAAATACGATTGAAAACAACAATAGAAATAAATCAATATCATTGCAGATCTTTGGTTTTGTTATCGTGATTGATAATACTTTCATCATCCTAATCTTGGATGTCTCTGTACTAGTTTCATCATATGTATATATACATATAATTATGTGTATAAAACCCATTATATATATATACGAGTAAAATGAAAATATCATCAATAAAATAAGTCAAAAAGTAACCCTTGGGTTCACAGCCATGATCATCTGGACATCCCATGAATATGGAATTGAGCTATATGGAATACAACTTAAGACTTTTAAAATACACATCATCTACATTAAAGTCTAATTCATCAAAATAAAAACTAAATCAGACTTATTAAGTATCAAAATGACTAAGAAAAAACACATCGTCGTTGACCATGGAGTCATATAAAAGTTCATAGAGCCCATCCACATAGAACACAAAATAATATATAATTACATGGTCTTGGACCCAATCACATTGACCGAGGAATCCTCTTCATGTCAATTGATATCATCCATAAAAAATACAATGAAATATAGACCAACATGGGCTTGGCACCCAGGTTCATTAGTCAATTTTGTTCTCTTTAATTCCATGGAATACATCCTTAGAATCCTCAGTATATGGGTCTATAAATTCATTAATTGTCAGTTCCTTACCACAATTCCATCATCGGTTGCGTATAGTGATATCCAAATTCAATTATGGATCAAAATAAAAATTTCAGGAAACAAATTCGAGCATTGAAACAAACATATGGGACAAGTTATATCCCAAGCAGAACCACTTGGTTTAAGAACCTAGACCTTCTTTTTAGGTACGTTTTTCTCTTTTGGATGTTTTTTAGAAAAAATGGGGTTCAATAAAATTCAGGAGTACACACCGTGTACTTTATGTACTCGTCGTGTACCCTATTATCACTGGTGACCGTGTGCTGGCCATGTAACAGCAAAGAACATGTCTATGTCTGGTGTCCAAGAGGCTCCCAAATGCGGATGCTGAAAAAGGAAGGTACACACCATGTACTTTTAAGGAACACATTGTGTACTTTATTTTTTTCATTAAACGGGATGTGGTCACATCTAACCAATAGAATGCAATTATTCTCATCCAATCTCATCCAAGAGCATCTATATGGCCACATATATTCTCTGAGCCCCCATCTCGTCGTCTGTTCTCAGAATTGACTATCGTCGATTGAATTGGAATTGCATCGATGAGTTATCCTTTCTTCAAGATCTTCATCTCCTTATTTATCCTCTTCCTTAGGATATCCTTCATTGAATGACTTAAGTATTTTTTTACATCTACAACATTCTAGGGGGATTCAAGGATTGAGGTTCATGTATATCGTACATACAACAACAGGGTTGGTGTTTTGTGCCTTTCCATAGTTAGTGTCTGAGTTATATGTGCAAAAGTGCCCAATACCCTTATTCAGGGTATTGTGTTTTTATGGTTTTAGCCCATTAATTTTCCTGAAATTCCATGTTTTATTTTATAGTGGTAAATTCTTTGATAATATGGTTAAATTTTCCAAACAATGAATGTTTTCTTCTATTTCCTAGTTTTTACCATTTGGTCTAGCCTTGCATGTTAGTTTTCTTCTTAATTTCCATGCCTAGTATTGTTGGGTGGAGTTTTTATTATTTGACATGCTATGATATGTTGTAGTTGATTAGCCATGAATTTCATGATGTTTACAGTGGATGATGATTATCGTTTGTCCATGATTTCATTACATGGGGCTACAGGAACCTGGTGTAGTGAGACCGTATGGGAAATTGACCTTAAGTGATTTCCTAGAGTGTCTATTTTAATTATCATGCTGCGAGACCATAGGGGGTATTGATGTTAAGTTCTCCATCAGAGTGTCTATAGTTATGTTACGCGGCCACATGAGTCATTTACGTTGAGTTCTTCTTCTTGGTGCATGTAGGTTACCATTAAATAAATATAGGGGGAATTGACATTGAGGGTTTCTTCAGATAGTCTTTGATCACACATGACTGAAGGGATAATTGATGGCGAGTGCGTCCGCAGAGATAATTTGTTATATATTCTCTTGTCTTGTGAACCGGGGGGGTTAGCCTGGGAGAAAAACGAAGAGGGTTGCTTTTATTTTTTTTGTTGATTAAATACTTAAAAGTAAATTTCTGTAAATAAAATTGTAGAACTATTTACTTTTGAGTACTTCTATGTTCACTACTCGTTTTTTCTCATTTTCATCCATATATATATTCACTGACTGTTAAAAATAGATCATTGGGTGGTTTCCTTCTGAGATTAGTCTCACACCTTGTTTGGGTCATGATTTTGGGGCTAAAAAGATTATATTCCGGCAGGTATAGATAAGGGAAATCTCCCTTCTACTTTAGGTGCTTGATATATGTGTAACTGGGGACAGTGGGACAAAGATAATGCTAGTGATGTTGTGGAGATGTTACACGATTTTCTGTTGTACCTTTTTCTTGTACTGTATTCTAGCATTGTGATTTTTTGGGATACTTTCCTAGAAATATGCATCATGCGTCATTTATATGTGTGTGTGTGTGTGCTCCAGTTGTTTATTACTTTCATTGTTTACTTATTTCATGTTTTAATACTTCCTCTATTTCTATCTATTTTAATTCTACTGTGTTACTCTGCCAATGGGGGCATCGTTTCCCCGCTATCACACCTAAGGCCCTCACTGCTAGTTGGAAGCCTCTGGCGTTCGGGGAAATGCGCTTAAGGTCATGTGACCAAATGGGTATGGGGCACCTTTTGGCGACTCCCAAAACTGGGATGTCAGAAAGTGGAATAAAAGGGATTAATTTCTTCTTGAATTACTATTTAGAGACTATATCCGAGGATAAGAAGGAGTAGGTACTTGATAATATGTTGTGCCTAGGAGTAGCTAACCCGTGTACAGGGAAAAAACAATCTACCTTGTTATTTCGACATTTCTGGTTTTGAAATTATACAGTTGATTTGATTTCACTGTTGGGTGATTCACATGTTTTTTTAGTTATCATTGGTATTGTTAAGGTTCTATTTCTATTTCAACCCGATGAGATGAGTGTATACCATCTCATGTATCATATGGGCACTTTTTAGAAATCACATGTCATGCATTCCTCTCATTCCATTTAGTGTTAATTAGTGATTTAATGTTATTTTGAAAGTTGTTGTCCTAGGTATGCTTGATGTTTTGATAGATTCCTTGATAAAATACTTGATATTTGATAGGGTATTGGATTGTGTATGGTTTTGTTTGAATTTACATTAAAATTTTGTTCTTGAGGTGTTATGGGATATCTTGGATCAGAATTTGGCAGATTATTGTATTGTTTTTACTTTTGTATGAAATGTATATGATTCCATGGTTTTATCAGTGGGGATTATGGGCCCTCATGGATCTAAATAAGGAAATTTAATGTTTATTTCAATGTTTTCATGGGCTTCCGGAGTAGTTTTTGTGGCTTACGTCCGGAAAACCCAGAACACACAGCGTGTAATGATGACTACATGTCATGTGTCCTTCTGTTCAAGAATTATCTATTTTTTTAAGTACATGTCGTGTACTATATGTACATCTCATCTAGTCTCTAATTGTGTCACTGGCTGTCTGGGTATAGACACAGGTTTGGGAAATCTCGGTGGGACACGCCGTGTAACAGATGTACACACCTTGTTGTGGAGACCTAGTGTCCACCTGTGTGACTAACGACAGAGATGGATAAAACATAGGATATACACACCGTTTCATGATTGAACATGTCGTGTAGTGTGAACCTTGTATCTGGTCATGTAACGAACAAAACAAGTGAGTGAAGTTCATCTAATACACGCAGTTTCTGGCACTAAGACACTGTATAGAATTGTTTTTGGAGAACCATTTGGATTAGCCAAGTAGAGTATCTTGGGTAGGGGAAGAGGAATCAAGTACACATCATGTGTTATGAAAACAAACTCGGTCTATGGGGTGTTACACAACCTGGGTTGGAAGAAGTACACACCCATGTGAAGGATTAAGGGAACATTCTGTGTATGAATTTTGCACACCATGTGTCCATGTTTTAAAAATACATGAATTCTTTATTTCTCATGTTCCCTTCATACTCATAAATGTTCCGGTTCTTGATAATCTTTATATAAGGTTTGCGATTGACCATGCAGATTCATGCCACTGAGACATCCTCCGGTTTTATGCTAGTTACAGGGTAGTGATCAGACACTGGACATGGTAGATTAGGGACGACCAGCAGACCCTCCAGTCATGCCCATCTTGGCACCAGCCGTTATCCCGAATGTAGGTTTCAATTCGTAGTTCTGATAGGGATTTATGAGGATGAGCTAGAACTTTCAGGGAGCACCGTATCCTACTCCTTATATGGCAGAGCTGACTCGGTCTTTTCAATAAAAGCATCCTCCCACTTTCTCAGGGGATGGAGGACCCCAGGCTATATAGTCATGGCTAGAATCCATGATGATGATCTTCAAGCATATGGAGATGCCTCTAGAGAGGAGGGTCAAGATCACAACGTATATGCTTCAGGATACCTCTAATAGATGGTGGGATGTGTCATCATAGGCAGGACACCAGTATTTTATGTCATGGGAGTTGTTACAGTGTGGATTTTTTCACTAATTATACCTGGAGACTTTGAGGGTCTATCGAGCCTCAGAGTTCATGAGTCTGGAGTATGGTAAAAATTTTATTATGGAGTATTCTTCTTGATTCTCAGAGTTGCTACACATTAACCCCTTTAAAAGAGGTGGTTAGTTATTCATGGCCTGGAATTTTGAGGATGTACTCATTCATGACATTCGGGCTCAGTTGAACATCTTCAGGTTTACATCAATCACTTCTATAGTCAACCTGGTGCTAATCACAGAGTGCAACCTGAGGGATTATGGAGCTGGGATCCCAGGATGTTCTACATACAGTGCTAGTTCTTCCATATTTGATAGCAGGAAGCACCACAGGGAGTCCACATGTAGAGATCCGAGTTGTCAGGATGCAGCTCCATGTGGCCAGGTGGTATGCCACCAGTGTTGAAGGGTCAGGCATACAAGACCACATTTCCCGAGAGACCAATTGGAGTGTCAATATTATAGAAAGATGGGCCATCTTCAGCACTACTGTCATATATTCTCCCCCGTTGATGATGACATGGGTTCTTCTATGACTCCTCGTTCGGGAGCATCACCACAAGTTTCTCACTAGTATGGGAACGGGAGTTCTTCAATCCATTCAGGTTGAGGTGGAGGTCGTGGTTGTGGTAGCCAGTTTCCCAGCCTTCAGCAACAATAGGGTGGATTACCTCAGAGTGGTCATGTAGGGTCATAGGGAAGTGGTGCAGTTCAGACAATTGAAGTAAAGCAGACCTAGCAAGAGCAGGATCCCGGACCCTCTAATGTTCAAGTTACGATCCCAGTCGCATCAGTTTTTTCTTATGCTCTTTTCGATGTAGGGGTTTCCCATTACTTTATATCTGTTGCTTTTGTGGAGAGCCTTGGGCTCTATATCTTTTTTTATACCGATTTCATGATGCTAGGCACTTCTTTGGGGACTCAAACGACAAGTGAACGAAGTTTTTAAGAGTTCCCTCTTGATGTCGTTGGGTGTCACTTCTCATGGGACCACTATGTCCTAGAGATAACAAGATATGATTTCATTATCATAATGGATTGGTTAGTTCCCTTACAAGAATCTATTAATTAGTATCGTCGTAGGGAGAGGTTTACATCACCATAGGGTGGTATGTTTCTACATAAGGGCGAGTGGGATGTCTAGGAGAGAAACGAAAGGCTCGAGCCACATGGGATGGGAGGAGATACAACCCAGATAGCTTGTCAATATTTGGATGACTATGAGACTTCGTAGATGGAATTTCCTCCAGTGGTGGATCATTTCAGAGTTTTCTTTCTAGATGAATTTTTTGTTTTTCCTCTAGAGAATGAGGTAGAATTTTCTATTGAGCCCATGCCAGGAGTGGAACCAGTGCCTATTCATCCTTATATGAGGGTTACACCAATGTTGTGGGAGATCATGAAACAATTGGAGGAGTTGCAAGGAAAGGGTTTAATCAGACCCAGTACTTCTCCTTGGGGTTCTCTTGTCCTATTTGCAAAGAATACGGATGGTTCCTGCAATATTTTTGTGGATTATCATAAGTTAAACCAGTTGATGGTCAAGAACTGAAATCCCTTCCTGAGGATTGATGATCTCTTTGATCAGATTTGAGGTGCCCGAGAGTTCATGAAGATTGACTTCAGATCTAGTTATCGTCACTTGTGGATTACACCATCAGATATATCTCATACATCCATTTGGAGCAGGCATGGTCTATACGCATATGTGGTTATGTCGTTCAGTCTCACGAACATGCCTGCAGTTATCATGGAACTGATGAACTGAGTGTTCCATCCATATTTGGATTCTTTCGTGGCGGTCTCCATGGATGATATATTGGTGTACTCTCACTCTTGACACAACTATGCCACACTTCATGAGATCTTTTTGAGTGCACTGAGATATAATCATCTATTTGCTATTCACTAAAAATTCCACTTTTGGATGGACCAAATTCACATCATGGGTCATGTTATCTTAGTGACAAGCATATCAGTAGACCCATAGAATGTGAGAACAGTTGTTTCCTAGTAGAATCCAATGATATTCTTTGAGTTATGGAGTTTTCTAGGGTTTGATGGTAACTACAGACATTTAATATAGGACTTTTCATGTTTAGCAGCGCCACTGACGGGCCTGACTAAGAAATGTGTGATGTACTTGTGTTCAGAATCTTGCAAGTCAGCCATTTAAGAACTGAAATGGAGGTCGACTTTATGGACTATACTAGTTTTTTTAGATCTAGGAAAGGTCAATATTGTATACTATGATGCATTAGGAATTGGGCTGGGAGATGTGCTTATATAGGAAGAATGGGTAGTTTCGTATGGGTCTCGGTAGTTGAGGCCACCTGATAGGAATTACCTGACACATGATCTTGAGTTGGATGAAATTGTTCATTCTTAACGCTATTGGATACACTACGTGTTGGGATGCCATTTTGTAGTTTTCATAGGGAATGAAATTGTCAAGAATATCTTCCCTCAGTGTGACCTAAATTTGAGACATGGAAAGACAGTTGAACACCTTCAATCCTTTGACTTTGAGCTTACCAACATGCTTGGAAAAGGCAACATTGTGGTTGATGCATTGAGTAGGAGGACTGGGATATAGGTAGTTCAAGAGGCCCGATGTGAGTGGAAGATTATAGAACTGTTCTCTGATATTCATTTGGAGGTGCACGATAGTCAAGGGATGAAATTTCTTTCTTCTATGGTTGTTACCTCTACCCTACATAATCGAGTGCAATTGAGGAAACTATCAGATTTTGAAGGCCTTTTACTCTGAGAGAGTGTTTCAAGAGTGTAACAGCCCGAGATTTTATGAAAAAAATATTCTTATTAATTTTATTAATGTCTTGTGTTGTACGCTACTCCAAAAGGAGCTTGAACAACCCACATCCTTGACTTGCCTTGCATTACACGCAATCGCGACATTCCTCGATAGCGTGTGTAGTACGCAATACCGAGTTTCACTAGCGTGTGTAGTACGCAATACCGAGTTTCACTGAACAACGATATGCTATTAAAATATTATTATAACTAGCAGTTATGAATAGTAATAACCACCTTTTAAAATTTTAGAAATTTTAGCTCTCAAAATGGACTTTATTTTTGGATTCGGAGTATCAAATTTAGCCTAAGGTGAAATTTTGGTGATTTTCGGATAACTTTCATATTTTGATGAATAGTGAAAATTACTAAATTTTAGTCAAAAACAACTTTTTCAATCGAAATAATTAATATTGATAAATTATTAATTTGAGTGGTTTTAAAGTATATTTAGAATATATTTTTACAATTTAATACAATGTTGGTCATTGGATATAATTTCACATTTAAACTAGACATAAACAAGTGTCAATCTTTTGATAGATATTGTTTCTTAAAAACACGCTATTTGTTTTAACAGCGGGATTTAATTATAAAATTAATTATTGTAACTTCTATGATATGAATTTGGTAAAATAGACTTCATTTTTGAATTCGGAATATGAAATATAGCTTAGGATTAAATTTTGGCATTTTTCTGAAAAACATCAATTTTTGATGAATAGTGAAACTACTAAGTGGTAGGTTAAAAACTGAATTTTGCATAAAACTTAATTTTACCACTTCTGTGAATGGAATTTCGAAAATCCGACAGACACGGTTAATATCAAGGACTAAAATGTGGTTCAATGAGATGAAAATAATTTTTGGTGAATAGTAACTTTTTTTTTACCACGGTTAATAGTAAATAGGGTAACAAAGGGTAAATACGATATTACTATTACCCTAACACATGTCCTAATTCTATTGGATAAGTGTAATTCGGCCAAAAACAACCTTATGAATATAATATGACCATTTTGGCCCACTTGGATTAGATTAGGACATTTATTATTATTTAATTCAAAGAAGAGTTAAAAGAGTTAAAATCAAAGTTTATTTACTAAAACATTTTTAATATGGGGTTATACATAAGATAAATTCGACTATAAATATTCATTAGAAAGATAAAAAGCTTTCCTACATAATGATAGTTTATTTATAATTTTTAGACTTTAACTAAATTAATTTATTTTTGACACAACGATGATGTAGTAATTACCCTTTTAAGGAAATATTAACATAATTGATGTTATAAATTCTCAAATGAATGTAATTTAAGACTTTTTATGAATTAAACTAATTTTCTAGGTTACTATGATGTATTAGTGTTGATTTAATCAACTTGGTTCGAACATATAATTCTGTTATGACTTTCAAAAAAATCATATATCAAATAGTGTCAAAATTGACACAAAATAGTTTTTAAATCAAATATTATATTATTAATTGTTATTTTATTCCTAAAAATCTAAGGTTCGGAAAAATGACTTAGATAAGGATATATTTATTAATAATATACAATTTGGGGTTCTTTTGGCATGTTATAGTAAGTGTATTAACCATATAGTGAAAGAAAACAAAAAGACACGGTAAAAGTTAAATTATTTAACTTAGAGTTAAATCTAATTGATAAGGTTAAAATAATAACCTAAACTTGTCTAAATCCTATTGGTTGATAGGATTTCGACCCATCCCCACTTTATCTTCGAAATAAGACCATTTGGAACCATTATAAACCGATTTTGACATTAATATAAAGTAATATTTTGAGGTATTCCTAAGGTGCCCCTCTCCTCCCTTATAAAAGGACACCTCCTCCCCCTCATCCTCACACCAATTTGAGCACTCAAGCTCGGCCAACCCCTACCAAAATCTCTTCTCCACTTCCCTAGAAACATCCAAGAGGTTCTGGTCTTCCTAAAAGACCAATTTTAGTGCCATAAGAGGAGGTCTCAAAGAGGCGCTTCAAAGAAGAGGTAATTACCGTTACCAATTCTTTCATCTTTATTTCTTCTTCCACTTCTTCTTCTTAGGTTGTTTCATTATGAAGTAATAACATCAGTATCACTAATATACTGATATGTTATTATAAGTATGAAACAACCCTATTTCACTATCTATCCATCCTACGGAAAAAGAAATCACCGCGCGTGCGTACGTACAGAATACCGTCTCCACGCCGTGGTGTAATCTATTTTCCACCACCACCTTACATGGATGGGTATAATGGTGTAAAGAATAACTATACATAGTTATTACAACATCATATTGATTCTGATATATTGTATAATCCACTTCAATTCAGTTCAATATTTATGGAAATGATATCATCGCTCGTGCGTACGTACGGACTACCGTCTTCACGACGCGATGAGATTCATTCTCCATGTTAACCATTTAAGAATGATTATAAAGTATATATAAGAAATAATAATGAAATATATGACATTATAAAGCTACAGGATTTATGTATATATATATATATGTATGTCATCTACTTACTTCCATTTCAAGACAATAAGGAAAGTAAAACAGCGTTCATGCGTACGTACGGACTACCGTCTCCATGAACGGTGTTTTTCATTTTATTTATATATCTATTATATATATATATATACACTGAATATATATGATATATAAATCATATTTTATATTCTGGAAGTAAGTAAATCATGATATAAGTAATAATTATGTCAAGAACAACAATTCAAAACACCTATGATAAATGAAACGATTTTACCCAAAATGCTTCTTTAACATGGAATTTACAAAAGAACGGGTAATATAATGTCATAAGTAAACCATATATGATATCATAACAATGAATATGATTCTGGAATAAGTCAATAACATGATTTAAATCATTATACAGGAGGTTCGGACACTTACAAAGCAAGTCGGACATAAGGTAAGGGAAATATCACAATCTCATTTTTATCCGAGATTGTTTATTCGTAAGTATTTACTGGGGTGTATTTTATCATCCACATCCATGTTTCATCAATATGTAATATTATTTCCATCCACCTACAATTGTTTAAATCCATTTTTACCCTTCGGTGAGTTTTTAGTAATATGTATGAAAGGAATCTTTTGTCGTTTTTCGTACGAGGTACTTTTTGACTTTTCCGACAAAAGTACGAAGAATGTTTTTTTTAACTTAAATGGCACGAACGGATTTTTACGGTTTTATAAAGCCTTATTTTCATGAAGCTTCCTACAAAAGATTTCATGACTATTTTTAATAAAATCTCTTTCTTTTAAAATTTCATGATGTTTTGTGAAAAGAAATTGATTTTGAAGAAGAAAGGATATTTTCCTCAAGAATTCATTTCAGGTGTTTTATCAAAATTATTTTCCATCTAAGATAATAAAGGGTTCTGTTTCTATCCATATTTTTACATTGATTTGACTATGATGTGATGGAATTATGTTTATGAATTCCTTTATCTTATATGAATGGTTTTATGATGTTATGTTGTTTAAGAATCCCATTTTTATTACATGGGTTATGAAATGATGTATGATTTATGATTTTGTGGCACACATAAGAATGGTATCATTATGAGATGGGTGGGACCTATATCTCCCTCCAATGCATTGGGTAAAGATTTTATATCTCATGAGATAGACAAGGCTGAAATGGTAGGTTATACCGGTTCAGTGAAACAGGACTGAAACGAGGGTTACTCGATTCAGAAAGGGACTTTGTCCACTAAGATAGTCTTGGCAATGAGTCTTGACTAACAAGAAATGATTCTCTATGATTATGTGTGTATGCCACAAAGTTTCATGTTTTACGTTATGATTATTGGGATTTCATTTCACTACTATGATTTATCCCATGTTATGAAATTATGCTCTCTTTTGCAGGTTAAGATTTCCAAAAGTTATGTTCTTATGAATATGATGTGATTGATTTTTCTTTTGTATACCCTTACTGAGCATTTGAGCTCACCCTTTTATGTTTTCTTTTCCCCAGGATATAAAGAAAGGTTTTAGGTAAAAAAAAGGAAGTTCTTTATGGGAGATTTTGATGATCTTTCACCACGATTAGAAGATTATATTCCGAGTTTCCAAAGACACTAAACTATTACGATCCTTGTGTGTGTGTTTTTGTTATGTACTAAGTATTCCGCAAAAGTAATATAATGTCAATGTACGTCAAGATACGGGTCTCTACAGTTGGTATCAGAGGAAAGGTTTAGTCAACATTTGGAAACTAGGATGCGAGAACTTTAGTGAGATCCCTAGAGATATTTCTAAGGTATGTCTAGGGATGTCCCTAAGGATAAGTATACGTATAGGTTATAGTACTAGAACTATGCTAACGATCATATAATTAAACCTAAGATGTTAGATATTGAAGGTACTCCCCCTTTATTATGTTGTTTTCCCTAGCATGATTTTTACCTCTCACACTATTTTTTTGGGTTTTAGAAAATGGTTTGAAACAAGATGATTCACGATAATGGAGGATATGATGGACAATGGAATGATATTCTTCATTATGAAATGGGATTTGGAAGTCCAAACATCATTATTATGCCGAATCAGCAATCTCATAATATGATCAATAAAGTAAAATTTGGTATGTTTCCTGACTCGGCTAATAAGAGAAAGATGGAGTTTCATGATGATCATAGAGGAAAGAAAGTTCAATTTCCCCTATGTAAATCATGTGGGAAGAGGCATCAAGGAGAATGTTTCAAAGGAACTGGAAGATGCTTTGGGTGTGGAAAAGAAGGACACAAAGAAAGTAAATGCAAAGGAAAAGGTTCATTTAACAACATGGATGAGGATAATGGTGTTGCTACGACATCAACAATGGTTAAATGTTTTAAATGTGGAATGTGCGGGCATTATGCAAACCAATTCCCTAAGGGAAAGTCTCATGAAGATAATCAGTATGGTCGTATGGGAAGTATTTATGTGGATGATGATGAAGAGACTACAAATGATATGTGAGATGAAAGAATTGTTGAAGCTCGGTCAATTTTAAGAATGTAGTGGAATGATTACATGTCTATCATGTGTAATGTTGTATAAGTAATCTCATGGTACTGTAGAATAAAGAGACATGTAAGGATTGTTACACTGTTGTCTGATTAATGTTACCAGTATCCATGAAAGGTTATTCAGATATTTTTGGAATGTAGATGATATGCGCATAATGAAGGGATACGGAGAAAATTAAATGTTTGATAGTATTCATGAGCTCATGATTGATATAAGGACTAAGTGATATCATGGTTTGAGTATATAGAATTTTGAGGATTTTGGAATGTGGAAAGAGTTAACTTTTAATAGAATTCATGTTTTCAATAAGGTTCAATGGGTATTCAAGAGAGTACAAGATTAAGGCCTTTGAATGTTTGGAATGTGACCAACAAGATATATCTTATGATATATGGGGATCAACGATGGTATTAAATCTCTGGTAATCGTTTTCACTATGTTATGAGAGTGGACTGCAGTATTATGGATAAGCCTAAAGATTGGAATGGATTATGTTGGACATAAGTTAGTATAGTAGTTTTTTCGATATTATTGATGGGATGTTATAGTAATATAGTTTTAGAAAAAGGACAACCTGCAGGACGGGCGACAGCCCATCACGTCGGACAAGGCTGTAGGAATCGAACCCACAACCGAAGTGCGACTGGCCTTTATCGCCTACCACTGGCCTACAGGAAGTCCCTGTTTAGTAGAAACTAGTTTTATTATATTAAGCAGTATGATATATGAAGTATAAGTCCATTTTAGGAACCATATATGATTAATCTCACTATAGAATGACTTATGTATATTTAATAACTTTTTCTAACCTTTTGTTTGAGACAGATGGAATGACCCGTCATTCTATCACATAATCTGCTAACACTTCACGAATAACAAATTCAACTTCATTTATTTATGAGATGAAGTGGAAATTGTTCAAGACACGAACAACAGTGAGATTGTACCAAAATAAATTATGTATTTATTCTAATTCAAATTTTCAACTTTAGGGAAATGATCTTGAAAACCAAAAATGTTGTCCTAGTGATCTTATACCTGATGAATCAGATGGTACCTTATATCATCACAAATCTATGGATTTGTGATTACTGGCTTTTCCATAGCCATGTTCTCTACCACTCTCCATCAGAACATGATGGTTAGATTTCTCTTCCATATCAATATTTTTACCTATGTGGAAACCCTGCGATTAGTTTATTTGGGTAATCGTTACATTTCATACTTTAGTTTTTAAAGCCAAGTTTTGGTATTCCTTTTTACGATGTGGGATTCTATTAAAGAAACTTTAGAATAGTAAACCATTTATAACCCTGACGAATTTCGAGGGCGAAATTCATTTTAAGGGGGGTAGAATGTAACAGCCCGAGATTTTATGAAAAAAATATTCTTTTTAATTTTATTAATGTCTTGTGTTGTACGCTACTCCAAAAGGAGCTTGAACAACACACATCCTTGACTTGCCTTGCATTACACGCAATCACGACCTTCCTCGATAGCGTGTGTAGTACGCAATACCGAGTTTCACTAAACAACGATATGCTATTAAAATATTATTATAACTAGCAGTTATGAATAGTAATAACCACCTTTTAAAATTTTAGAAATTTTAGCTCTCAAAATGGACTTTATTTTTGGATTCGGAGTATCAAATTTAGCCTAAGGTGAAATTTTGGTGATTTTCGGATAACTTTCATATTTTGATGAATAGTGAAAATTACTAAATTTTAGTTAAAAACAACTTTTTCAATCGAAATAATTAATATTGATAAATTATTAATTTGAGTTGTTTTAAAGTATATTTAGAATATATTTTTACAATTTAATAAAATGTTGGTCATTGGATATAATTTCACATTTAAACTAGACATAAACAAATGTCAATCTTTTGATAGATATTGTTTCTTAAAAACACGCTCTTTGTTTTAACAGCGGGATTTAATTATAAAATTAATTAATGCAACTTCTATGATATTAATTTGGTAAAATAGACTTCATTTTTGAATTCGGAATATGAAATATAGCTTAGGATGAAATTTTGACATTTTTCTGAAAAACATCAATTTTTGATGAATAGTGAAACTACTAAGTGGTAGGTTAAAAACTGAATTTTTCATAAAACTTAATTTTACCACTTCTGTGAATGGAATTTCGAAAATCCGACAGACACGGTTAATATCAAGGACTAAAATGTGGTTCAATGAGATGAAAATAATTTTTGGTGAATAGTAACTTTTTATTTTTTTTTTACCACGGTTAATAGTAAATAGGGTAACTAAGGGTAAATACGATATTACTATTACCCTAACACATTTCCTAATTCTATTGGATAAGTGTAATTCGGCCAAAAACAACCTTATGAATATAATACGACCATTTAGGCCCACTTGGATTAGATTAGGACATTTATTATTATTTAATTCAAAGAAGAGTTAAAAGAGTTAAAATCAATGTTTATTTACTAAAACATTTTTAATATGGGGTTATACATAAGATAAATTCGACTATAAATATTCATTAGAAAGCTAAAAAGATTTCCTACATAATGATAGTTTATTTATAATTTTTAGACTTTAAATAAATTAATTTATTTTTGACACACAAATGATGCAGTAATTACCCTTTTAAGGAAATATTAACATAATTGATGTTATAAATGCTCAAATGAATGTAATTTAAGACTTTTTATGAATTAAACTAATTTTCTAGGTTACTATGATGTATTAGTGTTGATTTAATCAACTTGGTTCGAACATATAATTCTGTTATGACTTTCAAAAAAATCATATATCAAATAGTGTCAAAATTGACACAAAATAGTTTTTAAATAAAATATTATATTATTAATTGTTCTTTTATTCCTAAAAATCTAAGGTTCGGCCAAATGACTTAGATAAGGATATATTTATTAATAATATACAATTTGGGGTTCTTTTGGCATGTTATAGTAAGTGTATTAACCATATAGTGAAAGAAAACAAAAAGACACGGTAAAAGTTAAATTATTTAACTTAGAGTTAAATCTAATTGATAAGGTTAAAATAATAACCTAAACTTGTCTAAATCCTATTGGTTGATAGTATTTAGACCCATACCCACTTTAGCTTCGAAATAAGACCATTTGGAACCATTATAAACCGATTTTGACATTAATATAAAATAATATTTTGAGGTATTCCTAAGGTGCCCCTCTCCTCCCTTATAAAAGGACACCTCCTCCCCCTCCTCCTCACACCAATTTGAGCACTCAAGCTCGGCCAACCCCGGACAAAATCTCTTCTCCACTTCCCTAGAAACATACTAGAGGTTCTGGTCTTCCTCAAAGACCAATTTTAGTGCCATAAGAGGAGGTATCAAAGAGGCGCTTCAATGAAGAGGTAATTACCGTTACCAATTCATTCATCTTCATTTCTTCTTCCACTTCTTCTGCTTAGGTTGTTTCATTATGAAGTAATAACATCAGTATCACTCATATACTGATATGTTATTTTAAGTATGAGACAACCCTATTTCACTATCTATCCATCCTACGGAAAAAGAAATCACCGCGCGTGCGTACGTACGGAATACCGTCTCCACGCCGTGGTGTAATCTATTTTCCACCACCACCTTACATGGATGGGTATAATGGTGTAAATAATAACTATACATAGTTATTACAACATAATATTGATTCTGATATATTGTATAATCCACTTCAATTCAGTTCAATATTTATGGAAATGATATCATCGCTCGTGCGTACGTACGGACTACCGTCTCCACGGCGCGATGAGATTCATTCTCCATGTTAACCATTTAAGAATGATTATAAAGTATATATAAGAAATAATAATGAAATATATGACATTATAAAGCTACTGTATTTATGTATATATATATATATGTATGTCATCTACTTACTTCCATTTCAAGACAATAAGGAAAGTAAAACAGCGTTCATGCGTACGTACGGACTACCGTCTCCATGAACGGTGTTTTTCATTTTATTTATCTATCTATTATATATATATATACACTGAATATATATGATATATAAATCATATTCTATATTCTGGAAGTAAGTAAATCATGACATAAGTAATAATTATGTCAAGAACAACAAGTCAAAACACCTACGATAAATGAAACGATTTTACCCAAAATGCTTCTTTAACATGGAATTTACAAAAGAACGGGTAATATAATGTCATAAGTAAACCATATATGATATCATAACAATGAATATGATTCTGGAATAAGTCAATAACATGATTTAAATCATTATACAGGAGGTTCGGACACTTACACAGCAAGTCGGACATAAGGTAAGGGAAATATCACAATCTCATTTTTATCCGAGATTGTTTATTCGTAAGTATTTACTGGGGTGTATTTTATCATCCACATCCATGTTTCATCAATATGTAATATTATTTCCATCCACCTACAATTGTTTAAATCCATTTTTACCCTTCGGTGAGTTTTTTGTAATATGTATGAAAGGAATCTTTTGTCGTTTTTCGTACGAGGTACTTTTTGACTTTTCCGACAAAAGTACGAAGAATGTTTTTTTAACTTAAATGGCACGAACGGATTTTTACAATTTTATAAAGCCTTATTTTCATGAAGCTTCCTACAAAAGATTTCATGACTATTTTTAATAAAATCTCTTTCTTTTAAAATTTCATGATGTTTTGTGAAAAGAAATTGATTTTGAAGAAGAAAGGATATTTTCCTCAAGAATTCATTTCAGGTGTTTTATCAAAATTATTTTCCATCTAAGATAATAAAGGGTTCTGTTTCTATCCATATTTTTACATTGATTTGACTATGCTGTGATGGAATTATGTTTATGAATTCCTTTATCTTATATGAATGGTTTTATGATGTTATGTTGTTTAAGAATCCCATTTTTATTACATGGGTTATGAAATGATGTATGATTTATGATTTTGTGGCACACATAAGAATGGTATCATTATGAGATGGGTGGGACCTATATCTCCCTCCAATGCATTGGGTAAAGATTTTATATCTCATGAGATAGACATGGCTGAAATGGTAGGTTATACCGGTTCAGTGAAACAGGACTGAAACGAGGGTTACTCGATTCAGAAAGGGACTTTGTCCACTAAGATAGTCTTGGAAATGAGTCTTGACTAACAAGAAATGATTCTCTATGATTATGTGTGTATGCCACAAAGTTTCATGTTTTATGTTATGATTATTGGGATTTCATTTCACTACTATGATTTATCCCATGTTATGAAATTATGCTCTCTTTTGCAGGTTAAGATTTCCAAAAGTTATGTTCTTATGAATATGATGTGATTGATTTTTCTTTTGTATACCCTTACTGAGCATTTGAGCTCACCCTTTTATGTTTTCTTTTCCCCAGGATATAAAGAAAGGTTTTAGGTAAAAAAAAGGAAGTTCTTTATGGGAGATTTTGAAGATCTTTCACCACGATTAGAAGATTATATTCCGAGTTTCCAAAGACACTAAACTATTACGATCCTTGTGTGCGTGTTTTTGTTATGTACTAAGTATTCTGCAAAAGTATTGTAATGTCAATGAATGTCAAGATATGGGTCTCTACAAAGAGAGTATCATATTCCTGGATGGGCAGTAGGCATGGATGAGATCTTGTGTTTTCATGGATGTGTGTGGGTACCTGTAGACATACATGAGGAGAAGATGCTAGACTTTCATTCCTTAGGATGGGAAGTTCATCCTAGTGTCACCAAGATGTATTGAGATCTACACTATCAGTATTAATGGAAAGGTATAAAAAAATATGTTTCTAGTTTTTTCATGAGGTGTTCAACATTTTAGCTTGTGAAGGCAGAGCATCAGCTACCATAATGACTTTTTAAGCAGTTACACATTTCTGAGTGGAAATAGAATAATGTTGCGAGGGATATCATGATATGTCTTCCAAGGTCACCTCTAGAGAATGATGAAGTTTGGTTTTTCATTAACAGAATCACAAAGGTTTCTCACTTATTTATAATCAATGATACCTTCATTGTTGATGAGTTTGAATGGTTTTACATCTGAGATATTGTACATATACATGGTGTTCCACACTCCATTGTTTCAGACAGGGACACCTGTTTTACTTCTATGTTCTGGAAGAGACTTCAGAATTCTTTGGGTACATAGGTACATCTGAATACAACTTTGTATCCTCAGATAGATGGCCAGTCTGAGCGTATTATTCAGGTGCTTGAGGACATGTTTCAGGTTTGAATCCTGAATTTTGGAGGATCGTGAGAAAAGAAATTATATCTTATGAAGTCTTCCTACAATAATAGTTTTCAAGACACTATTCAGATGGAACCTTAGGAGGCATTATACGGTCGGCCATGCCGATCACCCATATGCTAGATGGAGGCAGTAAAGGTAGCTATGTTTGGACCTCTCCTTGTTTAGGAGACCTCAGAGTAGATAGAGTTGATTCAGAAGAGGATGGTTGATGCACAGTCATAACAGAAGTCTTACGTTGATGGAAAAATCTGTCCTCTGGTGTTCGAGGAAGAAGATAATGTTTCCATGTGTGTCACACCGAGGTCTAGACTTAGGAGGATTAGGAGATAGGGTATGATTTCACCGAGGTATGTTGGGCCATTTGAGGTGTTGGAGAGAGTTAGACCGGTTGCATATTGGCTACAGTTACCTCAGAGGTATTGGGCTATGCACGACATCATTCACGTGTCTCAACTTCAACGTTACTTCGTAGACTCTTCTCATGTTTTTCAACCTAAAGAGGTTGAATAAGATGTGGATTCCTTGTTCGAGGGTCATACTCTCTAGATTTTTGTATCGAAGTGTGACGGTTCTCTATGGTCTGTCTCTTCCTCTGGTACAGGTGCTATGGCAGCATAGGCGAGTACATGACGAGACTTGGGAGAGGGAGGTCGACGTACGATCATAGTGGTCGATGCTATTTGAGGATTCTTCAACTATGACACCCTACTTGGGAAATTCAAGGACGAATTTATTTACAGGGCGAAGTTTGTAAGAACTCAGACCTTCTATTTCGGAACATATTACATTTCTTGTTATTTTTAAGAAAAATATGAGTTCTGGAAATTTCAAGAGTACACGCCGTGTACTTTAAGTACACACCATGTACCTTTTGGTGCTGGTGACCTTGTGTTGGTCACGTAATGGCTGAGCACATGGATGTGTGTGGTGACCTAGAGACAACCTAAAGCAGAGACCGTAAAAGTCCAGTGCACACTATGTACTTTTAAAGAACATGTCATGCACTTTCTTTTTTTCATTAAACGCATCGGGGTTAGGTATGATGGATAGAACACACATCTTCTTGACTTATCTCATCCAGGAGAATCTGTATGGCAGTCAATCTTCTCTGATCCCCCGACTCATCTTCCATTATCAGAATGAACCCCTGATAATTGTATTGGAATCACATCGGTGAGTTCTCCTTTCTTCCTGAACATCATCTCCTGATTTCCATTATTCTACAAGATATACTAGATTGAACATCGTAAGAATTTTTTTAGATCTACGGAGTTCTACGGAAATTCATGGCATGAGGATCACATATATTACTCGTATAATGCAGAGGTAGGTGTCTTGTGCCTTTCCATAGTATGTTTTTGATTTATATATGAAAGGGTTCCCAATACCCTCATTTAGGTTATTATGTGTTTACGGTTTTAGGCCTTTCATTTTCCTGGAAGGCTTTTTTATATTGGATAGAGGTTAATTGTTTGTGAATAGGGTATTATTTTCCAATCTATGGATGTTTTTCCCATGTTTTCTTGTTTTTAACCATTTAGTCTAGCCTTGCATGTTAGGATTCTAATCAGTTCTCATTCCTAGTATTGTTGGGTGGAGTGATTATTATTAGACATGCTATGATATGTTGTAGATGTTTAGATATGTAGTTATTGAGGTTTACTTTGGATGTTGATTATCGTTTGTCCATGATTGCTTTACATGAGGCTGCTGAAACCTGGTGTAGTGAGACCATAGAGGAAATTGAGGTTGATGGCTTTTCCAGAGTGTCTAGTATAATTATCACACAATGAGACAATTGGGGGATTGATGTTGAGTGCTCCCTTAGAGTTTCTATAGTTACATTACGAGGTCAGAAGAGGAATTGACATTGAATGCTTCCTTAGAGTGTGTGTAGGTTACAGTTAAAAGTCTACAGGGGGAATTGACCGTGACTGCTTCCTTAGAGAGTCTTTGATAACACATGACTAAAGGGGGAATTGAAGGTGATTTATTCCTCAAAGTGTCATTGCAATATCAACCCTTGTATTGTGAACCAAAGTGGTTAGACCATGAGAACTACCTAGAAGGTTTCTTTTATTTGTATTTGGATGATTAAATACATAAAAGTAAATGTTTGTAAATGAATCTGTATGACTATTTACCTTTGATTACTTCTGTGTTCACTACTCTTTTTATCATATTATCTACCACATATATTCCCTGATTGTTAGGCACAGATCACTGAGTGGCTGCCTACAAGGATTAGTCTCACACCCTATTTGGGATATTCTTTTAGGCCAAAAAAGATTATATTGTTGTAGGTATAGATAAGGAAAAGCACCCTTCTACACCAGGTACTTGATTGATATGGAGGTGGGGAGCATCGGACCAAGCTGAGGCTTGCGATGCAGTGGAGTTGTTACATGATTCTCTTTTGTACCTGGGTTTATTTTTGTATTCCAGTATAGTGATTTGTTTGTATGCTTTCCTAGACATATGTATCATGCATCATTTATATATAAGTGTGTGTGCTCCAGTTGTTTATTACTTCTGATATTTACTTATTTCATGTTTAAATTATTCTTCTATTGCTATCTATTTTACTTCTACTATGTTACTCTACCAATGAGGGCATAGTTTCCCCACTATCACACTCATGGCCTGCACTTCTAGTCAGTAGCCTCTGGAATTTGAGGAAATGCGCTTGAGGTCATGTGACCATCCGGGTACGAGTCACCTCTGGGTGTCTCCCTAAATTGAGACATACACTAGGCCTCAAAAACATATAACAAGTCTAAAAATTGTATTCCTTGGAAAACCTATGGGAATACCTATAATATTTCCCATCATGTATGTATCACAATCAACATTCCATGAATTCATATTGGCAAACAAAATTGCACCAACTGTAACCATGTAAATGTATAAAGAAAATAGTGAGGGCGGTCGAACACCTAAACACACCATTAGTAAAAATAGATCTTTAGGACCCCATGTTACAAAAAAATAATATGGTGACACTTTCTACCATATCTATCTAATACCCAATACCCAATGGTCTGGTCAGCCAACACTAGGACACCCACTAGGGTCCCCTAGATCTAACATAGGAGGGTGATCCTACTTAGAATACAATAGGACAGTATAAATAAATTTATCCCTATTAGAATGATATAATTAAGGTCATTGTTAGACACATTTCTCTTGGGATCCTCAATAAATTTTATAGTCTCTGGATGAGGTATGAAGCTTGTACACTGAGGTTGTTAGTGACCCCTAGAATTCATCATGTATAATTCACCCATTCTATTTAATTTAAGAATTCACTGTCATGAATTAATATATGGGGATTCTCCCCTATTGTTGAGATTTGGAATACACATAACCCCAGAAGCATTCACAAATACTATAAGAAGAGAATGATAGACCACATACCTTTAGAAATCATTAAACTATTTATGAACTACTCTATACAACATTGTCCAAACTCATCTATAGATAGGGTATGTTGCATCCACTTCCAAGTACATCACAAACATAGTAAAAGTAAAAAAAGTATAGAATCAAAAATTAAAACATTAGGTAACTAAATATTAATCAAAATCATAAATTTAGAATATGAAATAACCCTTTGGATTCCCATTTCTTGATAAAATTTTAGGATACTTTGTGTAGAAGGACTAGTTTGTACCCCCGACATCATTCCTAAGGAAATAACTAACCAGCCGATTCTATATGTTTTTCAAATTAATTTAATTTATGTTATTAACAAAATAAATTTTATAAATGTGGTATAACTCGTTGGAATGGTATTTGGAAAAACACAGATAGACTGTCGATTCACCCCCGTTCCAAGAAATGCTAAACCCAATACAAGGTATCTTATTCCATGATACTTGGGTGGAATACGGATTACAAACCCAAATGTGGAAACCAAAAAAACAATATTATGGGAAGGATGAAAGCATGGTACCTTATTGGAGTTGAAATCATATAGTAAGACACTATGAAATTCAATCAAAACACCCCAGATTTATGGGGTTTGGAGATAGTAGATATAAGATTTGATCCATATGGGTCATATGGGGGATGAAAGGGAAGGAATGAGGGTTTATCCTTGTTAAGGATCACAAGGGAAAAAGTTCGTATTACCTTTTGAATGGAATACATGGTTTTTTAAACCATGCAGCAACCTTCTGGACCTCATTATCCAAAACCCCCCCAACACCGCACTATTGAGGTACATAGTATACCAAACCAACCACAAACTTTCTGCATTGATATTAAATTTAATCCATACCTCAGATAGATAGATGGTCCACCATTCATGGATTAGTTATATTGTGTTTCTTATCCAATGGGGATGCATAGTTAGGCTACAGAGTTGTTATTTATAGTGCACCAGTCATGCACCATGTGTTGTGTTTTTTCAAAACACATTTTTTGGGACCTAATCCCCAAAATTATTCCCAAAACATTTGGACTAGAATCCAATCTCCAATCCATTCCTAAAAAACATTACGAGTCATTAAATCCTATGTAAACTACTATCAATGTTTTACAAATATAGTAATTTAAAATTAAATTTTCATAAAAAATTTATAACTAAGAGAATCACAGAACCATAAAACCAGATTGGTATGTAATTTTTTTTTACCACTAGTATTCGATGATCCCCAAAAGACTCAATCATGAATTGAATAGTAACAGCCCTTTATCTTTTTGTGTGTCCAACATTCACATCGACCATATCCCCCTTCTTGTAGATTGAACTTCTGGATCATTCAATATTATAATGATAAATTTCTATAACATATGTAATTAAATTCATGAAGTTAGTGTAGATTGACTCCATTAATTATTATAGATCGGGGAAATTAATTAAATTTTCAAAAAAAACATGGATTGGTCTTCAAAAACATCAACACTTATGATCTAATGAAAGATGTTCTTGGTTGACTACTTCTAGTTTTTTAATATAAGATACTATATCAATTATTTTCAATATTTCAAGGTAAAAACAAGTCTTCTTCCACAAATTATATATAAAATATTAATCAGATAGACAAAATGAGCATGTGGGATTCCATTTGCAACCTTTTTTACCCAAATATTGAATTAGATTTCATTATTATCTTTTGAGGATATCATAAATTGATTTCATTAGAGATAATTATTATAATATGGTCAAAAATCCTTAACTCGTCCTAATATGTTATAGTGAATCATGAAATTTATTTTCATGAATATCATAACTTCAAAATCCATCTCATCATCATCATATATGACTTATCAATTATGTAATTACCTTCTAGAATCCTTCAAAAAAATTCATTAATAAATGTAAATATCATCATTATAATTCATGTTCTTATTCAACACAATATTATATATCCATTAGTAATTTAAATATATATCATCAGGATTCATGTTCTTTGGATGGTCTCCATCCAATTCATTTTTATTTTTTTCTAACTTGGATTGCATCTTCTTCTTCTTATCAACTCAATTCTATCGTATTACTTCGGATGTATTGAACATCTTCATTCTAGACTCAACTTTTTATCTTCTCATCATATATTCTGATAATATTATCCTTCATTATATGATAGATTATGTTTACATATAACTCGTATTCAATAAATCATTACATTATATTGGCCACTTGTGTTTGAATTACCTACTTACAACATATTTATATCCTTCTAATATTATCATCATAACTAGGAGTATTGAATTATTGTGATTTACCGTAAGACCCACTAAAAGTTTATCCTTTATCTTCCAGACATATTTTTTATAGGACTCTTCTTAGGAACCACCTCATTAATCTGGTTCTATATTATTTATTATGGTGATTCTCTATCATCTAATAACATAAAAACTCCATGATTATTTACCTGAATCCTAAACCTTCAGTGAACAATCCATTTTTTAAATAATTCATTTAGATTTAAAAAAATAAACTTACCTTTGATCACTAATGATATTATGCTAAAGTGATGGTCCTATGAAAAATTAACAAAATAGAATCCCTAAAATAAATCATATAAAACATTCAGTGGTTCAGTTTTCTTAGGTTGTTCTTCTATGTAAATTAACCATTAAACTAAACCTATAATAGTACTTGAATCGTAAAACCCCTTCTAGAATAACATTATAGAATCAACATCCAATATTCTTAATACATCAATAGTTCATGTTTATCAACTATCATTATTACATAATCTTCTATAGGTCATTCGTTATATTTCATTACTATATATTTATGTCGTTCATCACATTATTAATTATCAATAGTTCTATAACAATCTCAATTTTTATGGTGAAGGTGTCCTTATATTCCTCAGGAATGAAACAAAGAGTATTTTTCAGTTCTTTAGCATGATTAGTCCTTCAAATCACCATGGTTTATTTAACTTATCTTTTTTTATTATAATGTTTTTCCTTCATTATTACAATATTTAGTAGAACTTATTATTAGTTATGATTTTTTTCTACAAGTGTATGTTCTTCCCGGAGAACTATGTTTTTTGAATCTTAATTAGGGCCTTCAACCTTCCCATCTTCTGGCACGTACTTACTCAACACCAAAATTTAGTTCACGGTTCTTATTGTTCCTTTAGTACTATTAATAAATTCCCTAAATATTGATTCTGCAACATTATTATTTGAATTTATGCTACCTGGTATAAAAATTTACATGTATTTCTTTATTCCTTCCTCGCACTAACTCCAATTACCTTCATTATTTCATATTCTCATCCAGAAATATATCTTGTATATAATGTGTTCCACAATTAGATATTTCCACATCAAAATTATTTTCAGTTAAATTGATTTAAACTATAACATCCATAAGAATATTTCACATAATGTTACTCATTGAAATCACAACAATCTATGGAACAAAATACAATATATCAAAATAATCAACTAATGGGAACATCGATGATGTCATGTTTTATAGTGTTTCAACATTCATATAATACTATATTCATTAGATTTCATTTTATCATGCCATTATTTCGTGTGTTTATGTATTATTCATACCAATTTATGTTATCATGAAATTCATCTTGACACACATGTATTAGTTATCATTATAATATGCATTGATTGTTCGATTACATGGAATTATAGCTCACCCCATCCTTATGATGTCCCCAAGTTATATTATACAGTGTTAGGACATCATTAAATATTGATGTTTTTATTTATTCTATGTTAATGTATTATTCATTAAATTTCCTAACGAACATATGCCTCTTCATTTTTTAGGATTGTTTTGTATCGACCCTAATGTTAAAAAACATGAAATAAAATTTATAAGAGATTTGGGTTGTTATACTAACCCACATATAGACCAAACGTTCATTGTGTATCTCATTTAAACCATTAAATCTATAGGTCAAGAGGATTTTTTCATAAATATCGAGTAGGGGATCAGGATCAAGAGTTTTATATAAAGAATCATGTTTCCTTCCACAGTGAATGAGGGTCTCAATTACTAAAAGAATATATGGAAAGATTAAATCAAATATTTTAATTTTCAATAGAAACCTAATAACTCTAATGTTAATTTTCCCCAATATTATTAATTTATGGAGCTGTAAATAGTGGTAATTCATCCTGATGACCATGGTATAAAATGATATCATCTAGGAAAAATTAAAAGAGATGTTCAACTAGTTGTTTTACTCTTAGACTTTGATTTTGGACAAGGACCATGAGATTTTGACTTTGGATAAAGGGAATCAATATACTATGGAATTTTATAATTATTTTTCTTAGTTATTTTAGTTTTATAATAAGTGCTCCCAAATTAATACCTAATGGATTTCTAACTCTGATGGTCATGGAACCAATGTCATTGTTAATGGTTATCTAATATGTATACCAGCATACAGTGAGGATTTAAATAAGGAATAAATTATTGATACTAGAATGGAATGAAATAATAGTGTATATTTTTTTCAATTTATATTATAGGATTCTAGTGTTCTTCATCTGTTTAAAAGGAAAATCATAAAGAGTCATAGTGGCCTAGTGGTGCGAGCATTAAGAATACATATTAACCATTATCTCTTTTATTCATTAGGGTGTAAATCTATTATATTTGTAAATATAGAATGTTTATGAACTCTATTAAAAATTTCTAGATAACTCTAAAAAATGTTCATCAGTTTATGATTATTTGTAATCATTTTCACATTAATAAGAATCCAAAATGTGTTCCAAATTGAGATCTTCATTTATTATTGGTTCCCAATTTATGTTTTACTAATCAAAGATATGGGGTACATAAAATAAATTACTATAGGAATGAATTAATATGAAATATGGATCTCATAATAATTACCATATATTACCTGAATCTAAGAGTTCATATGAAATAGAGAATGAATCTATGATAACGGATGGTGGGACTGTTGATATTTTTTTAATAGTGTTTATTTATTATTCTATTTTCATGGAATTGATTGATATTGATTTACCCCACTCATTCATCTCATAGAATATAATTTAAATATTAGGATTGAAATATAGGTGAAATTCCATATGTTATGGACATTTCTACCCAATTGGGAATGGGGAATATGCAAGGATTCAAGTTCTCATTGAGTCATGTGATGATTATTGATTTTGAAGTAGTGGGGGACATCCTTTTTTTGTTCAATATTTCACTGAAATTATCATTTACATGGATATGATGATCAGTAAAAAATATCAGATTGATTTTTATCATTACAGGGAACTATATATTAATCTGAATATAACCCCTAACAATTTTAATGTCAGTGGGATTATATATCATGTATGGTTGTACCCATCATCCCATATATTGGAGTGATATTAAGATAGGTATCTACTTTCCTCTTGTATTCTAATGAAAATGGTCTATATTTTCACCTTCTTATGGTCATGGATAGGTATCCCAAGGTCTTTCCTGATGATTTATTCTAGTTACCACCAAATAGAGATTTCAAATTCATTGTGGAATTTATTACAGTATTACGTTACAAATTAATACCATTATATCAAATGTATCATTTTTAGATAATGTAAATCAATTTCTATCTAGAATATCTCTAAAGTGAGGGTTTTATTAATTCTAGTCTATCTCTATGGGTGTGACTGGTTTGCATTGCATTAAAGGTGTATAGAAGCCTATTAATTTAAATACATTATTAGATTCTCTACCATAAAAATTTCAAAAACATATACTCATTACCATGAAATTAGTTTCTCATTTCTAAACTCATTGGAGAGAGATAGTTATCAATAAACAACTATAGGCTTGGATACCACAAGGCAATAGTGTTGGAATGTGAATGCCTATATCAACTTTTAATAGAAGGTATGATTATTATAGATTCCTTGGTATGTGTATAAATCTTAAAAAATTTCATTAAATATTTATTTCATTGATGAACCATATATTTCAAATATATCTCCACACCTTCATTGTAATATTTATGGATGATATGTTGGTTTATTGTATGTTACAGTAGGACAATGAACATCATTTAGACACATTTTTTATGAGATTGAAAGATAATATCTTATATGGAATGATATTTAAGTGTTTATTTTGGATATAAGAAGTTAAATAGATTTATTGTGTTATTATAGGAAGAGTTGTTTTTATTTACCCTAATATGCTTTATGAGGCCACATCTTGGGAGATTCCAAATATTTTATTTTATAATAAAATTTTATAGAGTATAGATGGATATTATAAGAGGGTTTTTAAGTATTTTATAAAATATGTTCTCCTTTAAAATATTTTACATGAAACTGATAATAGGAAAATTAAGTTTAAAATTCTAGGAATCAGGTATTTAATTGAAATTAAAGTTGAAAATTAAATGTATCATTATACTTCTACTGTCGTTTAATGGTTTTGTGGTATATTATAAATCCTCGGGTATAGGATTAGAGAGTGTCTTGATGTAGCATGGTCATGTTATGGATATTTTTCATTTTGTTCTTACATTAATTATAATAATTACCCAACTCATGAGCTATATATTATTTTGGTGATGCATGCATTCAAATTAGGGAACCACTAACTCTTAATGGACAAATTTAAAATGTATACTATTAGAAAAAATGACATGAATATTATAATATTAGGATTTATATTTTATTCTAGGATACTAGGTCTAGTACCTATATAAATTTAATGTTTATCATGAATCCAAATTATGTAATGGAATTATGGTAACTGATGATTTTCAATAATCTGAATATGATATTAAGGATCCATGTTCTAAAAGGATATGAATAATAACATCATTTGGTGATCATTGTTTCTAAATTAAGTTGTCTATGTAAATGAAACACAGTAAATAATATTCATTATAAAAATTAAAATACAACCTTTATTTGAAATATCCTTTATAAATATCAGACATTTAAATTTGATTATTATTATATTAGTATAATTATACATAGTAGGATAACTTTGGGTGACTGGTCCTTATCCCCTAATAGATCCTTTTTCATTATAAATATGCTAGTAGTTATTATATACTAGATATAAAAAGTGTGAAAATATAGAAATCATTATAGTTATTAATCTCATCCTAGTTCTACTAAGAGGTTCTATGATCTCATGTCGTAAAATTATTTTTTGATCACGGACCAAAAGATTACTGATTATGTGTCTCAATTCCTCAACACTATAAAATTAATGGGTATATTTTACCAAACTATTTGAATGATTTAGTAAATTCTATGACCAATGTGAAAATATGATGAGAAATTCATAAAATTTTTCATTGAATTACATTAGTCTCATTGTTTTAATATTTCCATTTCAGTTATTATCTACTAGAATGTAAAATTATAAATTTTTATTCCTATAAAAAGGAATGTTATTGTGGATGTTCATAGAAATTTTTATGTCCATGATAAATTGGTAATTGATGGAGTTCCATTAGGAATTATTTATTATTCACACATGTTGTTTACTTCTAAATTCTAAAATGTTCATCACGAAGAAAAGGCGTATCAATTGTTTTTTAGCACAACATACCACTAATAAATAGATATATAGAGAAATAGTGTGACCCATATTCATAAGATATGATTATTATGAGTATGATTTATTTTTAACTATCGTGGGAGAATAATATATCATTTATTGAGTTATATTTTATTAATTTTCATAATGTTTCATTCAAGATTTCTCATTTTGATTCTCTCATAGAAGAGTTTTTTTAGTATCATCATTGATAGGAGGAGCTACATGTTCATTATTTTTTCAGGTTGAATATTTTATAGAAATGATAATTAAATTTAGAATTATTATAAAAAAAATTTGGTAGATCAAATCCAACATAAATATTATCATGATCATCGATTACATCCATTGGAATTCATGATAGGTGATTGAGTCATTAGACATATTTCTCCTCGATTATGATATATGTGATTGGGGAAGATGTGTATGTATATTCCATGGTTTGTTTGAAGATTTTAAATTATATAATTAATTATAAATGAGGATTTCTAGATGGGATTAAATTCCCATTTTACATTAATTAATAATATCTTCTAAGTGTCACAACAAAATAAATATCATCCAGACCCATTCTTTATAGTTGAGTGGGATGATTTGGATTCGAAACCTAACAATTCTATAAGTGAGCAATGTATTCATATCATTGACTATGAAAATTATTAATTTGGATATAGATCCATCCCAAAGAACATATTCCATGAATGTGTGGTAATGGTTTCCAGAATATATTGAATCATGTGGCTTTAATGAAGTATAAGTAACCTTATTGGTTTTCAGATCATGATCACTAAAGCCTTTTGGGGGTATAAATTTTTATTTTGTAGAGAAATATGGTACCCATATTATTACTAATATTTATTTATTTGTGTGCATTTTAATTTGTTTATTCATTTTCATGTTTTTGGATCTTATGGGTAAAATACATGAAATGGTGTTGATATAAAAGGATTCGTGCTTAGTTGCAGGTTACTACTAACCATGTATCCCAAAAATGTCATAGATGGGGAACACTTTAGTGGAATTTAAATGCTTATCATATCGTTCTCCAAACCATGTAGCCAAATCATGTCATCCATTATAGATGAATCAAGTCACATTTTAATGGTGGGTGCATAGTTTCTCAAAGCATATTGTAAAAAAATGTAGTCTTACTACAATCCTAAATTGTGAAATTCATCTTCTTCTTAGACTCAATTTATCTCATCCATCCAAATTTCACACAAATTTTTCATAAAACCCTCAACTAGATGATAAATCATCACATTAGTCATTAATGGTAGTCATATGTCAAACAATGTGATTTAATTTAGGAAAAACCTTATTTCCATACACATTCCTTTCCTTTTAACCTCTATTATCGTCTTCATCCCTATTAATCTCTAACTACTTCCCCAGATAGACATGGTGGAAACTCCTGTAGACTGAGTATGTTATAATATTGAATTTATTGGTCCTTTGGGTTCTTTATGGTCATGTTTACATCATTATTTTTTTCATGAAGTTGATAAGGATTCCATATGTTTTCGGTAGGAGTCTCTATATAGACTATTTTATACTAAAATACCGTTAGATACTTCACCTCAAAAATAATTTTTTTATTAATTAATATCTTCATTAAATTATTTGGACTGATTTAAAATTTTCCTCCATGAATCAAAATTTAACATATAAAAAATTAGGTATTTCTATAGATTCTGTGTATTTGATTCACTAAAAAAAATTTATTACAACAATGATTTTATTAAAATATTCTAATGTTTGTTTTGAGTTTGAATTAATCAATAAAGGATGTTTTGATGAAAAGACACAAAAATTCCAAGTAATTTTTTTATAAATATTTGGGATTCTTACAAGTCTGTGAAAATTGATAGCACATGATAATAAGTCCCGGTGTGCTAAAAATAGAATTTTTATCTTTGATTATGGTACGTTCAGTAAACATTTGGGTGGTGTTTTCTAACTTTTGAACTAGTGCTCACAATAGGAATCAGATGACACCGTTGAATCCTTAGCACTGGGATTTGCTTAAGTGACACATCACATCGACCCTAGTAGGTCGGGAGAAAAATATTATTTTTTGGACATTACAAAAAACATTATAAAATAACATAACAATGTTATTTTATTTCTTTTCTCTAACTATTGATTGATGGTGGCAGGCCCAATGACTTCTCAAGGAATTTAATGATTTGACTCTACTATTTTGAAACCTCAGCTTTGTAACATTAAATGTAGTTCATAAATGCACCATATTAAGGTCATGCAACACGTTTGGATCCTCTATCTATTTAATTGAAGATCGGGGTTGGCAATTGGGACGGTTGTGAGGAACCTCTGAAGAAGTGATGCGGAAACATCCACTGACCATGAATGGATGCATGGACGTTGTTAGGGGGATTGAATTGGGATCGACGAATGTGAGCAGCCTCCAAGGTTGAGGACTCTTCACCCTCCACCAACACAACATCCCCAATGAATCTTGAGGTTGGGGTTTATTTTTAAAATTATATTTGATTAATTAAAATTGTTCCCACTTGTTTTGATGTTAACATGGAGGGTTCAGTCCAAATAAATAAGGCCCAGACCCTCCACCGCTTCATTTATTTATGTATTCTTCAATGGATGATTTTCAACTTGACAGAAAGAGGAAATCGGGAGACATGAAATGATGGAAGAATCCCAGAAGGGTCGTAGGTGCATCCAGAAGGAAGAGAGGACTACCTGAGCTCTCTCGGTGGCTAGTGGAAGATCATCTGGCATGGTACCGGCAGAACACTGGTGAGATGGAACCAGCGACCGGCACCGGTGGTGTACACTGTGACCGGATCTCATCGGTCGCAGATGAAGGTGGCGCCATGGTGGACGGAAAAGCGGTTAGCTCTCTGTCGGCCGTAAAGACTAGAGGCGACATGTCCTCACGCACCATGATGGTGAATGCCATAGAATCAAAGCCACGACGAAGGTAGAGGACCCACTTCCTATGAATCCCATGGACAACTAGGCGGCATCACCTCATGAAACAAATCCAAGAGTCGAATTGCGCTTTGAGCCAATCCGGAGGTGGATCGTGTGACCCCATATGGGTCGAGCTACCCATCGGACCGATCTATTGCGGCCTCACCCTTCTGAGCTGGGCCTAGCTGGTCCACAAACCAGCGGGCCAAGTCCACTGTAGCCTAGCCCAACCAAGGCAGGATGGGCTGGTACGTGACCTAGTGGGCCAATCTTGTCGTGGCCCATCCCAACCAGGCCAGCCCGGGACGGTTCAGGCTGGGTCGGGTTAGACCCGAACCTGGTCATCTCAACCCAAACTTGGTCTGGTCATCCCAGGTTGGGCTGGTCTGGGTCGGTCTGACCATGTCGGATATGACGTGGACCCATTGGGGCCCAGTTTCTCTTAAAGAGTCGTATCTTGCGAACCAGCCGCCCGTTTGATGATCCATATGCGGCATTGGGATCCTTGAAGAGATATAGTCCTTTTGATATTTTCCACATTGGTTTTTGTAGAAAGATGGAGTACTGTTGGGATGGATCCTACAATAATGCAAATGGTCCATCGCCATTAAAATGTCCATAACTCACAGACCGAGTGTCTGGTTGATGCGCCTTCTGTTGAGTTGGAACCCTTACAACATGACCCTCCTTTGGGTTACTCCATTGTGGAACTTCATAGAAGTTGAGGAATTACCTATATTTAGTGAAGAAGATACTATATAACTCAAGCGCACCGGGTTCGGGGAATCCTATGGGTGGATGGCATCTGAGTAGTGACCATGTGTGGATCTGCATCAAGCGAAGTTGTGTGGATTGGCATCGTAGTGACCCTGTGTGGATCAGCTACATAGAGACCTTGTATGGATCATCATCTTAGCATCCCTATGTGGATCAGCATCTTAGTGACCCTATGTGGATCATCCTCTATATACCCCATGTGGATCATCTTTAGAGCGACCCTATGTGGATCATCATTCTTGAAACCTTGTGTGGATCAGTAGTGTGCGACCCAAAGAGGACCATACTTATTTTGGCCTATCGTGGATTAGTTTTTTACGGCCCTGTGTGGATCGAAAATGGAACAACTCCCTCATGGATCAGTTGTGATCCTTCATAATGGAATAAAATGATATATCTTTAGGTAAATCATCTTTATTCCTGAACTCTCAGTTGTATACCTTGTTTGAGATGAGTCTTTACATTATTCTTTGTGATTGAAATCATGATTTTTGGTTTTCCTTTTGAAATTTTGAGAGACATTCAGGGGTCTCAGGGTCACTATTGGGTATTGTTATACACACAATTGCACATGGTTCTCCAGCACCTTGTTGTGTCTTGTGCAGATGATGAGCATCCTTGATTGAGACTCGGGGAGCTAGGACCTGATGGTGGACAGTAGTGATAGTTAACGCGAATAGCTGTAGAGATGATTTGTACCTATCCTTCAGGTAGGAACCATGGTGGAAGATTGTATGAGTTGTTTACTACTTTCTATTGTAGTTATATCTTTTTATTGGGCATGTTTTCTGACCCCTTTACTTTCATTACACAATTTTACAGTGTCTGTTTTACTTAGTGGTTACATCTTTTTCTGTTCTTGGGATGTGTGTTTGAAAATGATTAAATGAAATGCCTTCATGTTTTATAGATATGCCTTTCTGGTGCTAGTCATCAACCCCTGGCCTATGGAAGGTGATATTGGGGTAGTCACAGCATGGGCCCCGAGGGATGGGTTGTGACCAAGTGTCATCAAATGATTTGGTTCTACTGAAGAACAACGACTCTAATCATTCCAATGGAGTAATAGTGTTAAGTGACTTGAGTGTGGTTTTCAGTTTGGGGAGTCCAGTGTTGGTGTGGTAGCTGACCTATCCATACACAAGGACCTTGATTTATGATTTCAAATTCAATGCACTAAAACAGTGATTGCATGTGTTTTGGTAATGTTTTTAGATGATCTCTTTTGAGTCATCTCACCAGGTATAACTTATTGATCATGGCGCACCTGTTCGTTTCTAGGATGGCACCACGTATACAGCTAGGCAGGATTCCCGAGAGAGTTCCTGGTGGTGGACCGCTGAGCTAAGAGGCTTCAGTGCAGGGCCCTCTTACTATATTGGCACTCTTGGGTGGTGTACCTGCAACAACACCACCAGTTTGGCAGCATTTTCCACCAACCCACTAGTGGATGGCGCACACCAACTAAGTGTGTTGCAAGAGTTCTAGAGATAGAGGCCTCTGATGATTCAAGGCGAGACAGATCCCTAAGCAGTTGAGGACTGTTTCCAGGTTTTTTCCAGAGTTTTCTACCTAGATGGGAGACCCGTAGAGAAGATGGTGATCCTAGATTCTTGTCTTTTCTATGGTATGGTAGTAATATGGTGGACACTGACCCTCCAGTCACATAAGGAGATGACACCTTCCTAGTTGGACTTTGAGACCCTCTTCAGGGTGGAGTTTGTTCTAGAGACACTATGCTCTTTGTGTATTCAGGAGCTGATGCACTTACAGTAGGGATGACTGACAGTAGCCCATTACTCAACGAGATTCACTGACCTCTCGTGATACTCCACTAACAAGGTACACGTCCCATTATTCAGAGCATGGACCATTGATCAGGGTCTCTGACAGATGATTAGAGTGTTGATGGTATCACTGAATATCCCAACACACGCTGGAGTGCATGAGAGTGAATTTGTGGTAGAGAGCTTCTTAGCTGAGTAGGCACTGATGGTGAGAACCACCACTGGGAAACAGGTAGCTGAGTCATCTGTAGCAAGTTGTAGGTAGATGACGCAGTGGTCCATGTGGACCAGACCTTCCATAGGGTGACCCCAAGATGTAGGGTCCTATGTGTGGAGCTCCCGAGGCAGAGGGGATCAGTAGGGAAGAAGGTTGTGCTTCATGTGCAGGGGGTTGGGAAACATGGCTCACAAATGCCCAAACTGTCATACCAATGATCATAAGATGGTTAAGGAACCATCGATGAAGTGGCATAGATTCGAGTTATGAGTTCTATAAGAAGGCAGACATGAATGGGGAGCAGGTTGTGTAGTAGGTGGTGGGCGACTATTTAAGGTTCTACCACCACCACCCCTGGTTGTCCACCCCAACCACGAGGAGCAGGTTGATAGGAGTATGCATAGCTACAGGAAGGGCGCTCTGGATATGATTAGAGGTACGATCTATGTCTATTCCACCCTAGATGATGTACTTATAGACACAAGCTCCAGTCACTCTTTTATTTCCTCAGAACTTGTTCAGAGCTTGAAGATTCAGATGGAGACTTTGGATTTATCCTTACGATAAGAGACACCTACGAGAGAATATTTGACGATTGCACATTTCTGAAGGTAGTGTGTCCTCAATAAATTAGGCGAGTTCTTTGGCTAGGATCTCCTAGTAGTAGGTTCGAGGGAGTGTGACATCATATTGGGTCTGGAATGGATATCCAATGTCCATGCTCAGATAGACTATTGTAGGCGCAATGTGGGGTGTAACCATGAGGAATGAACTAGGATTTCCTTCAGTAGTGAGAAGGGAAAAATTGAAGCATAGAATGGACTTACTTTGAGAAGGGTGCATCCGATCACTCATTAGTTGGCTGGCCATACCCTTTGAGTTGTTGACATGAGGACTCCTAGTTTTCCTATAGTGGTGGACCAGTATGCTGATGTCTTTCCTAATGATGTTCCAGGACTACCTCCTCACACAATGGTAGACTTTCACATTGTCATGTACCGCAGTGTGGCACCAATAACTACACAAGCATATCGGAAAGCTCATGTGGATCATCATAATCTATGGGTATAGATGGAGGACTTACAGAGAAATGGGTTCGTAAGGCCTTGTGTTTCTCCATGGGCATCACCGATATTGTTCGTCAAGAAGGAAGATGGGAGTCTAAGGCTTTGTATGGACTATTTTCACCTGAACCAAGTGACCATGAAGAGCAAGTATCCTTTTCTAATGATTGATGGGATATTCGACCAGCTGAAGGGAGCTCAATGGTTTTCAAAGATAGACCTCAAACGAGGCTATCGCCAGCTTAGGGTATGAGATGAGTACATACCGAAGATATACGTCAGGTGTCAGAATGGCCATTATGAGTTCATGTTGATACCCTTAGGAATACCCAATGCTCCAACAGTGTTCATGGGGCTCATGAATATTATATTCAATCCTTACCTAGAATGCTTCGTGTTAGTCTTCATTGACGACATCATTATATACTCAGCATTGTAGGAAGAGCATGCCACGCACATGAAGATAGTTCTGGATACACTCAGATTTCACTAGATGTATGGAATGCTCTCGAAGTTCTATTCATGGATATAGGAAGTCCACTTCCTAGTGCACATTAACCCAAAGGCTAGAGTTTCAGTGGATTCAGATCTGAAAGAGGCAGTTCTTGCTTGGGAGCCACCCAGGAGTGTGACTGATGTGCATAGTTTCCTAGGATTTTTTGGGTACTACAAGAGATTTGTACCTGACTTTTCCAAAGTTTCCAAACCATTTTCAGATTGTAAATAGAAGTTATAGCCCTTCATGTGGAAAAACTAATGCCAACAGTGTTTTCAGGTGTTGAGGTAGAGGCTGACGAGTTCCTCTCTATTGAGGCTACAAGAAGAGGTAGTTGGGTATGTTGTCTTTTACGATGCATTAGGGACCAGACTAGGTTGTGTCCTGATGCAGGAGAAAGTAGTGATCACTTATGTCTCATGGAAGATGATACATCATGAGTCGAACAATGCTACCCATGACCTGGATTCATAAGCATTGGTCTTTGTGATGAAGATCTTGTTGCACTACATGATGGGTGAATGGTTTACTATTAACTATGATCATAAGAGTCTCAGGTATATCTTCTCCTAGAAGGACATGAAACTGAGACACCAACGATGGTTGGAGTCCTCCAAGACTATGACATAGAGATAGTCTACACTCCAGGGAATAAAGTAGTAGAAAATGCACTCAGTAGGAGGTCAAGTCCAAATTTACAGAGTGAGGAGACATAACAACTAGTCGCGTTGAAGATATACTTTGTGGGTAGTGATGGATTAGCTTACCTTCAGTCTATGGTAGTTACTTCCCTGCTCCATTAGAGAGACAGAGAGGAACATCTTGGGGATGTAGACTGTGAGGACCGACGTGCTCAGATATTCTCTGAGTAGGGTTCTGATGGATTTTTTGATGGTGGGTAGCACATCATCCTCTCCAGGGGACTCCCCATGGAACCCATGACGCTACGAGAGGGGTTTTTGATGGAGTTCCACACATTCCCTTTAGTGGTATAACCTCATGTGTCCAAGATCTACCCGGACCTCTGGTGTTAGTACTGGTGGCCAAGGATGAAGAAAAAAATGACATAATTTTTATCCCAATGCCTCACTTGTTAGTAAATGAAGGCTGAGCATTAGGTACCATCAGGCTTCGCTCAGCCACATGAGGTACAGAAGTAGAAGTGGGATAGTTCACCATGGAATTTGTGACCGAGCTACCACGTGAAACCAGGGGCCATGATTCTATCTAGGTGATTATTGACCGACTCACCATGTCGCCCCAATTTCTACCCATCTCAGAGTGGGGATCGGTAGAGAGTTTGGGATATCTACACATACAAAAGATTTCACGACTACAATGGGTGTAATCGATGATCGCCTCAGATCATGAAACACTTTTTAAATCTCTATTTTAAAAGGGATTGTAGGAGGTGTTCGGTACTTAGCTACACTTGAGCATCACTTTATATCCTTAGATAGATGGTCAGATGGAGCAGACCATACAGACACTTGAGGACATTCTTTATCCTTGTGTCCTCAATTTTGGACGTAGTTGGGGGGACCAGGTTCCCCTGATGGAGTTCTAATTCAACAATAGTCATCACTCCACCATCGACATGGATCTTCTTGAGGACTTCTATGGATGACTATGGAGATCACCTCTATTCTAGAAAGACCCAGGGGAGTCCGCAATTATGGTTCCAGAGTTGGTACAGGAAACCGTAGAGAAGGGGAAGATAATACAGGAGTAAATTAAGACTACACCAACTAGCTGAAGTCTTATGTCAATAGGAGACTGGGAAACTTGGAGTTTGAGGAGGGAGACCATTTCATCCTATGGGTCTCACCCCGATGAGGATTATAGTGGTTTTGACATGGTGGAAAGCTATCTCCAATGTTCATATAACCTTTCCTGATCCCCAATATAGTAGGTGAGGTGTCGTACCATCTGCCACTTCCCCCATAAAAGCACTGGGTGCATAATGTATTCCACCTTCCTCAAGTGAGGATAAAGGTGCATGGTCCATTGCGCGTTATTAAGTGGGGCGAGCTGGACATCGACGACAGGGTGGCATTTGTGGATAACCCAGCGGAGATAAAGGATCGACAAGAGAGGGTCCTTTGTTGGAATTCGATTACCCTAGTTCAAGTTCCTTGGTAGCACAAGAATCTCCATGAGGGCACATGGGAGTGGGATGCTCAGATACGTACTCAGTACCCCTATTTGTTTCCCTGGTTTTGTAGTAGCTTTTGGGGATGAAAATCCCTAAGGTGGGAATAATGTAATATTCTGAAAATTCCATGTAATTTTTTTTAAATTGTTTGAGATTATTATGAGTCTTTGGAAATTGATGGTATGTTATTCTAAGTCCCGGTGTTCCTGGAATGGAATTTTCAACTTTTTTATGGTACGTTCAGTAAATGTGAGGGTGTCATTTTCTAAATTTTTAACTGGCGCTCGGAATTGAAATATAAGGACACCTTTGAATTCATAGCACCAGGATTCCCTTAAGGGAAGCATCACTTTGACCGCAGTAAGCCAAGAGAGAAAGATAAATTTTTGGACATTAAAAAATAATAATATAACTTAACAAAGTTATTTTATTTCTTTTCCATAAGAATTGAGCAGTGGTGGAATGAACCATGACTTGTCAATCAATTTAATGGCTAGACTCTTATGTTTTTTAACATCGACGTTGTATCATTAAATGTGGTTCATAAATGAACAACATTAATTTCATGCAACACATTTGGATCCTCTCACTATTTAATTGAAGCTCGGGCATGGTATAT
This sequence comes from Viscum album, assembly GCA_963277665.1. Taxonomy (NCBI): domain Eukaryota; kingdom Viridiplantae; phylum Streptophyta; class Magnoliopsida; order Santalales; family Viscaceae; genus Viscum; species Viscum album. The sequence goes on from OY728121.1 coordinate 2,063,827,402, forward strand.
TGGGATGGTTGTTAGGATTCTCTTACGATGAGATATGTCGAATTCCACCGATGAGGAATGGAACTCTAGATATCATTGGAGGGATTTAACTGGGATCGACAAATGCTGATGGATTCAACGGATGAGGACTCTTTACCCTCCGCCAATGCGATGTCCCACGCAAATATTGATGTAGGGGGTTTATTTTTAATGCTATATTTGATGAATTAAAATTTCTCATGATTATTAGGATGTTATCGTGGAGGTTGCAGGACAAACGAACAAGGCTCGGACCCTCTGTTGCTTTGTTTCCTGTTGTATTCTTCATGGGATGATTTTCAACATGACGGAAAGAAGAAACCGGGAGACACGCAAGGATGGTGGAATCCCGGGAGGGTCGTAGGCATGTATGGTAGGTAGAACGGACCACCGGAGCTAACCCGGTGACCCGCAAAAGATCCTCCACTCCAGCACCGGTGACCAGTATAGGTATAGAAGGTGGGGGTCGGTGCTCAATGGCCATGGATGAGGATTGTGCTGCTCAGCACCTTGGTGAAAGGAAAGGAGCCTAACTCTCAGCCAGCCGTGGAGGAAGGAGGCAACGCGCCATCGTGTGTCGCGATGGATCACGCCACAGCATCAAAGCTATTGTGAAGGGAGGGGACCCACTCCTGATGTCTCTTGTAAACAACCAGGAAACACCACCTCATTCCACCAATCAATGAGTCGAACGACTCTTTTATCCATTCAGTGGGAGTACGGCGTGACCCCCACATGGGTTGCGCCAACCCGTGGACCGAGCCACCACGTCCCAGGCCAACCGGGGCATGCCGGTCCAGTCCACAGCCCCATGGTCCAAGCTTGTCGCGGGCCGGCCGAGCCCAGGCTCAGTGGGCTGATCCACGTCATGTCCCATTCCAATTCAATCTGGGCCGTGTATGACCATAATCGGGTTGGGTCACCCCGGGCTGGGTCTGACCAGACCAAGAACCATTCCAGGACAGTTTCGCTTAAAGGGTCGTATCTTGCGATCCAGACATTAGTTTGAAAAACTGTATACAGTTCTAGGATACTTGGAGTGATATTTTCCTTTTTAGATACTCCAATTGGGTTTTTGAGAATGTTGTAGTATATCTGGGTTGGATCTTCCCTGAATCCATTCGGGCCCTTAGCACTAAAATGCCAATAACTCACAAACCATTCATACAGTTGATGCGATGTTGGTTGCGTTGGAACCCTTACTATATGATGGTCCATTGGGTTACACCTTTTTGGATCCTCCTACTAGTTGAAGCTTGACTGATATCTAGAGGATCAGATACTATGGAACTCAAGAACACCGGGAGAGGGGAATTCTGTGGATTTCTGTTATCTGAGTAGAAAACCTATGAGGATCAACATCTAGATATCATGTGTGGATCAGTATCATAGAGATAGTGTGTGGATAATCATCTATGTTACCCTGTGTGGATCAAAATATTAGTGACCCTATGTGGATCAGCATCTTAGCGACCCTATATGAATCAGCATCTTAGTGATCATATGTAGATCATCATATAGCGAGCCTTATGTGGAACATCATAATAGCCACCCTTTGTGGATCATAATTCTAGTGAACTTGTGTGGATCAGTAGTGCACAACCTGATGAGGAGCATCCTTATAGTGGCCCATCATATATTAGTATTATATTCCCCTGTGTGGATTGACAATGGAAAAACTCCCTCGTGGATCAGTTGTGAAACATCCTAATGGAATAAAATGATATAGATTTAAGTTAATCATCTTTATTCTAGAACTTTCAGTAGAATACCTTTTTTGAGCTGAGTATTTACATTTTGAATTGTGATTGAGATCATTCTTTCTGTTTTTCCATTGTGGAATTCTGAGAGACCTTTGGGGGTCTAGGGGTCCGTACTAGGTATTGTTATACACACCCTGGAATGGCCTTTGACCGCACCTTGTTTTGTCTTCTATAGTTGAAGGGCATCCTCGATTGAGACTCTGGGTGCTTGGACCTAACGGTGGACAGTGGTGACAGTTGATGTGGAGAGCTATGGAGAAGAGTTGTACCTACCCTTAAGGTGGGAACCATTGCCAATGATTCCAGGAGCAGTTTACTGTTTTCTATTGTAGATGTATCATCCAGTTGGGATTGTATTCCGGCCCATTTACATTGATTTCACACTTTTACTACTATAGTTTTACTTCATGGTTACATATTGTTGTTTTCTTGGGCTAAGTGTTTGTACAGGTTTAATGACAATGCCTTCCCGTTTTTTGGGCTACACCCTTCTAGTGCTAGTCTATGACCCCAAGCCTATGGAAGGTGGGCTGGGGGTAGTCATAGCATGGGACCTAGGGTACATGACACGATATTTGAAAGGGGAATTAATTATTTGAAGTATTTTTCATGGATTGTATTATATTACATTTTATTATGTACTATTTTTTTATGTGTTTAGTTAGAAATTATATTTATTATAATTGATTTATACAATACTTATTATTTTAAATAATATCATAGAATCGTTGATTTATGTTTATGTTATGTTATTATCTATTGAATGAGGTGAACTTGGAAACCATGGGTAGTTGCATGGGTAATTTTAACCAATTATATAGTGGATAAAATTATTCACATTCAGGATCCACAGTCAAGATTTTAATTTCACAAGCGTTTATTTCCTGACAATGATTAACATCATTTAGGGTATGGTCTAAAGATATTCAAAATTGGATGATAGTTGTTCTACATGATTGGTCTTAGGGTACACCATTATTTAACCCAAAGCCAGAGACTCGTCTTTATACATTTATTGAAGTATATTTTTCTGTTATGATAAATTTTTAATGTATATTATATTAACATACATACCATATAAATTTTATTTATATTATGTTTCTTATACTTTTCCATTATTAATATATCTAGGATTCACTAAATAAATTAAAAAATGGTATTTCCAAACGCATTTTAAAATATTTATTATGGTTTTTATTATCAAAATATTTTATAAATTTCATGTGGTATCCTACTGGACTTTTTATCACACACTATATATACCCTTTAATTGTATGCTTACTGTATTTTATTTTCACGTGGTAACAATATAGGTGCTACCTCTTTTTTTGTTACATCGTTGATTCCTTCTTCAATCCTTCTGTGAAGTTTTGATATGTAGGTTTGCATCCTTTGTATAGTGATATCATTGAGTCCTTGATGGGTGGAATTGTTAAAAAAATATTTTTTTAATTTTTCTCCATTAATTGAGCCTCTATGGTTGTTTTAAGAATAATAAGATCTTTTTTAAGTCTCAAACCAATACTTGAGGGATGTAATAAATAAATAATGTAACATAAGAAAATTAAAATTTATGGTGGTTAAATTTTACTAATATCTTGGTATAGTTCATGTTCTAATACCTAGTTTCTCATATAAGAATAAAAAATATGACAAGAATAGTCTTCCCCCTAAAAATAATGTCTGAAATTCTCAAGAAATTCATTGTCCCAAGTGACCCAAAAAATCTACCCTTCATGACTTCTATATACTGAATCCTATTAGTTTAATTTTTCTTCCCAAAATAATTATGACACCTCATGTTGTTCTCCTTATACTACCTCCCAATAGATCATTATATGCCTTCCTAAAATCCTCCTTTAAATAGGTATTCAAGTCCCCCTAAATTATAATGTGTTGTTGGGTTATCTGTATTCCTATTTAAGTTCTTATTAGTCATCTAATATAAATTTTTAAATGGGTTATTGGTTCTCTGAATATTGAAATTACATAGGTAGTAGGCAATTACTACTTCCTAATTTCTTTTTTTCGTCCACACTATACATGAAATATTTATTTTCATCTTATTTTTCTTGGACATATAATTGAACATGTATATACATTGAATCATTATACAATCACGTGGTTCACATAGACATAGATAAGTTCTTTCCAAATTATATTATCATACGACTCAGTTTTGTTTTTATCCAATACATTTTAAATTTATAATATTTCATGAATATTATTTCAAAAATATCAATGGAAATTTACAAATATTTAGTAGTGATATATTCTCTAATTTTAACTCAATTAAAATGAGTCACAGTCTCCATATAATTATTACATAAGAAAAACAAATCTATTCTCAATGTATTTAAAAAATATCATCTATTTAATTTCCCACAAAATATACTACTGTTAATTCATTTTGAATTACCCTCCATATAAGCATGTTTTCATAAACTGTGACATGGAAATTCCTTCTACCAAGAAATAATCATTCTATATCTTGTTTCAATAATGATCCAATATACCTATAATGATTTTTATTCCTTAAAATCATAAAAAAGTAATATTATAATTTAGTATTATTTTATTCAGAATAATTTCATTATTTAAACTCAAGATTTTAATCATAGAACGATCTTTATTTTTCTATACTTAATAAACTCATTTGATGTTTTTTGTAAAAAAACTAAAATAAATTTTTACTCGACCAAAATCCCAAGGGGCTCATCCTAAGTACCACTTCCCCAATATAATATTCAAATGAAGAATATAATGCCGCATTTGGAAATTTTATGTAATAATTATTCATGTAAAGTCCCAGTTTAGTCATCTAATGTTTTCATTAAATAATCGTAACTACAGATTTACGCATTAAATTTTGATGATGACTATTCAAGTATCTATAAATTTCAAAATTAATCTTTTATTGTAAGGCCTATAATTTCTATTCATCAAATAATTTACATTATAACTTCATCGATCATTTACTAGTAATTCTCAATCTTATCAGAACATCATCAAACACAATTCAATGGATATTTTTTCAATATATAGTTATTATAATTTTCATTTATAGTTTCTTTATCATTGTTGACATGAAATTTAAAATCCCTCATTAGATAGAATCCTCTAACATCAATTAATTATAATTAAAATCTCTTATTATAAGAATAAAGAATATTTAATCGATTTTAAATATTTTAAACACTTATTGAATTAGTCTTTAAAATTTCATTAGGTATTAGGATAACCTAAATATCTATTTCTACGTATATTCCCATGTATTAAAAAGATCATAAATTATAGTAACCTTGAAAACATTTTCCATTTCCAATCACTATTGATAAACCTTCATCATTTCTCACATACTTCTCAAACACATGTTGAGAACATTCCTTATTAAAAAAAATAAACCCATCACATATAAACATCAATATCCTAAATTGTATTTTTTATAAATACCTCTAAAATATTATTATATATAAATTTATATGTCAGATAATATATGTTCATACACATATTGTTATAAAATATATTAAAATATAATGGTTGAACCGCCCCCATTTAGTCATTATTGTTTTCAATAAAATGGTAAATTCATACAAAATTATTATACCAATTTTTTATGAATTATAATTTAATTAATATATATAATCCTAATATGTTTACACATATTATTAACCCTAAATATCCAACAATTATAGTCCCATATATTGTGAGTTATATTGTCTATAAAATACTAGTATCATAATAGATCGAATAAAACTAAAACAGGGAAAAAATATTATTTTGAGTTTCTATATTGGGATCCAAAATTTATATGATCTCATTAAACTAAATATAATATGAAAGGTAATATATAGGAGAAAGGGGTGATCTCTAAATTCATTTATTAGAAGAAACATAATAAAGAAACATGACATGCGAGTAATGGATATAACAAGATGTCCCAAAATATAAGTTTTAGGAGTAATCAAATTGAAGAACAATAGAAAAAACATTGTATCATATGATCATAGTAATATAGGGAATGTGAAAGAAATAATGAAATAATACAAACATGATTAAAGAATAACTATGTAGAGAAAATAATTTCGGGTGAAAAGTCCAGTGGTGGGTTAAGATTACATCATAATCTCATTTACGGCGCCTCATGGGACTAAAACATTACCCAGTGCATTTGAGAACATTATGGGTGAACACATTATAAAATGTTGATGATATATGTGTAAAAATTAATTTAAATCAATCATAAATAAATACATTACAATTACCCATTTAAATAAAATGTGGTGCATAATATTGCTTTGTATCATAATAATAGGATAATTCATATTGAAGGAATTTGAGAAATTATCATTAGAAATGTATTAATACTCTTATACGATAGAGAGTGAGAAATGTGTATATGTATGAGACATATTGAAAGTATTCATAATCATTTCATTAAATAAATGGTATTTTCATTGATAAAGAAAAATACAATTAAAATAAAAAAACATGAGGTAAATAAACATTCCACTTAGGAAATCATTTTGAAAAAAAACATATAATATTCTAGAAATAAATTTCATGGAAAATAATATAGTAAACATATAAAATATTCATCAACTAAAATATTGATCATGATTTTGGAAAATGTTGTTCATGTTTTACACATTAAAATAATTATTCCATTCACATTTTAGATAAAAAGTCCATCAGTACATCATTTGGAAAATGAAATTAAAATTAAATTCAAACCATTATCTGAAATTTTAAAAATAAATGAAATGAATTTAAATAATTTTATTATAACACCAAAATTTGTTGCACATTATATTAAACACAGACAATGAATACAATGGTTTTTTTACCGAAGATTGAAATAAATTTTCTTTTCCATAATATCATTTTCTCAATGTTTTTATGTAGAAAAGAGAGGGAAATAGTACTATTAAATAATAAATTTATGAATAATTATGGGAGAATAAAATTAAAGAATTTTTTCAATCCATGATCAAATAATATTCAGTAATTTAAATTAAAACATAAATAATCCCCATTAAAATAAACTTGAAACATCAACCCTTATGAATTAGGTAATATTTAAATCATAAACCCTTTGAATGTATGAAATTAATATTATATTAAAATAAAATTAACAATATAAGATTCATGATATAATATTTAAGGGTTTTATATACACCATATAAAATTTACCAGGTGCATAAAATAAAACCTTCCATGAAGAAGAATGTTTTGAGATGAAACCCTACCTCAAGCTTGAATTGCTGTATTCATTTAATATATTCGTGAATAATAATTATATGTTAATTATTTAATTACTTAAAAAATTATTTTTATTAATCCTTTTATTTTATTTTTTACTAATTTATATTCAATTAGATAATCAATTATGTTCATGTACGTTGTTTTAATGATAAAAAGATCATATTTTAAAATCACATTGGTATGTTGACTAAGGTCATATATATTATTATTTATTCATGTCCTGAATTATAATCATGAAGGAAATATAATTTTTATACATAATTTATACTTTTAAAACCAACCAATAAATATGGTTATTAAAAATGAAATATGTTACAATCATGGAGATGTCATACAGTACACACGCATGGGTAACGTTTCCATTTTTCAAATATAATGGGGAAAAGTAGGTAATTTTTTTTATATTTATATAATGATAATTATATCCTAAAAATAATATTTTTTCAATAAATACTAATTCGTATAACATAAATTTGTTACAGTAATAAAAACAATTCACATCTTCAGGTGAGGCAGTAGTCCATTGTACCAAAGAACAATGTTTTTATTTATTATATAGATGGAAAGGTATGAAATTATGTTGTATAATAATTAAGATATAAAAATTTTTTAAAAAATTTTATATCATACATAAATATTAATTTATAATATATTAAATTCCATGTAATATATAAGTAAAAAATGTATTACAATGACTTGTGAGGCGCTTTTCTATCATACACACAAGGGTTGTTATCGAATTTCCTATGAAAAATAAATTAATATGGGTTATGTGATGTTAAAATTAAATATTTATACTAGTATATTAAATATAATATTTAAATATTTAATAAATATTTATATCAGTCTTTGAGAAGCTTTGATGGAAAATGAGTTACTCTGGTTCCTAAGACTGTAGTCTGGCATACACACAACCAACAGTTTTGTTTCAAATTTGAGGGATTAGGAGAGGGTATTATGTTATCCACATCACATAAAAACATATCAATATATTTAATATAAAATGTTAATTATATCATAATGGGTTAATAATATTTTAAATAGGAGGAATAATAAAAAAAATAAAATAAAATACTCAGTTGATTACAATTCCTATTCATTGGAAAACTTATTTAGGTTTCTACACAAAACCATTATGTGTTTGATTTATGAGAAAACCCCAAATTATTTGGTTATGGAATTAGGGAAGTGGAATATATGTGTTTTTCCATGATAATGGGTTTCTAATGTGTAAATATGATATCAGATCTAGTGTCCTTTTAAAAGTGGGCGTGCCGACACAATAAGAAATTTTGGAAAAAAAGAATTACACCCCCATACTTCACATTACAAAGATTCCAAAATGGATATTTTTAGTAATATAGAATATATATGGTTTATATATTTTCATAAAGAATGAATTAAGTGCCAGATATACCCATTTTTACCTCAACTATAGTAATAAAATTTAAATGTTTTCACTACAAATTATATTCAAAAATTAAGTTGAACATATTAGATAATATAAATTAATTTCATTCCAAATATTAAATCCATTTTTCCGAATTCAATTAATTGAACATGCATAATTTAAATACAAATTAAACCCCATGACAGGTCAAATATATGTTTTTTGAAGAAATGCATTTTTTGAGAAAAATATGATCTTTAAATAACTGTATTAAAATTAATCCTAATCAAAATAATTTAAATTAATATTTATAGATATATAGTCAATACATTTAATTTAAATAATTCCTAGTTATGGGTTATTTTAGTTAATTAAAATGGAGAATAATTATGCACATTAAAATAGTTTTATGAAAATATGTGTTTCTAAGTCTAAGAATAAACATTTACCCAAATCTGGTATATAGATTATTTAAATGTAATTAACATTAATCATATAAGAAAATAATAATTATGTTAATTATAAAGTAAAATAAAAGAATAATTATACATAATTTATTAAATAATAAACTAATAATTTATAAAAGTATGAATTTTAAACTATTCATAAAAAAATAATATTTTTTAAAAAATCCCAAATTTTCACTCTGTTAATATCAAAATTAAAATTTCAAAAACAAATTCCATATTATCAGAAACATTTTTCTAAATAGTAATAAATTAATTATATTATTTTCTCATGAAAGTAATAAAACTAATTTTTTCATAAATAAATTAAATTTATAATATTACTTTTTTTATAAATTAGTGACTAGTTAATTGAAATTTAAAAATAAATTTTTATTTTTTAGACCATTATGTATATATAATAATGTATTTAATCTTAAAACTACCCACTAATTTAATTTCTATTTTATAATGGTATTATTTAAATAATTAAATTTCATGGTTCTTTGAGTGTTGGTGTTGTGTTTAATATACTCTATCGAATGTAATGTTATTTTTTAAAATCATGGGGTGTATGATTCAAACACAATTAAATAAATTTAATCCTAAAAATTTTATCTTTTTTAATAATAAATTTTTTTACTTTTGAAAATTTCTTTGGGGAAAATCAAACTTCGTTAATGGGTATATAAAACTCTCTCTATACAAATTGGTGAAGGGGATTATTAAAATCATCATGTGACATGGTTGAATATTAGAAGATAATTGGTGTAATGTGAAGATATGGACATGTAAAACCTCATTTTTAATTTTTTGGTGTGTTTGAGATCATAGATCAGATCAAAAAGGAAGATCATAAGAATTCAACAATTAAAAAACTATAAATATTTGAGGAATTAAAAGACCAATGACTTAAAAGATAAGAAGGTAATATGATAAATTTTTTGTTTCCTGATAAGTTCCCCAGTGTTTAGGGATAAATTTACTATCTAGACTAATAAAATAATTTAATATACATACCTAAAAAGTATTATTTCTTCTATTAATCATTTCAACTGCAACCTCATCTTTTCTCAAAATGTTGACAATTAAAAATGTATTTTCCAATCCTAAAGCAATAAAATAAACTTTTAACAAATCATAAGATCCAAAAAAAATACTAAAAAGATATATCTCCAATGTTTTTTATAAACAAAATGGTTAGAAAAAATTAATATAATAGACTAAATGAATGTGAATATATTAATATCCAAATTTTAATAATAAAAAAATGGTTTAACATAGATAATTCCATAAATAAATTACCATATATCCCTAATATTCTAAATATGAATGATTGTTTAAACCTGAAAGACTATCTCAAAATATTTAAATGTATATATATAAAAGAAATATATATTTACACTAAAAAATATTTATGTTAATCCTAGTGGTTTTATATATATCATAACCAAATAAAAAGTATCCTAAAATAACAGTAATCACAACCAAATCCTAAAAATTCCAAAATTCATGATTCATTAATATGTTTATATAAATAAAACAACATTATATTTACCTACAAATAAATATTTTAAAGAAAATTGTAAAACTAATGTGTAAATCATGTTGGTTAGTGTAAGGCACAATACCCTTATCACCCTTTCATTGTGGGTTCAATCACTGTTTCTTTTTCGAATGTGATTGGTTATCACCTAGAATTTTAGTTGTCTATTTTTTAAAACTAATGAAAAAAAGGTGTTATTCATATTCATAATTCACACAGATATTATAACATTCCAAATAATATGAAGAATGTCCAAAAAAAGACATTACTTTTCAAATCGTGTTTTATATACATCATTGATTTTTATAAATATTTTTATTTTCCCAAAAAGAAAAAAATTTCTATATAATATATTTACTTCTAAATAATGTTAGTATTAGATATTTTGTTTTCCTAAATCAAGTGTTTTTTCTTAAAATATCAAATTATCATTTAATACCATTTCAAGTTCATTTGTACTAATTAATTTATTCATGATAATCCTTATTGAAAAATATTGATGATCATTCTTTAGATGTTTTTTTTTCTTATATCGATAATATCAATAAAACACTTTAATAAAATTATTATCAAATTCCAAAAAAACTAAAAACATAAATCATTCCACTTAAATTATTTTCATATAATAGGCCCTTAGAAAATAATCCTTGAATTCGAGAACTAGATTGGACAATGACCAAGTACATGCATATAACAGATCAAATTCCTTTCCAATTCATTTCTCTATGTCCATTATTTACACATTTAAACCAATATCACCCCATTTTAGATATTCTTCTAGGTTTTATTTCCAGAATACCAATCATCTTGGAAATTTAAAATTCATCATTTTATATCATTAACAATTGAACATCCATGAGACGCCATCCTTCTATTGTTTGATGTTTTTGTAAATTCAAATATTTTCTCATTGAGGATCATAATATGAGATAGCTTATTTGGCATGATCCCATGTTTTTTTGAATACCATTAAAATTATGTTACACATCTCATTAGGGAAATCATTACACTTCCCATCACATTGGTTATTGGAATTTTATCTCATATATTATAACATTTACTAAAAAAATCTAAGAAACAGTATGACAATAAATTAACATACAAAACAGAAAAATAATAATCCTTGATAGAATAATATATAATTGATAATTATTTCCTAGCTTATGAGACTCTATTATTATTTTTATTTTATCGATGATAATTATTACAGTTTTTTTTCAAACCTAAAAATTAATTCATGTCGTTATCAATGGATCCAAATAAAATTTTTAATTTTAAAATCATATCCACTTGGAGTTTCAAACCATGTATTTAATAAGGCCCATTATTGTGTAGAAGTTAATGCTTGATTAAAACTCAATAAACAATTTTCAGATTTATTACCCATGGGTACATCATTTCATGAAGCACAATCACATATACTATCCATATATATATTTAATTACTCAAAAACCAATTGATCTATAATTCATCGGGATTTCAGGATATTTTTATGTAATAAATACTATCATTAGACTTATCCTCAGGCTTATCATTAATGTTTTCTCATCCTATTTACAAAGTTTAAATAATAAAATACTCTAATACCAAGAATTTATGTCTATAATTATTTATTTTGTACTATAATTAATTCCAATCAAAGCCCTACATGGGAGGATTCACATCATGTGCGGGTCACACCACCATTTTTAATGGTAAACCATTCCTTATGAGTCCCTTGGTTAGAGTATTGCGACCTAGTATTTTTATACATAGATATTACCTATTTTAAATGAATATTTTGTACATTAAACATCAATACAAATGATGAGGTAATAGTTTAGTTTCTTTAGATTCTAGGTACATAATATTCTCATTCAGTGAAAGATCATCAATTTTTTTAACAAAGTCATCCCTTTTAGTACTCTTCTTAGATGTACCCTACATAAAACATTTTCCCAAAACCTAAGGAAAGGAAACATAAAAAGGGTGATATCAAATTCTCAATGAGGATAATGAATTTGAATATTTAATCATAACATGAGCATAATGGTATACGAATGTGATACCTAAATTTGAAACCACTAAAATACATATCATAGATCTTAAAATTGTGTCATGTCATAAATCATAGTTGTTATTAATACATAAATCATAATGAAATAAATTAAATGTTCCATGAGAGAATAAAACTGGCATAAGCTAAAAAAAATTCAAACACATAAGCATAGAAAACATTATGTCATCAATACCTCCCATGAAATTTATTACAAGATAGGAAAGGGATAACCACCCATGAACCTGCATCTGGATTAGGCTAACCAACAGTGCACCCTATTTTTGTTCTTGGGATGACTACCTGTGTAATGTCATTTTTGGTATTTGGATAACCACCTATGTAGCCTCTAATCTCATTGAAAATTTATAATTACTTAATAAATTGTAAGGAAATATAGGTCTCACCCTTCATATTATAAAACAATAACACATGAGTATCTTAGGATCATAAAACATTCATCATGTAAAAACCCATGAAAGGAAATGGGTTTCATAAAATATGAAAAATATAAATTCATTATAATCATTTAATTATTTTTTCATAAAATAAACCATTCAATAAGATGTGGGATTCATAATAATTTTATATTTGTACAACCCATGGAAGAGAAAAACATTTCAAATTTGTCATTTGATAATAAACATAACCTATTTTGAGAAATAATAAGAATTTAATCACATGATAATAACCCTTGTAAATAATATTTTAGATACATGGATATAATATTAGATAAAAAAATTATTTTTAATGAGAAATTGTAAGGTTTCTTTGAGGGAATATAATGTTTCATTTGAAATCATATTTTTGAAAATAAAAAATTTTGTTAATAATAATCATTTAAAATAAACATGAAACTTATAAAGGAATAATTAAAAATAATTTAAAATATTTCATAAAGAAAATTTTCTTTCCAAATTGAAAACCCTTTTATAAAATAAAACTTTTTAAACAATATTTTTTGGAAAATACGGTTTTGGAAGCAAAAGGGGTTTCGACCAAAATGATGATTTCCCATAAAAACAATATTTTTTAACTATTTATCACATAAGGAAGAAATAGTTATGGTAAAACTTGTATTCCCATGACATATACTAATAATAATTTTATTCATGAGTTTATTGTGAGACAGATCATCATATTCTATCATCATAAACATAATCAAGAACAATCCCTCAAAATTTTAGATTATAACATATAATCTTTACAACATTGATAGCTTTGAGATTTAAGCCCCATAAAAAATATCATTAAATTATACATAAAATATAAGGATTATAAAGAAATTAATGATATTATTTCTATATATAGACCTTATAAATATAGAGTAGTGAATAACGAAACATATGTCTCAATAAAAAGAAATTGTGAGAGAGATCATTTACCACATTAGTAATCATTTGAATCAAAATCCCAAATAAATAATAAAATCAAATGAAATATTAAATGAAATTAAAATAATAGAATTAATGATATAAAATTTAAATGGGAAGTATATATGACACACAAATGAAATGGGTGGTGATTTTTCATATGTCTCCTGGAAATGAAAGAGAGACCAAAAATCCCTTACTTTATCTGTTGAAATCATTCATAGACATTTGAACCTCATATATAATAAATATATGTTTATCATAAATATATTAAAAACCCATAATTATATATATAATAAAATATATTTTATACTTATGACATTTTATTAACTGTTTTCAAATAATTCAGTGATAAAATCATGTTTTGAGTAATAAATGATTTTTTTCATATCTGTTTTGATTTGTTATTTTTAATCCTCCTACATTGATTGTATTTAAAATATATATAGAATAATAATTATTACATAAATATATTATTTTTGGATAAATTGTTCTTTTAATACAAATCATGATATATAGTTTTGAGAATATTAAGATCATTGAGAAGTTATATCATACGTATGCCTGTGTAACATTTCCAATTTTCAACGATCATTATTGAAAGGAGGTAAAAAATATATTATCTTTAAATAATTATAATAATATAATAAATACATAATTACATGTTTTTATATAATTATGTGTATCATCAATGTTGTTTGCTGATGAAAACTCAACAACATCACTTCATGAAGATGATAGTCCACAGATACTCAAATGACGTTATCATTTTTTTGTGAGTGAAAATGAAAGAAATAAAATGATATATTTTAAACAAACAATGGTAAATATTTAATTATTATCACAACTATTTCATTTATATCACATGCTTTAATCCTTATTATTTTTACCTAAATGTTTTACGTAAAATAAATTGCACTTCTTCATTTGATGGTAGTTATCCGTACACACGAGCGACGTTATCATATCCCCTATAAGAGGGAATGTAAAAAAAATTAAAATATGATATAATGAATACATAAGTATAATTTTTTAATAAATTAAATATATATAATTTATATCCATTATCATACACAACCATGATAGGTGGTAATGGAAAACTTAATGACATTTGTTTGTGAGGCGGTAGTCCGTTGTATACACGAATGATAATTTTGTAACCCAATTGATATAAGAAGAGATGTTTGTATGTAATAAACCCAACATAACAATATATAAATATATTTAATATACTATTTTTATTATATCATAAATATATAATATTAATTGAAGGATATATATGGAAAAATAAAAGAAAACTCTTATTGATGATCGTTGCCTCTTCCGCAGGTATCCTCCATATATTTACACCAAAAGCCTCCATAGGATGGGATTGTAAAAAAGGATTCTAGGATGAGAGTAAGAGTTTTTTAAAGAGATTTTGGTAGGTATTATAGGAACTAAAATGGTTTGAATGTGTAAATTGTATAGGAGAATGGGTGGCCTTTTATAGGGGATTTTAAAGGCACACTTGTAATTTTTAAAAAGAAATAATTCTACACATGTTTTTCAATGTAAAACAAATAAAATAATTTACCATTATAGATATAATATTGGAAATGGTTTAAATATGTCAATATAATTAGTTTTGGTAATGTTTTGGGAATTTTTTCCCTTTAATTGTCAGTTTAACCCCCCCTGCCCACACGATATGCCCATTTTTACCTTGACTATGGTAAATAATTTCTACTATCAATGATATTAATTGTGGTAAAAAATAATATGTAAATATTAGATAATAAAATTCATTATCCTTCTAAATATGGAATCCATTTTTTTAAATTTATTTTCCATATGTGGAAAATTTAAATTTAAACTTAATCACACATATGCGATGAGAATATAGTTTTCTAAAGAGAAAATGTTTAAAAATTTATCTTTTTTTTTATTGAAATTCAATATGAATTGGATTTAAACTTATTAAATTATATTAATGTAACTATAATTTAAATATTTATAATTTAAAACTACTATGTAATATAAATTAAATTTATAAAAAAATTAAAAAAAGAAGTAATTTTCAATTAAAATTCATTATTTTTTCATTTTCATCAAAAAATGAAACATTTTTTGAAAAAACCTCAAAATTCACCCTTAGAAAATTATCACATGACTATATCAAAAATTGAGATTATGTTATGATAATATTTTTTTTGAAGTGTGAGAAATTATTTTTATTAATTTTCAGAATACAAAATATTGACCATTTTTTGAGAAAATTGTATTTTTGAAATATATAAAGACTTTTCCAAAAAATGTAGTAATTTTTTATAGATATGATTACTTTATATAAAACAATTATAATTAATATTTAAAATTTGTTAATACGATTCATATATATTTATTTATTTTCAATGTTATATTGGTCACATTTAAATAACCATATTAAAAATATATATCATAGTTTTATTAGAAGTCAGTAATTTTGTAACAGAAGCTTACCAAGTGATGTGTATAACACAAGATGGACATGGTGTTAAGTTTTATTATAAAAATAAAAATATTAATTTATGTCAATATAAAGTATATATTTTGTTTAATGAAAATTACAGAAAATGTTATTTTAATTAAAAAATCACAAAATCATAGGGTGTTGCATTGTACCCCAATTCAAATTAATCTCACTAGAAAATTTTGGCTCTTTTTTACTAAAACCAATGGATAAAATGGAAAATTAAATCCTCAATTACAAATTTATCAGACTCAAGATAGATGATTCACCATAAAACATTGACCATTTTAGTGGAATGTTTTCATAGAATATTCTCAGTATGATCCATAGTATCAACTGATTGTTCCTTATAAAAATATCAAACCCCAGGGATATGAATACTTAGTTTAGTACATGTGAATTGTTTATAATATACATCCTTATGAGATTTATATTGAATAAATAATTTAGTTTGGAGATTTTCAGTGGAATTTATAAATGATATGCTATTTTTACAACATGATCATCTATTTTAAATTAATTGATATATCCGGTGCTTAGTTTTCACATCATTATTCATTGATAAAATTCAAAGAAATAACTTCAATCTGACATTAAATTCAGGATCACATCGATGTATATAATATCATATCTCTATAAAAAATTTAAATTTTATACATGATTATGAATTCATCTTACCTTATCTTTCACCTCATTAGCTTTGTTAGGTCCCAATAGCTTTCCTTCTATAACTTCACTCATTTACAATGGAAAAATATGATTCATTCTATAAAGGGATTCATAAAGTTTAATATTAATTATCATGTGAAAGATATAATTTTTTTAAAACACAAATTTTTTATGGTATTGATCCCAAACACCATTAAAATTCATAGGATAATAACATAGAGTATCATTTACGTTATGAATTATTCTTTGAAAGTAAAAATTTTTCTTAGGATGTCACACAGTGATGAAACTAAACTATGTTCCAAGATCTTTTTGAATAATTCCCCAAAACAATTTGGTAAACTCCACATTCTAAAAAAATTATTGGTTAATGCAGACAAATTAACACTTCATTAATTTATATTCTGGAAAGAGGATCCAAAGAAAAATATTCATTGATTGAAATAAAGTGTTCTGGTATCATAAGGTGATAGAATGTAATCCATAATTATATCAACATTAATGATATTATAAACCTTAATGTTACCATTACCATTTATCATATATGCGCATTTATTAGAGGAATTCCTAAAATAATAATATTTTCACCCATATAAACCAAGTGGTTTCATTGGGATAAATGTTTGTTAAAATATACATAATATTGATAAAATCCCATCACATAAACCTTAAAATTTCCATTCATTGGAATTGAACATGTGATAAAACTAAAACACATAAATCCATGATAGTATCCATAATCATAAATTAACCTGGATTTGAGACATATATTCTTCCAAAATATAATTCACCCTTTATTTCTAAAATAATATCTTATCTCATAGAGATCGAATTCCATAATAATTTTAGGTTCAAAATTGTGCAACTATAATTTCAAATGTAATTTAATTATTATAGAATTCATGTATATGGATATAATCAGGTAAATTTCAATATTGGATAAAAATTAATATGTTCATAGGACTCATTCATTCAATATCCAAAATGAAATTCCCAACTATGGAAGGAAGGATTAAAGGTCTCTAACTATCATGAATCACTTCAAACATTTTGATTTCATAAGTATTCAATTTGTGATTTTTCTTCATATGGGCTTTTCGATTAGAATCCTCATCAGCCCATATATTGGGGCATTGATTTTTATAATTCCTAAAGTACTTATATTTGAAACACTAGAGTTTCAGTGGTGTATTCTGTATAGATTTCTCTCTATTAATATAATTATATTTTTATTTCCTATCACAATGGCAAAGAAAGCATGATTCCCTTACCTTCTATATATAAAACTTTTACCAATCCACTGAAAAAAATTTCTTTTTGCTTCTTCCAATACATTGTGAATAAATAAAATATCATCTTTTTATCTCTATGTATTATAGAATTTTTTTTAATTCTATTTTTCACTTCTTATCAAAATCACGAGATTTATAAAAAACTACAACATCCATTTCCACCTTTTTAGAACTAGATAAAATATCTTCACTACTACTAATCTCTCGTATGGATAACTCCTTGTAGCGAAATTGATTTAATCCCTTTAATAATTGATCAACCTTAAATTTAGTTTGGATGATAATACTAGAAGTTTAACTCCCATGTTTTTTAATATATTCCACATTGGTGATAATAGATTCATCGTCCTTTTAATTTATCTCATAAAACCCCATCTCAATGTTCGTATGATGAATACAAGGAATATAATTATTGATAAAAACGTTCTCAATATTTTCCCAATCCATGGTTTCAATTTAATCATGTTTCCTTGTATTATGGAAGAGATTCCACCATTGATCCACTTGAACATCCAAATTTAAGATAGCCAAAAGTAATTTTTCATTTTAGGAACAATGGGTAATATAATTGTTCTTTGGGTTCTGGTCTATTTCTTAGAATCTAGTGGATAAGAAGACAACTGATATAAGTTTTATGTTTCTTCATGACGGACTCAATTTACTATTTTCCCACCATCTTTCATTTATAAGGGCATCATTATTTTTTGTTTGAGAAGGTTTTGTTCTCATGGAAATGATATTTTGTATTCTATCTCCATAACAATTGTATTCTTAGGTGTACAATAATAGAATTTTATTTCACACTCAAAATTAGCACAGTTCCTTTGAGATCCACTCATTGACTAAACCAAAAAACTTAGTATCATCAAAACTAATAATTATAGGGAACTACTTGATCAAGGAAAATCAATTTTTGGGTATTAAAATAATGAAAAATTATTTTAAATATATGAAATCATATGATAAATCTATGGAATGCAAGGCCATTATATATTTAAATCCTTCGTGATGGTTCATAAAGTGTATCTGAATGACCAAATAATATCTTACCATAAGTTTCCAACTATTTTTGTTGTAAGGCGTGTTAACAAGCACCAGGTGATGGCCAATTCTAGATAAATTTTCCCTTTTAGATTTCTTATTCATAGATAAATCTTTTCAAATGACATATCCAATTTTAGTATCCAAAATTAATACAATTTCATGGAAACCACTGAGTCTATAATTTAAAAAAATTCTTGGATATTTTCATATACTTTAAATCATCCTTATAGTAATAACTAGAAATTTCCTTAGGGATATCACTAAGGTTTTCTCTTAATAGTTTTTGGAGGTTGAACAACCCAATCCTCAGATTCCATGCACTGTAACGTTGGATATTCATACATATATATTACATCAAATTAGAGGAATATTTAATACCTTACACAAAAATACACATGGGGGGCCATACTAGTTTAGTTTATTTGGAGTCTAGGTACACAATCTTCAAATCTAGTGATAGATATTTAATTTTTCCAATAAGTTTCTTACAATTTAGTACTCTTCGTAGATATACCCCAAATAAAGCCTACCTTAATGACCTAGGAAATGAAACATATGAGTGGGTGAGATCGGATGATAAGTAAGGTTAATAAAGGTGAACAAATATACATAAAGTGTTTATATAAAGGTATAATTACATTAAATAGTAGATGAAACCTATACCCATTATATCATAAATCATAAACATGAGTCATAGAATTAATATTGGTAGTTCATAATAATGAATCATAAATAAATCAATGAACCTGATACATGACAGCATAATACTAGTGAAAGGCATAGATTTTTCCATATATATAATCATAGAAAATATTATGTCATGGATTCCCACTAATACATTCATAACATGTTAGGATTTTCCTGAACACCCTTGTACTGACTTCGGGATTGGGCTATCCACCCATGTATGCATTTTTTTGGGATTGCGCTATCAACACATGTACCCTCCTTTTCAGGGATGGGCTAACCAACCATGTACACTATGATCACATAGATCATTAACCATTTCCCAATGCACTTGAGGGAGATATAAGTCCCACCAATTGCATAAGGAAAATCATACACATGTGTTACACAATATCAGAAATTTTTATCATATCATGATCTCTGAAATGAAATAGGTTTCATAAAAATTTAATATTATCATTACATGTTGAAAGGAGACCATATTAATAATGATTCTAACCTGTATTCATATAATAACCCAAGAAAAAAGTATAATATTTCATAATAATCTTATCATTGTATAACTTATGGATGTGAAATCGGTTTTCTAAATATTTTTTCATCATAAACATAAACCATTTAGTGAAATAATATGAATTGTATCCTTTGATATTAAACCTAGTAAATCTTAGGCTAAATCAAAGGATGGAATCTAATATTGTAAAATAATTTGAAATATCAGTTGGAACATTTCATATAGTAAAACTATCTTTTCTTTTAAAATTTCCTTTTAAATTTAAAAAACATTTGGCAATCCACCTCTTCGAAAATAGAATGTAAAAAATATAAATTAATATTCAAAAATAATATAAAAAATTTTGTGAAGAAAATATACAATAAAATTTTTAAAAAAATTGACTGATTAAATATATTGATTTTTTTTAGAAAACATGGTCTTTTAGAAAAATTGAATTGATAGAAAATATGATCTTTCCTAAAAACATAATATTTTGAACTTTGGGTTAATAAATATTAGAATGTGAAGGTAATAACATGTATTCTACTAAAATAATTAGAGGATAAGGGTGATAATGAGTTTCTTAATAGATAAACCCCAAGATTCTTTTATCAGAAAAAATCATGAACAGTCCAAAAAAAATGAGATTGTAACATAAAATATTTACTACCTTGGTATCAATGAAACATATCCCCAAGAAGGAATATCATTAAATGAAACATAAAATATAATTAATGTGAATCAGTTTATCATATTAATTGGTTATGTGTCTTTATATACACCCCATAATTGTATATAGGGTAATAACATAACATATTACTCAATGATGTAAAATATAGACAAAGTTTATTTGCCACAATAGTAATCATTTGAGTCAAAATACACTATAAATAATAAAATTAAATTGACCATTATATATGATTAAAATAATGTAATTAATGATATAACATGTTTATTGGGTGTTATATGTACAACACAAAAAGTATTGTGTGTTGAATTTAAATATGTCTCCTAGAAAAAAAGAGACTAAAAATCCCTTACCTTAACTCTTAAATTAAGTCATAAACATTAGAGCCCCCTTTATAATAAATATATTTTTAATATATATCAATTAAATAACTATTGATATATATACCATATAATAGATGCTTTATTTATGGCCTTTTATTACCTATTTACTATCAATTCCTTGTTAATATCATGTTTCTGGTAATAACTACTTTTTTCATATAAAATTTGAATTTTTTTTGATCCTCACACATTGAAATTTAATAAATTATCTTCAAAATAATTATAATGACATAATTATCATATTTATAAATAAATTATAATTTTTATACCAATTAAAAATGATTGTTTTGAGAAAATAAGTATGTTAAGATCATAGATATAGTAGGTCATACATACCAAAGAGTATGATTACCATTATTCAATGATCATTACAGAAAGATGGTAAGTAATATATTATATTTATATAATGATAATAATATCATAATCCCAAATTTTATATAATTATATATAATTATATTTGAATTAAATTTTTTTATGTTGAAAATTGATTCACATATCATTGATATGGTTGCAGTTCATACGTACACAAACGACATTATCATATTTCTATGAGTCAATAATTATGAAATAAAATGATATATTATATTTAAATAATGGTAAATATTTCATTAATATTATAATTATTTCTTAATTATCACATATATGTATCCTTATTATCTTCCATGTCATGAGTTATTGAAAACGAATCACATTGATTCATGAGGCGGAAGTCCACTATACATGTGAGAGAGGTTATTATATCCCCTATTGAATTGAATGTAAAAAATGTTATATATGATATAATGAATCCAAATTTATAATTATGTTATACATATAATATATATTATTTAAATCCATCATCATACCAACCATGTGAGGTGGAAAAGAAAAAAATTGAATGGAATGGGTTTGTGAGACAGTAGCCCTCCATACACACAAATGATTATCTTGTAACACATTCGATGGATGTGGGGATTATTGCAGTCCATGTCATTAACATGAAAAATGTAAATATATGTAATATATTTATTTTATTATATAATAATGGTATAATAATTATTTATGTATGTTGTGGAAAACATAAAACAATTATTCTCTTTGATGAATGTCATCACTTATTCAGGTATCATCCATAGGTTTGCAACAAAAGAAAACTAGGTTGGATTTATGTTTAAAATAAGGATTCATGGATGTGATAATGTATGTTTTAAATTTATTTTATAAGGTGTTAATATAACTCAATGGGTTTTATAGTGTGAATAAGAGGTGATAATGTCAGGCCTTTTATAAGTGATGTGAGTATCCCACATGCAATTTTTTTATTGATAGAATTCCACCCACGTTCTATTCACGTCACAAGGATCCAGTAAAGGAAACTTATTGATACAAGTAGTGATAATGTTGAAATATGGTTATCAAATTTTTTTAGAAAAAAAAAATAGTTATTTCTTACCCTTATCATTTTAGTTTGACCCCCAACCCCACCCCACCACCACCACCACCACTCAACAAACTCATTTTTTCCTTAAACGTGGTAAATAATTTTCTCAATTTTTTCAATTATTTTTGTTCAGAAATTATATTACCAAAAATAAATTATATAAATTTTTATTATTCCAAATAAATAATATTTTTTTTTAATTTCATTCAGATAATTAGATAAATTTAAATAAATATTAATCTTGCATACACGCCAAGGATGTGGCCTTTTAAAGATAAAGTGTTCAAATGTTTACAATGATTTTATAATGAAATTCAATAATAAATTTATTCCATTTAATTAAAGTATATTAATGGAATTATAATTGAATTAATTTTAATTTAAAAAAATTTAAAATATATTTTTAATTTTTAAATATTTTAAATGAAAAGGTATTATTCAATGAAAATTTTTTATTTTTCAATGTTCATCAAAAATGAAATTATTTATGAAAAAGACACAAAAAATAATTCTAAGATAATTTGGAAATTATAATTTCAAAAATGATGTTTATTTTTAAAAAAAAATTAATAGGAGAAAAAGATATTTTTAAATGTAATCAAAAATAATGTTGAAGTATTTTTTAAGAATATAATATTTTTTAAACATATAAAGACTTTATTAAAGATTGAGTACTTTTGTTATCAACAAGATTCCTTTATATAGTGATATTATAATTAATATTTAATATTATGTATTTATATTATTATTTCTATGTTTAATTTCTAGGTTATATTTCTCATGTTAAAACAATAATATTAATAATATACGATGGTTTTATTAAAAAATGGTGTTGTGTGTAATTTATGTGAACCGAGTGTGGCATGTTAAACAAGATTATCATGGTGTTGAATATAACACATTTAAAAATAGGTTTTCAGAGTAGTTAAATATAAAATAGATCTATCTTATTTCATTTAGAAAAACAATATCATGATGTGTTACATAGTGATCCATTCTTTGTCCAATTCTCACGTGTGAGAGTTCCCAATTATTATTTTATTTCATTTTATTTAATATGAACTATAGAGACCCAATCCTTTTACACATATTATCATATGAATTTTAAACGTAAATATTAATCATTTATAATCCCAAATATGGTGTTTTCTGGTATCTTTGGAAGACTAGAATTATAATGTATAAATTTAAACTAAGACATAAAATCCACATTTTTTTCTATTTCCATAGTGAACTTATAAAACCATTTGAGCTCCTAAAATATCATTGTATATCCTGAGGAATTAATTGATGTAAGGGGAGATCTATGAACCCATGTAAGGTAATAAAAATAAAAAGTAAAACTAATGTGTGAGTCATAGATTTAACATCATGTCATAAAATATAAGACACATGTAAGAACCTGGTTTTTTCCATTAAATACTTTGGAATATTCTTGACATAATTCTAGAGAAGCACCTTTATACGGCGTGCGATTTCGAGCCCCAGTGTGGCCGGAATTAAATTTTCAGTGTGTTCACACCAGGAACACCAAAAAAATGGGATAACTCTTAAACGGTAATTAATATCCTAAATTTGAGAGTACAGATGGGTCCGAAATGGGTTTTCTAACCCAGGAATGACATAGAACATGTCGACGCAGAACGTTGGGACCCCTCACCCTTTAATGGAACATTAAATGGATAAATAAAATAATTAATTTATTCATTTAATTGTTAAACTCAAGTGTCTCTTAAATGGTTGCTCTGATGGGAAAAACAAGGGCACCGTTGAGTCCGGAGCATTCTGTTTAGCCTAGGAGGGGTGTAACATTCGCGGGCGCGGGCCCTCTTTGGAAAATGGCTGCAATGGTGTTTTCATAATTTAGCCGCCTCGGTCGTCAAATTTTATAAATTTTGGACAGGGCCTTAGATTAAAATTTTGAGACTTCCGTTGTGCTCGGGAGGTGGTGTTTACCCTAGGGGAGGCCTAACCATGACCCTGCCGAGAGTTTCAAATGTGGGTTAATTTGGGGGTTTGAAATTAATTAATCTTTTTAATTTAAAATTTTCTTTGCATAAATCCAAACCCTCTCACCTTCTCCCATTTCTGAATCTCCTAGCGGAAGAACCCTCAAAGAAGTTCCTCTCCAACAACCTCCCCTCTATCTTCTCCTCCTCTCAGAGTTTTTGCGGCGGGTGGATCCTTGCGAAGCTTCGGGCTATGCCCAAAAAAGTAGTATTCTTGTTAAGTTTTTCACCTTTGTCAATTTCTGGAGGTTTCATCAATTTTCATAGTTTTAAATTCTAAAATATTGGAATTTGGGGTGTTGGCCGAATGAACACGGCCAATGCCTGAGCCCCATTTCATTTGTCGATCTTGGGGTTTCTTCGTCCAAATTTTCGGTAGTGCCAATATGGTGGGATCGTTGATCGGGGGCAGGCATTGTAAAGGCCTCGCCCCGAGGATCCCGAACTCGTGTTTGGTTGTTATTTTGGGCCTCTAGAGAGGTGGTGGTGGTCATCGGAGTTCCCAGCTATGGCAAGGGTAGTGACTGGAGATTGGGTTGGCGCAGCGGAGGTTCCAGCGTCCGGCAGCAGTTGTGGCTGGGGGTTCGGCTGGAAGCGAAAGGAGGTCGAGCAGTGTTGGGTGCTTCCGGATGGCCGAGGATGGTGTATGGCTGGAGGAGACATGTGTTCGAGCGGCGTAGGGGAGCTGGTGTGGCTGGGAGTGCGCCTCAGCGGGCAAGTGAAGGTCGGGCTTCGAAATGTGGCGCTGTCAAGCGGCTCAGGCGGCCGGGGTGCTGGCGTCAGGTGGAGCCAGCGGAGAGGCATCCAGCGGGCCATGGAGGTGTCACAGCTGATTGATACAAGTGAGGGGAGACCGTGGTCTTGTTGCGATCGGAGAAGACCGTCGAGGTCAGTGCCTCGGGGGTGCTGTGGAAGCAGGGACCCGCGGTTCGCGGGTCCTGCTGGGCGACGCGACCAAGACCGGCCAAAAGGCCGGTCTGCTTTGGAGATCCGGAACCGAGGAGGGTCCGGTGGTTTGAGGCGGGCCGTGGCCAGTGGTCCATGGTGGTTTGGACTGGACCCTTGGCTGGGCTGCGTGCTGGCAGTCTGGATAGGTCCGGCCGGTCTGCAACGGCCCATTTTGGGCCCCCTTACATCCGGGGGCCGTATCATTTAAACGGTGTGTCTGTTTGATGCAACGTCTACGGTTTTGAGGAATTGTTAGCGAGACTGCCTTTTTGAATTACGTTTCGGGGTTTTTGGTTTCTGCGCTTTATGATGGTTCACCTGAAACACTTTAATTTAATAATATTAACATATTATTAATGTTACGACAGACGTGGTTCGTGAGCCGGACGTCTGTTTGACTCGCCTTCGGAGGCGTTGTGGCCCTATAGTTGAGACATTACTTAAAGGTTGTTCTGGAACGCTTGTAGTTTGGTTTTGTTGCTCGGTGGCACGAAACGCTAAATGCAAATGATTAATTAAATAATTAATTAATTAATTAATCTTGTGTCGGACCTAACTTTTTCTTGGTATGTCTGATTGACGCGCTATCAGCGGCAGCGTGACCCTAATCCTCATACGGAATTTTTGAGAGGCTCTCTGAAGTGCTCAGGTTAAGGAAATGGTGCGGGCCCCATAGGTCCAAGTTCGCAGGTTTTACGGTGACACGCCACTCTTTCACCTGACACTCGTTTGGGGTGTTTGAGTACTCTTTTCTGAGTGTTTTTTCGAGGGGATTGCAGTGACGCAGTATGCCCGCTTAAATTCGTGCCTGATTCATGGGCCCCATGAGGTGGATTTTGGACAAATGCTACATTTTTATGACTTATGTTACATAAGTATGTTCAGGGAAAATGAATAGCCTATCCCACGTGGTCATCTGCGTGGAACGCGATGGTAGGATCTGCGCGACCTCTTTCAAGACCAAGGTGCCGGCCCCATGAGACGCCATATGGGAATAAAGGGGTGTTGAATAACTTTTCCTCTAGGATCTCATTTCCATCAAATAAGTAGTTTATCTTGCGTGTATTTCCATGAGTATTGGAACTGTGTGATCTCTTTGGGAATGTGGAGCCTCATTCGGGAACTCATTAAATGAGGGAGCATGAAAGATGCTCTGGTGGTTGTTCTTCGTGCTGTGTTTGGAAATGAACCCTTGGTGTGTGATCACGTACTCTCCCATGTGAGTGATTTTATTGTTCAATGGGATGTGGTTGGTCGTGCTAGGGCCATGGAGAAAGCAGTTTGGTGAAACTACACTTTCCAGTTTTGCGTTAACTTTTTGTGATGTATGCCCGATATCCTTTGGGCTAGGGGTTTGGAATACTCTCGGAGTATACGGGAATGCTTGGAGGTACATGATGTAGTTTGTACCAGAGAATGTTTGTGCGCTTGGTTTGGAGATTAGTTTGGGCCACACGTCGTGTGGGCCCCATGTGTGCGATGTGTTCTTCTTTACGTACCTTTGACCTCTTACAACACAGAGAGCCCTTCTGATGGCAGTGTTTTGACCGGAAGGGTTGAGTGGGTCCCCTAGTTCTGCTCTCGATGGTTTGACGGGAAGAGTTGTTTTGGTTCCCATGTTCTTTCAGTTGAGGGGATTTTCATTGTTGTGTCCCATTCACTGTACTGCGACATAGTTTACATCTATTTGTGTTCGTACAATGTGGGTGTGCTCCCACTTTCTAGAGTGAGTTGCCTCGGTCTGCTTCGACAATAGACTATGTGGATTGGATCATGTATCATCCCATGAGGCCTGTAGAGATCCTCACATCCGTTTGTGTTCCCTGGGAGGGTTCTTTGGGTATTAGTGTGACCAACACATTACGTGGGCACTGATTCTCTACCCAGGAGGTTGTTCCCAATAGGGTGCGAAACACCCAGTGAGCCCTTGGTGCAGACTCCCAAGTTGTGTATCGAGATCATATCTTCCTTACGTGGTCTATCATGAATTGTTTCCCACTATTTGTTCTAGGTTAACAGTTGTTTACAATCCAGCTGGGATGGCCAATGAGGAACCATCTAGCAGGGATGGCCAGTGAGGTACCATCCAGTAGGGATAGATATTAGTGTACCATCCAGCAGGGATGGCCAGAGAAAATCCGGGTCTCACTCCAACTGATTACCCTTTCTTGGGGCTGGGAAGTGGGAACCCGTCAACTATGATAAGACCTCTTAACTGTGTGACGGTGACGAGGTGTGGCTTGAAATTCCTCCAGAACTCTCAAGAAAGAGGGCTGCTTTCCCCACTGAGACCCATCCTTGTGACACGTCCTAAAACCGTGTGGGCGAGTCAGTGCCTCTGTCATGACCTATCCTCGGGGCCCGTGTTTTGAATACCCCAAGCTCGCCTTCCATAGGTCAGGGGCAGGTGACTAGCACCAAAGGCGTAAATCTTTGTAAAAGGGAAGGAATTGACTTCATAAAAGTAAACAAACACAACAGAGTATAAAAGTGAAGTGAGCAATAAGTAAAACTGAGTACAAAAGTAAGTGCTGGAAAGTAAATGGGCCAGTATACAAACCCAACTGAAAGTTCAATACAACTGAGAAAGATAGTACAAAAGCTGTAATGTAAAGAAGCAACCACTGAGTCGTACTCCAGGAATCCCACATGAGGGGTGGGTACATATAGTCTTGTCGGTACCTCGGGTCCATCCGTCCGCTCTGTGAATGTCCCGCCTGGTGGTCTGCCTCCGGATATTATCCAGATCTTCAAGCCTCTACCATGATCAGTGTTTTCCATCGTCTACAACCAACACAACGTAGTGCGGGCTTTACCCATGCAGGGGTGCGTATAACGATACTCAGTAGGGACCCCGAGACTCCCAAAGGTATCCCAGAATCCATGAAGGAGAAACCAAAAGGAAAAGATACAAACACGAAGTATCAACCAACTCTACATAGGTATATTCCCATACATATACCAAAGTCATGAATCTCAGTTCGGCTCCAACTTTCGAACCCATGCACAATCCGGTCCACACAGGAAAGAAGTCAATCACATCAATGATAATGATTCAAATACAAAACTCCGCTCACAAAGGTATACTACTCACAAAGTGTGGTGTAGATGATTAGATATAGCCTCTAAATCATCTCTTTTTCCGATCCGACGTAGGATCCAAGTACAGAAGTCATCCGTGCCAAACCCACGTAGGATCCAAGTACTGTAACCATCGCTGCCGAACCCATGTAGGACCCAAGTACTGTCGTTATCACTGCCGAACCCACGGAGGATCCAAGTACAATCGTCCTCACCGCCGAACCCACATAGGATATATGTGCAGTCGTCTTCTTTGTCGATCCCATGAATGATCCCAACACGGCAGTCATCACAGTCGCAGCAAGCTCTAGAGTTCCCGCACATAGCATACTCGATTCTGGAAGGGTCTAATCCTCAAGTAAAGGGGTCGATATATTAACCGTCACGAAGTCTAGAGTTGATTTATTCGGCAGTTCCATCTCGTCCAAAGGAACCCAATGTGACAGACAACACATCAATCAAACAATTGGTCGGAGAGATATTTTATTTTTTGTTCCAGGGGCCCGGTTGGAAATATGCTCCTTCCAAACCCTGATGTTTACCAAAGTTGTACAAAACTCACATATAGTATAGAGAATGGACCACCTCATTGATAGGGTCTCAGTGCCATAGATGGTGCGTCGATCGGACATGCGGTCTTTATGTTATTCACTTTTAAGTGAATAATGGG
The DNA here is from genome assembly GCA_963277665.1 of Viscum album. Lineage (NCBI taxonomy): Eukaryota > Viridiplantae > Streptophyta > Magnoliopsida > Santalales > Viscaceae > Viscum > Viscum album. Next base: position 2,063,857,116 of record OY728121.1, read on the forward strand.
CTTGGCCCATTAAGCCCAGTGGGCTGGCAGGTCGGGTACCCCATTTTTGGTGGGTCCGTCCTGGTAGGGGTGTCAGACCGAACCAAAGGTTTGCATGATCCGGCCTGAGGGGTGCGGCCCGGCTCGAATATATCGCGGCCTGGCCCAAAGTGGCACGGCTCGGCCTAGTTGGCTCGGCCAGCTGGCCGAGCGATCCAAGGGGGTGTGGCCCCCATGGCTGTCTGAACCTGGCAGCACCTTATGGCACCGCCCTCCAAAACCGGCCGGCCTTCAGGCACAAGCAGCCTGCTCGGGCGGGCCGTGGGTTTCTTCAGCATGGTTCCCTCCTGGCGCCGCGGTTCGGCTTCGCCCATCCGGTTGATGGGTCGGCCGGTTCTCCAGCGCGGCACCCTCCTAGCATCGTGGCTCGCCTCCGCCTGGCCGGTTCATCCACCAAAGCGGCCCGCTCGGGCGGGCCGCGGTCTCCAGTAGCAAGGCATCGTGGGGTGCCGCGGTTTCCTCCTTCTGCCCGGTTCTTCCTCAGTTGACCAGCCCACATTGCAGGGAGCGGTTCTTCCGTACGCGGTCGGCGCATAGCCGTCACTCACGTCACTGCATCTTCCAACGTAACTCAATCACAAACAAGAGTCTATGGAGGTTCTTCGGGCCATGTGTGTTCGCTCTGTGCCCTCCGCCTTAGGCGGTAGCAGTTGGCTGTATATAAACAATGATTTCCTATGATGAACGGGGTAGGAAAACATTCACTTAAAAGAATAAACACCTACCTCTATTAAGGTTCACGGTAAACAAGCGTCGTGGATGATGGTGTCTTTTTCGTCGATATAGGTGTTCACCCGAAGAGGAATTGATGTCTCCTCTCTTGTTGTGGAGAAGAGAAAAGAGGGTGTGTCGTTGTTCTTCGTGGAAGGGTGTGTCGTTATTCACTGGTGGTTTGTTGTTCTTCAACAGAGGAGAAAATTCACCTCTTCCTTCACAAAATGTCCCTCTCAAAAGTTCCCCCCAACAAAACAATTTCCAAACCAATTAAAATAAGGCTTCTCCTTATTTAAATTAAACTTTCCAAAGATTCAAAATTTGAATCACTTAATTAATTAATTGAATAGGTTCCATTAATTAATTAGGGTGTGTTGGGAAGAGTTAATGAGAAAGGGAAAGAAGAGGAAGAGTTGCATAATTAAGAGAATTTAACAAATTAATGAACGAGGATTAAGGGGGGGTTTGGGGAAAATTAAAGGTTGGGGCTCGTGTGGGCCCCAACTCTCATATATCCACAAATGGGAAGTTGGGTGGATGTGGGCCCCACAAAAAACTTTCCATGGGAGGAATAAACCTCCTTAGTTATAAAATAAAATTGTTCCAACAATTTTAATTATTTTAAAATAAATCTCCAAATAAAAATTCTCAACCCTCTTAAAACGCAACTGTGGTAAAGGTCCCCATAAGAAAATTATTAGTGCTGCGAGTTCAATGGTGCCCTCAGATTTCAATTCCGAGCATCGGTTCAAAAGATAGAAAAACCCACTCATTTGTTTACTGAACGTACCCGAGCTGAACTTCATAAATTGATTCTGGGCACACCTAGCCTCGGAATCAAGTGTTGTGAGAATACACAGACTCGTAAAATTTCAAATTATTTAGGAAAAAAATTTCCTTGAAATTTTCAAGTCTTTACATTACTACCACCTCTGGGCTTTATATCCCCGTAACGCTATAACCTAAACTAGGGATACAAATGAGGGTACTGAGCACGCATCTTAGCCTCCCGCTCCCATGTACTCTCTTGGAGGTTCCCATGCTGCCAACTAATGCACAACAGAGGAATCGACCGTCCACATAGGACCCACTCTTGTCGATCCTAGATCTCCACTGGGACCTCCACAAATGTTGCCCCGTCATCGATGTCCATCTCCCCATGATCAACGATATGGGTCGGGTCGTGTCTGTATCTCCTCAGCTGAGATACATGGAAGACGCCATGCACCCAGTGCAATTGTGGTGGAAGGTCCAGGTGGTAAGCCACCTCGCCTACCCTATTGAGGATCTAGAATGGTTTGATGAAGCATGGAGATAACATGTCTCCCCAGCCAAATCCCTGTAATCCACGTCGAGGTGAGACCCATATGAAAACGTGGTCATCATCCTCAAACACCAGTTGTCTCCATCTCCTATTAACATAGTACTTCTATCTACTCTGTGCAGTCCTCATCTGCTCCTGAATGATCTGCACCTTCTCCGTCGGAGCCTACACCATCTCTGGTCCTATGAGTGCTGACTCCCCAGGGTCAGTCCAGCACAGAAGTGATTGGCAAGGTCAGCCATACAGAGCCTCGTATGGTGCCATCCTAATGGTGGAGTGGTAGATAATGTTGTAGGCAAACTCCACCAAGGGTATTTGATCCTCCCACCTGCGACCAAAGTCAAGAACACATGCACGAAGCATGTACTCATGATTTTGAATGGTCCTCACCGTATGGCCATCCGTTTGAGGAAGAAAGGCGGTGCTCAGGAGTAGCTGCATATCGAATGCCTCCTGCGACCCCTTCCAAATCCGGGAAGTAAGGCGGGCATATGATCAGAGATGATAGATGATGGCAAACCATGAATCCGTATAATCTCCTGAATGTAAAGTTGTCACAAGCTCTCTACTGATCCTTACTCTTTGATCAGAATGAAGTGGGCTGACATGGTGAGTCGGTCGAGGATCACCCAGATAGAGTCGTGTCCCCTTGATGTATGTGGAAGCCCCATCATGAAATCCATGGATATCCCATCCCACTTCCACTCTGGAACCTCTAAGGGCTATACCAAGCCTACTAGTACCTGGTGCTCCACCTTCACTTGCTAGAAATTGAGGCATCATGAAAAGAACTCTGTTATAGCCTTCTTCATACCCGGCCACCAGTGCTGTCGTTTGAGGTCATAGTACTTATTCACCACTCCTGGATGTACCACTAGAGGGTAAGTGTGAAACTCCCTTATCACTTCAACCTGTAGTGAAACTGGTACCATGGTACGTCCCCTAAAGAGGATGATGTTCTCTCCTCCTTCATAAAATCCATTAGGCGCCTGCCCTGTGGAAATCTGAGCACATCTCCTCTCACAGTCAACGTTCCCAAGATGTGCCTCTCTGACCAGCTGATGTAGTGGGGGAGTGACTATGAGGGACTGTAGAAAGGCTTCCCAATCTCAATCCACGATGGATATCTGCAAAGCGGCTAACTGCTTCGTCGCCTCTCCAAGTAGTTGAATACCCGATCTCTTTCTGATAGCATCATCTACTATGTTACCCTTCCCAGGAGTATAGACTATCTAAATGTCATAGTCCTGTATGAACTCAAGCTATCACCACTTTGTCAGGTTTAGGTCCTTCTGCGAGAAAATGTACTTGAGACTCTGGTGGTCAGAGTAGACTGTAAAGCGCTCTCCCATTAGATAGTGCTTCCACATATTCAAGGTGAAGACCACTACTACTAACTCCAGGTCATGGGTTGCGTAGTTATTCTCATGTTGCCTCAACTACCGTGAACCATAGCTGATCATTACCTGCTCCTGCATCAGGACACACCCGAGTCTGGTCCCTGATCCGTCGTAGTAAACCATGTACCCAACTCCCTCCTCCGGTAGCCTCAAGATTGGTGCACTGGTCAATATCTGTCTCGACTCTTGAAAGCTCTGCTGGAATCTATCTAACCACATGAAGGGTTTCCCCATATTCCTCAAATCTAAAAGTGGTGGTGCAACTCTGGAGAAGTCTGGCACAAGTCTTTGATAGTACCCAGCCAGACCTAGGAATCTCTCCACCTCTGTCACGCTCCTGGGTGGTTCACAAGCATGTACTTTCTCGATCATCACAGGATCCACTGCAACTCCCACCTTCGAGATGACATTCCCCAAGTAGTGAACCTCTCGAATCTATAACTGGCACTTCGAGAGCTTACCATAAATCTAGTGCTCTCATAGTGTGTCCAGTACAACCCGTAAGTGGTAGGAAAGCTCCTCCTCAGTAGTTGTGTAAATCAGTATGTCGTCGATGAAGACTATAAAAAAACGATCAAGGTAAGGCTGGAAGATCATGTTCATGAGAATCATGAACACTGCTGTTGTATTGGTTACACCGAAGGGCATAACTAAGAACATGTAGTGGCCATACCGACACATGAAGGCTATCTTCGGCACATCCTCGTCACGAACTCTGAGCTGATGATAGCCTGACCTAAGATCTATCTTTTTGAACCATCATGCTCCCTTGAGCTGATCAAAGAGGTCGTCATTCCTCAAGAGTGGATACTTGTTCTTCACGGTCACCTGATTTAGGCTACAGTATTCGAAACACAGTCGTAAGCTCCTATCTGCCTTCTTGGTGAATAAAATTGGAGAAGCCCAGGGTGAAACACTGGGTCGGATGAATCACTTTCCCTGTAAGTCCTCCAGTTGTACCCACAGCTCACGAAGCTCGGCGGGATCCATCTGATATGCGGGAGTGGATATCAGTGATGTCTCGGGGTATAGGTCAATGTAGAAATATACATCTCTATGAGGAGGTAGTCCTGGAACATTTTTAGGAAAAATGCCTGCATACTGATCCACCACAACAGGAAAACTCAGACTTCGCACATCAACTGCTCTTAGGATAAGACTAGCCAACTGATGTGTGATAGGATTCCCTCTCATATGCGTAAGTCCACCTTATGCTGAAAAGGCTCCCTTCTCTCTAGTGAAGGTGAACGTGCTCCCATTTGTGCGGACACATCGCACGTTGCACATAATATAGTCGATCTGGGCATGGACTGTAGATAGACAGTCAATATCCAAGATAACATCGTAAGGCCTCGACACTGCTACAAGAAGATCCCAGCCGAAGCTCTCGACTCCTAGATTAAACTCACACTACCGACACCAGTACGTAATCGTCAAGTCTTCTCCCGTAGAAGTCTCTAGCCGTATGTATTGATCCAATGGCTCTGACAGAATCTCTGAGATCTCAACAAGGGCAGCGGAAATAAAAGAATGACTCACTCCTATATCTATAAGAACTGCAGTAAAGGTGGATTAGACACAGATAGTACCTCAAATCATCTCACGCGCACCATGGTCTTAGTCCTCGACTGCTTGGAGCAGAGCCTGCCCCTGTCTGCCAGCTCCCTATGGTCTGGGTGGTCCTCCTGGTGGTGGTGGTGGTGGTAGTGCCTCGAAGCGTTGTCCACCACCCACTTCTCGGCCAACTTCTCTGCCTCGTCTGCCTGCTCCCTGCGAACCACCACGGTCAAACCTCTGCCTCTGCCTGGGTTGTCCCTCAACTGTCTACTGCTCGTCCACATGGTGGGTCGGGTAGTCACGAGCCTTGTGGCCCTCCCCGCCACATGCATAGCAGTGCCTTCCCCTCGTATGGCTGGATCTACACCGTGTGCCCCACACATCTGAACCAGTATCCTGAGGTCGCCCACCTGATGGTCTGGTCCTCTTGGACCTCTATGAAATCTGTCTACTACCGGTTGCAGAAGACTCCACTATGTTTCTCCCTATGGTGGGCCTCACTGCAGGTGTTGGCTCCTCAAGAAAGCTCTCCACAATAAGGGCTTTCTCTAGGACTCCTACCTGCGACCGAATGCTGAGGGAGATCATTGAAGCCCTGATCTCATGCCTCAGTCCCTGCTCAAAGCTCCAGGCCCGGAAGAATGGGTCTCATACCATTTCTGTGGAGTAGCACGAGAGGTCAGTAAATCTTGCCAAGTACTGGGCTACTGTCATGTAGCCATCTCGTACCTATAGTAACTCCTGGATGCACACAGCACGAAGGGTGACTGGAACAAACTCTGAGTGGAAAAGGCTCTCGAAGTCCGTCATAAGTAGAGCTACCTCATCGTGCACCTGGAGTATTAGGCTCCACCATCTACCTGCTGTTATGTGCAGTAAACTCGCGACAAGGATCACCATAAGGTCAGCTGGTGTCCCTACCAATCTGAATACTCTAACGATATCCTCCAGCCAACCCTCGGCTGCCTGAGGGTCCATATCTCTGTGGAACCTAGGCATCCTCTATCTCTAAAAATCGTGCAATGCACTCAGGAAGCATGCACTCTCTACTGCTAGGGCTGGTGGCATCAGTGGCTCAACGGGTAGTGGTACCTCTGGTGCCTCCGATGTAATGGGGCCCTGCTTTGAGGCCTCGTCGCTCGGTGGGCTTCCATCTCACACATAATTAGGTACCCTGACTGGATGCCTTAGTGGGGCCATCCTAAAAAGAAACAAGTGTTCCACAGTCAAAAAGTATACCTGGTGAGTTGAAAAAAAGTAATCCCAAAGAAAAATTTTGAAACACCCATGCAGTCAGTGTTTTTGAGCACTGAGTCTGAAATCAGAAGTCAAGGTCCTATTGTATGGATACGTCAGCTATCGCACCAACAATGGACTCCCTAGACTGGAAACCACACTCAGTACACTTAACACTGTTGCTTCACTGAAAATTAATTATCAGATTCAGGTGTTATGTGGTAGAACCGACTCCTCTGATACCAATTTGTCACGACCCATCCTTAGCACCTGTGTCGTGACTACCCCAAGCCTGGCTTCCATAGGCTAGAGGCTGGCGACTAGCACCAATGATATAAATCCCAGTAAAAGGGAAGGCATTGTCTTTATAAAAGTAAACCAACACAGTAGAGTATGCAAGTGAACTAATCACTAAGTTAAACTGAGTACAAAAGTAAGTGCTGGAAAGTAAATGAGCCAGTATACAAACCCAACTGTATGTACAATACAATGGATAATGATAGTACAACAACTGTAATGTAAAGCAGCAACCACCGAGTCATCCTCTAGGAATCCCACATGAAGGGTTGGTATAGATAATCTCATCGTTACCTCGGGTTCGTCCATCCGCACTATGTACGCCCCGCCTGGTGGTCCGCCTCCAGATACTGTCCAGCTCCCCAACCCTCAACCACAATCAGTGATGTCCATCGTCTGCAACCAACACAACTTAGTGCGGGCATTTCCCATGTTGGGGTGATTATAACCATTCTCAGTAGGGACCCCAAGACTCCCGAAGTTCTCTATGAATCCATGAAGGATAAACCACAAAGGAAAGATACAAACACAAAGTATCAACCAACTCTACTTAGGTATATTCCCATACATATACCTAAGTCATCAATCTATGTTTGGCTCCAACTTCCAAGCCCATGCACAATCCGGTCAACACAAGAAATAAGTCAATCACATCAATGATAATGATTGAAAGACAAGACTCAGCTCACACAGATATACTACTCACGAAGTGGGGTGGAGATTATTATATATAGCCTCTAAATCATCTCCTCTGTCGAACCCACATAGGATCCAAGTACCTAAGTCACCGCTGCTGAACCCACGTAGGATCCAAGAACTGTAACCATTTTTGCCAAACCCACGTAGGATCCAAGTATGGTCATCAGCACTGGCGAACCCACATGGGATCCAAGTACAGTCCTCCTCACTACCGAACCCACGTAGGATCCTGTTGAAACCACTTTGTATAAATGGTTGTATTTTTTGTCAATAGTTGTCAATGACGATCAAAATAATGGAGATCAAGAAGTACTCCAATGAAATGGAGGAATGGAAATTCAGATGATTGTTGTACTAATCATAAGTTCAAAGAACATGTATTGATGTGACACATTGTTTACAACAATGATGTATGTGAGGTATAATTCATCATAGGATGATTATAGAATAATTGGGTTTTGATGAAGACCATGCAATACCTCAGGATTGCATGAGAACCGTGCAAGATAATTCTTGAAGAATTGAATCATATGCTTTGCAGGAAGTAGATAATGACGGCTGATGAAGAAGAAAATGTGAAAAGGATGGGAATTCTGAAATGGCCATGCGGGATTGGAATTCGGAGATGGCTATGCACATCACATTGTCTCAAAAGATGATGATGCTAAATCTATTCCATCAACGAATATATATCATGATAGTGGAGTTTCTGATGAAAGTAGAATAATTTTGCGCCGTGTACTTGAAAGAGAGGAAACTTTCACGTCATATGTTTTTCAAGATCAGAACAACAATTTATGGAAAAGGTATATGGGTCGCGCAAGTATTGGGTTGGTCGCGCAACTGACTTGCGCGCCGAGAGAGGAATTGTGCACCCGTTCCTAGGAGGATTGGAACTTGCACATCTGTTTTTTTAAGAACAGAACATCAAAATATGGAAAAGCAATAGGGTCGCGCAAGTGTTTATTTGGGCGCGCAGGTGAGTAGCACGGCATGGATAAGCGAGACAGAGATAAGGGCGGCAGAGACATGCGTGCCGAAACATGCGCAACACGTAGAGACTTGCATGCCACTATGTAGGTGGTCCAGTTTTCCTATAAATAGAGGACCAAATATCCGCATTCTACGAGGAGCTCAACCCTTAGAGAAAATCATAGCTCTCGTTGTGTAGGTGTAGGAGTCACGCAAGTGGTGAGTGGTCGTGCAACTGGTTTGGAGAGACTTGCGCGCCAGCTCTTAGAATTTGCACGCTGGTTGATGGTTGCGTGCGCAAGGTGATTTGGGAGAGAAACGAAGTGAGTCACGTGGGTTTGAAGTTCAAGAAGGCAGTGTCGTGCAGGTGCTTTGGTGACACTTGCGTGCCAGTTTGGACTTGTGCGCTGAAGACTTTCTCGTCATATTGGGACTTGTGCGTCTTATTGAGACTTGTGCACCGGGCTTGAAAGGGAGCGTCAGGTATTATTGGAGCATGACCGCCTTTCTGGAGCTACACGAGACCTGAAAGATAGCATGATACTTTCGGTGTAATGTGATATTAAAGTGGAAATATAAATAATAAATGCATGATCTCATGCATACATGGAGAAATAATTCTGACAATGCCATGTAAGCTGAACTTCACATATTGAGTAATCACATCAGTGGTTTTGATTCAGGAAAACAAAGACAAGAGGATCTAGTGTATTAGTCATTGCACTAAAGAATAATGTTTCAACTGAAAAGGGCATCAACTTTGAACCCTGATGAAAGAAAAGTATCATGATGAACAAGAGACAAGACTTCAATGGAAATCGATTGAAGAGACCTTCATGTCTATAAACTGAGCGGGACTTCACCAATGACAGTGAGCCAGGGGGAGTCAAAGGGACTGACTCGAGGGACGTAGTGAGCTATCCCTGAACCTTTGTAAAGGCAGTGAGCCTGGGACAGAGTGACTGTGATCGAACCATTGTAATCCACAACTAGTGAAGATTAGTGGAATTTGGTATGACTGGAAAATTGTCCACCTATGCTCCTTGGACGTAGCCCTTTGTGGTGCACCAAGTAAAATTGTTGTGTTATCTCTTTGCATGTGAATGTTTCATTGATAATCATATGCATCAGATAGGTTTAAGTAGTACCTATCATCGTGTCAACAAGATCCACAACTTTAAGAAGAAAAAGTTGCCACCCTGATTCACCCCTCCCCTCTCAGGGTGTCCTGGGGTCCTACAAGTGGTATCAAAGGGAAAGGTTAACATATGTTGGATATTCTCCAGTAATTCTATTGGGAAGAGGATTTGAGTTACTTTCCTAAAGTCAACCATGAAGAGTAGTATTGATGATGATTCAGATCTGAAATCTATATCCACCATGACATTGACAAATAGGAAAAAGAAAGAGATGAACCTGATGAAGAAGTCCCTCATGACCAAAGAAGATATTGTGTCTTATTCTCCATTCCATTCCAATAATGAAGAAACATCAGGCTTGGAATGTATCGAGCTGGTGGCTCAAAATTCTTCCAGAGGAAAGGATGAAACCCCTAATTCAGGATTTCAGGAAAAACTCAAAACATATCATTATGATATTCCGGAAGAAAGGGTTGCTATTATTTGTAACCTATTCCAATCTATGCAGGTTGAGATCACTCGATTAGAAAGAGAAGATGACAATATGGAAAAGGGGTTGGAAATAAAAGTTCTAGGAAGTATGAAGCTCACCAAACAGGTTAAAGTCTTTGAAGAAAAAGAGGAAGTCAAAAAGACTCTAAAAGAAAAGATCCATGCACTTAAATCAAAGATGAAAAAGGGCAAAGAAGTCAAGAGTTTGTGTTTGGAAGAAACTTCCATGAAATTCAGGGAACATGACTCGTTTTTACAAAACAAAGTTATGATGCATGAAGATGAAGTTGAAAAATTGAAAAAGACTTGTGAAGAGAAGATGATCATGATTGAAGATCAGAAGATCATACATAATATTGAGAGTCCAAAATTGAAAGCCAAGTTGACCAAGATTGAGAATAAACATATTGAGACTTCACAAAAGAATGAAATGAGTGATTCTTGTACTCAATGTTTGTTGGAGGAATATAAAGCTGAAATACCTCCAATATGTGACAAGAAGATTATGACAACACTTGATTATCCACATAAAGAATTAGTTGTTATTGGTACTCAATTATCACTGGAGTATTCTACTATCAAAAGACCTCCAACATGTGATAAGAAGATCATGACTTTACTCATTGATCTATCACAATAAACTGAGGAAGTTAAGGTACCATCCAAAACATATTGTACTCAGGTTTCTAAATGTGTTCCCCTAATCAGTGTAGGCTAGAAGAAATATTCAAAACAATTATGGATGAATAAAGTTGAGAAGAAGAATCCTACCACTATGGATATGGTGGATGGGAAGAGAATGCAGGAAGTTGGTTCCTAAATTAGAACACAAAATATTAAGAAGATGGCCCAACAACCTCATACAAAAGATACAAAGAAGAATTGATTTGTGGGTCAATGTTGGTGCTACAATAGATTTGGGCATTGTGCACTGGATTGTTGGTACAATACCATTAATGAAAAAGCACAAAGAAATCCTGTATCGAAGGGAAGAAATCTAGAGAAGAAGAAGCAACATCTGCAGGTCCAAAAGAATTTGTTTACAGCAAAGAGATTTGGAAAGCTCGATAACATCTGTGATGTATACAGCGGCAGTGGTCACAAGAATGGTGCATGCCTATGTCAAAAGATATCCAGAGCTGATAAGAATAGAAGACCACAAAATCCAGCGAAGAAGGAAGAGTATTCATTGGGAATAAATCATAATAATATAGTGAACACACATTTCCCCAAGAATATCTCAAGTAGGGAAGCTGAGAAGACTCTGGATTTTATATCCATGAAATTGAAGGGTCATTCATCAAAAATAAACACTAAGTGGGATGAAACTCAGATGAACCCATGTGGAAGACCCAAACCAGTTGCAATAGTTCCAAATGACATAATGGTCATCTGGCCAGATGATTTGAAAAGAATGAGGAAACTTGTATATGAAAAGGCCAAGGCTATTGTTAAAGGAAAAGGAAAACGTTCACGTGATGAAGACTGAGTGTGTGAGAGATTGCAAACCAAGATAATCACACATTTCAAAGAAGTTCTGTGTCAGAGATGCACGAAATCTAGTCACATTTCAAAAGGTTTCCTAACCATAATACCAAAGAAAGAAGCAGTCCTTAAGAGGACTAAGAATGTATCATTCATGGTGGTTGTTTAGCAGAAAAACTCCCCCCAAAAAGAAGAAGAGAATGTGAAGAAAGCCATGCCTAATAAACAGATGTCAGAACATATGTTCAAATGTGCAGGCATGAAGACTCGAGAAAACAGAGGAACTTTGTTGAGAGAAGAACCTCAAACATGCATCTCATGTTGATGAAGCAAGGAGGAACCACCTTATTCCCTTATTCATTTTTGTATTGTATTTATGCAAATAATGCATGGAATTTAAGGTAAAGCATGCTCTCAGGGGGAGAACTTGAGAAGTAGTGAATGCTTTCAACTCTTGATAGCCAAGCTAAAGAAGTTTCTATCCTTAGTATATTATTCAAATGATATTAAAAGTTTAAGATGATGAAGGATCACTCTTGATGAAGATGATGAGGAGTGTTTCCCTTGAGGGGGAGAAAAATGAAGAAGCCTCCAAAATCACTGTTTCAATCAATATCAACTCTAGATGGACTCAAATGCAGTTACTCTGTGAATTTATTGAAGAACATTTCAATGGAGAAGGTATGCCAATTCTCAATCTATATCCATTGGTCACTTAGATCAAAGATCATTCTACAAAGGGGGAGTAACAGAATTTATCAGTGTCATAAGAAGAATGGATGTTCCGCAAGGTCACTTATCATGCCGAAAGCACTTGAATGTTTTGGATATGTTTTCTGATGTGAGTGCAGGAGTATTGGGTTGATTATTCCCTATCACATTTGATTTATTCTACCTGAAATAAAAGTGGTAAACCCTTGAAGAAAAAATACATGAGTTCTCATCTCATGTCGGTATCATGATCTGTGAATAATGGACTGCCTTGATGACTTAATCAAATCCTCTTGTTTTATACATCGAGCATTGATGAAGTAGACTTAGAGTGAAATGATTAATTAAAAATTTCTTAAGTATGTATTGATACCCTCTCTACCATGCGCTTTGTATTTCTTGTCTATAATGGGGAGAGAAAATGAAATGAATGTTTAAAAAGAAAAGATGATTGAAGGGAAGGTTCTCATTTTGGAATTAATGAATTAATTTCAAAATATTTACAAGGTATTGACTACAAAATACAAAGGGGGAGATTTTTGGAACCACTTTGTATATAAGATATTATTTCTTGTCAATAGTTGTCAATGAAGATCAAAATAAAGGAGATCACGAAGTACTCCAATGAAATGGAGGAATCGTTATTCAGACGATTGTTATACTAATCATAAGTTCAAAGAACATGTGTCAAATGTGACACATTTTTTACAACAATGAAGCATGTGATGTATAATTCATCTGAGGATGATTAAAAAAGAATGGGGTTTTGATTAAGACCATGAAATACCTCATGATTGCATGAGAACCATGCAAGAGACCTGTTGAAGAATTGAATCATATGCTTTGCATGAAGTAGATAATGACATCTGAAGAAGAAGACAATGTGCAAATGATGGGAATTATGATATTGCCATGAGGGGATTGGAATTATGAGATGGCCATGCACATCACATTCTCTCAAAAGATGATGATGCTAAATCTGTTCCTTCAAAGAATATATATCACGAGAGTGGAGTTTGTGATGAAAGTAGAAGAGTTTCTGAAGGATACAAATCACCATGAATAAGTGTTTCTGAGGTGATCATGCTTGTTGACAAAGCAAAAAAACGACATACAAATTTCTTGAAAAAGGAGATTCCATGGTGTCATGTGGAGTTCAAGGGTTGTGGTTAAGGATCCATGTTTTATTCAGGAAATTTGACAAAGGAATGGATGATCTGGAGGTGGTTCAAAAATAACAGACGCAAGGTTGCACAGGTTCCCAGTGTTTGCCAAATTTTTGGGCCTGGTAATCGACAAATAGAGAAAGGTGGTTTTGGAAAAGATATGTGTGTGTTGTTTACTTGAAATATAGGAAACTTTCACACCATATGTTTTTCAAGATCAGAACATCAATTTATGGAAAAGGGATAAGGGTCGTGCAAGTATTGGGTTGGTTGCGGAAGTGACTTGCGCGCTGAGAGAGGACTTGTGTGCCCATTCCTAGGAGGATTGGAACTTGCATGTCTGTTGTTTTTTAATGACAGAACTTCAAAATATGGAAAAGGTAAGAGGTTCTCTCAAGTATTGGTTTGGTCGCACTGGTGAGTAGCGTGGTAGAGATAAGTGCGGCAGAGATAAGGGCCGCAGATACTTGCACGCCGAAACATGCACGCCATGTAGAGACTTGCATGCCACCACACAGGTGGTCCAGTTAGCCTATAAATAGAGGACCACCGCTCCTCATTCCGAGAGGAGCTCAACCCTTAGATAAAATCAGAGCTCTCATCGTGCAGGTTTTGGTGTCGTGCAAGTGGTTCGGAGAGACATGCACGCCAGCTCTTAGAAGTTTCACGTCGGTTGATGGCTGCGCGTCCATGGTGATTTGGGCGAGAAAGGATGTGATTCGAGCAGGTTTGAAGTTCAAGAAGGCAGTGTCGCGCAGGTGATTTGGTGACACATGCGCGCTAGTTTGGACTTGTGCACCAAAGACTTGCACGCAGTATTGGGACTTGCACATCATATTGAGACTTGTGCACCATGCTTGAAAAGGAGAACCAGGTATTGTTGGAGCACACCCGCCTTTCTGGAGCTCCACGAGAGTTGAAAGATTGCCTGATACTTTTGGAGAAAAGTGATATTAATGAATAAATATAAATGATAAATGCATGATCTCATGTATACAGGGAGAACCGATTCTGAAAATGCCAAGTAAGTTGGGCTTCACTTATTGAGTAATCACATCAGTGGTTTTTATTCAGGAAAACGAAGACAAGAGGATATAGTGTATTGGTCATTTCACTAAAGAAGAAGGTTTGAACTGAAAAGAGCATCAACTTTGAACCCTGATGCAAGCAAAGTCTCATGATGAATAGGAGACAAAGACTTCAATGCAAATATATTGAAGAGACCTTCACGTCGATAAACTGAGCGGGACTTCACCAATGATAGCGAGCTATGGGGAGTCAACGGGAGTGACCCGAGGGATGCAATGAGCTATCCCTGAACCTTTGTAAAGGAAGTGAGCCTGGGATAGAGTGACTGTGCCCGAACCATTGTAATCCACAACCAGTGAAGATTAGTAGAATTTGGTACGACTGGAAAATTGTCGGCGTATGCTCCTTGGATGTAGCCCTTAGTGGTGAACCAAGGAAAATTGATGTGTTATCTCTTTTCATGTGAATGTTTTATTGCTGATCATACCCATCATACAGGTTTAAGTAGTTCCTACACATGTGGGAACAATATCCACAACTTTAAGAAGAAAAATTTGACACCGTGATTCACCCCTCCCCTCTCAGGGTGTCCTGGGGTACTACAAGTGGTATCAATGGGAAAGGTAACGTATGTTGGATATTATCTAGTAATTCTATTGAGAAGAGGATTTGAGTTACTTTCCTAAAGTCAACCATGAAGAGTAGTTTTGATGAAGATTCAGAGCAGAAATCTATATCCACCATGACATTGACAAATAGGAAAAAGAATGAGAAGAAGCTGATGAAGAAGTCCCTCATGACCAAATAAGATAATGTGACATGTTCTTCATGCCATTCCAATAAGGAAGAAACATCAGGCTTGGAATGTATCGAGAAGGTGGCTCAGAATTCTTCCAGAGGAAAGGATGAAACCCCTAATTCAAGCTTTCAGGAAAAACTCAAAACATATTTGTATGATATTCCTAGAGAAAGGGTTGATATTATTTGTATCCTATTCCAATCTATGCAGTTTGAGATCACTTGATTAGAAAGGGAAGCTGAAAATATGGAAAAGGGGTTGGAAAGAAATGTTCTGGAATGTATGAAGCTCAGAAAACGGGTTAAAGTCATTGAAGAAAAAGAGGAAGTCCATAAGACTCTAAAAGAAATGATACATGCACATAAAGCTAAGATGAAAAAGGGAAAATAAGTCAAGAGTTTGTGGTTGGAAGAAACTTCCATGAAATTCAGGGAACTTGACTTGTTGTTACAAAATAAATTTTTGATGCATGAAGATGAAGTTGAAAGATTGAAAAAGACTTGTGAAGATAAGATGATCACGATTTAAGATCAAAAGATCATCCTTAATATTGAGAGTTAAAAATTGGAAGCCCAGTTTACCAAGATTGAGAATACACATATTTAGACTTCACAAAAGAATGCAATGAGTTATGCTTGTACTCAATGATTGTTGGAGGAATCTAAAGTTGAAATACCTCGAACATGTGACAAGAATATTATGACAAATCTTGATTATCCACATCAAGAATCGGTTGTTGTTGGTACTCAATGCTCACTAGAGGATTATATGGTTAAAATACCTCCAACATGTGATAAGAAGATCATGACATAACTCATTGATCTATCACAAGCAACTGAGGAAGTGAAGGTACCATCCAAACCATCTTGTACTCAGGTTTCAAAATGTGTTCCCACAATTAGTGCAGGCTGAAAGAAAAATTCTAAACAAGTATGGATGTGGAAAGCTGAGAAGAAGAACCATACCACCATGGATATGGTGGATGGGAAGATAAAGGATGAAGATAGTTCCTTAAATAGAACACAAAAGATTAAGAAGATGGCCCAAAAACCACATACAGAAGATACAACGAAGAAGAGATTTGTGGGTAAATGTTGGTGCTGCAATAGATTTAGGAATTGTGCACTGGATTGTTGGTACAATACAATTAATGAAAAAGCAAAAAGATATCTTGTATCAAATTGAGGAATTCTAGAGAAGAAGAAGCAACATCTGCAAGTCCAGAAGCATCTGTTTATAGTAAACATATTTGGAATGCTCGATAACATATGTGATGTATGCAGCGGTAGGGGTCACAAGAATGGTGCATGCCTATGTCAACAGATATCCAGAGCTGATAAGAACAGAATACCACATAGGCCAGGTAAGAAGGAAGAATATTCCTTGGAATGAAATCAGAAGAATATTGTGAACACACATTTCCCCAAGAAGATCTCAAGTAGGGAAGCTGAGAAGACTCCGGATTATAGATCCATGAAATTGAAGGGCCATTCATCCAAAAGAAACACTAAGTGGGATGAAACTCAGATAAACCCATGTGGAAGACCCAAACCAGCTGCAACAGTTTCAAACGCAATAATGCTCATCCAGCCAAAAGATTTGGAATGAATGAGGAAACATGAAGATTAAAAGGAAAAGGTTAGTGTTAAAGGAAAAGGAAAACTTTCACGTGATGAAGACAGAGTGCATGAGAGATTGCAAACCAGGATAATCACATGTGTCAAAGAAGTTCTGTGTGAGAGATGAAAGAAATCTGGTCACATTGCAAAAGGTTTCCTAACAGTAATACCAGAACAAGAATCAGTCCTTAAGAGGAGTAATAATGTATCATTCATGATTGCTATTAAGTAGAAAAATTCCCCACACAATGTAGAATAGAATGCGAAGAAATCCATGCCTCATAAATAGATGTCAGAAAATATGTTCAAATGTGCAGGCTTGAAGACTAGAGTGAACAGAGGAACTTGGTTGAGAAAAGAACCTCAACCATGCAGCTAATTTGATGAAGCATAGAGGAACCACCTTATTCCCTTATTCATTTGTGTATTTTATTTTTACTAATAATTCAAGGAATTTAAGGTGAAGCATGCTCTCAGTGGGAGAACCGGAGAAGTAGTGAATGTTGTCAACTCTTAATAGCCAATCTAAATAAGTTTCCATCCTTATTAGTTTCTTCAAATGATATTCAATGTTTATGATGATGAAGGATCACTCTTGATGAAGATGATGAGGAGTGTTTCCTTTGAGGGGGAGAAAAATGAATAAGCTTCCCAAATCACTGTTTCAATCAATATCAACCCCAGCTGGACTCAAATGCAGTTACTCTGTGAATTTATTGAGGAACATGTCAATGGAGAAGGTATTCAATTTCTCAATCTCTATCCCTTGGTCACTCAGATGAAAAATCATTCTACAAAGGGGGAGTAACTCAATTGATCAGTGACATAAGAAGAATAGATGTTCCCCAAGGTCACTTATCCTACCGAAAGAACTTGAATGTTTTTGATCTGCTTGCTGATGTGAGTGAAGGAGTATCAAGTTGATTATTCCCTATCACATTTGATATATTCTACATTAAATAAAAGTGGTAAACCCTTGAAGAAAAAATACATGAGTTCTCATCTCATGTCGGTATCATGATCTGTGAATAATGGACAGCCATGTTGACTTATTCAAATCCTATTATTTTATACATCGAGCATTTCTCAAGTAGACTTGGAGTAAAATGATTAATTAAACATTGCATAAGTATGTATTGATACCCTATATACCATGCGTTTTGAATTTCTTGTCAATAAGGGGGAGAGAAAGTGATATGATTGTTTGAAAAGAAAAGTTGATTGAAGAGGAGGTTCTCATTTTGGCATTGACGAATTCATTTCAGAAGATGTATAAGGTATTGACATCAAAATACAAAGGGGGAGATTGTTGGAACCAATTTTTATATAACGTTTTATTTGTTGTCAATAGTTGTCAATGAAGATCAAAATGAAGGAGATCATGAAGTACTCCAATGAAATGGAGGAATGGAAATTTAGACGATTGTTATACTAATCAGAAGTTCAATGAACATGTGTCAAATGTGAATCATTTTTAAAAAAAATGAATCATGTGAGGTATAATTCATCTGAGGATGATTAAAAAAGAATGGGGTTTTGATAAAGACCATGCAATACCTCAGGTTTTCATGAGAACCATGCAAGATACTTCTTGAAGATTTGAATCATATGATTTGCATGAAGTTGATAAGGATGACTGAAGTAGAAGACAATGTGAAAAGGATGGGAATTATGAGATGGTCATGCGGGGATTGGAATTCTGATATGGCCATGCATATCACATTGTCTCAAAAGATGATGATGAAAAATTTGTTCCTTCAAAGAATATATATCACGAGAGTGGAGTTTGTGATGAAAGTATAAGATTTTTTGAAGGATATAAATCACCGAGAAGTAGTGTTTTTGAGGTGATCATGCTTGTTGACAAATCAAACAAACGACATACAAATTTGTTTAAAAAGGATATTCCATGGTGGCATGTCGAGTTCAAGGGTTGTGGTTAAGGATCCATGTTTTATTCAAGAACGTCAACAAAGGAATGGATGATCTGGAGGTGGTACAAAAATTGCAGATACAAGGTCGCACCATTTCCCAGTGTTTGCCAAATTTTTGGGCCTGATAATAGACAAATAGAGGAAGATTGTTTTGGAAGAGAGACTTGTGTGTTGTGTACTTGAAAGAGAAGAAACATGCACGCCATATGTTTTTCAAGACCATAACATCAATTTATGTCAATGGGATAAGGTTCGCACAAGTATTGGGTCGGTCGCGCAAGTGACTTGAGTGTCGAGAGGGGACTTGCGTGCCCAATCCTAGGAGGATTGGAACTTGCGCGTCTGTTGTTTTTAAAGAATAGAACTTCAAAATATGGGTAAGGAAAGAGGGTCGTGTAAGTGTTTGTTTGGTCACGCAGGTGATTAGTGCAGTAGAGATAAGCACGGCAGAGATAAGGGTTGCAGAGACTTGCTTGCTGAAACATGTACGCCACATGGAGACTTGCACACCACCGCACAGGTGGTCCAGCTTTCCTATAAATAGAGGACCACCCCTCCTCATTCATAGAGGAGTTCAACCCTTATAGAGAATAAGAGCACTTATCGTGCATGTGTAGGAGTCGCGTAAGTGGTGAGTGGTCGCACGAGTGGTTTTGAGAGACTTGTGCACCAGCTCTTAGAAGATGCATGTCGTTTGATGGATGTGCTCCCAAGGTGATTTGGGTGAGAAAGGAAGTGAGTTGCGCAGGTTTGAAGTTCAAGAAGGCAGTATCGTGCAGGTGGTTTGGTGACACTTGCGTGCTAGTATGGACTTGGGCCCCGATGACATGCGCACCGTTTTGGGACTTGCACTCCGTATTGAGACTTCTACGCCGGGCATGAAAAGGAGCTCCAGGTATTGTTGGAGAGTTCCCGCCTCTCTGGAGCTGCAAGAGACATAAATGATTTCCTGATACATTCGGTGCAAAGTGAGATTAAAGTGGAAATATAAATAAGAAATGCATGATCTCATGCATACATGGAGAAATTATTCTGACAATTCCAAGTATGTTGAGCTTCACTTATTGAGTAATCACATCAGTGGTTTTCATTTAGGCAAAAGAATACAAGAGGATCGATTTTATTAGTCATTACACTAGAGAAGAAGGTTTGAACTGAAAAGAGCTTCAACTTTGAACCCCTATGCAAGAAAAGTCTCATGCTGAACAGGAGACAAAGACTTCAATGCAAATATATTGAGGACACCTTCACATCTATAAACTGATCTGGACTTCACCAATGACAGTGAGCCAGGGGGAGTCAATGGGAGTGACCCAAGGGACGCAGTGAGCTATCGCGGAACCTTTGTAAAGGTAGTGATCCTGGGACAGAGTGACTATACATAAACCATTGTAATCCACAACTAGTAAAGATTAGTGGATGTTGGTATTATCGGAAACTTTTTGGCGTATGCTCCTTGTACGTAGCCCTTATTGGTGAACCATGTAAAATTGACGTGTTATCTCTTTGCATGTGAAAGTTTTATTGCTGATCGTATCCATCATACAGGTTTAAGTAGTTCCTACCAATGTGGGAAAAAGATCTAAAACTATAAGAAGGAAAAGTTGACACCATGATTCACCCCTCCCCTCTCAGGGTGTCCTGGGGTCCTACAGATCCATGTATAGTCATCTTCGGCGTCGAACCCACAGAGGATCCGAGCACGGTAGTCATCGTACTCACAGCCTGCTCTAGGGTTCCCGCACACAGCATACTCAATTCCATAAGGGTCCTCTCCTCGAGTAATGGGGTTGATACATCAACTATCATGATGTCCATAGTTGATGTATCCTGAATTTTCGTCATGTCAAAAGGAACTCAACATGACAGACGGCGCGTCAATCGGACGCCTCGTCTGAGAGATATTGGCTTTTTCGTTCCAGGGGCCCAGTTGGAAATATGCTCATTCCAAACCTGTTTGTTTACCAAAGTTGTCGGATACTCAATTAGATTTTTGAAAAAGGACCACCTTTTCGATAGGGTCCCAGTGCCATAGACAGTGCGTCAATCGGACGCGCGGTCTTTATGTTATTCACTTTTAAGTGAATAACAGGACCGACCCGTTAAGCCCAGTGGGCTGGTAGGTCAAGTCACCCAGTTTTGGAAGGTCCATCCCAGAAGGGGTTTCGGACCGGCCCGAAGGTTCACGCGGTCCGGCCTGAGCGGCGTGGCCCGGCTCGAAGAGAGCGCGGCCCGGTGCGGCCCGGTGCAGCCCGGTTCGGCGCGGCGCGGTCGACTGCGGCCCGACGGGGTGCAGGGCACAACTCGCTCCGCCAGTTGGCCGAGCTACTCAACTCGAAGTCCTAGAGGTCCGAGGGGGCTTGACCCCCCCTGCTATCCAAACCGATGGTGCCTTATGGGGCCACCCACCCAAACTGGTCGACTAGTCTGGCCAGCCTTCTGGCGCAAGCGGCCCACTCAGGCGGGCTATGAGTTTCTTCAGCGTGGTGCCCTCCTGGCGTCGCAGTTCAACTCTGCCTGGCCTGCTGATGGGCCGGCCGGTTCTCCAGCACGGCGCCCTCCTGGCTCCGCGGCTCACCTCCGCCCGGGCGGCCGACAGGCCAGCCGGTTCTTCCGTCGAAGCGGCTCGCTTGGGCGAGCTGCGATCTCCTGCATCATGGCGCCATGGGGAAACATGGTTTCCTCCTTCATCCTGGTTCTTACTCTATTGAGATGCCCGCATTTCAGGTCATGGTTCTTCCATATGCAGCTGGCGCATGGTCGTCACTCCCGTCGTTGCATCTTCCAACGTAACTCAATCGCAAACAGGAGTCTACAGAGGGTCGTCGGGTCGTGTGTGTTTGGTCTGCACCATCTGTGTTAGGCGGTAGCAGTTGGCCGTATATAAACAATGATTTCCAATGAATAATGTGGTACAAAAACATTCACTTCAACTAATAAACCCCTACATTGAATAAGGTTCGCGGTTTAAAAACGTTGTGGATGACGGTGTCGTTTCCGTCATCGTAGGAGTGCACCCGAAGAAGAATTGACGTCTCCACTCTTGTTGTGGAGAAGAGAAAAGAGGGAGTGTCATCGTTCTTCATGGAAGGGAGTGTCGTTCTTCGCCTGAGGTTTGGTGTTCTTCAACAAAGGAGAATATTCCCCTCCTCCTTCACAAAAGCTCTCTCTCAAAAGATCCCCCCAACAAAACCAGTGCCAACCCAATTAAAATAAGGTTCTCCTTATTTTAATTAAACTTGAAACACATTCAAAATTTGAATCACTTAATTAATTAATTGAATAGGATCCTCTCATTAATTAGGGTGTGTGGGCAAGAGTTAAAGAGGAAGAGAGAGAAGAGGAAGAGATACATAATTAAGAGAAGTTAACAAATTAAAGAAGGGGGTTAAAGGGGGGTTTGAGGAAAATGAAAGGTTGGGGCTCGTGTGGGCCCCACCTCTCATATATGCACACATGGGAAGTTGGGTGGGTGTGGGGCCCACCAACAACTTCCCAAGGGAGGAATTAACCTTTTTAGATATAAAATAAAATTATTCCAATAATTTTATTTATTTTAAACGAAATCCTCATATAATAATTCTAAACCCTCTTAAAACGCAACTAAGGTAAAGGTTCCCTTAAGAAATTACCGGCGTTGCGAGTTCGTTGGTGCCCTCGGATATCAATTCCGAGCACCGGTTCAAAATATAGAAAAACTTGCTCATTCTTTTACTAAACTTATCCAATCTAAATATCGAAAATTGATTCCGGGAACACCGGGCCTTGGAATCAAGTGATTTCAAAAGCCAAAAACTCGTAAAATTACAAAGTATTTATGAAAAAAATCCATTGAAATTTTTTGGTATCTAGGACAACCGTTTCAACATTCCTCGAGAGCGGCTCTCAGGTCAGGGATTCGAGTGATGGTGAAGCGGTCGACGTATCAATTCACTAGGACCCTGATAACCCGCATGATGACTCGGCATGCTGAGACACTTGTTGTAGTGAAAATATGTTTGATCATCACATATGATTGAGTCTTGACTGTCCTTATTGACTCATCTCCCCATTCTTTTTACTATTATACACATATATGCTCATCTGATCACAACAGTCCTTGATAACATTCATGATGTCTTCGCGAAGACGGCCATCCAGGATACCCGCTTTGGTTCGTGACGATGACCCTGTGAGCTACGAGATCTCAGTCTAGGACCCATCATGCTAATACCTTCCTCTGGGTGGGTTGGTAGTAGAACCCCCACCTGATGAGCCGCAGACAACTCCAGCGGAGCAGGCGGATCTTGAGCGCAGGTGGAGCGCACTCCATGAGTTCCAATGATAGCGACTGCTGAGGTTTAGTCGTGAGCCAGACCCTCAAGCCGCAGACGTTTGCCTCAAGACAATGGTTTTCCACTTCAGGGTTATGGAGACGCCGGTAGATCTTATGGTAGCTTTGGCCACCAATTATTTTCCACGGAGCAGTTTGGCGTTGGTGGAGTCGGGTGACTCCGTTTCTTGGTGAGTCATCTCTTTCGTGGGACGAAATTCAGCTGTTGTCCCGTGAGGAGATTTACCCCTCCTTCTAATGCTCTGTTCGGATCCAGGAGCTCCTGCAGTTTCAGCAGGAAGGGATGACGGTGACTGAGTACACAACTAGTTTCACAAACCATGCATGTTTTTACCTAGACTTAGTCCACATCAACAACTTCCAAGCCAGGATGTTCGAGTAGGGTCTCCATAGAGATATTTGTTCTATCATAGTACCCTTGGAAATTTCCAAATATATCGGGGTTCTAGAGAAGGTGCTAGTGATAGAGAGCTTCCTGTCACGTTCTACAGTTGGTGGTGGCAGCAGGTTCGATAGAGACGAGACATCTGTTGTAGAGTGTAGGCATCGGCTGACAGATCCTCGAAGTAGGTGGATTTCTGATAACTGGACTCAGGGGCGGGGTCATACACCACAGTTGCTCTGAAGGGCACAAGTGAAGCTTAGAGAGTGCTGATGATATGCTTGCGATGGGAGAGGTCACCTGGCACGGGACTACACGACTAGGCACCATGAGAATATCGGGCTTGCAACAGGTGCACCATTACAGCAAAGGGAGCTTCGTGATCAGAGTGGTGCCCAGAGAGGTGTTGCTTGCAGAGGATCGGGGGAGATGGTAGTGGGAGATGACATTACTAGGTCTTCCCATCACCGTTATGTGGTCTACGTCAGTCTCTGGGAGCTGACAGTTGGGACCACAGACAACCGCGAGCTTTAGATGCCTAAGAGCCTATGAAACATGAGGTGGAAAGAGGTGTGCTTTACGACTCTTCTACTTTTTGCAGAATAATTGTTAGACTCTGCGTGTGAAATGTTTTATCTCCCTACTCCTTGCTTGAGTTGTTACCAGGGTAATGCATAGCGTCAGTGTAACCCTGTGATGGAAGAGTAGAAGGTGTTGAACCATTCACTTTAGTCGATGGTGGCGACTCCTTCACCATTAGAGCGTGTAAGTGAGTCTTGGTCGTGGGACATCGACTGTGAAATCTTGTGTGACCAAATATCCTTGGGGGTTTCACCATATGAATATTCTGAAGGCGGTAATCAATGGGATTTGTCCCAGGTCCGAACAGCGATCACAGTCACGACGTGAGACGTAGGGGTTCAGTCGGGGAGTTAAGATACCCCCAAAGTCCTTTGGGTCATTTGAGACCATGTGAATGGATGGTGAGGTTGTCTACCGCCTTTCCCTAACCCCCCCCCCCCAATGTCTGGAGTTGGTGCATGACATCTCCTGCATGGCTTACCTGAGGAGGTGTGTGTGTGTGATCTTTTTCAAGTCATCGACAAGGGAAGAACTCGTGGGAACCGATCAAATCCTTTTGTCTGTGTGCGGTGGCGCAGAACTGTGTAAGAGTTCATCTGGGTACGGAAGATCCAGGTGCGGGCTTAGTACCTTGAGTTGTTCCCCTCGTTTTTCTTTTCAAGGATGAAAATCTTGTAGAAGGGAATGATGTAAGAACATTTTTTTTCATAAAAGAATTTGGAATATTCTTGACGTTATTCTAGAGCAGCGACTTCAAACGACGTTCGATTCCGAGCCCCGGTGTGGCCAGAATTAAATTTTCTGTGCGTTCACCCTGGGAATACCAAAAAATTGGGATAAATCCTAAATGGTAATTCGGATCCTAAATCTGAGAGTATGGATGGGTCCAAAGTGGGTTTTTTACCCCAGGAATGACATTGAACATGTCGTCACGGGACATTGGTACCCCATGCCCGTTAATGTAACATTAAACGAATAAATAAAATAATTAATTTATTCGTTTAATTGTTAAACTCAAGTGTCTATTAAATGGTTTCTATGATTGGAAAACTGATGGCACTGTTGAGTTCGGAGCATGTCATTTACCCTTAAAGGGTGTAAGTTTCGCGGGCATGGGCCCTCTGTGGAAAATGACCCCGAGGGCGTTTTCTTAATTTTGCAGCCTCGGTCGTTAAATATTATAACATTGGGACGGTTGCTCAGATTAAAATTCTGAGATAGCCATTGTGCTCGGGAGGTGGTGTTTACCCTCAAGGAGGCTTAACCTTGACCCCATAGAGAGTTTCGGATGCTGGTTAATTTGGGGGTTTAAAATTAATTAAACATTTTAATTTAAAATTTTCATTACATAAGTCCAATCCTTCTCACCATCTCTCATTTCTCATTCTCCTGATGGGAGAAACCTCAGGGATTCTCCTCTCAAACAAGTTCCCCTCCATCTCCTCCTCCTCTCCGTGGTTTTGCGGCTGGCGGATCGTTGCGAAGCTTCAGGCTACACCTAAATAAGTAGGATTCTTTTTATGTTTTTCTCCATTCTAAATTTTAGGTGGATTCATAAATTTGCATCGTTTTAAATTCTAAAATTTTGCAATTTGGGGTTTTTCCAGAATGAACACGGCCAATGCCCAAGCATTGTTTTATATGTCGATCTTGGGAATTCTTCATCCAAATTTTCGGATGTGCCAATCTGGTCGAATTGTTGATCGGGGGAAGGCGCTGCAAAGTTGTAATGTCTCGTATTTCTCAATGTGTTATTTTAATATTATGGGGGAATTATTTCGAGACTAGTCTTCAAGACGGCATGCAGTTCTGAGGCCCAGTAAGCTCAGAACAAATGTTTGAATTAAATTAAATAATTTAATTTACGTGTGCGAGCGGTTTTCCAGAAAAAGTGGAATAACACTTGAACGGGTTCTCGGATCAGAAATCTGAGGGCATCATTGCATTTAGAACAATTATTTTACCTGATCAGAGTCCTAACATCGCTCGGTGCAGGTCGGTGGTGAAATCTAGTTTTTGGAAGTAACCGTAATAAAATATTTAATAAAATTATTTTATTCAATCCTTACTGCAGTGAAATATTTTAACTTTTTTAAATAGATATTTCGCAGGGGATCAGGGTTTCAATTCCCATAACCCTGAATTTCACTTGCGGTTCTGAAAAGCTCTGGATAAAACCTCCCAACATGGAGATGGTTTTCTTGAAGAGATTTTCCGGTGACAACGACACGATGATCGGATCTTTTCCAAGAAACGCCGCAAATCCTGGTAGGGCATTTGATCTCCTTGTGATTTCTTTATCGTTCTTGATTCCTATGACGAACGCGGACTAATCCATGAACAGATTAGCCCATGGGTCATTCATATTTGTGGGATGGGATTTTGTGGGGATTTTGATTCTTGAGTTATTTCGGTTTTTTTCAACCTTCTAACCGTGACAAACCAAGATCGACACGAGCATCGATCGAGGTTTGTCCCTGTCGATTTTTTGTGTTTTCTCCCCGAATTCTCGCATTCTTCGTGTGAGTTATACATGTTCTTTGCAGGATAAGAACAACGAAAGATTATTCCTTCGATCTAATATGTAACGATCCAATATTGTAGATCCAGCCTTGGAATGGTGGTACGGAGCTACGATGACTATTTCAGCGGACGATTTGGAGCAGATCGGGAGATATCCATTTTTTGGGCATTTTTTGGATGGATCGTTGGAGGTTTATAACCTGATTGAAGGACCAAAAACACTAGATTTGTTGTTCTTATGATGGGACGAACCAAGCCTTGAAGCATCGGTACTAACGGGCGAGAGATCGAGAATCTGGATATCTGCCAAAGCGCGAGGTAGAAGACGGCATTCTGGAATTTTCTCGACTACACGGTGTGTTGTATGGGCTACACGACATGTGTTCGTCAGTGGCCCACCTAGCATGTATTCCAGGAGCACAGAGACATGGTTTGGGTACACGGCCAAGGACATGGCATGTATACCCTTCCCTAGAAAAACCCATCCAGATACACGAGATAACCTGTGTACTGGTACACGGGCAGCAAACACGGATAGACACCGTGTACGGGCATATGGCCATGGTACACGGGTGTTTTCCAATTGACAAGACACAACATGTGCCTTGACATACACTCCATATATATGATTTCCTACAGGACATTGACTTCTAACATGGGCCGTTTACAAGGGATGTACTCAAATTCAAGGAACACGGCATGTAACCCTATTACACACCGTGTAGCTAATTTTTATAATGTTTGGACAGATGACACGGGTCGTTACACGGGTAGTACCAGGGGTCAAGGAACACGGTGTGTAACCATACAACACGTCTTCTATCCTTTTTTACATGGCTTTATCCAGTTTCCTTTTATGACTTGGACTAGTTTCCTTTTTGTTTGATCCCTTGGTCTTTCACCTGATGGTTTCCTGTAACATTTCCTACATACAAGAGTATGATCCCTTCATCAGGAATTACTGAATAGAGTTGTTGGGATCCCCTCTATGAGACTTGGTGCTAGATCCTATATTCATTCTTGGTACCCTAGGTAGAGTTATTGGTATCGACGTGACCAACTTTACCTAGGCGCTAATCCTATTCTTAGTGGATTAGTTCATAGTGAGTTGTTGGAATCCCCCCGTGGCTGTTTGTTGTGATCCTCGTCTGTGCGTCACGTTCTGAAGTACTTGTGGAGTGTGTTCTCCCAGAACGAGTACTTCGTCTCTCTCTCTTTATACCTAGGAGTGTGTTCTCCTTGTTATGTGCTTAGTGGAATCTTCAAGATGGATCCTAGTGGGTGTAACGCGGTAGTCAATATTGTATGAGTATATCTAGTTATTCTTGTTATATGTTCTGTAGACATATATTGTGTGGAGCTGACTGTATCTTTCCCTTTATGGTATTTCCCCTGTTATATTTGATTTTGGGTTTTGGGGTGTCCTATTGGGTATTATTATACTCACCCCAACAAGGACATTGCATGAACGTGTTGTGTCTTGTGCAGACGAGCGAGCCTTTGACGGGATTCTATGTGGACTAGGACCGGACGGTGCTCAGTGAGATTAGACAGACCGAGGTGTGTTCCTAAGGCTATGGATTGCAGTCCGAGTACATTTATTTACCGGATGGACTTTGTTACAGAATTTCTTTTGGTGGGCTTGTACTTTTGGCCCAGGGTTTGATACTTACTCTACATTACATTTCGGTCATACTCTGTTGGTTGGGATTTTAGTGTATGCATGCATTTCCTTTCTTAGTAGTTTTTACCTTTTAGCTTTGTGGGCTGGGAGATGTGTGTGGGTGTTTGTACAGGTTTATAGGCAATTCCCCCCAAGTTAGTGACATACCTACTTGGTGCTAGTCACCAGCCCCTGGCCTATTGGAGGCGGGCTTTGGGAGTTGCGGCTCGGGCCCCACTGAGATGGGTCATGACAGAGTGGTATCAGAGGTGGTTGGTTCTACCATATGATCGAGAGTCTGTGAGTGGGTTTGGGGAAATAGTGATAAGTGTCTCACGTTTGGATTTTGTGCCAGGTACCCCTGTGTTGGTGCGGGTGGCCGACGTATCCATACACCAGGACTTTGATAAAATTCTTTTCAACTCAGAACATTAGAACCCTAGTTGTAGGGGAAAATAATGGAACATGAATCGTATAGGAAAGGGTTGTGGTTTCCATCTCCTTCTTATGACAGCTCTCCAGATATACTCATTTACTAAGATACATCTTGTTTCTTTACAGGATGCCTCTTCAATGCGCACCCACTAGGATCCAGCAGCTTGATCATGAGGATGACCCCCTCTGTGATGAAGCTTCAATACAGGGACCAGATCTCCCAGTTTTACATTTGGGTGGTGTTCCCGTTATCCCACCACCTATGGAGCAATGTTCAGTGTCTGCTATACTAGGGGAGGAGCAGAGTAGTCTGAGCGCACTCCATGAGTTTTCGAGATAGAGACCCCTCAGGTTTCGATGAGAGCCTGAACCCCAGGCAGCAGAGGACTGGATTAAGGCAATGGCCAGAGTCTTCTGTTTGGTCAGGACACCAGCAGACCAGATGGTGATCCAAGCAGTGAGCCTTCTACAGGGCTCGGCAGAAAGATGGTGGAGTTTGGTTATCCAGACCCACAATGAGATGACTCTTGCATGGTCACAGTTTGTGAATCTCTTCATAGAGGAGTTTTCAACTGTTACCCTAAGATCAGTACGTATAAAGGAGCTTCTTCAGCTTTAGCAGGTGGACCAGGACCAGATGGTGATCAGTGATATCAGACATGCCGTGGTGTGTTCCTACACCAATGGATTGCAGTCCCAATACCTTTATTTACAGGTTGGACTTTGTTATAGACTTTCATTTGGTGGGATTTTACTTTTGGCCCATGGTTTTACACTTACTGTACTTTACATTCCTGTCGTACTACATGGCCAGGTGGCGTATCGCTTGTCTCTACCTCCTCATATGGACCGAGTACACAACGTATTCCATGTGTCACAGCTATTGATGTACGTTCATGATCCATCACACGTTATCAACTAGGGCGAGCTGGACATCGATGATGGAACAACCTTTGCTGAGTACCCGATATAGATCATTGATCGGTAAGAGAAGATCCTTCGTGGGTGAGCTATTCCCTTGGTGTGTGTCCAGTGGTAGCACAGGAATCTCTAGGAGAGCACATGGGAGTACGAGGCTCATATTCATGAGCAGTACCCACATTTTTTTGAGTAGCCCTTGTTTTGGATTTTCGGGGACGTAGAAGCCCTAAGGTGGGTGTGATGTAATGTCTTGGATTTCTCCATGTATTATTTTAATATTATGGGGGAATTGTTTTGAGACCAGTCTTCAAGATGGAATGCAATTCCGAGTCCTGATGAGCCCGAAAAAATTTTTTGAATTAAATTAAATAATTTAATTTACGTGCACGTGGGGTTTTCCTAAAATAGATGAATAACTCCTGAACGGGTTCTCGGATCGGAAATCGGAGGGCATCGTTGCGTTCAAAACAAATATTTTTCCTTAGGACAGGCCTAACATCAGCCGGCGTAGGTAGGTGGTGAAATCTAGTTTTTGGATGTAACTGTAATAAAATATTTAATAAAAATATTCTATTAAATCCTTGCTGCAGCGAAATATTTTATGTTTTTTAAATAAATATTTCGCAGGGGATCACGGTTACAATTACCATAACCCTGAATTTCCCTAGAGGTTCTGGAAAGCTCTCGAGAAAACCTCCCAACACGAAGATGGTGTTCTTGATGAGCTTCTCTGGTGATGACAACGTGGAGACCAGATATTCTCCAATGAACACCACAAATATAGGTAGGGCGTTTTATCTCTTTGTGATTTCATTAATGTTCTTGATTCCTACGACGAAAGTGGACTAATCCACAAACAGATTATCCGGTGGATCAGTCATATTTGTAGGATGGGAATTTTCCGGGATTTTGGGGATTTTGATTCTTGAGTAATTTTGGTTTTGTTCAACATTTTAATGGTGAGGAACCAAGATCGACACTAAAATCAATCAAGGTTTGTCCCTCTCGATTTGTTGTGTTTTACTCCACGAATTCTCAAGTTCTTTGTGTGCATTATACACGTTCATTTCGGGATAAGAAAAATGATCTATTGCACCTTCGATATGCGGCATAATAATCCATGATTGTAGATCCAACCTTGGAATGGTGGTATGGAGCTGCAGCGACGGTTTCGGAAGACGATTCGGAGCGAATCAGGAGATATCCGTTTTTGGTCATTTTTCTTTAGATTGATCATTGGAGGTATATGACCCGATCTAATGACCAAAAATACCCAATTCGGTGTTCGTATGATGGGACGAACCAAGCCCTGAAGCATTGGGATGAATGAGAGATAGATCGAGAATCCAGAGATAGTCTGAAGCGCGAGGAAGAAGACGGTGTTCTAGAATTTTCCCGACTACACGGCGTGTAGTATGGTCTACACGGCGTGTGTTTGTCAGCGGGCCACCTGGCGTGTACTCCTAGAGCACAGGGACAGAGGTTGGGTACACATCCAAGGAGAAGGCGTGTATACCCTTCCCCCGCCAGAGCCGTCCAGATACACGAGATTCCCCGTGTACTGGTACACGGGCAGGAAACACAGACAGAAACCCTGTACTGGCATACAGCTAGGGTACATGGGTGTTTTCCAGTTGACAAGACACGACCTGTGTCGTGACATACACACCATGTATATTCTTTCCTACACAACTCCAACTTCTAACATGGGCCGTTTACACGGGCAGTAACCGGAGTCAAGTAACACTGCGTGTAACCCTACTACACGCGGTGTAGTTGATTTTTACACATCTTAGACATATGACACGGGCCCTTACACGGCTAGTACCCAGGGTCAAGGAACACAGAGTGTAACCATACTACATTCCATGTAACCTATTTTACATGGCTTGACCTAGTTGCCTTTTGTATCTTAGACAAGTTTCCTTAGGGTTTGTTCCCTTGGTCTTTCTCCTGAAGGTTTCCGGTATCATTTCCTACATAAAAGATTTTGATCCCTTCAGTATGACTTCCTAAATAGAGTTGTCGTAATCCCCTATGTGAGACTTGGATCTGGATCCTCTATTCATTCCTAATACCCTAGGTAGAGTTCTTGTAATTGATGTGCCCAACTTTTCCAGGGAACTGATCCTCTACATAACGGATTTGTTCAGACTGAGTTGTTGGAATCACCCCATGGCTGTTAGTTGTGATCATCATCTGAGCTTCATGTTCTCAAGTACTTGTGGAGTGTGTTCTCTCAGAACGAGTACTTCATCGATCTCTCTTTCTACCTAGGAGTGTGTTCTCCATGTTACGTTCTTAGTGGAATCATCAAGCTGTATCCTTGTGGTGGTAACATGATAGTCAATCTTGTATGAGTATATCCAGATATTCTTGTTATATGTTCTGTAGACATATATTGTGTGGAGCTAACTGAATCTTTTCCATTGTGTTATTTCCCCTGTTGTATTTGCTTAATGGTTTCAAGGTGTCCTACTGGGTATTTTTATACTCACCCCTACATGGGATTTTCCCACACGTGTCGTGTCTTATGCAGACGAGTGAGCCTTTGGTAGGATTCTAGCTGGACCAGGACCAGATGGTGCTCAGTGAGATCTGACAGGCTGAGGTGTGTTCCTACAGCTACAGATTGCAGTCCCAGTACCTTTCTTTACATATTGGACTTTGTTACAGACTTTCTTTTGGTGGGATTGTACTTTTGGCCCAGGGTTTTACACTTACTGTACTTTACTTTCCTGTCATACTCTGTTGGTTGGGATTTTAGTGTGTGCATGCACTTCTATTCTTAGTAGTTTTTACCTTTTAGCTTGGTGGGCTGGGAGATTTGTGTGTGTGTGTGTGTGTATACAGGCTTATAGGCAATTCCTTCCATGTTATTGATATGCATACTCGGTGCTAGTCACCAGCCCTTGGTCGATTGGAGGCGGGCATGGGGAGTTGAGGCTTAAGCCCCCACAGTGATGGGTCATGACAGAAGGCCTTTCCCCGAGGATC